>JAJEKV010000084.1:600000-1200000 GCA_021234155.1 Isoetes taiwanensis | reverse complement strand
CCTAGGCTCTAACATGGCAAGGTGGCTCAAACATGCCACGATTTTTTCTCTTAGGCGGTATCAACATGCCGCACATCCCCGCCAAGATTTCACCCTTTTTCGAGGGCCCGATTTTTATCCGTGCTTTTCTTTGTGTTTATGCTCCGGAAATTCATAATTAATGCATGGGGCGGGGAAAAAATCCTGGTTTTCAACCAGCTGGCTTGCCAAGTGGCCCCGAGAGTATAGGAAAATCCCGGTATTTCCGGATGAGTTTTAGACCCTCGATTTTTTATTGGGATGGCGCTGATTGGCCTGACAAGGTTTAGACCATTTTCGATTTTTTGGGGCATGGAGGAGGCCCCGGTTTGGCGATCCGACCTCCAAGGCGTCCGAAACGGCTGAAATTACCCTAGGGGACAAGTTCCACGGCGAGTTTTCCCGGGGGATCAATCACTTACCCCTCACTAGGAGGTATTCAAAGATCCACCTCCATGCCAATTGACTACAAGTGTGTAGTAAACGACCTACTTTGGCGTTTCTTGAGAGGGGGTGGTCTTCTCGCCACCTAAACTTGGTCCCCTAGGTAATGGGGATGTTCGGGTCCATTGGCGAGCCAGGTTCTGTTCCCGGGTGGGGGGTCCAGCCCCCCCTCAGCCCCGGAGAAGCAAAGCTAGCTCCACTACCTAGTAGGACGTTCAGGCTTGGGTCTCCTAAGGGGTTGGCTCGGAAGCTTCCTCATGCCTTTGCTTGTGCTTCTATTGCGGTGCATTTTTCTCTTGCGTGTGCAACATCATGCTGCACATCCTGCCAAGATTTCACCTTTTTTCGAGACCAATTTTTATCATTGCTTTTCTTTGTGTTTATGCTCCGGAAATTCATAATTAATGCATGGGGCAGGGAAAAATCCTGGTTTTCAGCCAGCTGGCTTGCCAAGTGGCCCTCGAGTATAGGAAAATCCCCTGTATTTCCGGATGAGTTTTAGACCCTCAATTTTTGATTGGGATGGCCACCGTTGGCCTTGGCGGGGGTTTAGACCACGTTTTTGATTTTGGGGCATGGAGGAGACCCCGGATTGGCAATCCGACCTCGCCCAGTCGTCGAACGGGCAAGGAAATTACCCTAGGGGACAACTTCCACGGCGAGTTTTCCCGGGGATCAATCACTTACCCCTCACTAGGAGGTATTCATCCACCTCCATGCCAATTGACTACAAGTGTGTAGTAAACGACCTACTTTGGCGTTTCTTGGGGGTGGTGTTCTTACACCTGAAAACTTGGTCCCCTAGGTAATGGGGATGTTCCCGGGTCCATTAGGCGGAGCCGGTTCTCAGTTCGGAGTGGGGGTCCAGCCGATCCCTCGGCCCCCACTTGGACTAGCCTGCGAGAACAAGATACTTGGGGTTCACCACGAGGCCACGGTAGAAGATTGAAGTGAGAATAGCAGCACTAGGACTGCTAGGTGGTATACATGTGACCACGGGAGAAGCAAAGCTAGCTCCACTACCTAGTAGGGCGTTCTGACCCGGTGGTCTCCTAAGGGGTTGGCTCGGGCTTCGTCTCATGCCTCTCGCTTGTGCTTCTATTGCCGTGCATTTTCTCTTGCGTGTGCGGCGTCATCTTTGCACATCCCCCCAAGATTTCACCTTTTTTCGAGACCAATTTTTATCTGTGCTTTTCTTTGTGTTTATGCTCGAAAATTCATAATTAATGCATGGGGCAGGGAAAAATCCTGGTTTTCAGCCAGCTGGCTTGCCAAGTGGCCCCGAGTATAGGAAAATCCCCAGTATTTCGGATGAGTTTTAGACCCTCAACTTTTTGATTGGGATGGCCACGTTGGCCTTGGCGAGGGGTTTAGACCACGTTTTTCGATTTTGGGGCATGGAGGAGGCCCCGGTTGGCAATCCGACCTGCCAAGGCGTCGTCGGAACGGCGAAATTACCCTAGGGGACAACTTCCACGCGGCGAGTTTTCCCGGGGGATCAATCACTTACCCCTCACTGGGAGGTATTCAAGATCCACCTCCATGCCAATTGACTACAAGTGTGTAGTAAAAAGCGACCTACTTTGGCGTTTCTTGGAGAGGGTGGTCTTCACCTACGAAACTTGGTCCCCTAGGTAATGGGGATGTTCCGGGTCCATTGGCGGAGCCGGTTCTCGGTTCGGAGTGGGGGTCCAGCCCGTCCTCGGCCCCCGGCTTGGATTAGCACCAAGAACAAGATACTTGGGGTTCACCACGAGGCCACAGTAGAAGATTGAAGTGACAATAGGAGCACTAGGACTGCTAGGTGGTATACATGTGACCACGGAGAAGAAAAGCTAGCTCCACTGCTTTCGATAGGGCGTTCTGACCCGTGGCCTCCGAAGGGGTTGGCTCGGGCTTCGTCTCATGCCTCTGCTTGTGCTTCTATTGTCGGTGCATTTTCTCTTGCGTGTCAGCGTCATGTTGCATATCCTGCCAAGATTTCACCTTTTTGAGACCCGGATTTTTTATCGTGTTTTTGTGTTTATGCTCCGGAAATTCATAATTAATGCATGGGGCGGGGAAAAATCCTGATTTTCAGCCAGCTGGCTTGCCAAGTGGCCGCGAGCGTACAGGAAAATCCCCGGTATTTTCGGGCGAGCTTTAGACCCTCGATTTTTGATTGGGATGGCCACCGGCCATTCGGCGGGGAGTTTAGACCACGTTTTCGATTTTGGGGCATGGAGGAGGCCCGGATTGGCGATCCGACCTCTCCACATCGTGCGGAACGCCCGAAATTACCCTAGAGGACAAGTTCCACTACCAGTTTTCCCAGGGGATCAATCACTTACCCCCCACTAGGAGGTATTCAGCATCCACCTCCATGCCAATTGACTACAAGTGTGTAGTAAACGACCTACTTTGGCGTTTCTTGGAGAGGGGGTGGTCTTCTGCCCCGAAACTTGGTCTCCCTAGGTAATGGGGATGTTCCGGTCCATTGGCGAGCCGGTTCTCGATTCCGAGTGGGGGTCCAGCCCGTCCTCAGCCCCCAGCTTGGACTAGCCTGCGAGAACAAGATACTTGGGGTCACCCTGAGGCCCTGGTAGAAGATCGAAGTGAGAATAGCAGCACTAGGACTGCTAGGTGGTATACATGTGACCACGGAGAAGCAAAGCTAGCTCCACGCCCGATGGGGCGTTCTGGGCCCGTGGCCTCCTAGGAAGGGGTTGGCTCGGGCTTCGTCTCATGCCTCGCTTGTGCTTCTATTGCCGTGCATTTTTCTCTTGCGTGTGCAGCGTCATGCTGCACATCCTGCCAAGATTTCACCTTTTTTCGAGACCCGGATTTTTATCTGTGCTTTTCTTTGTGTTTATGATCCGAAAATTCATGATTAATGCATGGGGCGGGAAAAAATCATGGTTTTCAGCCAGCTGGCTTGCCAAGTGGCCCCGAGTGTACAGGAAAATCCCCGGTATTTCCGGGCGAGCTTTAGACCCTCGATTTTTTGATTGGGATGGCCATCGTTGGCCCACGGCGGGGGTTTAGACCACGTTTTTTGATTTTGGGGCATGGAGGAGGCCCCGGATTGGCGATCCGACCTCTCCATGTCATCCGAATGCCTAAATTACCCTAGGGGACAAGTTCCACGGCCCTCTTGATCGAGGAGGAGCATCCCCAGAATGTAAATCCTACCAAACCCTAGGGTTTGGTAGGGTTTACATCTCGGCGTCAAAGATCTGAGACTAACACATCCTAAACTTTGCATGGAGTTCTCTCGTGTATGCTCACGGGGACCATGCCCCCGGAGATGGTCAAATCCCCACGACGGCATGCTTTTCGGACTCCCCTTCACCGAAAGGGGCTTGTGAAGGGAGTCTCCGAAAGGTATCTTTGCAGAAATTTGGCTCTGTCTCCCAGTGCCATGAGGGTAATCCAGCACGGGTATTCCACGTCAGATCCTGGGCCCTCTGGGTCATCGGAGCATCCCCAGAATGTAAACCCTATCAAACCCTAGGGTTTGCTAGGGTTTACATCTCAACGTCAAGGCGGAGACTCACACATCCAAAACTTTGCATGGAGTTCTCTCATGTATGCTCTGGGGACCATGCCCGGAGATGGGGTCGAATCCCCCCTAGCAAGAACATGCTTTTCGGACTCCCCTTCAATTTGGAAAGGGGCTTGTGAAGGGAGTCTTCGAAAGGTATCTTTGCTGCCAAAAATTTGGCTCTGTCTCCCGGTGCCATGAGGGTAATCCAAAGCCGCGGGTATTCTACGTCGGATCCACGGGCCCTCTCGGGTCATCAGACATCCCGAATGTAAACCCTATCAAACCCTAGGGTTTGCTAGGGTTTACATCTCAAGCGTCAAGACGGAGACTCACACATCCGAAACTTTGCATGGAGTTCTCTGTGTATGCTTTGGGGACCATGCCCGGAGATGGGGTCGAATCCCCCTAAGCGCAACATGCTGATCCAGACTCCCCTTCACTGGAAAGGGGCTTGTGAGTTCTCCAAGATCCTTCTATTCTATCCCTTGCCAAACTCCTCTACAAAAATTTCAAAGGTTATCATATTTCTTGCATAAAGTCCTAGTCACGTCACCACCATCTAGCCATATGTCACCCAAAATTTGCCAACATCACCCAATGAAAAGACCAAAGATGGACATCTTTTCATTTTTGGCCTAGTCAAAACTTGGCCTTGCTTACTTGACATGCCATGTCACCACTTGGAGTGCCTAGGTGGCATGCTTGAGCCTAGGTGGCATGCCTGAGCCACCTTTGCATGTTGGAACCTAGGTGGCATGTTGGAGCCTACGTGGCATATGGAGCCACATTGACATGTTTGAGCCTAGGTGGCATGTTAGAGCTTAGGTGGCATGTTTGAGCCACCTTGGCATGTTAGAGCCAACGTGGCATGTTAGAGCCAACGTGGCATGTTGGAGTCAACGTGGCATGTTTGAGCCACCTTGGCATGTTGGAACCTAGGTGGCATGTTGGAGCCACGGCATGTTTGAGCCACCTTGTCATGTCCACCTGGGTGGCATGTATGAGCCACCTTGGCATGCCTGAGCCACCTTGGCATGTTGGAGCCCACATAGCATGTTTGAGCCAACTTGGCATGTTGGAGCCCGCGTTGCATGTTTGAGCCACCTTGGCATGTTTGAGCCATCGTGGCATGTTTGAGCCTAGGTGGCATGTTGGTGCCTAGGTGGCATGTTCGAGCCACCTTGGCATGTTGGAGCCTAGGTTGCATGTTGGAGCCTGCGTGGTGCCACCTAGTCTCAAACACCTAGTCTCAAACATGCCACCTAGATTCCGACATGCCACCTAGGCTCAAACATGCCAAGGTGGCTCAAACATGCCACATGGGCTCCAACATGCCAAATAGACTCCAACATGCCAAGGTGGTTCAAACATGTCGAGGTGGCTCAAGTATACCACAAGGGCTCCAACATGCCACCTAGGCTCAAACATGCCAAGGTGGCTCAAACATGACACGGGGCACCAACATGCCACCTAGGCTCCCAACATGCCAAGGTGGCTCAAGCATGCCACCTAGGCTCCAACATGCCAAGGTGGCTCAAACATGACACCTAGGCTCCAACATGCCACCTAGACTCCAACATGCCACCTAGGCTCCAACTTACCACCTAGGTTCAAATATGCCAAGGTGGCTCAAACATGCCACATGGGCCCAAACATGCCACTAGGCTCTAACATGCCAATGTGGCTCAAACATGCCAAGATGGCTCAAACACGCCACCCAGGCTCCAACATGCCACTTAGGCTCAAACATGCCACATGTGCTCCAACATGCCACATAGTCTCAAACATGCCAAGGTGGCTCAAACATGCCAAGATGGCTCAAACAAGCCACCTAGGCTCAAAACATGCCACCTTGGCTCCAACATGCCACTTATCCAACATGCCACCTAGGCTCCAACATGCCAAGGTGGCTCAAACATGCTATCTGGGGACTCCAACATGCCACCTAGGCTCAAACATGCCAAGATGGCTCAAGCCGCCACCTAGGCTCCAACATGCCAAGATGGCTCAAACATGTCATCTAGACTCCAACATGCCACCTTGGCTTTAACATGCCACCTAGGCTCAAACATGCCAACGTGGCTCAAACATGCCATGTGGGCTCCAACATGCCACGTGGGCATGCGCCTATAAGCGGTGCTTGCTTGCCTTTGGTTCTATTTTTTTGAGATCCGAGATGTTTTTTTTTTTCTACTTATGTTAAAACTGCGGGTTCTGGAACTTCGATATTATCTCCGGTTTAATGCTAGTTTTCATAGGATTGGCGGATCCGGCTGTGATTGGTCGGGCTTCCAATGTGAGGAGGAGTAATTCTTTCCACGCAAGCTATTATTTTTGAGCCATATAATCTTCTCGAATTTTGTTACGCATCTATTCTTTTACGTTACTTTAGGATGGAAATAGTTCTAAACACTTCGGCAACTACAGGTTTTAGCCTTTGCCTATGCTATCTGGAGCTGTGCTACCATGCAGGGCCTCTCGATATAAAAACATACTGAGAGTTGTTGAAGCTCTTACAATCTCGACCTTTGCTATTGCGGGTTTTATTTCGGGTGTGCATATAACCTTTTCCTTTTATCATTTAAAATTTCGAGAATGTTTTTTGCTTTCTTAAGAACCTGGGAAAACCGCTGGTAAGCCAGATCAAGCTAAACCAACTTCGTGTGCATTGCCAAGCGACCCGGTTCCGGGGCAATTGCGGCCAGATCCACCTAAAGGATCGACTAGAAATAGTTTTCAAGGGCAATCGCTACTCGACATCCCCAAGAAATATATGGGCACCGCCATACCTCAAGGGTTAGGGGTAGGGAGTTGTATATAAAAAGGCGGCAGAGAGAAAAGAGTGGGGCACAATAGGAGAAACAATAGCCCCAGTAGTAGGAAAAAAAAAAAAGGGGGATAAAATTTATTATATATATTTAAAAAATATGCATGCAAATGCAAGTAGTATTTTATTAAACCGTCAAGATGGACGGTTGAGATCTTCATCCCCATTTTATTATGTTAGATATTGGCCCTTGAAATTGATGGTCGAGATTGACAGCACGATGAACGGCTAAGATGTTGATCCAAGTCCTCTAATGTGATTGGCCTTGCGCCATGTGTTTCCCTCCGCCCTGTGCTTTCCTCTCTGTGTTTTTCCTCTCTCCCCCTTGACTATGGCGCCCTTGGCGATGGCCCGAATCCGGCAGAGCTCCTTCCTATGTTTTCCTCTCTCTCCACATAGCTTTCCTCCCTGTTTTTCCTCTCTACCCCTTGGCTATGGCGCCCTTGGCGATGGTGAATCCGGCAGAGCTCCTCCCTGTGTTTTTCCTCTCTCCCTCTGCTTTCCTCCCTGTTTTTTTTCCCTCTCTCCCCCTTGGCAATGGCGCCCCTTGGCGTTGGCGAATCCGGCAGAGCTCCTTTGCTTGGCGATGGCAAAGCTTCTTCTTGATGTGGGTGCTCTGTCGCTGCATCAACTGGTATAAAATGGCCTGTAAAAAAAGGCCAGGAAGATATCAAGAACATCAAGGTCATTACATAGATCCATCGATGGGAGCCCGAAAATGGCTCTGGCGCGCCACGGATCTGCGAAGGGTAGTCAAATGGACATGAGCTGCAATAAATCCGGACAAGACAATGCGGGACGGCCTAGATTACGAATAATTAATTGTTACGAGTTTGGAGGTCTGGCTATGGCGGTAGAGAGGACTGCGAAGATGTGGCTTGGACTCCAAGGTAACTCGACAAAAAGCATATTCATCTGCTCTCTTGATCTTGTAAAAATCTAATCTGTTCTTTCAATCACGATGACCTAGTCCATACCATCTGGAGCTTCCGTTGCAGATCCTTAAAGATGACTTAATCCAACAGAGTAGACTGGAATGAGGATCGAAGAAGGCTTGGCAGCTCTTGTCACAGGAGGGGGCTCGTGGATCGGTAAATCTTATTCTACTCTCTATTTCCTCCCACGATTGCATATGCCCATGATGTATTTCTAGAAACTACATAGGCGATTACATTTCTATGAATATGAAACTAGAACGTAGTAAGAATACTGCAAGCTAATTGTTTTTGATATGCCTTTGAAACTGGAAAAGGACCAACATTGTTGTCTTTCTAAACCAATTTTTGAACATTGTTGTCTTTTTAAACCAATTTTTGAATAAAAGGTTCCGTCCAAAATTTGGCAATGAGCATCTGATTGTTCTCGCTCTACTTCAAAATAAGATCAATTGAGCACTCAATATTCTATTGTGTTTGTTTTGGGGAAGAGCATTGGCACCGGCTTTTTCTATGAAGGGGTGGATCCGGGTGTTTTATTATGCAGAAAGAGAGGATTA
The DNA here is from genome assembly GCA_021234155.1 of Isoetes taiwanensis. Lineage (NCBI taxonomy): Eukaryota > Viridiplantae > Streptophyta > Lycopodiopsida > Isoetales > Isoetaceae > Isoetes > Isoetes taiwanensis. The sequence continues at coordinate 1,191,690 of JAJEKV010000084.1, read as the reverse complement.
GAAACTGCGAGAAAATGCATTTGGCACCCTCCATTTGTAAAGAAACATGCGAACTTGTCAAAGGTTGTTAAAGGGATCTTTCTTTTCTTCAGAATATTTTGGCATAATGAAAGGAAACAGACAAGTTTGCAAGGCGGCAGTGCCATGAAAAGAAGAATATGCATATCATTTACTATGTATCAAATCAGCTCCATGGCAAGAATTTGAATAAAGCAAAATTGAGTTTATACAATATATAAATTTGTGAAAATATAATCTGTGTTTCAAGGCAAGCTTGAGTTTAAATATGGAATCAATTAAGATCAAAACTTAAAGGCAAACTTGAGTTTAGTAGACATTCAAATGATGCTTGCTCCATGATGTCTTTTTCCTTTTAGTAGATTGTAATAGCTAATATATAATTGTTTTTTTTTTTTGAAAAATTGAGTGCCACGTGTCAATATTTGATTGGTTAGACAGATGTTCCAGAGCGGACCAAACAGGTTGTTTCTCTAAATTTAAATAAAAGCCACATATATTTTATTTCATTGAAACAACAGCTATATTAAGAAACAACGTGTCTACTTCTTAATAGCTACATATCAAATCAAGGAAAACAATGTTCCCTATATGTGGATTTCTTTAAAACTACGTATTGTTTTTTAAGAAAACAATAATAACTTTTAAAACCAACATGTAAAGAAAAAACATAATACATATAGAAAAAAAAGGTATATCTAATAACTACATATTGTCGTAGTAAAACAACATTTGAAAACAACAATTATTCTAAAATAATACATGTGGATTTCTTAGATATTACGTATTTTCTTTTGTGAAAACAATGTTAACTTAAAGAACTACAAGTGGAGAAAACAAAACAACACACATTGAAAAGGAAAAAAAAAACTATTCTTTTTCAATTTTCCACGTATTAATATTCAAACCTACATGTGTTTTTTGGAATACAAACAACGCGTGGCTCCTCCAAAAAACAACAGTCAAGAAAAAACCACACGTTGACAAAAGTTCGTGAAAAACAATAGTGAAAAAAAGGACACGTTGATCAAAAACAAAAAGCTGCCAGAAAAACCACAGTGGATTTTTTTGCCAAAAAACCACTGTCTCTTTGTGCAAATCCGGATAAACGGGCCACGTGGACTTTTGGGGTCATTTTGGTGTTGTTTTTGGCATAAAACAACACTTCCGTACAACTAAAAAACAACTGTGGACCAAAAATTGGGGTCAGTGTGAAAGGGGCGGAAATATGACGTGGAATGGCTGATAGGAGGCCATTTTAGTTCATAAAACATAATATAACTTGGAATGATAGATATTTTATATGCAAATGGGAGACTATTGACGAGGGACTTGTGTTTAATTTTAATTTGACAACAAATAAGAAAGTGGATTACACGATGCGAATTTAGTGTGTTCCATTTTTGTTGCATATGTACTATTCGCTTGGTGTGATCCTTAAAAAATAATATGCTCTTTGAAAAGGGATAATGACTTATGTACTTAAGAGTGGTAACACATGTACAGTAAAAAAAAAGTTAGGTATTCAAATGGAATTAGAAGCAAAAACTTTTTACATTCAAAATTTTTTATGGCCGTATGGCTTTACATCATTTTGTAAATTTAAATGCCCGGAGGCTTCAACTATTCACAACAAAAAAGCCCGAGGCTTGCAAATCATATGGTAAGAAGTCGGAGGCAAGCTCGACTAAGAACAAGGAAAAAAAAAATAAGAGGTGCTCGCCCTAACAAATTTCATTCATCTGCTTCACCATCTGCAAAAAAAAAAAATAAGAAATAACCGTTAGTTGAATGCTTAAGAAAAGAAAGAAAACATGCATGTACCATGAACTAACGCCATGAGCTCCTCGAAGTCAGCAGATTCGTCTTCAACTTCTTCATCTTCTTCATCATCTTCGGCTTCTTCTCCGTCGGTAGACCACTCATTTTCGAAGAATCTCCTATCCACCTTCAAAGAACACACATGATGAACTCCCTCCCCGAAATTTTCTCTCGATTCCTCATTCTCTCGATTCCTCGTCAAAGGAATCGAGAGGAATCAAGGCATTCAGAGTAAGAACCGTGGGCAGCGGGAGGGAATCATGGAGGGAATACCTCTTCCAGCCGTAATAGGCGCCTCTTGGAGGACACCTCCGGCTCTTCCGTAGCTGATCTCTTCATGGCGATGGACTAGAGAAATTGGGCGGAGGATCTAGCGAAGATTGGGCGGAGATTGGGGGGAGAATGGGCGCCAATCTAGGCTGGAATAGATATAGGCTGGATTAGACGTGAAAATCGTAGGAATGATTCGTATTCAGGGTAGCCCTTAAGCCCAAATTTTCATAGGTGTAATTTAGAATGTGAGGCGAATCTTAGCTTTTTTCGATTAGTTATGTTGGCGATTTTGTTTCGGGCTTCAATTTGAGTTGTAGCAACCTTGGCGAATCTTTCATCTATCAAGCGATGGAATATATACCTTTTTCTCAAGTAAAATTTGGGTCTACAATATATTTATTATGTCCGTATACAATTATAAGCATAATGCTCACATAATGAATATACATGTTACCAAACATTGGCATATATGTCTTCACAAGAGAAAGGCCAAGCTGATTAGTGTCAACAATAAAAACGTAAATTACACCTATCTAGTAGTACCATAGGGCATTAATTTTTATTGGACCCTAAATTTACCTTCATTGTGATACCCCTAATTGAGCGATAAAATGCTTAGATATTGTATTTTCTAAATGACTAAATAATAGACCGTTAGAAAAACAAGGTAATAGTCTAATCCCGCAATCGAAAGACATTGGTGCCTAAACCCTAGATTTCTACCACGATATTTAACATCATTCGTCACCAATTTGAAGAGTTTGATGATGTCATAAGGATGTCTGTGCAACAATTGAAATGAGGATGATTAAAATGCAGGAGATGGACAATCATATACATCATGTATTACCTAGATTGGTTGCACGTACATAGAAATAATCATGAAAACAAAAATAAAAAAAATTAATAGCCAAGATAAGGTACGGTTGCTCTAAAATGTAAGAAAATCGATTGCCTCATAACCAAATCAAGAGAGCAAGAATTCTGATAAAATGAGTAAGCAAACCAACTATAACTACTCTACAACATACCTCGTAGCCCTTATCTGATTGTAAATCTGAAAGCTCCACACTAAGGGCTAAACAATAATAAGTACATAAACTCAGCCGAGGCATAATTGCATATTATGGTAGGCAAGCACAAACTGATTTGATTTCCGTCATCTTACTAAGGTTGGATAAACAACAGACCAAAAGCAAAAATACTCTAGGATTGCATACCTAGATGTTGGAGCCAGATCATAAAATCCATGTAACATGCATAGTTTTTTCGCTTTCCATTTTTTTTTCCTGGAGGTAAACGGCAAATTCAAAAAACTCACCAAGAATAGAATTCATATTAATTTTACATGATTTTAGGGGGTTAAGGGGCAATTTTAGAATAATTACCAAGAATAAAATTCACATAGGGGCGAATCCAAGAATCCGTCATTTAGTGACATAGGCTAACTTATGAGTGGAGGGAGAAAATTTCATAGACAAGGTGGCGATATTTTACTGGCACCACTCCTAATTGATCCTACTCAACAGTAGTGAAAAAAAATGCAAATGTCCAAAAAAATAGCCTTTTGGCGATATTTCGAGCTTAAGGGCTACCCTGTTCGTATTCCAGTCCTATCAACCATCATTACATGCCATTATGTGCATATCTCGAAATTTGAGCCATATCTAATATCTTCCTTTTTTAACCTTATACCTAAATATCCAATATCTTCCTTTTTTAACCTTATTCCTAAATATCCAATATCTTCCTTTTTTAACCTTATTCCTAAACCTATATGATTTGAGTTTAACCTGAAAATGAACACCGATATAATTCGAATTTAACATACTATTTAATACCAAGATGTTACGTCACACTATGTCGATAATTGGGATTTAAAAAAAAACACTCCAAACCCTCCTCGAGAAAACCACGTAAGTGCCGACCTCACTTGTGTTTAAGTTTAATTTGACAACAAGCAACTTCCATATTGTGTAGATCGCATACGGTGAAATCAAGGTGTGGTATTTTTATGCCCCAACACAATTAAACCCGTGTGAGCCGAACGTCCGTACTAACCGTTTTTTTGAAATTTGCAACGTGCATATGGAAATCGAAAAGTCCATTCTCCTACAATCCATGCTTTTATATCGTTAAGCAAATTCAAATTTCGAATTGTAGGGGGAAGCCCAGTATTAGGATGAAGTGAAGATCGGTTAAAGAAGCGTGCTTGCCGCCCTCGAAATGAAAGTCTGATCTGATACAAAGCTTCAACCTACACATTCAAATTTTGAAATGTAGAAGGCGGTGACGCGCACGCTTACCAAGAGACACCGTCATGAGTTGCCGATATGCTATAATGCAAGTGGCATTTTAGAAGCGCCACGTGTTGCATCAGTCCGTCTGACAACCAACAGAATTAAATACATATGGCGCCATGAATGTGCAATCCCCCTTGTTCTGGAAGAATATTCCAAGCAAATCTGTAATTATGAGAGTTTGGTATCCTAGGTGGCATGGGAAAAAGGGAGCGGAAATATGACGTGGAATGGCTGATAGGAGGCCATTTTCAGACCCCAAATCCGCCCTAATGGACATATTACGATCAGTTTGTATCCAAAAAATTCATGATTTGTGTGTTTTTAGAGGTGTCTTGTTAATTGATCATCTTGATCATTAACATGATATCGAATGTGATGACTCTGCTTCCAGTTGAATGAAAATCTGACCTTGGAAAATATTATTTGTTGCACTTGCATCTAAATTAATTCGAAAAATAGAAAGAAAAAACTAAATATCTGCATCTGGTTGCATCCGAAACTATAGTTGCATCTAGTGCAATCATTTGGAAAAGGAAAAGTTGAAAAAGTAAAAAAAAAAGGGGAAAAAGCAATCATCTAAGGTTTCAAAGTCTGTCTCATTTTTTTATGGATATTTGATGCTTAAACATGTTTTTTAAATCACATACTGATTTTTTGACCTTGAAAATAGCATGCACTTATTGTGCAGGTCCTGTGCTCACTGTCAGAATTTAGTTTAATCAAAAATTCATCATCGTTTTCATTTGGCAAAATTTGGTGCACTGTCCAGTCCATTGACTAGTTTCTGACTGAGTCAAGAATCAATATTCCTTACCAACTGTGGAGATTCCTTGCATAGACTTTCTACAACACTTTTTACACATATCATTGTATCATGCTATGCTTATTTGGGCTCAAAATGTCGAGTGCATTGGTTTCTGTGCCTGTTTGAACAAGACTAGCTTTTTAAGCTTTAGGGAAACTAGTGAAATCTTGTTTTCTGGATGTCTAAACACAAATATTCCAGCACAGAGTGATCACCTCAAGTGATCTGGAGGTCCTAGACCAAGACTATTACTTCTTTGACCTGAGGTTGGTGGTTTAGCCAGGTTTGCCATCAACATTTTGGAGGTCCTACCGAGATCTCTGCCTGGTTTTCGAAGAACTCATGGCTCCTAGAGGAAGAAATGAACAACAAGAAGCCCCAGAATCATTGGAACCACAAGGAGTACCTGTTGCAACTGTGGTGCAGCCAAATTGTGCAATCCCACAGTATTTTGAGCTAAGTTTGCCCATTACTCCACCCATATTTGAACCAACTATGAATGCTAACCATTTTCTGAAAGTATTTGATGAATATTATAGAGATTATGGTTGTAAAAAGGGCTGTAGATTCTCTGAGTTTAAGAGATGCATGAAATCTGATGAGGCATATGCTTGGTGTGAGCATGTGACCTCAGTTATGGGTACTGATACATATGAGAGTCTTGTGCAGCAATTTTTGGCTAGGTTTGGCAAACTATCTGCCCCTCAAGAATTAGCAAATGAGCTACAAACTTTTTGCATAAGGGCAGGTGAAAGTATCAACCACTATGTGGAGAGGTTTAGTGCATATTTGAGAAAATGCCAAAAGAGTCAGGTACCTACTCCCACACTCTATTTCGTAGCTGCTTTCATTAAAGGACTGTCACCAAGGCCTAAGGTGCACAGAAAGATGCTAAAAATTCAAAATCAGGAAGGTTTTGATACCATACACAAAGCTTTTGAAAAGGCAACTAAAATCTCTAATGATATGTCTTTTCTGCCTGATAATCATGTGAACCATTGTGCTGACCCTTTTTATCCAGATTGTGAGCAGGAGTATGAGCATGTGCCTGTGTATGCAGTGCAAAAAGAAAGAAGAAAATCCAAAGATGAAGAAGCTACACCTAAAATCAGTGAATCCAAGAGTGAGATGGCCAAAATGTCTGAGACCATTGCAGAGCTAACCAAACAACTTTTGGAGTTGAAGAACAGCAAAAAAACTTATCCTCCTTGTGCACATTGTTTCAAAGATACTCATCCTTCTGATATTTGCTATTACAGGGCATGCTTAAAATGTGGAAAAAAAGGTCATTTTGGAAAGATCTGCCCTGTGTGCAATTTCTGCAAGGAAATAGGTCATCTTGAGGACAAATGTTTTGTTAAAGAATACTTTGACAAGCAGGACAAAGGCAAGAAATTGGAAGGGACATCTGCCATTAGGTTTGTAGAGGAATATGAGGAGCAGGAGGAGATCATGGTGGTGCAAACAAGAAAAATGGTGGAAAGTGGAACACCTGCAGATAAAAGTATGAGCAAGAACATTCCTGTCAACAGAGAAGTTCAGGTAATAGCTCCACCTCCTTTTGAGAAGTTTAATAAAAAGGACAAAGAGTTAGATGAGCTAGATATGATCCTAAAAAGTTCTAAAGTAAGCATAGATCTCCTCACGCTTCTCAGAATTGCACCTAGCTATAGAGAGAAAATATTGAGGTCTAATAATGTTGAACAAATTTCATTTGCTGATGTGCATGAGACAGAGAAAGTTATATTAACTCAAGAAGAAAAAGATCCAGGTGCCTTCACCTGCTCAGCTAGTTTAGGTAACTTGCATTTATCTAGAGTCTTGCTAGATGGAGGCTCTCCACTAAATGTCATGCCTCAGCATGTAATGAAGAAATGTGTTAGATATTTGTTCATGTAAATCTTGTGAGCAGTTGAATCAAGCCATGCAGGTAGAAATTGAATGGTAATGCAGTTAGGGTTATCATTGATTTAAGTTCAAAGGTTTAGGAAATGTGAAAATGGCCGAAATCTTAAAGTCAATGGTTCAAAGTCTTTTTGGCTTGATAATGCATGTGGGATATATCATCTCTAAAGCCAGTTTGAACAGTTACGTATGTGGGATATTTCATTGTGAAGGAAAGTCTGAAGATAGAATGTCTATCCTGCCGAAACCGACGAAGAACGACGTATAAAGGTTGAAAACGAATTGTGAAGGTGGGCGGCACTGGGCATGATTAATTCTTATTGTGAAGACCAGTTATATTGCTGTCAAGACATCTGCTATTGTTTTTTGCATTACTTCGATGCTACAGTAGCTTAAGTTCTTAATGACTATGATTTTGATTCATAGTTGAAATTGTTATTTAAACCTACACTTAGCATTTAACAAGGGATGAATGACCAAATTGTGGCTCCCTTGTTAGACTAAATTTGCTTGTCAAATTTCCTATGCATATGAAGTGTAGGCTTATGTTCCATATATTGTATTGACTGGAATTTTAATGATTGCACTGATTGTCAGTATCTACAATAGTTGTGAGAAGGTAAAAAGTCTAGTAGACTAAGAATTTAACATTGGTATCAGAGCCAAATTGGCTTAAGTCAAAATGTCTACTAGATTTGCAGCAAATTTGTTGAATCAAATTGAAGTGTTTAAGGGGGACACTGGATTCCAAGTCTGGAAGGAATCCATTAAGTCAGTTTTAGAATTTGAGCACTTGTGGCATCTTGTAGGTGATGGCCAAGCTGCTGGCTCAGCCAGTTCTGCAAGTACAAGTCCAGGAGCAAGTTCTAATAATCCAGGAGGAGGATCTGAAGCCCCACAGAGTTCTGGAGCAACTTCAGCTCGTACTGTTGTCACAACAGATGATACTAAAGTTATGGAAGCTCAGCAGATAATTCTTAGTAAGGTAGGAACTGCTTTGAAGCTTAGGTTAAGGGGAATGAAGCCACGTGAAATGTGGCAGTACCTTATAAGCCAGTATGAGGTAAAAAGTTCATCTCAAATAGATCTTTTGGAAAAACAACTAAGGAAGCTTAAATTGTTTGAAAAAGATGAACTAACAGATTTTTTGGAGAAGTTTGATTCAATTGTGGCAGATCTTGAAGGAGCTGGAAATATTCTTAGTGATCAATATCAAATATTGGCACTATCTAGGGCTGTTTCTCATAATACTCAGCTTGCAACATTAGTAAGAAACATAGCCACCTCAAAGGAACATGCTTTGAGAATGATTCGGACTGAATTTGAACAATCAAAAGGTATGCTTGAAGAAGATCAATCTCCAGAGGTACTGTTTGCAAGGAAACAGAAAAGAGGAAGTGGTTCCAGCTATGCAAAGGAAAGATTAGGGCCCTGCTATGCTTGTAATCAGTATGGACATTTGAAAAAAGATTGTCCAAGTGGAGATAAGCAATTTAAATGCTTTAATTGTGATGGTAAAGGTCATATGGCTGCAAATTGCCCAAGTCCAAAGGGTGTTGGAGGAAGAGGCAGAGGGAGAACACAAAGAGGAAGGGGACGTTTCAAAGAAGGTACAAGCCTGAATCTTGTAGAAGATGCCATTGAAGAGAACTCGGATGACATTGAGGTAAAAGATGTGTTAAATATTTCTGAGTTCACTATCAAAGATAATAACAAATTTCTCATTATAGATTCAGGAGCAGAAAAATCAGTAGTACATGATGTCAAAATCTTAAGAGAATGTAAAAAGGAGAAAGGTCAAGTGCAGCTTGGAGATGGTGGTGTACAGAAAATTAAGGACTCTGGAATATTAGAATTATTTGATTTGGATGGAAAAAGTGTGCTACTTAAAGAAGTGTTGTGTGTGCCAACACTTGTGAGAAATTTAATTTCAGTGTGCCAGCTTGTAGATCTTGGTTACAAAGTTGTTTTTGAAAAACTTGAATGCAAAATATTTCTCAACAATATTTTAAAATTTATTGGAAGGAGAGTAGGAAATCTATTTGGTTTTCACAAGGATCATGCATTATCTATAAATTTGGTTGAATGTGTCTCAAAAACAACTTGGCACAATAGATTATGTCACACTCACTTATCAAATATTGATCTGCTCATCAAAAACAAGATCATAACAGCAAAAATGAATGAAGAAAAAAAGCTTTGTGCAGGCTGCCAGCTTGGCAAGCAATCAAGACTTGCATTTAAGTCAAAAGGCAAGAGATCAAAAAGGGTGTTGGATTTGATCCACACAGATCTATGTGGACCAATTAATATTACAGGAATAGAAGGACACAGATATTTCATGACCTTCATAGATGATTTCAGCAGAAAAACAAGATGCTATCTGTTGAAAACAAAAGATCAAGCTTTTGAAGCTTTAAAATTATTTGTGGCTGAAGTTGAACTAGAAACTGAAAGGAAAGTAAAATGTATAAGGTCAGACAGAGGAGGGGAATACTTGTCAAAAGAATTCAAATGGTTTTGTGCTAACCGAGGCATTAAAAGGCAGTTGACTTGCAGGTATTCTCCTCAAAGAAAATGGAGTAGCTGAAAGGAAAAATAGAACTCTGCTAAATGCTATTCGATCCATGCTAAAGTACTCAGGTCTTCCAAATTTTTTATGGAGTGAAGCATTGAAAACTGCAGTGTATATTCAAAACTTGCTGCCATCTACAAGTACAAAAGGTACAATTCCTGAAATGTTGTGGTCAGGAAAATTACCTGTTTATGATCATTTAAAATCATTTGGTTGCTTAAGTTTTGTTCACGTCCCTGAAGAAATCAGAAAAAAACTTGATGACCGTGCATATGTTGCTTATATGTTAGGTTATGATATGCATTCAAAGGCTTACAGATTGTATGATCCTACTCATAGGAAAATTCTGATTAGTAGAGATGTGGTTTTTAATGAGAACAAGTTCTATAGAACAATACCAAATGTAAATGATGATGTTATATTGAGGACTGGTCAAACTAATTCTGATGTAAAAGAAATGGTTGAGCTTGCTGCTCAGACTGAAAATGAAATGCAGGATACAAGCAATGTCATTGATAGTGATAATGAAGATGGAGATAATGACAAGATTGAGGCACAAGACACTCAAAGTTTATCAGAGTTTGAAACCACAATAGTACCTGCATCATCTGAAGCTGGAGCAGCAGAGCCTGAGCTGGTTGAACCTTCAATAGTACCAGCATTGCCTGAAGACAAGCCAGCAGAGCCTATACAAGTTGAACCCTTAGAAAAACCAAAAAGGAAAGCAAGAAGAACTGAGGCCCAGATACTGGCTGATGAAGGCAAGGTTGAACTAAAAATACATGGCAGAACTGAAGCTGGTAGAAGTAGAAGACATCATGATAAAGAAGGTGAAATTCATTCTGTTTTTGATATTCTTGTGTTAGAAACAGATAACATGCCAAATAATTTTGAAGAGGCTGTTAAGAGTAAGGATTCTGTAAATTGGAGAAAAGCCATGAAGGATGAAATGCAATCTTTCAAAAGAACAGACACATATACTGTAGTTGATAAACCAGCAGACAAAAATATTGTTCAGTAGATGGATTTTCAGAATTAAACCAGGCATTGATAGTATGACAAAGAAATACAAGGCAAGGCTTGTTGCACAAGGATTCACACAGAAGAAAGGGATAGATTTTGATGAGACATTCTCTCCTCTGGTCAAAATTAATAGTTTGAGAATATTACTAGCCATTGCCAACTCATGTGACATGGAAATTCATCATATGGATGTAAGTACTGCATTTCTTAATGCAAAGCTGGAAGAAGAGATATATTTAAAGCCTGCACCAGGTTTTGAAGAAGAAAAAGGAAAAATCTGGAAGTTAAATAGAGCAGTCTATGGTTTGAGACAAGCACCACGAGAATGGTACAAATGCATGGACAATTACCTTTTAGAGCAAGAATTTGAGAAGCTGAAATATGATGGCAATTTGTACAGGTATAGAGATGGGAAAAATTGGTGTATAATAGCTCTATATGTTGATGATAATATCATGGTTGCAAATGATAAAGACACTTTGGCTCATTGTAAACAATTGCTCAACAAACGATTCCAAATGACAGATTTGGGTGAGCTCAGGAGATTTCTTGGTATTGAAGTTTGTAGAGACAGAAAAAAAAAGTTGCTGACTCTAAGCCAACCAACTCATATTATGAATATGTTAAAGAAGTTTAACATGATTGATTGCAATATAGCACTAACACCTTTGGTTCCAGGGCATAAGATCTCAGCCCATATGTGTCCAAAAACAGCAAGAGAGAAGAAACAAATGGAAAATACTCCATATAGGTCACTAATTGGATGTTTAGCTTATGTGGCAAACTGCACGAGACCAGACATTGCTTTTGGGGTAAACATCTTAAGCAGATACAACAATAACCCAGGTGTAGATCATTGGGCAGCTGCTAAGAGAATACTCAGATATCTCAAAGGTACTTTGAATATTGGCATTATGTATAATTCAAATGAGTTGCAATTAAAAGCTTATTGTGATTCTGATTGGGCTGGAGATTTAGACCAAAGGAAGTCAACTTCAGGATATGTTGTGCTATTAGGAGGTGCCCCTGTAGCTTGGAAATGCAAGAAGCAAGGAAGCATAGCTCTTTCTAGTGCAGAGGCAGAATATAATGCTGCATCTCTATTGACAAAGGAAGTAGTATGGGAAAAGAGATTGCTGACTGAACTGGGTATAGAACAAACTGATCCTACAATCATTTTCTGTGATAACACAAGCTGCATAGCCATGTCAAAAAATCCAGTTTTGCATGAAAGGTGTAAGCATATAGAGATGGAACTTCACTTTATACGAGATATGGTTGAAAAGAATCTGATTCATCTTACTTATGTTGATACAGTTAATCAAATGGCAGATCTTCTAACAAAAGCTTTACCACTTGGAAGATTTCAGACCTTGAGAGAAACTGTACAATATAATGGCAAGGAAGATTACATGAAGGGGGAATGTTAGATATTTGTTCATGTAAATCTTGTGAGCAGTTGAATCAAGCCATGCAGGTAGAAATTGAATGGTAATGCAGTTAGCCGGTTATCATTGATTTAAGTTCAAAGGTTTAGGAAATGTGAAAATGGCCGAAATCTTAAAGTCAATGGTTCAAAGTCTTTTTGGCTTGATAATGCATGTGGGATATATCATCTCTAAAGCCAGTTTGAACAGTTACGTATGTGGGATATTTCATTGTGAAGGAAAGTCTGAAGATAGAATGTCTATCCTGCCGAAACCGACGAAGAACGACGTATAAAGGTTGAAAACGAATTGTGAAGGTGGGCGGCACTGGGCATGATTAATTCTTATTGTGAAGACCAGTTATATTGCTGTCAAGACATCTGCTATTGTTTTTTGCATTACTTCGATGCTACAGTAGCTTAAGTTCTTAATGACTATGATTTTGATTCATAGTTGAAATTGTTATTTAAACCTACACTTAGCATTTAACAAGGGATGAATGACCAAATTGTGGCTCCCTTGTTAGACTAAATTTGCTTGTCAAATTTCCTATGCATATGAAGTGTAGGCTTATGTTTCATATATTGTATTGACTGGAATTTTAATGATTGCACTGATTGTCAGTATCTACAATAGTTGTGAGAAGGTAAAAAGTCTAGTAGACTAAGAATTTAACAAAATGTGGTCTTGCTGTCACTCAACCATCACCTGTCATATTAAGGTCATTCTCCAATGCTAAAATAAAACCCATAGGACTAGTGACAAAGGTGCCAATAGAAATTGAAGGTATAATTGTTGAGGCCAGTTTCATAGTTGTGGCTTTTGAAGATAATTGTGATGTGACTGACATATATGACTTGTTGTTGGGAAGGAGATGGTTATCCACTGTAGATGCTAGACCTGTCTGGTCCAAAGGGCAGTGTACCATTTCAAATGGAGCAAGAACTGTAACTCTATACAACAAAACAGGTGATGCTAATCTGTACAACTTTATAGAACAAGACATGTTGATTGAAGATGAGCCAGGTGTGTTAAAAATGCCTGTTTCTGTTTGCAAACCAATAGAAATCATACCTACCTGTTTAGGTGACCTTAGCATGGAAGCAAATCTCAATAAAGGTGTATTGTGGTTTGATGGTGGAATTTCAATCAAATTGAATATAGCATCTTCTGCAGCTGTGATCGAAAATTGTGCCAATAAACTCTTATCCAAAGTTGGTAGAGTGCATGAAGGAATCACTTCAAATATGACCGAATATAAGGCACTCATAGCTGGCTTAGAAGAATCTTTGGCTTTAGGTTTGACTAACATATCTATCTTTGGTGATTCTCAATTGATATGCGAGGCAGTCCTTTGGAGAATACCAGACCAAAAACCAAGACATGTCAGAGCTCAAAGAAAGGGTACTGCAACTTCTAAGCAAGTTCAAGGCTTGGGAGATCAAACATATACCTAGGGAGGAAAATTGTGAAGCAGATGCACTTTGCAGAACCGTGCTCCTCGACCATTTGGTCGAGGGAGCTATAAATGAAGATGAATTAAACAAGGAAGATGCAACACAACTTTCCTATTACGGTGATAGATGCACAAAGAAGAGAAGGAGGTAAAAGAGTTAACTATCAACAAAATGGACCAGTAAGAACACTTTTCCTTGGAGATATTTTTGATAGCAAAGATGAGGCTTCCTTAAAAGTTTTCTTTGAGAGCTGGAAAGATGTATTTGCCCGGGATTATCTGACAATTAGTGGGAGTGAGGACCGATATCTGTGAATTTGAAATAAAGATAAAAGAAGATGCTAAACCTGTAATGCAAAAACTCAGGAGAATAAATGCATCACTGCTTACCTTGATCAGAGAGGAATTATTGAAGATGAAAGAAGATGAGGTTATTAAAGAGATAACAAATCCTGACTGGCTGTCTTGCATTGTTCCAGTAGAAAAGAAGAATAAGAGCATTAGGATTTGTATAGATTACAGGGATCTAAACAAGGCCACTATTAAAGATTGTTATCCATTACCATTTCTAGAAGAAGTGTTAAATGCAACTGCAGGGAAAGAAATATATTCTTTTTTAGATGGATTTTCGGGTTTCAATCAGATCAAGATAAAAGAGGCAGATCAAGCTAAGACCTCTTTCATAACCCCTTGGGGTACTTTTGCCATGATGAAAATGCCATTTGGCTTGATGAATGCATCTGCTACCTTTCAAAGAGCAATGGATAAAATATTTCAAAGCATGCCAATGTCAATCTTTAGAGTTTTCTTGGATGATTTGTGCCTAGGAACTTCTCTAACTAAACATATGGAGTTGCTGACAATGACAATGGAGTTGTGCAGGAAGGGTGGAGTGTGTTTGAATCCAAAGAAGTGTGTATTTCTCTGTTCTAAAGGTGAATTGCTGGGTCATGAGGTGTCTACTCAAGGAATCAAAGTATCTGAAGGAAAAATGGAGGCTTTGAAGAAATTAGCTCCACCTAAAACCCTAAAACAGGTGAAGAGTTTCATGGGCTTGACAAGTTTTTTGAGAATGTATGTGCCTAACTTTTCACACATCATAAGTCCTTTGGCAGCTCTGACACGTGTTGGCAAGTATAATAAGAGTGAGAGCAAATTTATTGCAATAGAATGGACAGATGAATGCCAAGCTGCATTTGACCTGTTGATAACTTCCATATGCCAATCAGAGATTCTGAAACCACCAGACCTTGCTCAACCATTCCAGGCATATATCAGTGTCACTAGCAAAGCTGTAGGCATAGCACTCATGCAGAAACATGGGATAATATCTTTTGCCAGCAAAATTTGGTCTGATGCTGAGAACAGATACCCTAGAATGGAAAAAAGTGCAGCTGGAATAATGTTTTTTCTGCAAAGGCTTGGTCATATAGTTCAACACAATGAGGTGAAAGTAATGATACATCAAAATCCTATCCCCATGCTGTTCCAGAAAACTCAGAGTAAGGCTAAATTATGTAGATGGGCATGCAAGATACAGGATTACAATTTAAAGGTTAGGACTGTCAAAACAATCAAGAGTCCTAGTGATTATTTGACCAATAAGGTGTTTGAGTTTGAAGATTTTAATGGTTTAAGTACTGATGAAGTGTGTGAAATTGCTACTAACCTTGTGCTATCTAGTAAAATGCAAGAGGACTGGCAGGATGAAATCATCAAGTTTCTCAAACATGAAGAGGTACCAGAAAACTTTACAAGCAGTCAGTTGAGAAGATTCAAAGAAAAAGCAAAAACATACAGAATGATTGGAGAGGTATTATGTAAGATTGATCAATCTGGTGTTTTACTAAGGTGTGTTGATAGGTCAGAAGCTGAGTTGATTCTAGAAGCTTGCCATGAAGGAATTTGTGGAGGTCATTATGCAGCTGATACAACTGCAAAAAAGATACTCAGGTCTGGATATTACTGGCCCAGCTTGTTTAAAGATTGTTATGAGACTATCAGGAGATGCCATAAATGCCAGATACATGGAAAAAGGATTCTTCGGACTGCTGCCTTGACTAGCATTACATCTCCAGGTCCATTCCAAACTTGGGGACTAGACTTCATAGGGCCTATACATCCAAATTCTCCCTCTCAGCATGAATACATACTAGTGGCAACAGATTTTTTCACCAAATGGGCAGAAGCTGTCCCATTGAGACAAGCAAATGCTTCAACAACTGCTAGGTTCCTCCATGAAAACATTTGCACTAGATTTGGTATTCCTCTGAAAATAGTTTCTGACAGAGGCACACAGTTCATAAATGATGTGATCAGCAACCTCCTAAAAACCTTGAAAGTAAAGCATGTGAAAAGCTCAGCATACTACCCTCAGGGCAATGGCCAAGCTGAGTCCACCAACAAAGTTCTAAAAGGTATTCTCAAGAAGACAATAGAGGTACATAAAAAGGATTGGCACCTTAAATTACATGATGCACTTTGGGCATATAGAACTACAATTAAAAATGCTACTAATCATACACCTTTTGCTCTTGTCTATGGTGTTGAGGCTGTTATTCCAGTGGAACTAGAGTTGCCTTCCTTAAGGTTAGCTCTAAAGATTCAAATGCAGATGGAGGAAGCATACAAGGATAGGTTTGATAGGTTGCTCCATCTAGAAGAAGAGAGGTTTGAAGCAGAGAATGCCATCTTGCTTAAGAAGGCAAAAGATGCAGCAGCATTCAAAGCCATTCACAAATTGCAAGGAAGTTTCAAAGAGGGGGAGCTAGTTCTCAAATGGGACAAGGCAAGGGAAAACACAGCAGGTAAATTTGACTGCTTATGGGAAGGGCCATACAAAATCTGTGGACAAGCAGGTACAAATTCTTACTTCCTAGAAGATATCACAACAAAGTCACACTCATGAACCCTATAAACATATTACATCTAAAAAGATATTGGCAACAACATATTTGTATGAGTTTGTTTGAATAGGATAGCCATTTGGATAGTTAGCTACTTGAATTATTAGAGACACTAGCTTTAAAATTAATAGGTATGTTCCTTAAAGATGTGGGTGCTTGTGCTCTTTTGATGTTATTTTGAAATTACTTTCATAAAGTAAAAAAAAAAAAAAAAAAGAGAAAAAAGGAAAAAAGAGAAAATAGGTTTTAACTTTGATATCTTGTGTGTATTATGATGTTGCAGGTTGAGATCACAGTCATGAAAGCCTAGGAGGACTTGTTTTCTAACATATGTAGAACTTGCCATGACAGGTTCACCAGTCTGAATAATCTCCACCTGAGAAAATAGTTGCCCTCCAATTCACATCAGCCAGAATTCTTCATTGATGCAGGATCCCAAACAGCTAAACATAACTACAGTTAGCTGGGAGAACGTGGTACTGACATCATATATTTTTCCACACTGGCAGGTCCACCTGATACATTCCATCCATTTTCATCTGCCTTTGTTCCATTCTCATCTAGCCCTTGCTTCCCAAATCATTTTCAAAAAAGAGAGAACACAAATTTTGCTACCTTCCATAAGCCTTCCATAAAGGTGGCTCAAGTTTTAGAAAAAGATAAAAATACTCCCAACTCAAGTTATTGTTCCTGCTCCACACATCTTTCAAGAGAAGTCAAACAAGTCAAGTCAGGTCACGAAACTCTCAAAATCAAGTCCCTGTTCCAACTCCATACAAACATCCTTCAAAGACATTCACTCAAGCATCATTCACATTACTATGTCCATCTGCACAGGACTTTCTCCAACTTCATTTTCATTTTTTTTCATCTCTTTTTATCACCTTTTGCTGCCCATATTCTCAGAATTTTCATTCTCTTGCACTACCATCATTACTCTTCTGTCATATTCCATTTTTTGCTCACAAGGCTGAGGGGACCAGCCATTTCTTTTCCTTGTTTAGCATGATGTTGCCCTGCTATGGCAACATGGCAAGGTGCCATCAAATCTTATTCATATTGCAGAAGAAAGAAGATACTATGTTGAAGAACCAAGTGAAGACATTGAACTGGAATCAAGGCCACACATTGAGAGGATCTAAGCATCTAGAAGTTTGGAAGACCCCTGTGAAGTTTGCAAGCTATGAAAATGGTATTTTTCTCCTTCATGTTGTCATTTCTACTCTATTCCTTCACATTGATCTCATTTCCAACATACCATTACCCTTATTTTGTTTTTTGCATCTCCACACCCTATACCATTATTCATCTCACACATAGCCTCTTGTTCCATAGTTGACCTACCACTACCTAAGGCACAATTTCCAAGAAAGTTGTTACACCAAAGAGATTGCCTAGCATCAAGTTTCATGTTACTATTCTTCACCACACCATTCCATTATCATGCACTTCACACCAAGTAGCTAAAGCTAAAAAAGCACTTTTTGCTAGCCAAAAGAAAAAAAAAAAAGGAAAAGCTAAGCACGAATTTGCCTAATCACCACTTCTAGGTGACATGGCATGATGGCTCGACACACATGTCATCATCTACAAAGCTACTTGGGTCCACCCATTATTTGCTACTTCCATGTGTCATCCACCAAGTTGCCACCTAAGCAACAAGTGTCCACATCACCACATCACTCCACACCATTACATCACTCAACATCATTACATCATTCTACATCATCACATCACTTTACATCATCAAATGATGACTAGGCAAGTTTTGACCAAACCCAAAAAGTTGGTCAACCATAAGATTGAAATGCTTGAAAAATGAGCCTATTAGCCTTGTTCTTCCTCCTTGCCACCTCATTCTAAACCTATTGCCAAAAAATCATTTTGACTAGGGGAAAAGATGGTTGCCAACCCTTAAGTGCCACATCATCATCATCTTTGTCCACCCTTCCTGTCAACAGAGAAGTTCAGGTGATAGCTCCACCTCCTTTTGAGAAGTTTAATAAAAAGGACAAAGAGTTAGATGAGCTAGATATGATCCTAAAAAGTTCTAAAGTAAGCATAGATCTCCTCACGCTTCTCAGAATTGCACCTAGCTATAGAGAGAAAATATTGAGGTCTAATAATGTTGAACAAATTTCATTTGCTGATGTGCATGAGACAGAGAAAGTTATATTAACTCAAGAAGAAAAAGATCCAGGTGCCTTCACCTGCTCAGCTAGTTTAGGTAACTTGCATTTATCTAGAGTCTTGCTAGATGGAGGCTCTCCACTAAATGTTATGCCTCAGCATGTAATGAAGAAGTGTGGTCTTGCTGTCACTCAACCATCACCTGTCATATTAAGGTCATTCTCCAATGCTAAAATAAAACCCATAGGACTAGTGACAAAGGTGCCAATAGAAATTGAAGGTATAATTGTTGAGGCCAGTTTCATAGTTGTGGCTTTTGAAGATAATTGTGATGTGACTGACATATATGACTTGTTGTTGGGAAGGAGATGGTTATCCACTGTAGATGCTAGACCTGTCTGGTCCAAAGGGCAGTGTACCATTTCAAATGGAGCAAGAACTGTAACTCTATACAACAAAACAGGTGATGCTAATCTGTACAACTTTATAGAACAAGACATGTTGATTGAAGATGAGCCAGGTGTGTTAAAAATGCCTGTTTCTGTTTGCAAACCAATAGAAATCATACCTACCTGTTTAGGTGACCTTAGCATGGAAGCAAATCTCAATAAAGGTGTATTGTGGTTTGATGGTGGAATTTCAATCAAATTGAATATAGCATCTTCTGCAGCTGTGATCAGAAACTGTGCCAATAAACTCTTATCCAAAGTTGGTAGAGTGCATGAAGGAATCACTTCAAATATGGCCGAATATAAGGCACTCATAGCTGGCTTAGAAGAATCTTTGGCTTTAGGTTTGACTAACATATCTATCTTTGGTGATTCTCAATTGATATGCAGACAGGTCACTGGAGAATACCAGACCAAAAACCAAGACATGTCAGAGCTCAAAGAAAGGGTACTGCAACTTCTAAGCAAGTTCAAGGCTTGGGAGATCAAACATATACCTAGGGAGGAAAATTGTGAAGCAGATGCACTTTGCAGAACCGTGCTCCTCGACCATTTGGCTGAGGGAGCTATAAATGAAGATGAATTAAACAAGGAAGATGCAACACAACTTTCCTATTCTGGTGATAGATGCACAGCAAGAGAAGGAGGTAAAAGAGTTAACTATCAACAAAAATGGACAGGTAAGAACACTTTTCCTTGGAGATATTTTTTATAGCAAAGATGAGGCTTCCTTAAAAGTTTTCTTTGAGAGCTGGAAAGATGTATTTGCCTGGGATTATACAGAATTAGTGGGAGTGAGGACTGATATCTGTGAATTTGAAATAAAGATAAAAGAAGATGCTAAACCTGTAATGCAAAAACTCAGGAGAATAAATGCATCACTGCTTACCTTGATCAGAGAGGAATTATTGAAGATGAAAGAAGCTGAGGTTATTAAAGAGATAACAAATCCTGACTGGCTGTCTTGCATTGTTCCAGTAGAAAAGAAGAATAAGAGCATTAGGATTTGTATAGATTACAGGGATCTAAACAAGGCCACTATTAAAGATTGTTATCCATTACCATTTCTAGAAGAAGTGTTACATGCAACTGCAGGGAAAGAAATATATTCTTTTTTAGATGGATTTTCGAGTTTCAATCAGATCAAGATAAAAGAGGCAGATCAAGCTAAGACCTCTTTCATAACCCCTTGGGGTACTTTTGCCATGATGAAAATGCCATTTGGCTTGATGAATGCATCTGCTACCTTTCAAAGAGCAATGGATAAAATATTTCAAAGCATGCCAATGTCAAACTTTAGAGTTTTCTTGGATGATTTGGGCCTAGGAACTTCTCTAACTAAACATATGGAGTTGCTGACAATGACAATGGAGTTGTGCAGGAAGGGTGGAGTGTGTTTGAATCCAAAGAAGTGTGTATTTCTCTGTTCTAAAGGTGAATTGCTGGGTCCACCAACAAAGTTCTAAAAGGTATTCTCAAGAAGACAATAGAGGTACAAAAAAGGATTGGCACCTTAAATTACATGATGCACTTTGGGCATATAGAACTACAATTAAAAATGCTACTAATCATACACCTTTTGCTCTTGTCTATGGTGTTGAGGCTGTTATTCCAGTGGAACTAGAGTTGCCTTCCTTAAGGTTAGCTCTAAAGATTCAAATGCAGATGGAGGAAGCATACAAGGATAGGTTTGATAGGTTGCTCCATCTAGAAGAAGAGAGGTTTGAAGCAGAGAATGCCATCTTGCTTAAGAAGGCAAAAGATGCAGCAGCATTCAAAGCCATTCACAAATTGCAAGGAAGTTTCAAAGAGGGGGAGCTAGTTCTCAAATGGGACAAGGCAAGGGAAAACACAGCAGGTAAATTTGACTGCTTATGGGAAGGGCCATACAAAATCTGTGGACAAGCAGGTACAAATTCTTACTTCCTAGAAGATATCACAACAGGTCAGCAGCTCATGAACCCTATAAACATATTACATCTAAAAAGATATTGGCAACAACATATTTGTATGAGTTTGTTTGAATAGGATAGCCATTTGGATAGTTAGCTACTTGAATTATTAGAGACACTAGCTTTAAAATTAATAGGTATGTTCCTTAAAGATGTGGGTGCTTGTGCTCTTTTGATGTTATTTTGAAATTACTTTCATAAAGTAAAAAAAGAAAAGAAAAAGAGAAAAAAGGAAAAAAGAGAAAATAGGTTTTAACTTTGATATCTTGTGTGTATTATGATGTTGCAGGTTGAGATCACAGTCATGAAAGCCTAGGAGGAGTTGTTTTCTAACATATGTAGAACTTGCCATGACAGGTTCACCAGTCTGAATAATCTCCACCTGAGAAAATAGTTGCCCTCCAATTCACATCAGCCAGAATTCTTCATTGATGCAGGATCCCAAACAGCTAAACATAACTACAGTTAGCTGGGAGAACGTGGTACTGACATCATATATTTTTCCACACTGGCAGGTCCACCTGATACATTCCATCCATTTTCATCTGCCTTTGTTCCATTCTCATCTAGCCCTTGCTTCCCAAATCATTTTCAAAAAAGAGAGAACACAGCTTGCTACCTTCCATAAGCCTTCCATAAAGGTGGCTCAAGTTTTAGAAAAAGATAAAAATACTCCCAACTCAAGTTATTGTTCCTGCTCCACACATCTTTCAAGAGAAGTCAAACAAGTCAAGTCAGGTCACGAAACTCTCAAAATCAAGTCCCTGTTCCAACTCCATACAAACATCCTTCTGAAGACATTCACTCAAGCATCATTCACATTACTATGTCCATCTGCACAGACTTTCTCCAACTTCATTTTCATTTTTTTTCATCTCTTTTTATCACCTTTGCTGCCCATATTCTCAGAATTTTCATTCTCTTGCACTACCATCATTACTCTTCTATCATATTCCATTTTTTGCTCACAAGGCTGAGGGGACCAGCCATTTCTTTTCCTTGTTTAGCATGATGTTGCCTTGCTATGGCAACATGGCAAGGTGCCATCAAATCTTATTCATATTGCAGAAGAAAGAAGATACTATGTTGAAGAACCAAGTGAAGACATTGAACTGGAATCAAGGTCACACATTGAGAGGATCTAAGCATCTAGAAGTTTGGAAGACCCCTGTGAAGTTTGCAAGCTATGAAAATGGTATATTTCTCCTTCATGTTGTCATTTCTACTCTATTCCTTCACATTGATCTCATTTCCAATATACCATTACCCTTATTTTGTTTTTTGCATCTCCACACCCTATACCATTATTCATCTCACACATAGCCTCTTGTTCCATAGTTGACCTACCACTACCTAAGGCACAATTTCCAAGAAAGTTGTTACACCAAAGAGATTGCCTAGCATCAAGTTTCATGTTACTATTCTTCACCACACCATTCCATTATCATGCACTTCACACCAAGTAGCTAAAGCTAAAAAGCACTTTTTTGCTAGCCAAAATAAAAAAAAAAAAAAGGAAAAGCTAAGCACGACTTGCCTAGTCACCACTTCTAGGTGACATGGCATGATGGCTCGACACACATGTCATCACCTACAAAGCTACTTGGGTCCACCCATTATTTGCTACTTCCATGTGTCATCCACCAAGTTGCCACCTAAGCAACAAGTGTCCACATCACCACATCACTCCACACCATTACATCACTCAACATCATTACATCATTCTACATCATCACATCACTTTACATCATCAAATGATGACTAGGCAAGTTCTGACCAAACCCAAAAAGTTGGTCAACCATAAGATTGAAATGCTTGGAAAATGAGCCTATTAGCCTTGTTCTTCCTCCTTGCCACCTCATTCTAAACCTATTGCCAAAAATCATTTTGACTAGGGGAAAAGATGGTTGCCAACCCTTAAGTGCCACATCATCATCATTTTTGCCACCTCACCAAGTCCCATGCCTAGTCACTCCATTTATTTTTCCCACAAAAAATCAAAGTATTGCATTCAAAATTTGATGATACCACCTGGTAGCCCTCATGAAATCATGCCACCGCACAAATATTTTTCAAAAAAAGAGCTTATATTGACCTTCTAAATGGCTTCCTTTGGGAAACGCCCATTGTAAAAAATGGTAAAACCTACCTACATCTACCCCCATCTATCTACCCTCTCATCCTTCGCCAAGTGGCGTCCCCCGACATGCCAAGTCGAAACACGAGCCGAAGCTTGGCGGGAGGAGACCACGAATCAATAAACAGAAAATGGATCTCTATTTATACCTTGGTCGACTTTTTCATTCCTGCCTGTGGGATAATTGTTCTGAGAAAAACTCCGAACCCTAAAATCTAACTTGCCAAGAACCTGTTTTTTCTTCGATCAAACTAAGCAATCATTGCATTGGCTAACCATTTTGTCCTGCTGCACACAAAGAAACACCTAAACTGACCAGAATCATAGCCAAGACTCTGAATTTGCCAAGATCCGGCCGGAAACAGAGATTTTTAAAAAGGGGATTTGTTCGACAGAGAAATTGGTGGGCTTTTGCGCGATTCGTAGACGAAGTACCTGAAGAGTGAAGTCGGAATTGATGCTGAGAGATCCTCCTGCCTTAAGAAATCAATCCTGAGGCATATTACGATCAGTTTGTATCCAAAAAATTCATGATTTGTGTGTTTTTAGAGGTGTCTTGTTAATTGATCATCTTGATCATTAACATGATATCAAATGTGATGACTCTGCTTCCAGTTGAATGAAAATCTGACCTTGAAAAATATTATTTGTTGCACTTGCATCTAAATTAATTCAAAAAATAGAAAGAAAAAACTAAATATCTGCATCTGGTTGCATCCGAAACTATAGTTGCATCTAGTGCAATCATTTGGAAAAGGAAAAGTTGAAAAAGTAAAAAAAAAGGGGGAAAAAGCAATCATCTAAGGTTTCAAAGTCTGTCTCATTTTTTTATGGATATTTGATGCTTAAACATGTTTTTTAAATCACATACTGATTTTTTGACCTTGAAAATAGCATGCACTTATTGTGCAGTCCCGTGGCTCACCGTCGAATTTAGTTGAATCAAAAATTCATCATCGTTTTCATTTGGCAAAATTTGGTGCACCGTCCCAAATTATTGACTAGTTTCGACCGAGTCAAGAATCAATATTCCTTACCAACTGTGGAGATTCCTTGCATAGACTTTCTACAACACTTTTTACACATATCATTGTATCATGCTATGCTTATTTGGGCTCAAAATGTCGAGTGCATTGGTTTCTGTGCCTGTTTGAACAAGACTAGCTTTTTAAGCTTTAGGGAAACTAGTGAAATCTTGTTTTCTGGAGGTCTAAACACAAATATTCCAGCACAGAGTGGTCACCTCAAGTGATCTGGAGGTCCTAGACCAAGACTATTACTTCTTTGACATGAGGTTGGTGGTTTAGCAGGTTTGCCATCAACAAATGCAATCTGTTATTATCAAACCTAATATTTTCATCTAAATGCTCTTCAATTTTGGTCTCATCTATCTTAGCAACTTGCTCTTCATTTTTGCATATTTCAATTCGCATGTGAAACGTCACACGTCCTTATGTTATTTATCAAGTCAAAAAAAAAAAGATTAGAAAAAACAAAAACCCCCTAGAAGACAACAACAGGTTGGCGTGATTTTGGAGTTGACATAATCCAAATTTAATTGGATGATGGTTATAATGTAGCATGGCTACTAGTTGGTGATTTTAATATGGTTGAGTTTGAAGCAGATAGGTGTGGTAGGGGTACACAGGTTGTTCAGGGATTTGAACGTGAGCAGTGGAGGCAGCTTGTGCTGGACTGCAGAATGGTAGAGGTTGACGGAGACCAGTCTTTTACGTGGTGTAATGGCTGGACTGGACCAGGTAGAGCTTACGCTCGGCATGATCGTGGGTATTATAATGTAATAGCTGCTGGCTTCGAGTGCATAGACGAACTATAAGAACCTATTTCGAGCTTAACACTCGATATTTGTCAGACCCAGAGTTTACTAATGGCTGCAGGCATATCTGGTCCTCTACATTTTCTCGCCTTTGAGGTATGTCTGGGGTTGTCGATGCTTTGGCAGCAGTTAAATCCTTTGCTAAGCAGTGGGAACGTAGGAAGGCGCAGGCAGCTAGAGGCCGGCTACTCAAACATATTCGACTTTAAACCATGTTTGATGTCATATGGGGAGCATTTTCTTATAGGCAGTTGAGGTATGTTATTATTCCTCCATCCTTGATTACGTATATTCAAAAGAATATGTCGGGACCCAGTGATCAAGAACGACCCATGTTATTATTATACGGGTGGAAAGGAATGAAATTTAAAATCAAGCATCATCCACTTAAGTTCAAAGCCCATTGGCTGCTATATTACTATGTGGATGGAAAGGAACGAAAATTCAAGTTGAGTGTCATCCACTCAGCCCATTGGCTCTTATTGGATGGTTGTAAGAAAAAGAAAATGGGTTTAGGAGCCCACCAACTCAAGGTAGAAACAATTTAAATTTCGCATGTTTCAAGACATCTTCTACATCGTGGGGATTGACAATCATTCTCAAATGTTTTGGACGTCAATGGTGGGTTCAACTTCATAGGTTTTAATTGATGAAATTAGATAAAATTTATCATCTCTAATACATCAAGTGTACTTCGAGAGCCCGCAACAACTAATCACTCTAATCGATATCATACATATCTTTCAGCTTGTTCATGGCCTCTAGCTGCGCCACCCTGTCCTGTTTATTCTAAAAAACAGAAGCCTCCATGCCTTCGACAACTGCAGGAAGAACATCCTTTCCTAGATTTAGGACCCTCCTAGAAGCTTTCAAGTCAGCTAATTCCCTAGCTTGCTGCAAATAGTGACTTGGTGTCGGTTTATTGAACATGCCTCTACGCACAGTTGTAACCCCTTGGCAAATAGATATTGGCATGACTGCTACATTGGTGGGCCAGCCATACTTAAAACATGTCTCACCGTTCACATCTGTCCTCATGAGCGTATCCTTGTATGCAGTATACGGTGAGTAAGTCTGAGCAGATCTTTCTTCTGCTTATGTGTAATCTCCAAGGGCAATTTGCAATTGGTGTCGTCCTCTTCCTCACAAGAGATTAGGATCCTTTGTTTGGTCATCTTGTCTGCTTCCTTTTTCCTCGAGAAGAGAGTTAAGTCGAGCTTGCCATTTGTCTTGGCAAGGTCAACGTACCACTCGGCACCCTCGTTCATTTCCTCTTCAGGGCACGCAGGTTCAGTGGTTGCTATAAGAATTGGCCCTTCATCATCTAATGAGATCATATGGTACTGCATCTGGGTCGTCTACCCTTGGTTTCTTACCAGGAATAGACCCCGAATTATTAGGGATTTTCTTCCTCTTGGGCACTGCAAAAGAAGATGAACATTTTTTTATAGTATTTTCCAGAACAAGAGATCACGCTAGGCGTGAATTTAAACCTAAATTAGTATAATTCACGCTTGGCGTGTTCGTAGCTCCTATTGTGAACCATGCTATGCATGAATTTGAAGCTAAATTAGTATGCATCCACATTTTAAGCTACGTACCCTTTATATTTAACCTCATTGAACACTGCTATCTCTAACTGTCAAAAACTCCAGCTCTAAATAGGTGTGTACCCCTCTGTTAAAAACTACTAAGAACTCTATCTAAAAACAGAGCAAAATTATGTTCTAAAAAACAGACAATCAGAGCATTAACTGAAGGTAATAATTTAAATTCATGCAAAGCATAATAACTCAAATTCATGCAAAGCATATTAACTGAAGGCAAGGAAATAACTCAAATTCATGCAATGCATAATACTCTCCATACACTGTGTATTCTGTGGCAAATTAAATACCTTGAATAGGGGTCTGATCAACGTCCTCTAAAACTTGAGAAGATCCGGGTTTTGAGTTTCCTCTGCCACCGCTTCCTCGGCCCCGTCCGCCTCGACCACCTCTCATTTTAGAAGACATCTCTGGAGTTGCCTAGTAACAGAGTCGCAAGATCGCTCGGATAAGCGCTCGATCTGCTCGAAGAAATTGCTTTTTCTACCTGTACGAGAAATAGCTTTTTCTACCTGCACGAGAGAAATTTGAATTTCAAGAAAACACAATATGCAGTTTCGAAATATTCTTGACACATAAAAATAATAATGACGAAGATTCACTTTCAAAAAAAAAAAAGAACCCGTCCGCCGACTTCTTTCATTGAGTTTTTAAAAACCAATATACCGTGTTCTTTCATTGATTACATTTATGCCTAAACGTAGTTAACCTAAGCTTTCTTCTAACTCAAATTTTTCCCGACCGCCTGAGTTTCCATAGCGCCTATGATTTCGAGAACTCGAATCAGCTTCTCAAGAATGGCTACAGAATTCTGGTACCCATCTCATTCCTATAGCTTGAACATTAATTTCCAATAGTAGGTGTCTGAATAGGCAATTGTTTGCAGTGTCGAAGATGAATGTTTCATGCTAACTACAAATCAGAAAAGGAAAGTAGGATTATGCAAGATCGACTCCATCGATCCGACTGCAAACTGTCATGGAATTCCGCTCGGGGATAAGTATGTCCGAGTTACAGTGATTAACTGATGCGCTATGGATGAAGCTTTACCTCACAGACACCCCGGTGGGGATACGGTTGGAGAAAGTGTTGGAACATTTGTTGCATGGCCAAGAAACCGCTTAAAAAAGGTATGTAACATGTATTACATTGTAGAAATATAGAAGTAGACAAAATTTGTTGTATTGCTTGGCAAAAGTTTACAATTATATATAATCTGGATAAACCAGACATACAAAATCCCTGTTTCAAGCCCAGTCTACTGAGTAGCTTGGCTATCGATACTCCCATTTCTATTCCAGGGCATAGTGAATTCTTCAGGTAAAACCCCAGGCTCCAGCTCCACCTCCCCCGCTTGCTCCACCTCCACCTCCTGCTCCTCCTCCTGCTCCACCTCCTGGTCATGCTCCATTGGTTGAAGCATTGCATTCTATGCCGCCTGCGGTAGTGGTTCGTGTTGAGGCATCTGGGCACAGAGGCTGGCCACTAAGAAATGGAGCTCCTCATTTTGAATCTCGAGCTGACGGTTGCGAGATTCGCTCTCGATCAATACATGTACATCATGATCGAAGTGGTCAGCTAATAAGGCCAGCCTCCGTAGAGCCCAGATTTAAAATGGCCCTGCGCTCTGCATTCATCATCATCACTTGATCCAAGTACTGCAGGGGTTGCAAGATTTGTGCAACTGGGGCTCCAGCCGGACTGTGCTCGGATGCGGTTCAACCGGACTGGAGCTTGGAGCCGCAACTGGAGCCGGGCTGTGTGATTGCTGCCCCAAATGGACGTAACCCACTATTGCATCTTGTTCACCAACTGGGTGATTAATGTAACTTGGCATCTATCAATAGGAAGTTAGAGGAGTATCAGTATTCACGCCTGACGTGTTATATTTATTTATTTATAAATTTAGAAACTAAGAGACACGCCCGGCGTGTTTAAATTAAAAGTTGAAACTAAGGATACAATTGTTTACACGCTCAGTGTGTAAACTGGTATATAGGAAAAACTATACACGCTCGGTGTGTATTCAGCAGAGAGAAAAAAAAACTGTACAGATAGATAAGTAAATAGATAAAGGCCAGGCAATTATTTACACGATGCCTGGCCTTTATCTATTTACTTATCTTTCTATATATGTTTTTTTTTCTCTCTCTACTGAATGCACGCCGAGCGTGTATACATATTCAAGGCTAAGGTTAGCATGTAATCGGAACATGCTTAGCATGTATTGGAACACGCTTAGCGTGTTTCAAATTTTATCTTTAAGAGTTTTCTAATGCTTTCTACTATTCATAATAGAAACTTGCATGCAACAACATGATTAATTCAGGAAGAGAAACTCAAGAATTTACTCAAAACAAAAAGAAGCAGATGAAGTTTATAAAAATCTATTCTGGTTTTCATAAACATCATCTGCTTCCTCTGCCTCGAGCAAATGCATAAGCTTCTCTTCTTGGATTAAACCTGCCATTGACATGCAGCTTAAAACTAAATCAAAACTAACCTTGAATTCTGAGGCTTTTGGATTCGAAGAACGAAGCACTTTGCTTTTGGTTTTAATTCCGAGGCTTTTGGATTCGAAGACCGGAGTCCTCTGCTTTTGGTTTTAATTCTGAGCCTCCGATGTCCTCTGCTACTGATGTCCTCTGCTACAGATGCTACAGAACAAAAGGCAGAGTCTTTTAGTAAGTTAGGAATTGCCGAAACCAAAGAAGCATCTAACATTGCTGAAAAGAAACCTGCTCACCAAGATTTTAGGAGGGCGGATGAAAACACAGCAGAAGCGCAACCGGCAAATCGTATGAAGAAAGGAAGAATATGTAGGAACTTTGAGAGCGTGAAATGGATTTATATAGGCATAATTAGAAATAAATAAGCGTGAATAATTGATTGCTTGAATTAACACGCCTGGCCCGCCAGACATAACATGTATATGGTATATATAGAGAATATTGCATTTCATGCAATAAATTCTCACGGCATTTTATTCCATTTATTGCATTCGAAAAAACAGAATTTAGAAATTTTATAAAGGCTAAATTAAAAATGATTTTAAAGGCTAAATTAAAAATGATTTGTTGTGTTGGGGAATTTTTTTAGGTCGTGCCGGAAAATTTCCTATGGTTACTTTGATGAATCAGAGATCTCATGTGGTTGATTTATAGTGTTCCCTAGACTTTATTGAGACAAACGCAGAGACAAAATTTTAGAGATACAAAAATGCTTGGAGAAAACAGTTTGATTTCATTCAAAAATTGGTTGTGGGCAAAGGGTCGTGGGATCCGTCCTCATTTAACTTGAGATTAGTAACGTTGTAAACTGGAACCGAGTGTTGAAAGGAAGGGAAAGACTGAAATTCATGAACACGGGGAGGGCCAAAGAGACACATGGATAGCCCATCCCCGCCGGAGGAGAAGAGGGTTGCGAAGGCAAAGGAGTGTGACCAGAAGGAATATGAATGTAAGTGCTGTCTGGAGTCTGAAAATAATGAGGAGTAGGATGGACCGGTGTATGATATGGCGACTGTGGTTGAGAGCAATGCTTGCAAACAGGGGGAGACCCTGGTCGAGAACTGACACGAGAGGTGGGCGGTGCCGACTGAGCACGTGAGCAGACACGGCCTCCTTCAATATCATAGTCAGGATCATACATGTCATGAGCAGCTTCACGGCGCTGATGGCGTTCCAATCTAGCCGCAGTTTGGCTAAGGAGTTCCTCATATTGATGGGAGAGAAAAATAAGCAAGACCCGGCATCGGCGCCAGTGTTTGGGGTTTGGGTTCGGCATCTCCTGCAAGACAGCCCTCTATGAGGACCCTTGGATCAAACAGGAGAATCCTTGCTGAGTGTCACGTGGGTTTGAGTACATGAACTCTCGTCAAGCGAGAGGAAAACAATTGAGACAAGGCCAAAATCTCATCTAAAACTTGAGATCTATACTCATATATATTGTACAACGGCCTTGGGCCCAAAATAGATATGTGGCAGGTCTCAGTTACCAACTCACGGATCAACTCCTGATTTTCGAGGAATCTGGCAGCGCCTTCATTATGTGCATGGAATCTTGCTGACTTTGGACTAAGCTCCACAAAGGCCGTCATTTGTTCGTTCTGGGTCTCTTCTTTGACTGGGGCGTGGTCCTCTGCGTGGGTTTTGGTGGTGGCATGGGTCTACTACCCGATGCTTGACCTAGTGCCTTATTCCTGCCCTGCTCCTGGTCTTCAGGAATAGTCCTGTACCTGGACTTACAAGACTAACAACGACATGGAGTCCTGCCTTACCAAATGTTCACAAGTTGTGCTTCAAACTAGATACATGCAAAACAATCCTTAAATTGTCAAAGTTAAGCTGCACCTTTGCCTTTATAAAGGGCATGGAAGAAAATGGGATCTCTGGTATCTTTTGTATTGTCATTTGGTCACTGCACCCATGGATGATGTGGGTCAGAATTACACTTTGCTCCAAGTCCTTTAAACATCAATAAAACTAGGAAGGAACTATACTTTGCCATTATAAGCATTTGGTTCTTTACCTTTGGCAATTGTACTTTTGAGATATAATTTGGAGGTCACACAACATATGAAGCTTTTCCCAACTCAGTTATTCTACCACGTTTTGCTCCAAGTCCTTTAAACATCAATAAAACTAGGAAGGAACTATACTTTACCATTATAAGCATTTGGTTCTTTACCTTTACCAATGCCTTAGAGAAGTTATTAGGATTCTTAACCAAGCTCATAGCAGCTTGGTTGTCATTGAATATTATAGTAGGTTCTTTCTGTTCTCCTCCTACCTCCTTCAAGAGCTGCCTTAACCAGATGGGTTCTTTTGAAGCTACGCAAATGGCCATATATTCTGATTCGCATGTGCTTCATAGCCGTGGCCTTTAGCTTTTTACTGGACTAGCTAACTACTCCCTCTTGCAGCTGGAAACAGAAGCTCTTGCATGATTTTCTATACTCCTATTTCCCCTGCATAGTCAGCATCAATATAGCGCTGCAAGAGGGGAGGTCCATTATCTTTAGTATAGAAGGTGCCAAAAACTGTGATAGAAAGAATGTGCTTCACTGCCTACCAATGTGAAGCATGCGGATCTTCCTTGAACTGACTTACCTTAACTTTCGATATGTCTGAATGGCTTCATACCATAACATGGATAAGGGAGCCCACTATATTCTGATAGGGCAGAGTAAGCATTGCATCTTGAGAACTAGCATCATGTGAAAGTTTTGCCCTATTGGTAAGAGTAGGTTCGCTCAATATTTCTTAGAAATGTTGATGTCTCGCA
This sequence comes from Isoetes taiwanensis, assembly GCA_021234155.1. Taxonomy (NCBI): domain Eukaryota; kingdom Viridiplantae; phylum Streptophyta; class Lycopodiopsida; order Isoetales; family Isoetaceae; genus Isoetes; species Isoetes taiwanensis. The sequence continues at coordinate 1,159,780 of JAJEKV010000084.1, read as the reverse complement.
ATCATAGTGAAGGGACAAAGCCATTCAGTGCAGTAGGGAATCAATGGCTTTGTCCCTTCACTATGATTGCAAGTCATCTGTATTTCTAAGAAATATTGAGTGAACCCAAATCAGTCACACAGAACTTGCTAGCAAGATTGGCTTTAATGTGCTTCATCATGTCAGCATGATTGGATGTCAAGATGAGAGACATATTAAAGCACAATTATGAGAAGAGAAAGGGCTAACCTCTTAAAGTATATGTTCCAATCTACTTCGCTTCTTGTAAACACTTGTCCAGTAAAGAGGGAGTGAATTGTTCTGTACCACAGTCATCGAGACTGTTTGAGTCCATAGATGGCCTTTTGCGGCTTACAGACTTTTGATTCCTGGCGTATCACGCAGTACCCTTGAGGCTACTTCAAGTGCATTTCATCATTGAGTTTTCCATGAAGAAATGCAGATTTTACATCCATTTGCTGAAGGTTGAGGTTCCATTTAGTAGCCAAGGCCAGAATAACTCGTACCGAGGTCAAGCTTGTCACTGGAGCGAAGGCCTCGTGATAGTCCACACATGCAATTTGGGTGCAGCGTCGAGCCACAAGGTGGGCCTTAGGACTTGCTTCATGTCTCTACCCAGGTGGTAGAACCCTGCATTCCCTATTTCGAATTCCCATCATCGAGAACAACGCTAATCTCTATTCATTGTTCGATCCACACTTTCCACGAGCATACTGTTGGAAATCGGCATCTAGCATTCAGGTAATATCTAAAAGATGTTGGAGTTTTAATGATTGAAGTTTAAATGGTTTGTGATGACGTGGCAACAAATGAAAAAAGGAAAGAAGGAGGAAGTCGGTGCATATAACAGATATATGAGCAGAGGTCGGATGGGCAGAATACAGTATAGGAATTTGAGCATGCAGGAATTTCAAAATTGGCTGTCGTAGACTGCCGTGAGCAAACTGGCAGGAGGCTTTACTTTAGAAGGCTGTGAAGATCCTTCAGATGTGAAAAGGGCAGACATAGAGTGTAACCAAATCGTCTGAGGTGGAGGCATATTCGGATTCTATCTGGATTGGCCGTTGTGGGGGAATTGTTTTTTAGGTTTTTTTGAAACATGTTTTTTGAGTTTTTATGGAATATTCTTAATATTCCAAGAATCGTCAGGATACAATGTTTGCCTAATCAACCTAATCATAGAACAATGTTGGTATCTAGATAATAACAACATTTAATAATATAGACAAGAAGAATTGGAGAATTACACCTAGAAAGTCGATTACAGTATAAGAAAATCCGAATAGCATAGTAATTTATGTCACTGCAATAATTGCAGAGACTACACAGAAATATTTTATGTCAGATAATAATATTTTATGTCACTGTATAAACGACAGAGATATTTTATATTTTCAGATCAAGTATCTTCTTGTGCCTCGTCATCGATATAAAGACATCGTTTGCGTTTCTTTACTTTTTGTTCAATACTTGACATTGAGGACAACACTGTGGCATGTTGCTCGGCATAGACGGGCAAGAAACTGCAATATAAGTCAAACACAGTTGGTTTTGGTTTAGATAGTTAATGTAAGCAAAAAATAGAAATTTTAGCTCACTAACTAATCAGTCGGTTCTTCAATCACGTCTTGATTATCTCATCCTCTTCCTCCAAATCCAGCTGCATAGAAGGAGCCCCTTCTGCTAATGGTTTTTTGAATGTAGACATTCGAAGTGTTTTGACCACATCACAAATATCAGCATCGAAATCCATTGCATAGCAATGCAGACCTCGAAGTGCGCAGGCCTCAACCATAGACCCTGTACCTGTCAATAAATCCACGACATAATCACCACAATCACATAGCAGTTGGAGTAAGAACTCGTTAAAGCGGGTGCTCTTCTACAAATTATGCCACAATGAATGATGTTTTGCTGATCTCATTCTGTCACCCGGCCCTAAGTAATGCCTCAAAAGTTCACTGCTATAATCCAACTCATGTTGACTAAATACCTCCTTGGATTTAAATATCGGATTTGTGCCAGCTCTTTTGTAGAGAGATACTATCATCACATTTCTTGATAGAATACCGTATTTATCTTTATGAAAACTGAATGGTCTGTCCCCAATCAATTTGTATGATCTTCCTAGTTCAAGGTTCTTTTTTCTGGCTGCCATGTCTACCATCTTTTGAAACTCAAAGCTGCTAATGCACACTAACCATCCACTATCATCCAAACAGAGCACCTAAACTGAAACATCCATCTACTAGTTGTGTGTCAAGTTTGTTCCAGTATGGTGTTTCGTTTGAGTTACTTCTTGTAGGCTCATTTGTTGGCAGATCAACAAGAACCAAGTTAGCACCCCAATCTCTGACTTTTCCATTCAAGAATTATTTGCATATAAGAATAGAAAAGCTAAAAAACTCACAAGTTTATTCTGTTCATTGCAGCAACTAGTGTTGTCTCGTTCGGCTCGTCGATGTTTATAAAATCAGCACGAACACAAATATGTTTGGATTTGACATGTTTGTATGTACTTTATTGATTTCGCATACATCCATGCCTCGGCCGATGGTTGCCATCCCAAAGAAAAGAAACATTCTACCACGCCGTCGACCGGTCTTTGTTATGTACCAATGACTCTTCAAATGCCTTATTCACTTCTTGCCAATACGGGTCCCAACCATCAATGTCCTCATCAGTCACTGGAATAACATCACCTTTTGCTGTAGCCATAGATAAAATGAAGTTCCCCTTGGACTTCACATAGCCATCCCGTCTCGAAGGTATCTCTTAGTATTTGTGATCTTGAACCCACTTTATGGACCTCCTCATTTATCCTAATCCGAGGCACAATGGAATCATGGGTGGTTCTCAGATCCTTCTTTAATGCTAGTGCATCCAAGGTTTCCAAAATCACTTCCACAATAAAAGACGCTTGATAAGTCACCAAGAACGTCATCATCGGATCCTGAACTTTGCGGGGTTGTTCCCATTCACAAGGCGAGGGCGACCCACACCGTCCGCCACCAATTCACCGGACGATCATGGTTAGCTCGGTATTTGCCAAACCGCTGTTGGGCATTCTCGAGCAGCAGTTGACCACCGGGGCGAGGCGCCAGATGTCGCGAGCCCTCACACAAAGCGTGGCTTTAGACCCCGCCACTCAACGATTGACCATATCTTTACACTGCGGGCGATTGAAGACAAATAGGAATCATCGGCAGGACTTGTATTGCTTTGCTTTGTGGACTTCCGCGAAGGCTTTTGATACGGGTTCACCGAAAAGCTGTGGGCTAGGATGCGTCAAATGGGGCTCCATTGCACATCTGCGTAATGCCATATCACGTGTTGTATGAGAGTTGTTTTGGCGGGATGCAGCGGCCGACCCAAGCATTCACCGGTAGTATATCGAGGTCCGCGGGGTTGCCCCCTCTCGCCAACACTTTTGGCCTCTACATTGATCGGTTAGAGCCCCGGCTTCTGCGAGCATGGGGGATGGCATACGACTTTTGCACCAGGTCATCCGCCCGGCTCATCTATCTTGCGGGCGATGTTGGCCTGCCCACCCACACCCCGAAGCTATCGCGATCTCACCCGGATGCCCTAGACACATTTTGTCGGGCTACTGAGACATGCGCCGTGAATCGGCCAAGACCGGGGTGGTTCTCATATCCTCTTCACGTCACCCCATGCCTCCTGCACTCACATATCGGGGGACAGACACGTGGGCGCCACGCCCACCTACAAGTATCTAGGGGTGGAGTTCCCCTCCTCGCCTCTGGGGGCGCCTATCCGCTTATGGTGACAAGAAGTGGAAAGCGCTTTATGCCATCGCAGAACAAATGACCACCGTGCAGCTCTCTATGATTGGGGCCATCAATCACATCATTCGCACCTTTGGTTGAGCCCGCCCTTCAGACGGGTCGAGGTTTGGGGCCCTGGGCGTTTTTTGGCGACATGGAATGACTTGGAGCAGGTGCGTAAGGCATTTTGGCACGGGCACTTGGGGTGAAACCTTCAGTTCCCTATCGGTTCTACATGCGCGAAATGGATCCTTGCCGCTTCAGCAAATGCCCCCTGATAGACACATCGCCTATTTTCGTGGTGGTTACTATGGGTGATGCTCGGCTCCCGCGACCCCGCTTACAATCGCGTGGCAATGAGTCCGGCGCGGCTTAGGGCCTGTTGGAGGGGTAAGAGAGATCGTGGTTCTCCGGATGGAACGTCGCGGGGAGCACAGATGCGTGCAGGTGGATCAAATGGCCGATCGTGGCGGCCTGCGGGGAGTACCTAGATGCTTATTTCCTTGGCAAGCTCGGGACCCGGCTCTAGAGCAGGTCAAAACGGCCCATTACAAGGGAGCACATCAACCCCAGTTAGCCCGGGGCCCACGAGATCTACTGCGTTCCAGTACGCCCAAAAAGCCTTGGAGACTCATTGCCTCCATTAAGCACGAGTGCCCACCATCTTCGCGCTCGAGGCAGGCGGTGGATTGGGGAGCCCCGCCGGGGCAGGCTCTGTCGGTCTTTGTCAAGCGGGTGCCATTAGGATGAGCCTCATACTTTCGAGTTGCCCGGCGTTGATCGGTCCGGGCGAATCGGCTCCCTTAGTGCGGCGGACTTGCCCTTACATTTGCTGATGAACACACCGCCGTCGATGCGTGCCACGGGTCGCATACATTCGGAGGTAATTGGACCCTCTGAGGTCACCTTTGCCCCCGCTTTGGCTGCTTTCTGATTAGGCGCTGGTCGCGGTGCATGCATTGTTGTATATATTTGGGTGTTTACGCATTTTGTATGTTAGTTTGTCGGCCAGCTGATTGTCTGCCCACGGTTTTTCCCTCGAAAACCCTTCGGGGCGGGGGTTTTTTAATCCGGGATTGCTGCGTTTTTGTATTGGGTCCCATAGACCGATTGGTCTCCGTGGACGATAAAAGTACCTTCCTTTCTTCCTTCCTTCCTTTTTTCTGTCTTTTTTCTTTTCTGTTTGCTCTAGTCTTAACTGCAGTATTGTTATCTTTCTCAATAAGTGCTGCTCCCTCTTTTTCTTCCATAATGAATGTACTGTCATCCAACTGCATATCAATATTTCCTGCCTCTTTGTCTATGTCTGTAGTGTTAAAAATTGAGCAAAATATATATTCTTAATTCAAATGTCTAGCAAGATTTATCATAAACAACTTGACTTAGCAAGTAATAAGGGAGCCAAAATATGGTCACTAATCCCTTAATACGTATTAATGATAGTTCTATCAATCTGTAACATAACCGTTACCATGCCCAACAACAACAGCTGCTCCCCGCTACGCATTCAACTCTCATCTATATATATGTAGATGTATGCACGGTTCAGGTGTTGATATACTTTCCAAAAATATCCCACAGGTGTCAATTATTGCCTTTGAATTGTTGAAACCTAATCGGGTTTCTATCGCAGATTCTTTTCACGCCAGATTTTATAATGGCCGGGGAAACGTATGGGGCGCTGATAGTCTCTAACCGCTTTAAAATTCAATTCTACGCACCTCATAGTCAAGCAGCGCCCCTTTTTCGTTTTGATACTCTTCACTTACATTCACCGCCACCGCTTCTCATGAATGCATGTACAACTCATAACCTCGCCACTTTGCTTCTCATATGTAGAGTTCTCGATTTACACGACTTATATGCTTGAAACCTTTCATTCCTCCTTCAAATTATAAGTTACCGCTACATTCAATTGCTCTCTGAATTTTACAAATTTTGCCTCTTCCGCAATGCTTTTGTAAACACATCTCGCTACTTGACTATTGGTTTCCACATATCTCATTTGTATGAGATTCTTCTCGCTAAATCTCGTTATGAAATGCATACTTAGTTCAATGTGCTTGGTTACGTCATGGAATACCGGATTTTTACAATTGCTATGCAACTCATTTGTCGTCACCATATTTACAGGGATCTTTTGTATACATCCTAACTCATCCAACAATCTTCTTAACCAAACTAATTCTCTGGCGGCTAAGGATGATGCAAAGATATTACGCTTCAAACCAACTCATTGCCACTTCTGCTTGTTTCTTGCACCTCCAGTTATGACACCTCCTCCTAAATATATAGCATAGCCGTATAGATTTCCTTGTATGCGGATCTCCTCCTCAATCTGCATCACTATAACAAGTCATAGTTAGGTTTTTACAATCAAAACATATACCATGAGTTTGTGTCCCTTTAGATATTTGAGAACTCGCTTGGCTGCCTCCCAATGTTCTTTAGTAGCATCATGATTCCTTCTGCTCAAGATGTTTACAGCATAGGCAATGTCAGGTCGTGTGCTGTTTGCCAGAAAGAGTAGGCACCCAATCAATGCTCTATATGGTACATTTTCCATTTTATTTTCTTCATCATTTGAGACGTTGTAGAACATCCGGTCGGCCTATGCCCCCGTTGTCATTGGAATTTTGGATGGCTTTGCCTCAACCAGCTTGAACCTTTTAAGCATATTTTCTATATGTGTTCTTTGATGCAATTTTATCCATTTCTGCTTCCTATCCCTGATAACCTCAATTCCAAGAAACTTCCTCAGTTCACCCAGATCTGACATTTGAAACCTTGACTTTAAAATGCTTTTGCACCTGTTGAGGATTTTCAAAGAATTTGCAATCATGATACAATCATCCACATATAAAGCTATCATGCAATATTCTCCATCTTCTTCAAATCTATAGAGATTTCCATCATTATGTAACTTTTCAAAGCCCTGTTCTTGTAAGAAACCATTTATACATAAGTACCATTCTCTTGGTGACTGTTTCAGCCCATAGACTGCCCTATTGAGTTTCCAGACCATATCCTTGCCATGTGAATATCCTGGAGCTTGCTTCATATAAGCCTCCTCCTCAAGTGTAGCATTTAAGAATGCTGTCTTCACATCCATGTGATGCAGCTCTAAATTTAATGCATTTGCCATAGCAAGCAAAACTCTAATGCTCGTGAGCTTGACTATAGGAGAGTAGGTTTCATCATAATCTCTTCCCTTTTTCTGTGTGTAACCTTGAGCAACCAGCCTTGCCTTAAATTTCTTGCTGCCATCAGGATTTACTTTTACTTTGTACAACCACTTGCTTCCAATTACATTCTGTTTGCTATCAGCCTTGACAAGGTCATAAGTTTTAGTTTCTTCAAAAGATTTGAGTTCATCATTCATGGCAGCTATCCACTTATCTTTGTCCTGACTTTGTAGAGCATCTTCAAGGTTTTGTGGAATGATTTCATCTTCTAAAATAGTCATAATCTGCTCTGGCTCAAATGTAACGTGTCTTCTACTTTTCCCTGACTCATCTCTGCCATATAATTTTCCCTCCTCTAGTTTAGCTTCCTCTACTAATTTTTCTGCCTGAGTTTTCCTTTTCTTTTTTTCCATATGATGACCAATTGACTCCTGACCTTCTGTCTGCACTTCTCGAGTTTCCATTTCAGTTTGCATTGTTGGACTCTCCATTTCTGCTGTACTTAAGTCCTGCTTTTCTTCTTCATAACCATCTGCATCATCTAAATCAAACATAGGCATCTCTGGTCTTGTTGTGACAATTTTGGTTCCCTTTTTGTATCTATCTTTATAAAGTATGTGCTCATTAAATAAGACATCTCTGCTGACTAATACAATCTTTGATTCTGGGACATATATTCTATATCCTTTAGAATGCTCATCATAGCCTACAAGAAATCCAACTTCAGCCTTGTTGTCTAATTTCTTTCTCAATTCAGTAGGAACATGTGCATAAACTAAACATCCAAATGCTTTTAGCTTCTCATAGTTTATATTTTTATCTGGATTCCATATAGTATCTGGGATGTTTCCCTTTAAACTTGTTGTAGGCAGCATGTTTTGTATTAACACAGCAGTTTGTAACGCCTCTTCCCAAAGCTTGTTAGGCAGACCACTTCCTTTTATCATGGCTCTGACTGCATCCATTAAGGTCCTGTTCTTTCTTTCTGAGACCCCATTTTGCTGAGGAGAGTACCTGCAGGTTAGCTGTCTCCATGAATGACACAAAACTGTTTGAATTGTTTTGCAAGGTATTCACCTCCTCTATCAGACCTAATGCATTTGAGTTTGAGATTGGTTTCTCTCTCCATCTCAGCTACATATTGTTTGAATGCACTCAATGCTTGAGATTTTCTTGTCAAACAATATGTCTTACATTTTCTGCTATAGTCATCTGTAAATGTTATAAAGTATCTTTTGTTGGTTCTGCTTTGCACATTTAATGGGCCACATAGGTCAGAATGTACCAACTCAAGGATTTGCTGAGCCCTTGTTTTACTTTTAAAAAATGGCAACCTGTTTAATTTGCCCAATGCACATCCTTCACAAATAAATTCATTTGCCTCACCGTCATGATAATTTATGTAGCCTTGCTTTAATAACCATTTCAGATTCTTACGATTTGTGTGTGCCAATCTTTTGTGCCATAGATCTACACTCTCTTCTTGAATTGAATTTATGCTATGATGCATAACATTATCCATCTCAAATAAATTGCCAACTCTTTTAGCAAAAAACTTCAATTCATTATTCAAGAACACATTACATTTATCTCCTTCAAAAACAACTCTGTATCCCAAATCACAAAGCTGACTGACAGAAATTAAATTTCTGATTATAGCTGGTACACACAAAACATCTTCTATGTTCACAACATTGCCTTCAAGATCTTCTAGCTGCAACAAGCCCCTTCCTTTTACTTCTTGAAGTGCTCCATTTCCAACTTGGATTTTCCTGGAGCTTGTAGTTGATATATTCTTCAAAAGCTCAGTAGATTGGACTACTGATCTTTCAGCTCCACTATCAACTATCAAGTGATCAGATTTATTAGTGCCTATGCTTTCATGCACAACAGCAAATTCAATATTTACCTCATCTTCGTCTATCTCCTCAGCAACTCCTTTTGCATTAGTCTCCTCTTCTTGCGTTACATATGCTTTCTCATAGCCTCGACCTCTTCCCCTTCCTCATCTGCCCCTGCTAGATTCTCCTCTTCCTTTAGATTTTCCATAACCCTTTGGTGTTGGACACTTTGAAGCAGCATGGCCTCTCCCTCCACAGGTATAACAATTAAATTCTTTCTTAAGCTTAGGACATTCATTCTTATAGTGTCCTGACTCATGGCAGTTATAGCACACAATTTTTTCTTTCCTTTTTACAAACAAGACTTCAGGAGTGTCTTCATTTTGACTTTGCCTTAAGATTTTCTTCTATTCCCATTCAGCTCTTAAGGTAGTTTCAGCTTCTTCCCTAGTCTTGCATGAATTCCTAATGAATAAAGCCAATGTCTCATTGTCACCTATGGCTCTTGATATTTGCAACACCTGACTCCTTTCAGATATTACAACTCCAGCACCATATAGATCAACTATTAAGTTGTCAAATTTATTAAAAAACTCTCCCACATCTTCATCTTCTCTTAATTTTAAGCCCCTTAATTCATTTTCAAGAAGATCTATCTGAGAGGAAGTTTTTTCCTCATAATGTTTCAACAAAAACTTCCACATGTCTCTAGGTCCAAGAGATCTAAGCTTCAGACGAATGGAAGGACTTACCTTGCATGAAATGATCCCTTGTGCCTCTTTAGCCTTGACTTGTAGAGACTTCCCACCAGTTGAACTGCTAACTCCTCCTGCTGTATCAGCTGCGGTGGACTTTGCAGACTGTTCTGCTGTTCCAGCTGCAGACCCTGCAGACTCAGACCTAGACTCCTGCTTGTACACTTACAGTTCCATTTGGATCTACCAAATCCCAGAGGTCTTCCACCTCCAACACGTATTTGATGGCATCCTTCCAAACCTGGAATCCTGGGCCACCTTTATACACATCTATTGTGTTCAATAAGCCTGCTGCAAATCTACTAGACATGTTGTAGCTCTGATACCACTGTTAAAAATTGAGCAAAATATATATTCTTAATTCAAATATCTAGCAAGATTTATCATAAACAACTTGACTTAGCAAGTAATAAGGGAGCCAAAATATGGTCACTAATCCCTTAATACATATTAATGATAGTTCTATCAATCTGTAACATAACCGTTACCATGCCCAACAACAACAGCTGCTCCCCGCTACGCATTCAACTCTCATCTATATATATGTAGCTGTATGCACGGTTCAGGTGTTGATATACTTTCCAAAAATATCCCACAGGTGTCAATTATTGCCTTTGAATTGTTGAAACCTAACCGGATTTCCATACGTATTCTTTTCACGCGTATTTTATACGGCGGGAAACGTATGGGGCGCTGATAGTCTCTAACCGCTTTAAAATTCAATTCTACGCACCTCATAGTCAAGCAGCGCCCCTTTTTCGTTTTGATACTCTTCACTTACATTCACTGCCACTGCTTCTCATGAATGCATGTACAACTCATAACCTACTGCCACTGCTTCTCATAGGTAGAGTTCTCTGATTTACACGACTTATATGCTGAAACCTTTCATGTAGTGCATCTGCTAGTGTCTTCTATTGTCTCTACTACATCTGCAGTAGATTCAAACGACATGGCCAGACTTCGATGTATCTGACGACCTCTTGGCTTTCTTTTAGGAGTGACGAGTCTAGTAGGCTGCAAATCTGGTTTACTGTTCCTTGTTTCTACCATAACAGAGGCCACACTGCAAGAAAACACAATTCATTTGATTAGTGACAAGGGACAAAATTTCTATTTAACATTCTGTTTTTTAAAATAGAAGATGACAAAAGTTCTGTTTAATATTATGTGTTCTGGAACAGCATAGGACAATATGTTTTACAGCATAATAAGACAATGTGTTCTTGAAGAAGACAAAAGAAGCATAATAAGACAATGTGTTCTTGAAGAAGACAAAAGACAACTAAACTCTGATAAAATGTGACAACTAAACATCTGGATAAAATCTGACAACTAAACATCTGAAAGAATGTTTTAGAAAAATCCGATTTAAAAAATGGCAACGGTGCATTTGCTGGCAAAATGGTTTAGAAGAATGGCATCGGCTATAAGAATGTTCTAGAAATGGGACATAAAAAAAATGGCAACGGTGCCAAAATGTTTTAGAAAAATCCGATTTAAAAAATGGCAACGGTGCCGTCCCCTTGCATTTGCTGGCAAAATGGTTTAGAAGAATGGCATCGGCTATAAGAATGTTCTAGAAATGGGACATAAAAAAAAATGCAACGGTGCCGTCCCCTTGCATTGGGCGGCAAAATGTTCTAGAAGACCGGCATCGGCCGGAAGAATGGACTAGAAAAATCTGTTACAAAAAAAATGGCAACGGTGCCATCCCCTTGCAGAGTTCCTGAGAGTTTCTGAGAGTTCCTGAGAGTTTCTAAGAGCAACGGCGCCGTCCCCTATTAGTTTCAAATAAAAAACAAACATCAATACTTACAGTCCTTGAACCCGGAGCCGGATATTGGAGCATGATTTAAACCCATGATTCAAACCTGGAAGCCCGGTTCTAAGCTATCCCATCTGCTCCGGCTTGGTATCAGAGATTTCGGCTTCGATGTTGTAGCAATGTAAATCCGGCTTCCACGTTTCAAAAAATACCAAGGCTTCGATGTTTCAGAAATGAGTTTGACGTTTTGACATGAATACATGAAAAGGCTTCGATATTTATGAAAAGAGTTTGACGTTATTGACGTTATTGTAAATATGACATGATACTTAAGATGTTTAAGGGTATATACTTTATGTTTAAGATTTTTACGGATATACTTCATGGGTACCACCAGAATGCATATTTTGCTGGGAACAACCAGAGTCCAGAATGCATAAGCCAGTGCACATGCAAAATATATTACTGCTTTCCAGATAATACAAGTTTTACGAGGTTGGCCTTTCACATCGGAAGTCATGAACATCCTATCAGAGTAGCAGAGTCAAGAGAAAGTATGTATATGGCCAAAGCACTTTTGAACACTAGAGGTGCAAATACACTATCAACTATGAAGGGAGCCCGAGAAACACAACACGATCTTGCAATGGATTTTGTGAATGGTAATATAATTTCTGAAGATGAAATCTCGGCTTTTCAAACAATGGACTCTGCGGGTGTGGATAGATTTCTTCAAAAACTTGAACCATTGAATAATCAACGAAGGTATTATTAAATTTCACGATTTATATCCAATGTCTTTACCTGGCGTTTATCATTAATTTTGGAAATTCAGATTACGAAGGTGGATTCATAAAGCTAAAGCTCAGAACAAGAAAGGAGGGGATGAGTTTTCTCAAATTTTATATTTGAAACAACATAGCAGATACCAGTACTTCCACGGTTCAGTATTTCCTTACCAGTTACATGATGACGATAATGAAAGATGTTATATCTTCAAGATGTCCACCGTCGGGCCTGTAGATTTAGTAAATAGAATGCGTCCAGGTGGGGATTTGGAACATAGTTGGGTTCATTTTGATCATGTGAAACGTATTCCGACCTGGACAACGTTGGGGTGTCATGTCTATGATCCAAAGTAAGTTGTTTCTTTTTATTTTGATCCAAAATAAGTTGTATATTTCATTTTTGTAATTCCTTTCATGTAGGATAAGGTCTCTACAGACTATTGCCTTGTGTGACATGAAAACTGAAGATTACATTGCACAAAGACTGTTTTAGGAAAAACTAAATAAGGTGATGGAGGGCAAAGGTTTTCCGGCAGCTGAATTTAGGAAATTTATGGCCAATGAAGCACAGGCTAACTGGACAGCAGTACGAGATGTGTTCAATAATGGTCAGAAAATTTTAGGTGGAGAACGCTCATGTCAATTTCATTTTGAGCAGTGCTTGCAACGTCACACAAATAAATACATTTATAAGGCCTACCGTATCCAGCATCTGGATTTATGTCGGAAATGGAGGAATGCAGAAACTATTGAAATTGCAGAAGATATTTATCATGAAATCATTGATTGGTGGCCTGGAAAAGCCGACGAGGTGGACATAAAGTCGTTAGGTTCGTGGTTGTCTTGGTGGCATCAGAGGGTAAGCAGATGGAAAAATTATATGCTTACAGGAATGGACATAGCCAGTGCCATACATGTCCCTCACACTAACATGTCTGAATCCAAGCACGGAAGCTGGCTAGCAGCTAGGGGATACAGAAAGACTATGAATCTATATGATGCATGCGTATTTGACATGACAGAAGCACTCTTGCAAAGTTCAAAATACAAAGCATGGTTGGAGGGTAGACACTTGGGAACAGGACCTACTGTTTCAAATCTATGAGGACACTTGAAGTGAAATGTATGGGTCGTGTTTCAAAAACTGGTCGTAAATGCCAAACACGTATTAACACTAGACCTGTCTCTGGAACCATTCCTGATCCATGGACCAGAACTGGCCCACATGACCTCTGCCACTTAAACCCATGTAACTCATAACAGAAATTTCGATTTTGAACTATACCGCCACCATTTGAGTCTTCACTTGTTTCTTAATGACCTCTGAGAATTTCAAGACCAATGGGGTCACCTCTACCTTGTGGTGATTGCTCAAACATTAGAGAATTTGGCAGTTTCTGCACCAGTCCCATGATGGACTGGATTACCAGTTCTGTTTTCTGATTGGTAGTTCATATAGCTTAGTCAGCAGTCCTTAGAAGGCCCTTTTATGATCTCAAAAAATCCCTAATGCTTTAACCATTGATTCCGGGGCAGAAAGGACTGTTATTGCATCAGAGAAGTTGATAAAAAAATTAAAGGGACCTGATACCCCTTGCATACAAATGGGAAATGGTAATTTACACGAAGTCAAAGGTTGCGGAAAGTTGGAGTTCTTTCACAATGGTGAAGATAAAGTGAGTTTGGAAAACGTATTGTATACCCCTGGTATGTTGTTCAATTTAATTTCGGTAGCAGACTTGGTAGATGCAGGGTACAAAGTAAACTTTGATGCATCTCGTTGTGAAATGGTGGGTAATGGTAGAAATATATATGCTAGGAGAAGGGGTAAACTATATTGTTTGGATGCTTTTCCTTGTATTGGGAGTATTAGCTCTCTAGAATTGTGGCATCTGATGAGGTGTGGTCATGTGAGTGACGAAACTATAAAAATTATGAGGAAACATGAATTGGTAGAGGGTTTGCCTACCAACATAGATGCAAGTGAACATAGAATATGCCATGGATGTATGCTTGGGAAGCAGACTAGAAACACTTTCCGGTCTCGCGTTGCTAAAACGTTAGGAATTTTGAATTTGGTGCATAGTGACTTGTGTGGTCCAATGCGTGTCCAAAGTATGAGTGGCAAAACATACTTTATGACATTTATAGATGATTTTTCTCGAAGGACGAAGTGTTATTTTTTGAAATCAAAGGATCAAGCATTCCAGGCATTCCAATTGTATCAAGCAGAAGCTGAACGAGAGACGTCTAGAAAGTTGAAGCGCTTGCGCTCAGATTCAGGGGGAGAATATATGTCTAAGGCATTCATGCAGTTTTGTCGTGAGAAGGGGATTCGACGTCAATTTACTTGTAGGCATACCCCGCAGCAGAACGGTATTGCCGAGAGAAAGAACAGAACTCTTATGGATGCAGTAAGATCTATGTTAAAGCATGCAGGGTTACCAAACTATTTATGGGCGGAAGCAGTGCAGGCTGCATGCTATATCCAGAACAAGTTACCGTCGTCTGGTATTGAAGGGAGAATTCCTGAGGAGGTGTGGTCTGGAAAAAAACAGTCTGTGGAAAGGTTGCGTGCATATGGTTGTTTAGTATATATGCATGTACCCGAAGAATTGCGGTCCAAGTTAGACGATCGAAGCATGGAGACTTATCTTGTTGGTTATGAGGAGCAGGGATACAGATTGTATGATCCCAAAACTAGGAAGATCCATGTAAGTCGAGACGTGGTGTTCGATGAAACTAAGTTCTATAGAGATAGAGTTGTGACACAAAGTTTGGCACGGAGAAAGGAAGAAAATCAACCTTGGGCTCCAACAGGTTGGTTTGACGATGATGACGATGACATAGGAAAGGAAGAATCTCAAATAGAAATTGTACAGGCTCAAGAGGTAGAAGATAATGATACGGAGGAGCAACCGGAAGGTTGAGTATCAGAACTAGAAGATCGAAGTCTGGAGATAAGCTTGGAAGAGCAAACTGAAGAGCAGGCAGAAGAATTAGAACCTGTAAGTGCAGAAGAGCCCTCCATGGAAGAAACTTGTTTGCATAGAAGCGATGCAGAAAGATTGAAGCAGGAAGTATCTTTTGATATATCACTGTATGGGAGAAATGAGCATGGTAGAAGTACTCGTGAGCGTAGACCACCATCAAGATTTACAGAGTATGAGTTAGGAGACAGCGCACGAGAGCAACGGCCACCTACTGTGTCAAGCGTCATGGAGCCTAAAACATATGATGAAGCTGTCAATTCGATAGATGCAGATAAGTGGAGAAAGGCTATGTGTGAAGAACTCGAGTCATTCAGACATACAGGTACCTATCATCTTGCACCTCGACCGAAGGAGAAAAATGTGGTCGGATGTAAGTGGATTTTCAAAATAAAGAAAGGACCGGACGGGAAAATTGAAAGGTACAAAGCATGGTCAAGCTAACAAAAGTATGGCAAAGATTATCATGATACATTTTTTCCTATTGTCAAGCTAACAAGTTTGCGAGCTTTAATTGCTTTAGCAGTGGAGCATGATTTGGAACTTGATCATATGGATGTAAAGACTGCATTCCTAAATGGAGATTTGGATGAAGAGATCTATATGGAGCAGCCGGTTGGTTTTGAGGTGCAAGGTAACAAAGTCTGCAAATTGAAGAAAGCAGTGTATGGGCTTATAAGCAAGCGGCTAGACAATGGTATGTATGCATAAATGGGTTCCTATTATCTCAAGGATTCGAGAAATTAGAAAGTGAAGGTAACTTGTACATAAAGAAAGTAGATGGTAAATTCTGCATTATAGCTTTATATGTTGATGATTGTGTTATGAGTGGCAGTTATAATGCCAATGGCATTGAAAATAAAGGCATTTAAATCTTTTCCAACAATAAAATACGCATAACACTGCAGCGAATGTGAGGGAATTGGAAGATAAAAGAAAGGATGTAGACGTAGGCAAATAGGCATAACTCTATGCAAACATCAAATTATTAAGGAAGCGAATAAGTGCATAAGCTGCTCAGATCTCCATGTAAGCAAGATGTTGGCCATATTCTTTGCATCCAGTAAATAAGAAGCAAGAAATCAATGGAATGGGCAAACCTGCAGTTGCAATCCATGCAAGAAGTCATCTACTCTTACCCCTGAAACATAATATAGCCTAGAAAAAATACTTGAAGTAAGAAAGGTTGTCATCATAGCAAAAACCTTGCACTTCCCATTTGCAATAAGTGCCTCTGTGCATATTCAATTTGCTCTTGGAGATGAAAGTAACAATCAGTTGCTATGTACTTGAGAACAAAAATGTCATCGTCTAAATCATACATGACCACTGTACATTTTATTCTGGAAAAACATGTAATAGAACTGTGCATAGCTTAACTGCCTAAGTGAGATAGCAATGGAAAAGGAATACTAAGTCTATTACAAATCACAAAGAAAATACAGAATCAATTTACCTGGTCTGTAGAAGCTAATAGTACATGAAAGATGCCGCAAAGCGATGTTAGGCTTTGTTGTGCAAAAACTCAAAATCTGTGGATTTGAGGATGATCTTGCCATAGGCAATGCATAAATGGGATCCATGGGCAATGCATAAATTTGAGCTGCAGATGCATTTTTTATTCCTTATTACACTGCCTATGATCTCCTGAAGTACCTCTATAAATCTTCTTCAGAACAGAGTATTCCCCATAGATTAGGGCTGGTTAATTGGCTTAGAAAAAATGCCGTAGAGAAATTGGAACGGGTTTGGGACCATTTCGTGATCATGGGAAGAACAACTCAAAATTTTTCTCCGTTTTCAAAATCAGTCTGTAATAGACTGCCATAGACAGAATGAAATGACTCAACTTTCATGTATCTACATTATTACCTGGATGCATGCAGACAGCCGTTTGTGCAACAGATTAGTTCGAGAAGTAGATTTTGTGGATATAACGAATTTAGCAGAAAAATACAACTAGCTTTGCCGTCCCTAAAACATTCAAGAATGTAGACTGGAAATTCCAAACGGTCGCTGATAAAGGCGCAGATAAAGGCGCCAAATTTGCGCATATTTGGGTTCATTGGAAAGCTGAGTGATGCTTAGTTTTCTTAGAAAGTGTTCTATTTTGAGAATTGTCATAGCATCCTCCACAGCATAACTACAATTGCCAAAAATTGCTTTGCTTCGTTCCAAAGCTTGGCCATGACTAAACATCGTTCTCTGGGCAGCACTCAAATTCGAGCAACTTGCGACATTTGAAAGACCACCAACTTATTCTCTTGAGATGCGCACGACAGGCAATGGTTTCTCTACAAAACCTGAGAGACCAACACTACTATTTAAAGTTGTAGTCTAAGATCCCATGGTTCCGCCAAATTCTGGCCAGGTTTTATCAATGTGCTTCCATTGCTCATGATTCTGGCCACACGGATTACATTATCGCTTGATGCATTAGCCTTCTGAGAAATGGATTGTCTATGCTCCCTTAGTACGGCCGGACTTGCCCTTACATTTGCTGATGAACACACCGTCAGTACGTGCCCTGGGGTCGTACATTCAAGAGGTACTGGACCTGCGAGGTCACCTTTGCCCCCGCCTGGCTGCTCGCTGATTAGGCACTACGGGTGCGGTGCATGATTGTATATATTTGGGTGTTTCTGTATTTTATATGTTAGGACAGTTTGTCAGCAGGCTGATTGCTGCCACGGTTTTCCCTCGAAAACCCTTCGGGGCGGGGGTTTTTTAATCCGGGCAGTAATCCGCTTGCTGCGTTTTTGTATTGGGTCCCATAGACCGATTGGTCTCCGTGGACGATAAAAGTACCTTCTTTCCTTCCTTCCTTCCTTGGCATCTTCTTTAGACCTGGAAACACCACATTCATGGCAACTTTTAGTTTGCATGTACATGTCTTTATCATGCAGTCATTTGGGCTAATATGAATCTTATGATACCCCAAACCAATTGCCGCCAATATATTTTTTACTTCCCCCTGGCTATTATCTTGTGTTCCCTATTTTAGTAGTATTTTTCTCTTGTAATAACCTAAAAATAAAGTTAAACCTAGTTTTGATGCTTTATTAAACTAACAACACAACTTCTACTTCATATATGCTTTAGAAAGGAACATACATTACATTGCATTAAATATAAAGCTCGATTGAATTAATCCTGCATGTATTTATAGGCAAATCCATTGTAAGGATTATCCAACCTGCCTCTTTAAGTGTCAATGTTAAGACTGCAATGCCGATGGTTAACTGTCTCCCTTTAAACTTTTTCATCCATCAATCTACAACACTCAACGCTCACACGAGCTACTTTATCTATTGCCTTCCAAACATCACCCACGAAATGTAGAGGAGAAAAAGCATTCCCTTAATAACAAGGCATACACCTATGATAATGCTCTTAGCACTTGAAAAATGCTCTTCGGAAAATAAATGCTCTAAGGATGCATGGATGTTCAAATATATTTACTTTGGAAAAGCAACAACAGAAGTAACAAGAAAGCCCGTCTGTGAATTTGCATTTTCTTAGGCTTCAATGTCGTCTTTCACTCTCGCAATTCAGTCTTGAAGACTAAGAACCAAAAACCTTTTGAAATAAATAGTTTGAGATCATATCCTTATTCCATTTTCTCATTGCAATGAAGACTGGCAAGATGTTATAAGCATATACTTATGTTCTACTTATCTCCACATTCCACGTGTTCCTAAAGAATAGAGGCAGAATATATGAGTTGCAGGAATTTGAAAGACTCTTTTACATGATCATTGCATCATCATTTTATAACTCTCTAGTATTATTCGTTAACAATCAATAATAATACTTTTACTTGATGCAAACGGAAAGAGTAATTAAACAGATGCAACAACCCAGAAACACAATCCAAAAACACTGACTAAGACATTTCTATCTTCTCCATCATTGAATGTAAAGAGAGCTCACAACAAAGATAACCATGAAATTGAAATATTTGATGAAGAGCCCCATGAATCTACCAAATACCGCAGAATAATTCCCTTTTTATAATGGTCATAAAGTACATGAAATAACTAGCAGTCATGAGAAGAGAATGGATCAATTGATGCCATACTTTAAATTAAAGCGTAGAGATCATGTACGCAGAGACTACTTGAACTGTCGGCAACAGAGGCAAACCTTCCCTTGTATTACTTCCAGGCCAAACATCGAGTTCGCCAATCTCGTGCATCTTTTGGCTATCTTGAGTAATCCCCACGGTCCACAACACTGAATGACAAAACAATATTCCATTGTCATATAGTAGGATCTTTTTCTTCGGGTTGTTAGAACATGACAGTTAGAATCTTTTTATTTTTCTCAAGGAAGCCTTATGCTTAGCCCTCAAATCTTGCTCTGCGTTTACTGACCTCATGAACTTGACTGATCCAAATCACCCAAAACGAAACAAGCTATGAATCAATGGAGTGTACCACACTGTTGTAACCAAGTAATAAACGCAAAATCTAGGTCTAGAAAACCATTAGCCAATTTTGATGGTATTCATACTAGCGAAAGCATTTAACAGAATATGGAGAAACTCCTACCTTGCTAAAGATGGTTGTACAAAGAAGCAGACGCATGCACATTCCACTATGCTATGCTTTATGCGGGTCAACCTTAGCGCCGTGGTTCAATTTTTGGGGGTTCGACCCTTAAAAATCCGGCCATTCCAAAAAATTTCCGATAGCCAAAAAATATTCCCAACATTTTTTTGGGCTATTTTCGGAGAAGTTTCTAAGGATTTCCGATTTCATGTATTTTCGACATCCTTAAATGTAAGCAAGCATTTTTAATGGTTAGGGCAAATTCTAATTTCGAACCCTGCCTCGCGCAGAAGAAATTTATGTTTTATGATCCATGCAATGGTCGCATATATGTTATATGGCCATAATTTAACTAGCGTAGGTGAACGGAATACAAATGGCAAATGGATTGAAAATCACGACCATAAACAAGAGTCTCCATAAGAGTTGGGAAAGTTTTGCTCATTTCTTGATTGAGCAGAAATCTAAAGAATATTCTACAATACGACCTGTAATCAAACCCCACCACACAATACTACCAAACAAGGGTTTAGAGGGAAACCCAATAGAGGGAAACCCAATACTCATTGACAACCATTTTGTTCGTTTCTTTGTAATCTAGTTGAAGAGGGGGTTAATCCCCCTTGAGAGCCTGTTATGGCTGATAAACAAGCGAGCCCGGGAGGGCGAGCCTGTTTATCTTAGCCATAACATGTGAGCAAGGGGGATTGACCCCCTTAACCGGCAGGCAAGCTGTCTCACCCAAACCTGCACCCACAGCTCCGATTATCACTCCCCCAGCTCGGTTTATCACAGGTTCGGCACTCTCCAGAGCACACAAAGATGAATTCGGCATCTAAATTCAGTCTGTTTTATCATAGCTTCGGCATCCGAGGCTGAATTCAGCCTGTTTATCACAGGTTCGATTGAATTCGGAGGTGAGGCTGCCTGTTCCCCTACTGTTAAGTGCCTGTTAGGCCCTATCACAGGGCTGCAATCAATGGTGGGCAACGGTTGGATCCGAAAGCCTGCCGGTTAAAGAGAGAAAACACTACAGCAGGGATTATCACGATAAGCCCGCCAAAGTTCATCACAATAACATCCATGGCCATTGAGAGGGATAACTTTCTCCATCTATATGAGGTCGATCCAGCCTCGAGGGTTATTTCCCATGATCCCCGAGAGGGAAGGGTTAACCTCCTCTTCGCTCTCGTGGGTTATGCACGTAACGTACTTGGCCCTCCGGCCTTCTGGATTATTTTCGGTAACCCAATTGAGTGGAGGATTAATCTCTTCGACCAAGCTGAAGGCTGGAAATTCCATTGTCTGCAATCTATCAACTTTGAGACTTTCCAGTAAAGGACAACCTTGTGCAAAGGGTTATCTTTGTACAAGTCCTATATTGAGACTAACAACTAGCATGAAAAGTGTCAAAGACCATGTGGTACAGGTCTTTGAACCTTTTGGAGATTATTACCTGTGCCATCCTTCCAGATGTACAATCTGATTTCTCATATAATTGGCCTTCCTTTATCATAGAAATCAATGCAAATGTATCAGCAAAGGGTTTGATATAAGCACTATCCCATCTGTGCAAGAGTGGTCCAACAAAAAAACTGCATTCAAAGTCCATCTTCCTAATACCATTTGCCATCAGTTCTTAGAGGCACAGAGCAAAGTTATTCACCCAACAGTATCGGGCTACAACGCTCCACTCAAGCATCCTGCTAATATGAATATGTATCGGCAAAGATGTTTGACATAAGCACAAACCCAGCCGTGCACGATTGATCCAATTGAAAAACTTCCTTGAAAGTACGTCCTCCTAGTTCCATATCGCCATAAAGTCTAGAGGCACTGAGCAAAGTTGTCCACCCAACAATATCAGGTTGCAGTGTAACCTGCAATAGATGGTCTGCCTTGTTCAAGTGTCCTGCTCGACCCAAAAGATCAGCCAGGCAAGTATAGTGTTGAATATCTGGTACAACTCCATAACCATCTCTCATAGATTTAAAATAGTGGTAACCTTCATCCACAAAGCCTGTGTGGCAGCATGCAACAAGAATACTTGTGAATGTTGCTTCATTTGGTCTAATGCCTTTTCGTTTCATTTTTTTGAGGCATTGGTCTGCAAGCATCGTGCTGCCATATTGGGCATATCCTGCAATCAATGCATTCCATGATACAATGTCTTGAACAGGTAACTTGTCAAACACATCATGTGCTCTTTCCAAACTCCCACATTTTGCATACATATCAACAAGGGTATTAGCCACAAGAGTATCAGACACAAACCCATTATGTACAATCTGATCATGAGTCAACGTCCCTTGTTCTACGGCTCCTATGCTGCTGCAGGCTTTTAAGACACTTAGAAATGTCTCCTTGGTTTTCTCTATGCATTGTTTCTGCATTTTCTCAAACATTTCTAAAGCAGGAAGACCATCACCATGCTGAGCATATCCTTCAATGATTGTATTCCATGAGATGACATTTCGATTGGGTAAAACCTCAAATGTTTGTCTTGCTTCCTCCAAACTTCCACATTTGGCATACATATTAACCAGAGCACTCCCAACAATGGTGCTTGTTAAACATTCTAATTCTAAAATCTGATCATGTATAAGCCTGCCTTTTTCTAAGCTTCCTATGCTGCCACAAGCATTTAACATGATTGAGAAAATGACATTGTCTGGCTCTACACCTTCCTTTTGCATGTTATCAAAATTTTCTATAGCACCAAGGCCTTGCCCGTGTTGCACATAACCCACAAGAAGTGCACCCCATGATACCAGATCCCAACTTCGCAACATGAGAAACGTCTTTTTTGCATCCTCTAGGCTACCACATTTAGCATACATGTCAACAAGCGTGCATCCAATGATATCATCCAATTCCAACCCTTGTTGTATGATTTGCTGGTGGATGAGCCTCCCTTCTATCAGTGAAAATGTCCCTATACATGCTTTGAGAGAAGCAACGTAAGTGTATTTGTTTTTCTTGACACCAGATGACTGCATTATGTTATGCAAACTAAGGGCCTCCTGGCCCTCCCCCAATTTAGCATTTGCAGAGATACTTGCACTCCACGAATAAATACAAGGCTTTGCAACGTTCAGAAAGATTCGGTTTGCCTCAAACAAGGCTCCAAGGGACGCAAAAAGACGTATGAGGTAGGAGCATAGAAATGTATTCGAATCTAATCCATTTCCAACCATTAGAGAGTGTATTCGTCTGATGTCCTCCTCGTTCGTGCATTTTTGGAGACGGCAAGCCACATGTGTTATTAAGGATTGTTTCCTCCCGGGCATACCTCCTTAAATGCATGCCTGGACCGCCATACCAACACAATATGATTTTTATAAGAAGAAACATACCTGACCGAGTTTCAGTTTGCCACTCTTCAATGAAATCTTCGGATAACTTCAGTCATCACAGGAAATAGGACGGAAGCGCCTTCTTTACCGTAGGCATAGTTGCAACGAAGAAATGAACACCAGTGTTAGGGCAATTTTGCCTCCCAACATTGGCATGTCATCGGATTATTCCGTTTATTTCGCTTTTGTGTGAAGGTAAAATTCTCTATCCCTATTCTCTTGCTTAAAATTACCAAACGAAAACGCATGGGGCTTGAAACTTGTCACAATGTTTTCCTCGTCAAAAAAATTGTTAGCATTGATGGATCAAAAGCATAGCTACCCGGAACCGGAACGGGACACGAGAACTTGGGCCCAAAATTCAAATGTCCAACCTTTGAATTTTTTAAAATTTAAAACAGTTTTGGAGTTCCCTTTGCAAATAGATATCATATAACACTTAGAATAGAAAAAAGTGAAATATATGTGAACGTAATAGATAAAATCATTGTTTAACGCTCATCAAGTGTTCGAAGACAACAATTTTAAGATGTTATAAGCTTCTAGTGTCATTACATAAAACATAATAATACATGATGTAGAAAACACATAACTAGAATATAGTAACTGAAAACACGTAAATAGAAAATAGAACTAAAAACATGTAAATAAGTTTGAGATTTACATTTTCTTTTGATTCATACATTTGTTTCACTTCTTTCATTCTTCACCCTGCAAAAGATAACAACAAATTCAAGTCAGTTTAAATCATCACGTATAAGAAATAAGTGTATGGCAAGCATTACATTCATTCATTAAGTTCTTCGGCAACTCTTAGCATCTCGCAAAGGTCTTCTTCCTCACCTGCTTCCTCGGCCTCATGCTCGCCTTCAACTTCATTTTCTTCTACAACGGGTGAAATAGCTTCTTCCTTGTAGAATTGTTCCTTTACAACTAACAACTAAGAAATAAATAGCATGAAATGGTCCTTGCTGCACCAAATTCAATGTATTTAATTGATTTGATTCTAAATGGGCAGACAAGCTTATGTATAAACCTTTCCTAAAGACTTATTATATTATGAAAAGCTCATCCTGGTCTGAAGTTTTATAAGCAATTTATGGAACATAGTAGGAGATAAGGGAATTGGTCCTTCTCTAGCTGATTTACAACTTCCACTTGGTCACCATGGCTGCACAGTCAAATCTACTTGGTGATCATGGTCAAATCTACTTGGTGATCATGGCATTTAGCTTGATGACATGGCAAGCACAGTCAAATCTATATTGCTACTTTTGGATATTAAAGAACACATTGAAAATTTTAATTTGTATTGTATAGTGCCATTTCGGTTCAATGCAGGCAGCAGTGCAAGCTTACTTACAGATTTAATGTGCGCGCTTGTTGCTCTCTCTCCCTTCAGAAATTTCGATGTCATATAGGCTCCAGTCTCCAGCAGACGGTAAGCAAAGGGCAGACTCTTACAGCAAAGGTCTGACTGACCAACAGCATCAAGATTTATCCTGTAGAAGGAAAAAAGTTTCGGAATGTCTTATGAAGCAAACCGAGCAAACTGATAATGAAGGAAGCAAAAGAAATGTTGGATTGCTGGACTCACTAGATCTTTAAGCAACAGTGTGTGTAGTAGACCTCATATTTGATAGCAGGCTCTCCACTCAAGAAGATAGTAGGCTCCTTCTTGCTTCGGTCGCAGGCAGCAACAAGCTCTAGCAGCAGATCCGACATCGCAGCGGGCCAAAGGAACCGGGGGAATGAAAAATCCTGACTGCAAGATAGTTATCAAGAATAAATCCCCCTGGAAGAAAAACAGATTGCTCATGGCCAATAGTCCTGTTAAGAATAGGTTTTAATCTGTTGGCAATTATTTTAGCTACAACCTTATATAACACATTTGTTAGAGCAATCGGGCTCCACTCCCCTAGGTATTGTGGCCTATCCACCTTAGGAACTAGCGTAATGAATCATGTGGCAAGGGAAGAATGCATGCATCTTGTAGATCAGGCACCTGTAACTGCCTTAATAAAATATGTAACCCTCCCAAAATTCTATAAAGAACTCGGGGGAAACCCATCAGGGCCTGGTGACTTGCCATGAGCTAGCGAGCATAAGGTCTTAAAGATTTTTCCATCTTCAGGGTCTTTAATCAGAAGTAGATTCTCCTCTCTTGTGATCCTATTACTCCAGTCAAGACTAACAATCCAAGATAAATGAGAATGAGAATGAGAATGATTTTTTATCGTCCACTGAGGCCAATCGGCCTATGGAGTAGAACAATAGGATTGGAGAAGGGGATCTTTTTTGAATATACCCTCAAAGCTATTCCTAATATGCATAGCTATTTTCTTTTGATCCTTAATAACGACTTAGTTATCATCAACTAAAGATGCTATACTATTTTCAGATAGGCGCACACCTGCCATGCAGAAGAAGCATTTGGAGTTTTCATGGTCTAGCTCTGTGTACCATTTGGCTTTGGAATGAACAGCTGCCCCCCAGCCTCATCCTCCTCAATGGCCTTTGCCTTCCCTTCCAACTCCTCTTCAGTCTTCTGGCTCTCCTCACAATGTGGGTTTGCAAGAAGATCTTATTTGACAATTCTAAGCAAGTTATAGACCTCATCTTTATTCCTTTTGAATTCTAAAGCTCGATGTTTACCCCACTCTTTAACCCAATCCTTCATTACCCGAAGCAACTTCGCCCATCCTTCCATGTAGGGAGCTCTTCTAGCTGCTAAAAAGTAAGAAGCTCTTTAAATGGCCTGCAGAAGGCCTCCTTTCCTAACCAAGCAGTATTAAATTTAAATGGAATATTCACCCTCCTCCCCACATCAGGAGCATCTTCAAGATTTAAGACTTGCGGAATGTGATCAGAGTGAGAAAATGCTAAATCACCAGTAACATAGCATCTATCCAATAAACAATAGACTCGATCTTGCCCTCTTGTTTATTGGACCAAGACAATGATGCATTTGATGGAGGAATTAGGTTAAACCCAAACCCATTCACAAGGGAACGCTGGGCTTCTTCTTTCTCTTCCATCAAGTTTCTGCGTAGCCCTATTTTTTGGTTCCATGCATCCGCATATTAAAGTCATTCCCCAGGATCCAGTTTTAAATCTCATGTTCCTGGAGAGATATCCATTTTTCAAGTTCTTGCCATGTTGCTACCCTCTCAGCGGGTATATGAGATGCATAAACATTGATGAGCCCCCATCTAATGTTTAAGGTTTCAAAAATAACCACTTGCCACCTTCCATCTCTACTCCAATGTGATTCTATGGGTGATGTCTCTTCCATAGGATACGAGTACCACCTTTAATCCCCGGGGCAAGACATGTGGCTCAAGTATAGCTACCACTAACCCATCTACCTAGCACTGCAACCTCAAAGGCAGGAAGTCTATGTTCTTGTAGGAGAATGATGCCTGCCTTCATAGATCTGATAGCAGCCAATACACGTGCTCTTTTTAGAGTCCCCTTGATACCGTGCAAATTCCATGAAACAATCTTCATGTGTTTAGTTTGTATTGAAAATAATTCACCCCATGGCATTCACCAATACTACTTTCCCAATATCTTACTAGAATTTTCCAATTGTGACCGATCGTACCATTCATACCCATAACTAGGTATCCACACATTGACCATATCCAGAATATAGGTGGTTACAACAAATACCAACCTTCTTGTCTCTAGAATTATGAGTCTAGCATACTACGAACAGCCATAACTAGACACATGTCCCTGCATCCAGTTATAAGTGGTTATAGCATATGCCACCCTTATTTTTCATAAAGGCATAGGTCCTGTGGTATCCCTATTCCCAGCAATTGTTTAAGCTTAATGGAGTTAGCCTCAACACTTTATTCTATATTAACTAAATCTGAAGTTGCATCAAGTTTAGGAGGCAGCTCCATCAGGCATGGATAGTTTAGCTGTATTCCACATTCCACCAAAATAAGTGCTTTTGCGACCCTTTAACATTTTGCTTCCAAGGATCTGAGATAGAGATGTGAATTCCAACAAGGATACCAAGTTCGTGATCATGTCGTATGCAAAAGCACCTTCCATGAATAATCCAAAATACAAGGAGGGACATGGCTATCAATGCAATACAGTTTTGCCAACCCAAAAGGACCCCTGATGCCAAGGAGAATGTGTCTAATAGTAGTTTAACATTATGAAGAATTAGAAACAGAAAAGTATCGTCTGCATATTAATAACATACCTCTTGAGAACCATTATCCATTGGTAGACTTTGAATGATTCCATCCAGAATTGCCACAGAGAAAAGCTGGGATAGCATCTCTACCACAATTGTGAAAAGCAAAGGTGCTAAGAGATAACCTTGCCGAATTCCTCTACCCACTACAAAGATATTAGTTGGCTCGCCTTGAGAAAGTAAAATAGACCTTACTGATGTATACAGCTTCATAATGTTTCTTGTAAATGAGTCTCTAAATCCAAGAGCAAGCAGACACTCCTTCAAGAATCCCATATCAATACTTGCATATGTTGTAGCAAAATCAAGTTTAAGATATACCACTCTATGACCTTATATACCTAAGGAAGGAAGGAAGGAAGGTACTTTTATCGTCCACGGAGACCAATCGGTCTATGGGACCCAATACAAAAAACGCAACAAAGCGGATTCTTGCCGGATTAAAAACCCCGCCCCGAAGGGTTTTCGAGGAAAAAGCGGGCGACAATCACCTGTTGACAAACTAACATACAAAATGCGTAAACACCCAAATATATACAATCATGCACCGCACCTGCATGCCCTAATCACCGGCGGCCGGTAAGGGCAAAGGTGACCTCGTAGGTCCAATACCTCCCGAATGTATGACGCCAGTGGCACGCATCGACGGCGGTGTGTTCATCGGCAAATGTAAGGGCAAGTCCGGCCGTATTAAAGGAGGCGATCCGGCCCGGATCGGACCAACGGCGGGCAACTCGGAAAGTGTGAGGCTCATCCTCAATGGCACCCGCTTGACAAAGACAGACAGAGCCCGTCTGGCGGGGCTCCCCAATCCACCCGCCCGCCTCGATCGCGAAGATGGTGGGCACCTGTCGCGAATGGAGGCAATGAGCATCGCTTTTCGGGGGCAAACGGGAACGCAGGTAGAGGCGTGGGCCCCGGGCTAACACACGGTTGATGTGCTCCTTGTAATGGGCCGTTTTGACCTGCTCTAGAGCACGGGGTCATAGAGCTTGCCAAGGAAACAAAAGCGTCTAGGTACTCCCCGGTAGCCACGATCGGGTCGGTCCACTGTCCACCGCGCGATCACTGCTCCTCGCATGTTCCATCCGGGCGAACCACCGATCTCTCTTACCCTCCAACAGGGCCTAAGCCATTTGCGGACTCATTGCCCGCAGTGTAAGCCCAAAAAGGGAGCCGAGCATCACCCATAGTAACCACTTTCGAAAATAGGCGATGTGTCTATCAAGGGTCTGCCAATGCCCGTAAGAATCTAGTTTCTACTTGGCCCAGAATCGATAGGGAACTCAAGGTTTCACCCCAAGTGCCCGTGCCAAAAATGCCTTCTGCACCTGCTCCAAGTCATTCCATGTCGCCAAAGAAACGACCGGGCCCCAAACCTCGACCCGTACAGAAGGACCGGCTCGACCAGTGCCCGGAACAGATGTGACTGATGGCCCCAATCATAGAGCTCTGCCCGGTGACTGTTGTTGGCATGGCATAAAAAACGCTTTCCGGGCTGCACACCCTTAAGCGGATAGATGCCTCAGCCCAGAAATGAGGAGGGAACTCCACCCCTAGATACTTGTAGGTGGGCGTGGCGTCCACGTACCGTCCCCCTATATGTGAGTGCGGGGAGGCATGGGGTGGCGTGAAGAGGATATGAGAACCACGCCGGTCTTGGCCAGATTCATGCACATGTCTCGTAGCGACAAAATGTGTCTAGGGCATCCGGTGAGATCCGCATAGCCCGGGGTGTGGGCGGCCAGGCCAACATCGTCCGCGATAGATGAGCCGGTGGATTACCCAGTGCAAAAGCCGTATGCCATCCCCCCATGCTTTCGATGAAGCCGGGGCTCTAACCGATCAATGTAGAGGCCAAAAGTGTTGGCGAGGGGGCAACCACGCCGGACCCGATACTACATGGTGAATGCTTGGCCCGTCGGCTACGCATCACCCTTAAAACAACTCTCATACAACTTTGATATGGCATTACGCACGGTGCGCGGGAGCCCCATTGACGCAGCTGATCTAGCCCACAACTTTTCCCCGGGAACCGTATCAAAAGCCTTCGCGAAGTCCACAAAGCAGCAGTACAAGTCCTGCCGATGATTCCGGTTGTCTTCAATCAGTGCCCGCAGTGTAAAGATATGGTCAATCGTTGAGTGGCGGGGTCTAAAGCCTGCCTGTGTGAGGGCTCGCACATCTGCTGCCTCTGCCCAACGGGTCAACTGCTGCTCGAGAATGCCAGCCAACAGTTTGGCAAATACTGAGCTAACCATGATCGTCCGGTAATTGGCCGGACAGTTTGGGTCGCCCGCCTTGTGAATGGGAACAACCCTGAGGTGTGATATATACAATAGTTGATAATTATTGCGTGAGAGTCATGTGGCCATGGCCAAATGGTAAGGGCATGCCTAGCATGCCCGAGCCAGCTAGGCATGCCCTCACCATTTTGGCCCTGGCCACATTGATATGAAGCAGGCTAGGGGGAGTGATCCAGAATAAAATGGCTAAGGCAATTCAAGGGGCAATAATATTCTAATGGTTGACAAGGTGTGCACGTTAAACCATTAAAAGTATGGGCAAAGGGGGTTTTCACAAATATATGCTAATACAAAAAAAAGATGGGGTCGTGGTTGAAAAGGTGAATGCAACAAAATATATCAACGTGGCAGATTAATAAGCAAATAGCTTATTTTGAAGGCAAAAAGGGAAGCGTCGAAGTACGTGGAGCACGGCTATTTCTGCGCCAAAAGGGCGGAGTCTAGAATAGCTTAATCAGAGTACCTTTAACTGACAAAAGGGATCGATCTGATTATAAAAGGGGGATAGCGGCCTATCTTGAAGGCACAGAGATCTTCGGCAACCATTTCCGGCTACTGCAATTCCGGCTACCATTCCCATATCCGACCTATTGTGATTGGTTCTGGCCCTGAATCTCTCTGATCAGCTTATGCCTAACGCCACTCTTGTACTGCTACCGAGACGAACCCCTTTGTGGCTGTGTTCAGCTGGAGCAAATCCAAGCCTTAAGTTATTGTCAATTAGATGAACTTGTGCTGAAGGGAAAATCTGCCTGGATTCATTCTTTTGTTGTTAAAAACCCCTTTGGAATTAGCCTTAGCTTTTGGATCCGGATGGGCGGATAAATTGCTGCTTCAATTCCTATTGTGGAAACTCTGTAAACATGCTCATGTGTTGAGCGAATCTATAAGATTATTCTAAGTCTTAATCTTTGTTCTAAGTTTTAAATCTTGTCCGCGTTCTTGTTGGCGGGTTTTTAAAGCTGCAACCCTTTGAGTTGTATCACACATGGTCCAAATTTTTTTTTTTTGGTAATGCGCGAGAGCCATGATGTTATCGCTCTTATGCTCTGGTTCGAGAGTTTGTTACGAGAGAAGCAAGATGCCAGGCCTAGAAGCAGAGGTGCTAGAGTGGAACCTCGAAGCAAGTGCGATGGCATCTGTAAAGCAAGGGCACTGGAATGGAGCAAGGGCGCCAAAATGAAGCATAGACTAAGAAGAGGTGCCAGAATGAAGGGGCAATGACATCTGTGAAGGCTCTTCTATAGTTTATTCAGAGAGTAGTTTGCAGGAATTGCCAGAAGAGGGGCAATGCAAGATTAATTTTAGAAGCTTTCTTTTTTTCTTTCAGATGGCTTAACTATCGTCTAATGAATCTTAGAGGCAGGGGCGCCCTATGCATCTTAGGGCCGAAAGCAAAGGTTGTGGCAGCGGCTATACGCAATGAAATCTTGCTTGTTGGAATTGTGCAATTGCAACATAATTTTTACTCAAAACTTTGTTGATCAAAACCTTGTTTTGGTGACTCATCTGGTTCTGTCACATATTTCTCTAGGATGTTAAAAGGGTTCATGGTAATACTCTAGGATGTTATGAGAGAGTATAAAATTTGGACCGGTTGAATCTTATTAGCTGGTAACAACACTTTAGCTCGCTATGCCATGCCCCACTTGCCTCCTGTCGTGTGATCACAATTTCAAGCTAGCCTGACAATTGTTTCGTTTCTCTGTTTGCTAAAGATCCTTTCTTTGTAATGAGGTATCTAGAAACCTTTGAAAAATAAAGAGGGCTTCATCTTTTGCACCACTCACCTCTGTTTCGATACATCGCACAGATCAAAGCAGAGGATCCATAGCGAAGCAGGATCCCTTTTGTTTTTTCCTCTGGTAGCAGAAATTATCCAACAAACATCTGATGGAGAGAGGGACTAGCCAGGCACCGACAACATTTAGAATTTTTTTTTTGCCATGTTTTTTTACCCTTTTTTTAATCCCTATTTTTGCCTCAGAAAATTACATCCATATATTCCCTCATATCCAGTAGCCACATTGTTGAGAATACATCGACGAGGAAGAAAATCAGATTGTGTTGAAATGATAGATTCAGCCAAAATATCTCGAACTCTTTTTGCCAATATCTTTTAGCAAAGATCTTGTAATAGAGGAAAGCAATGTAATAGGTCACGAGTCAGAAATAGTCTTCGGTTCCTTACTCTTTGAAATGAGGAAGATACAACTCGTGTCCAAAATCTTATCAAGGCACCTAAATCTCTGAAATTCGCAGAAAGAATTATGTACATCATCCTCCAACTAGTCCCAATGCCTCTGAAAGTATTTAATACGGAAGCCATCTAGATCAAGGCATTTATCCCTTTTTAAGAGAACCACAACTGCTTTTAAATCCTACTTTAAAATGTTGGACTCAAGAAGCAACCTCTGCTCTTCAAAAATAATGCAACACACCTTAGTCAAGATAGCAGATTACACGTCCTCTTGAAAGGACAATGGATGTCTCGCAAAGAATGAAGAAGAGTGATGATGAAGATACTACTTAAGAAGCACAGGATTAGAGATAAGGGACTCATTCGGCAAATGCCAAAGAATGTATAGAAGTAGCAACTTTCCTCTCAAACGATTTTTTTTTATTTATTTCTTCATCTTCATCTTTTAAATTTTCTTCATCTTCATCTTCATTTCTTATTTTGCCTTTTCTCTCATTATGAACCATGTAACATTGTGAAAAATCTAGTCTTTATCTTGTGATCAAAGTATACCACCATGCCATCTCATCAAGATGATGACATTACCATTCCAATCACCAAAAGGTTGCCATGTCATCAAGTTTTTACCCTTCAAAGGACTAAATACAAGAAGTTCAAAAAGATTTTTGAAAGCATTTTGCCATGTCGTCATGTTTTTTTTCCACCTCATTTGTCATCTCTTTGCCAATCATCATCCTTCGCCTAGTCAGCTTGATTATATTCCAATTCTTTGCGGAGGGGGGAGGAGGGAATAGGGGGGATAATAATAATAAAATGTTGGTGGGGAAATGGCCAATTTCCACCCCAATTCCCTCTAACCGCACAGAAAAGGAAGGGGGATATTCTGTCTAGGCACTAATTGTTTTGAGGAAATGAAGTTATTTATTCATTAAAAATGAAAAATAAGTACAATAGTTCGAAATTCATATTTCGAGATGATTCATGACAACTCACTTGTTAACATGCAAAGAAGTCTAACTTTAGCACACTATGAATGTGGACCAAATTTTCAAGTAGGATGGTTTGAATTATTGGCATCCAGATAAGTCCAAACCATATTGTAGCATCAAAGCCCAAAAGTACAAGACAACCATTGAAAATGTATTTTACAGAACTCGACTAGTGTACGGAGATGAAGTTTTAAGAAGGGTTCGTGACAGCTCTGAAAATCTGCCTGATATCTAGATATTGCCTATGGGTCCCATGGCCTATTGGTCTCCGTGGACGTTAAAAAAACTATTCTATTCTATTCTATTCTATTCTTTGTGAGCACTTTGTAGCTGAGAAAATTGTCATAATAATCCGTGATTGTCCTTGTAGATGCCGTTGCATAAAAAATTGATAAATGTAACCCGTATGAAAATCCTCTGCATTCACGACATTAGTTCTTGCTTCTTAATTTTTGAGAAGGTGATGAAGGAGCGAAAAGGTGTGATGTATGGCAATGATAATTTGGCTTAGAAGGAATGATGCAAGTTATGCATGGACTGGGTATGACTATGACACCCACTCTGCCAGCATCATGACAAAATCAACAATGAAATAACATAGATGTTATTTTCATTCAAGAAAAGATCCCCTTTTAGTTTTTCCGCCTGAGTTTTTCTTTTTTTGATCCTTTCTTTCTCTTCATTTTGTCAATCATTTTCATTCCCCCCTGAGCTCACAATAATTCCATGTTGTTGTATTTTGGTTATTTTCTACACTTATGGCTTTGTTTTTACTGTCCATGATTTCGGTGCCCTGCAAATCCGACTATCTTCAT
This sequence comes from Isoetes taiwanensis, assembly GCA_021234155.1. NCBI lineage: Eukaryota > Viridiplantae > Streptophyta > Lycopodiopsida > Isoetales > Isoetaceae > Isoetes > Isoetes taiwanensis. The sequence goes on along the minus strand of JAJEKV010000084.1, from coordinate 1,126,227 downwards.
CCCTTATAACCTGTTCATTTGCTAGTTTGGACTACTCCCTATCTTTGTAAAATGCATGCTCATAAAATTCGAATTTTCAGGTCTAGTGGAAATTTTTTTTGGTAAAATTATTTTTTAAAGGTGTGGAGGAGTTTGGGCACCCGAATAAATTTTCGGCATTCTAAAAATCGGGAGATTTTTTTTTTGTCTTATGAATTAGGGGCTCCTATTTTTTTATTGCTTCTATTTGATTGTGTCTGGTGTTGGGCATGTGTGCCGCGATTGCCATAATTCATCTCAGGTTGGCTTCTAGGTTCATTCCTGTTGTCGCATATTGATGATGTTTTGGCCCTGCCCTTCTTGTTGTATTCCAGTGGCAGAGCCTCTTCATCTTAACTAGAGTATATCATCAGCCTCCTTCTTCTTGTTGTACTCCACTGGCAGAGCCTCTTCATCTTCAACGAGGCTAGGAGTTTCTATCTTCAAGATTTTGCTTCAGTTTGCAGAGAGGTGAAGGACTTTAACCCTACCTTATAGTTTATCGAGATTATGATGGATCTTTTGATGCATCTGAGACCTGGACTTTTTTGAATACGAGGCCAATACATGGATTTGTGGGCTGGAGACTACTAACCTACTCAGGTGAAGCATATAATTTTGTTCCTACTCAAGGATATGGTTACAGATAAGTATTTAATATAATTTTACTTCATAGCATAGCCATAAGATATCGTAAAGCATTTCTTCATGTTTAGCAGTTGCAACACATATGGTTATTTGCATCCCTTGCATCTCTGAAGTCTGGAACTTAGCCCTTGCATTCTTTGTCTTGATCTATTTTAGCTTGTCTAGGTAGGAGCAATTCTTTAGAAAAATTGTACTAAATTCAGAAACTTCAACACATGATGCATGTTCTTTTGAATATCGTAATATATTCTTTTCTACACAAAGAGATTTATTCCCTTCGTCAGCAGCAACGTCGCTCAATTAGCAATGCTAACAACCTTAAGTTGGTATTGGAATGCTCCTCTTTTAATTTTGGATGCATGCCAGTGCATTATCTTAAACGTACTCGAGAGAATATGATATCTACAGCAATGCATATACTATAATCAAGCTCAATGCATGTCATATAGTCAAGCATCTATATTGCAAGGAATTATTTGCCATCATGGCCCCAAGGGATGCACTTATACAAAAGGGGATATGCCATATGCGTGCAGAGGTGACCAAAAACACCCCTGTATATTTTTTTTGAAAGACAAATTCAACCCCTTCCATACAAAATTTACTCCAAGTAGTGGAAAAAAACCCCTAACTCATACGCATATATTTGAATATGGGTCAAGAAACCCCCCTATGAGTCACTCCAAGCACATTATATGGCACCCACAGTGAATCTTGCAAGCGAGGTTAAGGAGACGACTATCGTCCATGCTGACCACCTTCTCGAAGTAGACGATGTGTCTGTCAAGGGCCCCCCTTTGAAGAGGCAAGAAACCTGTTTCTTGCAATATTATCTGGTATGGGAATGTGGACTTCACCCCCAGGGCCCGTGCCAAGAAAGCTTTCTGATTCCAAGTGGCGAGGGAAATCACGGGGCCCCAGACCTCGACCCCATACAAAAGCACAGGTTCTACTAAGACCTTGAATAGGTGTGATTGGTGGGCCCAATCATATAGCTCTACCTTGTGGCTAATGCTTGCAAACACATTCATCAACAATGAACATAAGTGCTACTGCAAATGAGCAAGGCAAATAATACGTCATTAGCTAAATAGAGCAAATAATATGTCATTAGCTGGATTATGACAAATCCATCCTAGATTGAGCAGCCGCAATTGCCGCAAGAAACAAGATTATGTGCATGTTGCTCGTTATAGGTTATTGAAGATGAAAACCACATACTTATGAGATGTCCTGATTTTGAGATGGTTAGGATTCTTGCGAGAGTGCTCGCGATATACACATACCAAACACCGGCCGACAGATAGGCTTTTCATTCATCACAACAATAATATACATTGCGTTTATAATTTGGAGGCGAGTGGGGTAACCGATCATAGGTACTACCTTATATAAAGAGCAATGACAATAATATCATGATGATAGGGCTTAGGCAAGGAAGTGAGTGGCAACATATTCTCATCTAAAAAAAGCCTTGCCCTTTCGGGTTTTTGGGAAAAAACCTAATGAGAAATGGTCGCCAATGTTCTCGAGGTATTGCCCAAGATGACTGATACTAGGTGAAGAAGAAATATGCATGTAGCTTGATTTGCCTAAACCTGAAAGTACAAGATCACAAATACAAGCACCCATAAGTTTCATTAGTAACCACAACGTATAGATGGCTTGAATTCTCATAATGAAGCTGTTCCTGTGCATCTTATGATCAATGCCGATGACAAGAACCACAAAACATAAAATAGGAAATATCAACATAAAGGAAAAGAACTTGAAAACCTCCAGAGGGCTGGTCATACGTGCCACGCAGCAATAAACCTCTATAAGAAGGAGGGGCTGGTCATGCATGCCACGCAAAACATATATAACTCTTAGAAAAGAACTTGACGAGACCTCCAGAGGGGCTGGTCATATATGCCATGCGACAAGAAACCTTTATATTGATGGACTGCTCACGCGTGCCAAGAGAATCAATATGAATAACAATAACTTTCTCAAAAAGACATTATTCAAACATAGATGACATCTGATCCGATGGTCCTAGAATAAAAGGGAAAAAAAGAAGGGTCGAGAGGGAGGGTTTTCCCAATGCTACTATACTGCTGAGAAGAATCTCAAAAAGACCGAATATATATCGCTTGTCCTCTTCCGAGAATATCAATCCCACGGTGTGGATCGATTTGCAACTGTTATTTGACATTAGCATTACATTTCACACTTCCACAACTTCTCAAGCATCATCTGTGCATGACTTGGCATCATATGTGCATACTTGAGGTTCTAGATGTGCGTCTTCAATTGCTGAGCCATTAATAGTCACCACGATCTTCTTTATACAAACTTATTTATTATTGACTGTCTAGTATCATCATTACTGCGAAGTCTTTTTCCTTTAATCCTAATAGTAATGGTTGTATTAGCCCATTGTATGGGCCCCATAGCCTTTCTCGATGGACGCTAAAAAATCTATTCTAACCTATTTTATTATAGTAATAGAGTATATGTATAGTCTATATGGAAAAATTATTATATCTTCTAGAAGACTCTATGGCTTCACTGTGAAGACTAGTGCATATGAGCAACATGTTTAATATATGTTGGTACTATCTATCTACTTAATTAAAATGCTTTAGGGGGTTCTTGGTAACGGCGGTGTGCCCTTTTCCGGTATGACTTTTGAAACCCGAAAATAAAGTTTCCGGCCAACTTACTTCTTTTGGCCTTTTTCCTGATCATTTTTTTTTCCTCTTCACAGTGGGCGGCAGGCAGGTGGGTTACGGTTAATGCGCTGAGAGGATATGGCGGGGGATTCCCCACCGCCTTTCACCATTTTTTTGTTAAATGACTTTCCCCTTTCAGTTTTTCTGTCCGGCTTCTACTTTTTCTTTTTGCTTCATCTATCCATTTTATTTTTCTAATGTGTAATAGCAGGAGGATCCGTCTGCTGCTACTTCATTCTACTCCATTCCAAGTATTGCATGTTTCTATTTGGTCTGCATGATTTCTATTTTTTGATGCAGATTTGTCTTACTACCACGATTCAAATATCAAGTTTCACTGGTTTGGCAAAGCTCGGCTTCATCCTTACAGGGTTTTCAGACTCTAACGCATGCTACTTGTTTTCTTTTCAATAAACGTCATGAATGCTTTGATCATAAATGTTCTATTTGCAGCAAAAAACCCAGATAGCAGGTTGGAGCTTCAGGTCTGACACGTCTAACACTCAGGTGATTTTTTCATTTTCCTTTGGGTTGATTCTTGCCATAAATTATTGCCTTCTCTTAACCCGTTTACTTTTTTTTTTTTTTTTTTTCAGGCACAAAACAGAGGATACAGAAGGAACACGTTTATGAGCGTTATTACTATTATTTTCAGTTTTGCAATCATTTTCTATCACCCTAACTCTGTTGTTAAATTACAGACTTTTGAATAGCATTTGAGTGTATCATTTATTTTTGCAGGCTTATATACTATATATGAGATCAACATTTAGCTTTCTATATAGATCCATTGCATTTAGAGTTATCCAATTTGCTGTATTGCTAATCCTGCCTTTGATTCTCAAGTTAAGGCTGTCAGAGTTGCCTTTGGAACAAAGTGTGAACTTACTCCTGAGTTACTGAAAAAAGGTAATGCATAATTAGGTTTGAATGTTTCTAATTACCTTATCTTCTTTGTAGTCATAACATTTAATCAGTGAGAGGTTGGAATGTTTCTTGGATTACTTTGTGTGTTATCGTGGATGCCCATGTAACTGATAAGTCATGATCTGTTGTCAGGTTTATGAGCAGCTTGCAGTAGCTTATAAACTAGAGGAAGACATTGTGATTGCCAAGTTGGATGCTAATGCTCACAATGTGCTACTGACTGGATCTACAGAGGCAAAGCAAAATACACAGTCTCTTCTATCTATAACATGCTTGCAAATAATGATAGGCCTTCAAAAGCTAAGCTTTACTAGAAAATTAATGATGAAGAGGACTCTAGACTTTGCAAAAATATCTGGCTTCCCTACTGCACCCCAAAGATATCATATTTTATTTGGCTCATGGCCAATAAAAGCTTCCCTAATATGGAAACTGCTGCAAAACTCTACAATCCTAGCAGGCTCAATTGTGGTCTTGAACCTTTATCCTCAAATTGTGTATTATGTGAAAATTCTGCTGAGTCCATGGTTCACATGTTTCATTGCAGTAAATTAAATGATGTATGGAATTGGTGTGAGGAGAACTTCAGAATTAAAAAAGCTAATTCTTTTATTGAATACTTTTTAAAGAATGATGCTTTTTATAACACTGTTGTTTTTATCATATTATGGAATATTTGGAAACACGAGAACAGATGTTTGTATGGGAAACACCCAATCTCCATCCCTTGGATTAAGATTAATATTGTATATGATCTGCAAAATGCTGCTACTGCTCAAAGATTGCAAAATGAAGATAATTCCTTCGTCGACAATTTCTATGGGAACTTTAGTTTATTCGAATTGCATTGTTCACATACTAATAACAATTTTGTTCATGATTCTGCTAGAGTATCCGGAGTTCTGCAAGAGGGATCTGGACACTAGTTTTGATTACACAGAGGCAGTCAGACATTTGGGTCAAATAAACACTCAAATCAATGCCTTTGAGGATTTTTATTGGAAGTCTAAGATACCTGACAGAATACTTCCTAAGCTTGAAGATTTTCCGGTTGCAGAAATCCAGTGGGCATACGAGTTCTGCAAGAGCACATATCAAATGTATACCTTATTCTGGCTTCTGGAGACTATTAACATGCAGATGACAGAAAGGCAGTTTCTATTCTACAGGGAATGCTATTATTACCATAGAGGAAAGGCAGATGCTTGTGGAAACTTATTGATCATAATGGCTACATCTTATGTCTCTGATCTGCTGGATCACTTGGACTGGGGAAAGCACGTCACGAAGTGGCACTTGGATAGCTTCGCATAAAGCTGATGCTTCCTCAACTTTTCAAGTACCTTCCTCAAGTGCTGGGCATGCTCCTCTAAGGATTTGCTGTAAACTAGGATGTCATCAAGCCGTCCTTCTCTGACCACTTTATATTTCTTGACTCATAAAGATAAACCTCATCTGTTTTTTCATTGCCACATTTTTCCTTTAGGCTTTCAGGTAATTGACGACATACTCATGATGCTAAGTTAGGCTTAAACATCAAGTCAAGTATTACAGTGAAATACCATATATATTTTCTCAACATTATTAGAAGCGCATCTTTGCTCTAAGTAAATCATGTATGAGTGCTTGTGTACCTCTGAGATGTGCATTTCGCTCTTCGTTCTCGGCTTCAAAGGGCCACTCCATCCATTTTTTTTTCTACAACATCATGCAGTGTAATTCTCAAAACCATTGCCAATAGTTAGTTAGGCTTACTTGGTAGTTACGATGTCCCTTCTTTATATACCCTTTCTTCCCTTTTCATCTTCATCAGCTCATCTGTGTTCCCCTCTATCTACTCTCCTTTTAGTCTACTTGCCCCCCCCACCCCACACCTTACTCTTTTACCCATCTTTTTAATATGATCCTTGCCTTGGTGGTTGTGCATTTGTTGAAGGAAGTATAGTCATGACAAGGCCCTCATGCACTCTGATCTCTACATTCTTTTGATCTCAGCATTGCTCACGTTCGCTCTTTCTTCAGTCTACTTTTCCACCCGTGCACCTAACTCTTCATCCCTTGTTTATTATTTAACAAGATCCTAGACTTGTTGGATGGGCCCTTGTGCCTTCAGGCCTTTCCTTTTTTCATCAATGCATCTTCATCTCTACGCTTCTGCTTTGATCTCCTACTTCTCATCCACCCACCTTCGATGTTTAGTGATGATTTGTTGGATTTCATGGAAGCCTTAGTCTTCTTGTTCCATGCTACTTCTTCATCGATGTAACATTTCACCTACCCACCCTAACAGTTTGGCTATCCTTTACTCAGTTGATGCCTAGTATGTGGGAAGGGCCCTTGTGCCAGTGTGTACGTACGACCCGTGTGCCAATTGTTGTTATGAGATTATGGATTCTTGGCCCTCGTGCTGATGTTGGAAGCCCCTCGTGCCAGTCTTGGAAGAGGAAGATCGATTTTGGAGAAAAGGAGAAGATTGGTTTTGGAAGGGCTTATAATGAGCTTAGGGTTCATTTGTCAGCACAAAATATTAGAAAGAGTTTATAATGAGTTATGATTCACATGTCATCACAAAGTGTGGATATATATACTTGGATATTTTTTCAGGAGATGCCATGAGCTACCATGCAGTGAAGTAAGAATTCAAAATTGCATCTTCGTTTTATTCAATATCACCATGAAAATTAATTTGGCGTTTAAAACGTTGTGAATAGGTAATTTAGAGATGCTAATGGCATTTGAGGGCATCATCATACCTTATCGAATTTCTTATGCAAACTTAGTAATGCATCATTTTTGTACATTTGTTATGGAATCATCTAGCATGTTTGTAATGGCATCATTGAGCATATATGTTGAAGTCGCTTATACATATGCTAGATTCTTCTATTTTGTGCTATGTGGCCTTCAATATGACATGGTGATATGAATCTTAGAAGATTGATATAAAGTTGCTATGATACTGCTTACCATTGCAATATTGGAGTAATGGGATCCTTAACTTGAAAAATTTAAGTTTGTAGAGTAATGTGCCCCTCAACTTGGAAGATTTATATAGAAGAAGAGATGTTAACGTCACGCCACAAGGCAGCGTACTATCGGACATGTCCCCAGGCCAGGCACGTACTATTTTAGGTAGTACTTATTCAAAAAAAATATTTTTTATGTCCCCAGTTTATATGATTGCCAGGAATAGATTCCAGGTAAGTGCGACGTGGCTGGGCTCTATGCGGAAAAGAGACCCAACAACGGTACCGCTCTATATAAACCAAATGCGGCGATGGCTATGGCTGCCCGATTCTTTCAGGGCCAACAATCCGAAATATACTTATCTTTGTCGGCTTGCTACCATTTATCCCTCGCCAAACAGAGCATCTGTCTGTGCAGGAGCTATAGCGGGAAAAAGCACAAATCCGGGTACGTCTAGCTCCCGATTCTGCAAATTTTACAGTATTGGCGTGCTTCTCCGTTTTCAGCGTTTTTCTCCTCTTTGGGTAATTCATATAAAATTGAAGTTCTGCCTTTGGTTGCCTGATGAAGTTCTTGATGCTTTGCTTCCAGGTCTGAGTACCTGAAAGGCCCCGGAAATCTGTGGCCGAGATGGTGCTCAAATTCGAGGTTATGTTACTCCTGGTTTTGCTTTTACTGTATGCACAAGATTTAGAAGCCCGGTTCCTGCCATTTTTTAACAACAAATTTCATGATTGGAAAATCAACTCTGAGCTGGTTGATAATCCGATAAAGAATGTGGTGGAGGATGCGAACATTGCAACCCCAAATCTAAGACCTCTTATTGGAATCCTTTCACAGCCTGGAGACGGAGACAGGCATAAGTTTATAAACCAGTTGCAACCGAATGATCCACGCCGTAGTAATATATCTTATATTGCAGCCTCTTACATTAAGTTTGTAGAAGCTGGAGGTGCACGCGCCGTTCCTATACTTTACAACGAGCCAGATGAATCTTTAAAAGCGGTTTGTGGCATTTCTTCACCGTTTGGTTATTACTTAGAATCAGGCATATACCATCTGACGTATTTGTCTAAACCAGAAATTTGCAACTATCAATGGGATTCTATTTCCAGGAGGTGACACCACTTTAAAGGATGGCCCATTCTATCGCACAGCTGAAAAACTCTTCAAAGTATTTTATTCTATTTATTTTCTGCTGTATCAACATGTGTGATCTAATTTCCTTTTAAAATCTCAGATGGCAATTGAAGCCAATAGCAGAGGGGACTATTTTCCTGTATGGGGAACCTGTTTGGGCTTTGAGCTACTCACAGTCATCATCAGCAAGGTAACATTTTCAATAGTTTTGCTATTATAAAACACTGCATTCAGAGTTTTTATGTTGAAAGAAAAGGTCGCGGTTTTATCATATCAAATTGATTGAATGATGCATTTTTCATTGCCAGAACCATTCAATCATGGAGCATTTTGAGGCAGAGAGGGATCCTAGTCCATTGATATTTGTTGACAATTTGGCAAAGCAACAGAACATGTTCACATGGTGAGTTCATATCAATAGAAGGCTTTTTACACAACTTTTGGTTGGAATTTTTGTTCAATATCTCGGTTTATACAGGTTTCCAAGTCGAATCCTCAAAAAAATAAGCGAGAAGAATCTGGCGATGGAAAATCATGCAGTGATTGTTTCTCTCTGTGGCTTTTAGTATTTTCATAGATGTGGGATTTTGGTAGGTTCTCAATTGTAGTTGGTTATCTTTTGGCAGAAAGGTATATCACCTGGAACATGGAAATCAAATAAGTTGCTCACTGGATTTTTTAAAGTGTTGACTATATCCAGAGACAAGGACGAGAAGGTTGGTCATAGTGTGTAACTTTTAGATCTAGAGTACAAATTCATTTCCTTCCTGTTCTATCTGCAACAGAGATTGAGGAGTAGATTATACATTAATGCTTTGTTGCAGGAATATGTTTCAACTGTCGCAGGACGTGATTTTCCAGTAACAGGTGTGCAGTGGCATCCTGAGGTATGTGAATTTGCTATTAAAATTCTTCCTCTTCGCATGTAGCAGCCTATGGATTCAATGGCATTGGGTTATCTTCTCAAATGATGATTCATTTGCAGAAAAATGCATTTGAATGGGGTTTGAATTCCATTCCACATAGTGCTGATGCAATTCAAGTTACTCAAAGTGTGGCAAACTTCTTCATTAGGTAGGATCTCTACTGCAACTTGTAGCCAACTTTTTATATTTCTATCTTGGTGATGTGCTGATTTAGCATTCTGTTGCAGTGAAGCAAGGAAGTCATCGCATAGACCAAATTCTCGCGAAGAAGAAGAAAATATTCTGATATACAACTACCCTCTACTGTTTTCTGCAAAAGACAGCGCTGGACCTTTTGATCAATCCTATGTTATGTGGTAACGTTTCATTTGGATGTGTTTTAAGGTAAAAGGTGTTTATTAAATTTAAGAAAAGTGATGGTTTTTAAAGATGGTTAAGCATTTTTGGATGGGACAACTATGGGATAGGGGTTTAGAATGCTCTTTGGTGTATCTCAAACCCCTAGGGCAGCTCAGGATTTTAGCATATGCCATTTTTGGATGGCTAGAATGGCTTGGGATATGTCCAGGCCTAGTTTTGGCGATAATGTGTGCCCGATCAGTTTGCGTAGTTTTATAACATAAGATTATCAGTGGTTTTTTAATGTATTCGTAGGGAAAAGAGTAGAATGCTGACGGTGGCAGTTGAGTTAGGGCAGAAAGCGTATTCTTGTGTTAGGCGATGGTTTGATTTTGGATAAGAGCGGGCATGGCTGGTGCACAGGTGGTAGCTGGGTAGCGGTTGGCCAATCGGGCCTGTTGCAGGTGGCGAGGTAAGGGCGATGGTGATCTGCTGCGCCTGGAGGTTGGTCGTTTGCTTGGAAGTGGTTGGGTTGTTTCGGGAGCTTCTTGTAGGCCAACGTTCTTGTTCTTGTTCAGGTGAGACAAGCTTGCTCTTGTTTTATTTCTTTGGTACTATGTCATTGAGGAGAGCAGCTCGGAGGCCTAGGGGTGCAGCAGGTGAGTCTGCTGTGCCTCCTGCTTGCCCACAGTTCAGTCCCTTAGGGCCTGCTAGCTCCATGCATGCCGCTGGTAGGACGAATTCCAGACGTTCTGGCACTGCCATGCCGAACAGCTGCAGCTCTGGCCAAACGCAGCAGGCCCCTGCCATGCCCAATTCATCCTCCTCTTGGGGCGCAATTGATGTGTCTGTGACATTAGGATTGTCAGGGGAGGATGTTCCGCTGAGTTTCTATGAAGCTTTGTGTTGTTTCTGTGATAGAAATTGCATCGCAGGTGCAGTTGCATTAGAAAGAGGATCATCGGCCAGATCACCAATGTTCGTGAGCGCCCTTAGAGGACGCTTTAGCTCTCCCAAAGCCATGAACGAAGCAATTAAAAAGGATTTTAATTGGCCATCCAAGCTTGCAGGCGTGGTCCTGGTGTGCGAGGCATTAAAAAACACCAGGCTCCATTGCTTCGAGGGGATGGTCGATTCATCGCATGAAAGACATTGGCAAGGTACATTACATGTGCCACCGCATAACATCGGTGAGGCAATGATTCGGCAAGGGAAGGACCTGTATCTGCGTTGGGGTGCTGGAGACACAAAGGGACTTTGTGTGCTTGATAATCGTAACCTCTTGAACAAAGCTGCTCTGTATGTTTCGTATCATGGTGGTCGCCGTGCCACACCAAGCTTGATTTTTACCTTGACCCGAATGATCGGAAGCGGGAAGTTCACTTTGTCCGGCCGCTTGGTTGATCCCTCTAACACTTTCAGCTCATGTGAATGAGCATAGAATTAAATCTTTGCCTCGAGAGTTCTCCTAAATCCTGCCCGCTGCATGCCTTCAGATATTAGAACGATCTTGTATGGGTTGCCTGCTGGGTATGTGCCAGTGGAGAGGAATGGCCCAGGAAGGCGCAGATATTGGGATGATTCCATCCCTGCTGATGAGGCGGGCCGAGAACTTCACCGATTTGTGTGATCCTACGCTCACCCGTAGATTGAGATAGGCAAGAGGGTGCCGATTATATTCCGATTCATACAGCGACCATACCTTGGCGTTGGCTATTAGCCCCGTAGCTGCTATCACATTGTACAGTTGTCTTTACTTATTTCTTTTGTTCTTGCGGGTTAGACATGGAAGTTGATGCGAATAACCGTGATGGGGCCCCGAGGTCGTGGTGCACATAGATCCATCAATGATTAGCTCCAAAGTGTTGATGCCTCACGTACCGAGATAGCCGAAGTTTATCCACCGTAATCGAAGAGATATTTTGTGTCAAGAATTCATCAATCGCTTGGTTCAGATTGAGCCGAGATGTACAGATGGCGTTCTCCATGCGGATCCTTAGGGCGTCGGTAGGAGATTTTACATGGCAATTGACGGTGCCATGAATAGTGTGGCATGGGAGCGGGCCGGAGTTACGACCTCGAAACCGCAAACTCTGGCAGCATATGAGTCTTGCCGGGGGCACTCTTATCACAGAAATCCGCACCGGATAATGTGATAAGGTCTGGAGAACTGCGCAATTGAAGCTTCCTGCTGCTGTGTTTTTGTGGATGTAGATATTTGTTGGTGTTCGTTCATGTACAGGTGTTGTCTTCTTGCTGGAGCTGGTGTGCACGTGTTCGTTTGTTGGCCTCCTTTGAATTATGTTTATGACAGATCTGCTGGTGTAGATGTGCAATGAACCAAGGGCACTTGTTTGCTGTCAGATATCTTGTTTTTGAATGATGTTTACCAATGAACCAAGGGCAGTTGTTTACTGTTAGATATCTTGTTTTTGAATCATGTTTATCACGGCTTCTGGTGTGTTGATATGCAATGAACGAGGGGGCGCTTCTTCTTGCCACAAACCTTATTGTTGTGATGAACAAATGGCAGTGTTCTGGTGAGAAACGCCGGTTGTTTACTCTGTAAAACATTCGGGTAGTTCACTCTGTGAAACGTGATTGTTCTTCTCATAAATCAACGGTGGTTTCCTGCGGTTTCCTGCTGGTAAAAGTGTTTGTCTTATTTCTGTTCAAAAAGTTTCTGTTGTGTTCTGTTTCGTGCTCACGTTTACGGTTGCGGACAATGGTTCTTGGGGCTTTTTAAATCCCTATTTTATGGGGTCAATTTGACCCCTGGTTGACGCTTTAGCTGCGGCCTCGATTTGTGCAGGCGGCATATCCTGTGCAAAATGCCGTTATCGAACAGCCACGAAACAATAATACACCCACGAAACTTATGGGGAACTCTCGTCCTTCACACAGTTGGAACAGATTCTTCTTTGTTGGGGGCAACTCATGCTAAGGTACTTTCTGAAAATCACTAAGCAACTTAAAAGATTATTGGCTCTCAAAGAATAGAATGGATTTTTATGTCCAGAGAGGAAAACTACTTACTAAATACAAGTGCGCTTTAAATAGCACTAGTTCCAACGGAAAAAGGCGTGGTAATTAGAGCATATGTACCGTGTCTTTTTACGGTATGATTTCTTGTTGCTGATTATTTTTGTGAGTCTATCATAACTTCGGTATAGGACCGTGTGCATCAAAATGTTTATCCGACAATGAAGCTTTTGGCGAATAGTGAACAATGTTGGGAGAACTTTAGGGTAGAAAAGGTATTTCTGGTTGAAAACGGAAGACCTTTGGTTAACTGAGGATTTTGATAGATTTAGTGGATGGCAAGAAATTTTCTAGAAGACGGTCTTTTTTCTTATAAGGACGAATTTAGTCGGAAACTTAAAATGTATCACAAATTTTCGATTTGAAATGTTTATAGGAACAAGAGATTCCTCAGTAGGCTTTTAAAGCTTTTTCAACATTTGTGAGGTGACGCGTAAGATCTGGTTTGTGAATTTCAAGGCAGCAGAAAAACCTATAAAGAAATATCCATTTTGGTGAGAGAATCATCTGAAGGGGGAAAACTGGCCGATAGATAGGCATATCTTTCATCATAGCAGTGTACAAACATTTTTTGAAAGATATCTAATTTGATCTGACTACCCATTAATAATAATAAAGGGAACCTGCCATAAAACCAACCCAGACCCCTTTAAGACCCCTTTAAGACGACGTAAAATAAGAAAGGCAAATAGGAGCCAATGTGCGAAAGTTTATCACCGGGACGAAAAACCCCGCCCTTTCGGGTTCTCGAGGAAAACCTTAATGATAAACTCTCGCCCCATGGCTCCAAATAAAAAGCCCAAGCCATTAAAGTGGATATCGATGATGAAAAAGTCGAGGAAACACAAGATGGAGGTCGCAAACTAAATGATTCGTCGCAAACTCATCTCAAACTCAATGGGAGAGTCTTAAAAGAAATAAATAGCCAAGATCACCTGAAAACTTAAGATAAAAGAAAACAAAAAAGCTGCATTAGACGTTAGAGAAGTAACTTAACAAAGTCAGAGTTTGCCACAGTTGGATGAGATGACCCGAAAAGAAACAACATAAAAAGAAGCCTGATGGAGCAACCCGGCATTATATGGAGGATTTTTCAAGAGTTCTCTTATACAATAAACAGAAGGCAATTACACATAAGGCAAATTTGAAGATATTTCATAACATTTAGTTTTGAATTTTATGCTCTCATGCGTAAAGCTCAAATTCTAAATTGCATGCTAATTTTGATGCTATTTCTGATCTGAATTGGGGCTACTTTTGATCTCAATTCTTATTATGATGATCAAATATTTGATCTCAACTCTATGTTTATTTATTTTCCATAATTAATGACTAAAAAGCTTCACTCTTTCAAAAAAAAAAAAAAAAAAAAAAAAAAAAAAAAAAAATATAAGCCATCACGCCGGCTCGGCGAAGCCCCCTAAGAGAAGTTTATAACAAATCACAACCCTAATAATAGAAGGGGCTGGTCACGGAGCCACGCGATATAGCATCATATCTCAAAACAACATAACCTCAAATACAGAGGGGCTGTTCATGCGTGCTACGCAACAAATGACAAATACTTCAAGAAAGAAGGGTTGATCATGCGAGCCACGCGATGTAGAATCACAAATTAAAATGAAAAAGCGTGACTGTAAACAACTGAGGGTGGGTGGAGAAGGAACTAAGACCAAACAACTACTATGAGAAGACGCGGATGAGGAAGAAGGAACCCAAATAAGATATAAATAGACTCATCTCTCCCCGAAATGGCGATCCGACATGTCGAATCGCATGCATTTTGGTGAGAGACTTGTCTGAAGGGGGAAAACCGGCCAATCAAAACAGAACTTCCATTTCAAAGCCTAGGGTGAGGAGACAGGGATATCAAGTCAATATTGGCATAGAAGGAAGATGGCGTAGAACAATAGGTAAGGTGGATCTAGAAAGGGAGAAAAGAAGAGTGAAATACATTAAGGAAAGGGAATAAAGACAACACATTAGGGCGGATTTGGGGTCTGAAAATGGCCCTTATCTTGGGTTAAAGATTTCCACGTCAGATTCGCCAGGACCAATCAGGTTTGCGCCTTTTTTACGAAAGTCAGTATTACTTAAGGTGTAGAAGGATGAGCAGTGCTTACTTGGCATCCACATGGCGATTTTCATAGGGAATGCCTCGCGCTTTTATTGCAATCATTTTAATGGCCCGTATTTTTCGAGTCGCCACGCCAAAATAATGGTGACTTTGACCGCCCCACCGCCACCACCAACTCCCCTTGTCAAATTTTGGCGCCAAACTTCAGATCACACTCCCTAGAGGCCACGTGCATCCTCTCCGCCTTCACTCCTCATCCGCAATCCATGTCTCCCGTAATTTCGGTTCTTGCCCCATTTACGTAACTCCCAAGGTCAAGAAGTGGGAGGTTTTGTCTCAATAGGTTCAGGTGAGTATGCCGCCATCAACGAGGGGCGAAAGCATAGAGTTGCGACAAAAGGCGACGGACGTATGACACATTGATAGGTAGGATAAAAGAGTTCAAGTTGAATTCTAGCGCCTGAAAAGTGGAAAGTATAACAATAATGACATGCATATACCCTTCCTCGATATGGCCAAAGAGCTAATCTCCACCAAAAATAGCTTCCCAAAATTGCCCGCAAATGGTAACCACCTTAATCGATCACACGACGCCGGCTAGCCGTCGGCCTACTTAACCGCGTAGAGATAGTTTCGCGTCGTGATCTCCTTTATCTTTTCATTTCTTTTCGTTGACACGCGTTTACAAACAAATTTATTGTGCGGTGTTTATGTTTATCGACGTCGTGGATGTCATTCCTACCGAAAGTATTAGTAGTGTACTTGTCGTGGTAACATCGAATTGTCCTTTTCCAAGGTATGGATGCCGCGGACTTTAAGGGTATAGGCATCCGGGTTTTACTGGACATGATTATAACGTAAAGGTCGTGAAACCGAGCTTGAGGCCGGTTGAATTGCCCCCTTTAAGTGAACTTTGTAAGCCACGCACTAATGAGAACAATGTAATTGCAATGAAGAAATGCATGGTCGACGAGGTGCAAGCTGAATGTCCAAAACGGAGGCGGAGGATGAGTTTCAAAATCTTCACACCGCTTGAGGTATTTGCTAACATATTCCGTATGGCGCAGAAGTTCAAAAGCTCAAGACATATACGCGCTTTCTCCCCCGCCGATTTTGTGGATGGCTTATTTTGGTTCCGACTGGATGTTCGATTCCACGAATCATCCGGTCAACTAACAGAGGTCCACGAAGTTAAGTCCTCCTTTTAAGTTCAGATACTTTCTTTCAAAACAATATTTATACGCTAATTGTCAACTAGAACTAAGGAAACAGAAAAGAGAGGCCGCACAACTTTTTGGGAGCCGCTTGAGGACCATAATGCATATCCGATGCGGTGGATATTCGAAAGTATGGAGAGGGAGGAAGTCATTTATACAAACCACCATGGAAAGCTTAATGGCCATTATCGAGCTAAGAGTGCTAATGGAGACAGAGGAGATTGTCGATTTACTTCCATTATTTTATTGATGGCATTAGGGTTGGTTACGTGCAAGAGGGAAATGTAAAGTTTAGTGAGTTCGCGATCAACAAGAAATTGTCTATCGCCTAGCTTTGAATCTCTCGCTTTTTATTTGTGTTTTTGTCCGATGTTTTTTAGGGTTCCGTGATTTTGTCCGATATTTTTAGGGTTCCGCACAATTATTTAAAAACGCTACCATCATATTTTACTTTAACTTCGCTTTTTACTATTTATCTCTTGCCGCTTGTCTATTTTTGTCGTTGTTCAGAGTATAAAGCGCCATCCGGCCGAGAAGCCATGGCAAGAACTAAGCAAACCGCAAGGATCCATCCGTGGTGTAAGGCCGTGATTACATTAGTCCGCCCTCCTTCATCCGAATCTGAAGTCTCGATAGAGATTCTCCTCCTCCGACCATGCCTAACGTAAGACCCGAAAAGAAATCCGCATGACGACGGCCGGAGAAGCAGCTCCTAATAAGTAGGGAGGTGCACTCCTGCTCCGAGACTGAGGATGGAAATGTGAGACACCGGCGAAAGCGTAATGTGACGATTAATTATTGGGCAGCCGCCTCTTCTTGCTCTTATCGCTCCTCCCGCCCTCCTCCCGGGGATGCCTGAACCTTCAAATCAAAGGAGGAGGCCCAACGCCCGAAAGGGGAAGGCTGAACGAAATGTGGAGGAGACTACCGGAAGAGTCGGCCGAGGAACAGCCCGCAAATGCTAGGTGAGGAGACGGCGAAGAGTCTACGAAAGCAAATGTGCTCCAAATGCCGGGTGGGTGAGGGTAGTGGCCTGAAGCGAAGACGGCCCTGGCATTAAAGAGCCAGCGAGATTAAGAAGTATCGGTAGAGCACCGAGATGGTCATTCCGCCTACCATTTGCCGCTCGTGGAAAGAGATTCTCAAAAGAGTGTGGTGCGATACATCATACCAAGCTGATGTAATCAAGCAACCGCCTTTAAATGCTCTTCAAATGGCTTCGGAAGCGCTTTGGTGTCGGTCTGTTCGAGGACTCGCAGCCTTGCGGCAATACATGCCAAGGGTGACCAAGCCATGCCCAAGGACATGCGCCTCGCCTTACGATAAGGGATCCCGAAAGTACTATGGTCAAAATTTTATGGCTGAATACAACAAGAAGAAAGACCCCCGCAAAAAAGGCCGTGAAGTGCCTTTTGTGTTTTTTTCATATGTATAATATTTCTTAATGTAATGGCTTTATGTTTAATCTCTTAGTCCATTTCTTTCTTAGAAGCCTAGCTTCGCAAGACTTTGTATTTTTTTTTTTTTAATGTTATACGTGAGGATCACACGACGCCAAGCAGCAAGCATTGTGCTTTTTGTTGCACATAGTAGTCTTCGTCGCGGTGATCCAACCCTAACCCTAACCCTAACCCTAAAATGTACGGACAAATCTCCCCACAACGGCCGTGGTCCCTTTCATAATCGACAACGGCTACTTGAGTTCGGCGATGCCGCTTTTTACCGCCTCCTAAACATCTTCTTGCTTTCGCCGTCATTACTTTCCCATGGATTGTTATGTGAAGTTCCCGGAATGGTATGCATCCCCTCATGACAACGAGGAAGTTGCGCCGATCACGATTTATCCGTTCTATTGCAAGGAGTTGGACATCATGGCAAACAAGAAGCGAGCTTGATGCTATCGCGAGGTTGCCTTTAGCTTTCACCCTAACCGCTTGGTCTCGCCAAGACGCCCTTTTGCGTGATGTCCCCGCTCGTGGATTCCAAAACCAGCTCTAGAGGAGGCGGCTTCCCATTTGCAAACAGGGAAGATGTTTTTCAAGAATGTCAGCAAGAACGGGTCCTCCCAGGCCGCGTCCTTGTGCTTAAGAAGGTATCTTATTTCTCTTTGCCGCTTGCATTTGCTAGTTATTGCATTCCTCTTCGGCCAAACCGAAGATACACCGGAAACAATGAAATCTTTAAGCCAAGGGGGGTCGCTTATGTGTGATGATGCCGACTATGACGAAAATGGAGATAGATCTACAAGAAGAAGAGCAAGAATGTAGGAGTTTTAGCTTCGACGACCGGCCTTGGGTGAACCAGGAGGAGGGAGATGATTCTCAAGGTGATGAGGATGGGGATGAGGATGAAAAGAAGTTGTCCGACATAACGCCAATTTTAGTGGAAGGCAAAGAATACCTATTGCTAAGGATATAATCGAGGAACCCGCCTTTGTTACTTAATGTGTGCTAGGGAAGACGAGCTTATTAGTACCTTGGGCCGAATGGGTAAACTTAGGCCTAGATTTTGAAGAGGATTTGGACAAAGAGATGTTTGAAGTGTCTAATTATACCGGCAATGCTATAAAGCTTAAAGAAGCCTATGAGAGGTCGGAGTCTCGATTTGCTCATGATGAGGCTTAATCTACCAACGAAGAAGAATTCCAGCGCCCGCAAAGTCGCCAACAGATCTGAAGTTTTTGGCGGTGCCCTTCACCAATCGTGGCAAAGATAAGCCTCGTGAGATGAGGATAAATGTGAAGAAGATAAGCTTGAGGGTTCTTATTTGTGGGAAGTAGATGATTTTTCTTGCCGACATGCACGCTGGGACAGAAAGATTGAAGGACTCTACATTGTTACGATATATCTAAAGATTCGCTAATGGGGAGATAATCGCCTTCAGCAGAACTTTCACCAAAAGGTGCGAGTTTGTCTATTACATCCGTGCATTATGCATGTTCGAACCATTCCCAATTGGCATCAAACACCGAAAGGGTGATAGCAATTCTACGATGTTGTGCTACAATATTTTGACGCACTGCCGGTCTCATGCGGCGAGCAATATGTTAAATTTTTAGTCAGGGCCGGGCTTGACTCACCCAAGGTTGGAAGTCGGGTCGATAACATGGATGTCATTGCCTTGTTGGATCAAGTCGGCAGGGATTGAAAGAGCATGAAATTGACGACGAAGCTTGAAAAATTGGAAGTTATATATTTTCCAACTTGTATCGGTAAAATTATTTATGTACGATTGTCCTTCCGAAATTCCTAATAAAAATTATTTTATTTGTATTTATTCACATCACGCCAAATACATCACCGATTTTCTTTTCACATATCTAGGTTTTCGCCGTGTGATATTTATCTCAAGAAATGAAATATTATTGGAAAAGAACAATTAATTTATTTATTCCTCATATGACGCGAGAAGCAACTCGTGACTCATGTTATAAATAGAAGACCGATGTCCACTCGACCTCCGACGCCTTCCGCCTTCCATCTTTCTACTTCCGGCTCCCGCCTTCCACCTTCCTCGCCCCGATGGCATCATCATCTTCCTCTAGCAAGCCGACCACGCCAAGAGAGCACTCCCCGCCTGAAGCCGCCGCGGGACATCACCCTTGCAAAGGGTGATGAAGAGATTCAAGGAGATCCATGATGAAAACAACCGCCTCGCCAGCCGAAATATAGAGGCGGCCGACGATTAGCCTTCACGAGGGAGCCGCCGCGACGAAGCGAGACATTGAGCTCAAGGAAACATTCGCCATGTACCAAGAGGCGACGAGCCAGCAGGTCGGTGGGGCAGCTTGAAACCGCCACAAAAGATTTCGCAGCCTTAGAAGATATGGAGAAGAAGCTCCGAAGCCGAGATGAGAACGCGAGCCTTTACGGGCCAAATGGGCAGACATAAAAATCAGCTAGAGGATCATGAAGATCCCTAGCCGCTGTATCTATCTATTTTTGCTTCAAAGAAAAAGTTTTCTATTTTTGCTTCTATCTATCCTCTTGTTCCAATGTATGTTCTCGTTTTATTAAAATATCACGACACCTTAAAATGCCTTGCTTGCAATTAGGTAGCAATCAATGGATTTCGGCCGTGATCTCCATGCCGCTCTATTTTGCTTCAATGAGAAGTTCTATCTTTAGTTATGTATCAAGAAAATTACTTATGTATAGATTGTATCACCGAAATTATCAATAAAAACTATTACACGAGCTTTCTCCGGAAGAAAAGACGTTAGAAGAAGTAACAGTCCTTTTCCTCACACGACGCCGTAGAAGTAACGGTCCATTTTCCCGACCGACGGCATCCTTCGCGGCGTGTGTGACTCCAAGCTACTACGAAATCCCTCGTTATAAATAGAAGACCTTCTATCTTGCCTTCGACCTCCGATCCTCTTCCGCCTTCCGCTTCTTCCGCTTCGCTTCATCTTCTCCGCTTTCCGCCTTCCGCCTTCTCCCTCGATGGCATCTTCATCCTCCTCCAAAGAAGCGATCACAAGCATGTAGCTGCTTCATGGACATCACCCTTGCCGTGGTGATGAGGAGATTCAAGGAGGTTCACGACGAAAAACAGCCGCCTCGCCGCCGAGAAGATGGAGGCAAAGGACAAAGTTAGAATTCACGAGGGGGTCAGCCGCATGAGCGAGACCTTGAGCTCGCGGCAACATTAACCGTATCGAGAGGCCAATAGTCAGAGGGTCGAGGCGCTTTAATCGCACACAATATTTCGCAGCGCTTAGAAGATATGGAGAAGAAGCTTCGAAATCATGAGGATGAGAACACAGCTTTATTTGCCAGCACAGGATCATGAAGATCCCTAGCCATTGTATATATATTTTTTGTTTCAAAAGAAAAATTTGCTCTATTTCTTGCTTCTATCCGTTCTCTTGTTTTGTTTTATTAAAGATCACATCGCCAAAATGCCATGCTTGCAATTAGGTAGCAATCAATGGATTTCAAGGTCAGATGATCTCCACAACGCACACCTCGTTGTATGTATAAATTCCTAATTTATTAATGGAAAAGTATATGTAACACAAATATCTAGCTAGATTATGTGATAACTTGCGTGTAAATGTGAATTTGCATGTGGATGACAACGCCTATTCACATACGCGGCATGTGGATGACAATGTCATGCCAAGGACGCGGCATGCGCCACAATAACATCGTTTTTGTACGGCCCGCATACAAGACGGCTAAGATATGACGGATCCCATGATGCTAACATAGGCTACCGCTGCCTAATTGCATGCTATAATTTCACCTCGTAGGATTATTACACAACTTTCGGTACTTTTCGAACGCCAGAGATTCCAACGTATTCTAGTTTCTATATAAAACGCCTGAGGCCTTTGTCTTCTCCTATCCGCCATCTCCCCGTTTCTACCACATCCGCCCTCAGCCATCTCTCATGTTCTCCCATCACTTTCAATGGCCTCCAGCTCCGCCTCCATCCTCGCCGAGATCTTGTCTCAAGTTCTCGTCAAGGAAATTCGTAACATTCGTATTGAAGCGGAGGAATGGATCCGCCTTCTAAAAGAAAAGAGTGATGAAGACGCCGCTAAGCCAAGTTGGTTGGGCAGAGGACAAGGCCGCCTTCTATAGGGAGGTGATTTTAGTGCGCGACAATCAGAGGGCTACCTTAGACCGCGAATTGCGCACCACGAGATATAACCTCCAAGAGAGGCTTAGGGCCGCAATCAAAGCGGGTGAGGCTGCCCGAGCTCAACTCGATGAGCGGAAGATAAGGTTGCGGAATATGAGAACGTGGTTGCGGGGTGCAATCATGTTGGAGGAGCAGAAAAATTATCACCGCCCGTGAAGAGCTTGCCCGGCGATCATAGACATCGGGCTCCTCCTAGAGGGGCCCGTTTTTTTTTTTTAATGTTTGTAATTGTTTTATTTCTCAATGGGAAAAGTTTTTTGACAAATGTGCCTAATATTACGCTTCCTATTTTTAATTTTCAATATCCGTGGTAGAGAGAATGACAAGACAGATCACACGGCTTAAACCCTTCATAGGGTTTTAAAGCTCGTGGTGCGATTTCAAGCGTGGTGTGATACAAAGATGTAGTTAGAATAGTTATTAATGTGTTCCAAATGACAAGCATTCATTAATGTGTTCTAGCGGACAACCGACAGACCGCCGACACGCATGACATCACCGACCGTGTTTAATATGTTCAAGCCGCTAATATGTATAAATTGAGGTCCTTGCATTGTAACAAAGTTTAAAATGAAACGCACTAATTTGCTCAAAAACGACTTCAAAAAGGAATCTTTGAAAGATTCCTAAAAATCCCCCTAAAAGGTCCCTTTTGTGGTATATTTGTGACAAGTGTGACAATTTGAAAATTTTAGGCATCATTTTGGAGAGGGGTGTGAACTTAGCTTCCATTCAAAATTGTTTGACATCCCTTTTGGCCCCCTAGTTTGGTTTGCTAAATAGTAATATTTTCAAAAACTAAACAAAATAGACATTGAAAAAAAAGAAGCACACTAAAGTGCCAAAAAAGGTATTTTATTCAAAGTTTTCCAAATCAAGAAAAACTATGAACAAAACCGTAAAAAAATGCAACACATTTTGACATTGCCTCATTGAAGCAAACATTTTCACATGAAAGTATGCCTCATTGAACAAACTTACACTTTGAAGCGCAAGTTGGAGTCGAAGACGCCGCTTCGCCTTATATACTTGCTCTTATTTGCTCATCCGTCTTTGCTATAGACTTATGTATACCGCGATGACAATGCGTGGACATAAGGTCTTCAAAATAAATTTCGGTGGTATAAATTTATACCACAATAGGTAGTGTCGTATGGATATAACATGCCGAGAGTTCGCATGGTATAAATTTATACCGCTAGTGGACTCGAGCGGTATAAATTTATACCGCCAAGAGGACTCGAAATGTATAAATTTATACCATGAGAGCTTCTCGATTCATCATGAGAGAGCTCTCACGGTGATAAATTTATACCGTGAGAGCTCCCCGCTATACCACGAGAGCTCTCTCAGATAAATTTATACCATGACAGCTTTCTCTCTCGATAAATTTATACCGCAGAAAAACCTTCGACAACCAATTTATACACATATATATGTGTATATATATATAATATATACACATAATTACATATATATATCCGACAAGAAAAGAGAATTCTTGCGGTATAAATCTATACGGAGAAACGGTATAAATTTATACCGAATTGCATATATATATAAAACTTTTATATCTATCTATCTACTCTATATATGTTCTTATGTTTGTCGCGCTTATCCGACCGTCCGTTCGAGATCCGACGGCTCACGTGGCTTTGGGACGTATCCTACGGCCCAGATGGCCTGGGAGTTTATATATAATTCGTATAGACGCGATCCTACGGTCCAGGTTGATTTGATCCTGATCGTCGATCCGAGATCCTACGACTCACGTTGCTTTGGGATATATCCTACGGTGTACATGACTTTGGGAATTATATGTAATAGATCCTATGGCTCATGTTGCGTGAGATCTCGACCCTTGATCGAGTCCAGATCCTACGGCCCAAGTTGAATGCTCATCCCTTAGGGAAAGGCTTTTAAAATTTTTATGTTGTGTGGGGGATTCGAACCCTGGCTATTGACCCCCCAACCCCCCATTCTAACCATTAGACCAAGCATTAATTCCATGAATAATTTATGTTTCAAATATACTTAAGGGTACTATTCCCATTAAGATAAAATAGACTATAACATGCTAGCTAGTTCAAGAAGGTTCTAGAATATTCTGGAAGGCTCTAGAAAGTTCTAGAATCTTCTAGAAAGTTCTAGAACATAAGAGAATGTAGGGGGGATCTAAGAAAATTCTTCCAGAAAGTTCCAAATTGTTCTAATAAGTTTTAGAATGTTCTAGAATGTAGGGGAATCTATGGGAATGTAAGGAAATCTAGGGAAATACTTCCAGAAAGTTCTAGAATATATTGAAAGTCTTAGAATGTTCCAGAAAGTCTTAGAATGTTCTAAAAAGTTATAGAATGTAAAGGAATCCAGAAGAATTTAATAGAATGTAAGAAAATCTTATAAAATGTAGGAGAACCTAGGAAAATATTTACAAGCCTAAGGGAATCTCTTAAAATCTGGGGGATCTAAAGGAATCTTCATAAAATCTAAGGGAATCTAAGAAAATGTTGATGAAATCTTAGAGTATCTAAGGGAATCTTTATAGAATCTCTTTGAATCTCATGTAATGTAAGGGAACCTAAGGCAATATCATAAAATCTAAATGAATCTAAGGGGGTCTTCATAGAATCTTGGAGACTCTAGGGAAATCTAATAGAATCTAGAGGGAATCTTAAAATTTAAAGAAATGCTCACGAACCCTCTAAGAGAACCTTGGTAGAATCTTAGAGAATCTATCAAGAGATTCTTTTACAAGAACTTGCACGTAGGAACATGCTAAAACTCGGACATGCACCGTAGGACGCATTAAATTTCTTGTATATATATGTATATATATAATATATATACT
Organism: Isoetes taiwanensis; assembly: GCA_021234155.1. Taxonomy (NCBI): domain Eukaryota; kingdom Viridiplantae; phylum Streptophyta; class Lycopodiopsida; order Isoetales; family Isoetaceae; genus Isoetes; species Isoetes taiwanensis. The sequence continues at coordinate 1,101,709 of JAJEKV010000084.1, read as the reverse complement.
ATCCTACGATAAAGTATATATCGTGTAAAATCTTTTAGGGTCTTTCTTGCTCGCCAAAGGGTTTGGCAACTGAAAACTACTAAAGTAACACACATAAGGGATAATTTTACACACTGTTCTTAGTTTTTTAGTCTAAAAAGTTCTAAAACGGTTCTAAATTTTCTGAGCTTGTAATGCAATGTTAGAGCATAAAGTAGTCGAATCATGTTGTTATTTCTATTTTTTTTCTCTACATACATGCGAACTTCACTTCAGGCGGCTAAAAAATTGCTACTAAAGGCAAAGAACTCCAAAATATTATGGTGACACAGGTGTTTGACTAGAAGGAAACCACATGGTTTATCCAGAGGAGAGCGAGGAGTAGCAACCCCTCAGAAGTTTACCTATTTAGTTACAAAATATATAGGAAAGGGTAAGGCAGACGAATACTTCACTGCCAGAGAAATGTGCATGGTGCCCACTGCTACAGATGACGTAATTGTGATGAATATGCTCAACATTGCTAAGGAGGTTGACTATCTTTTGAGCATCACCATGTTGTAGATTGGTATGTGCATTCAGAAATACATCTCCGAGAATAAAAAAGGAGGGCATGTAATCACATGGCTTCATTACTTCAACTTTTGTATCCTCGGTATAAATTTATACTGCATCATCAACTAAAACTTCAGCTTAACTACAAGACATCGTGGATGTATTGGTATTTATAATACTATGTGATGCAAAAACAATGGTTTGTCATTCACGAAATTTGTTCAATTGCCTCCCAATGTGTTTTAAGGTCCATTAGGATGTTCAGCCAAAATGGTTGTGAAATAACAAATTTCCTGTCTTCTAAAACAGCTAATATAAAAACTTTCAGGGACAAGGTACAAAAGCATCTAATTTCTTCATACAAATTTGCTGCATAGTCAATCTTTGAATTTCATTGTAGTTCTTTCCCCCTCTACAATGGGATTTTTTTTTGTGTGTGTTTTTCCTTAATACTAAATCTTCTTAAAATGTCTGTTTTCACGAGCAGTTTTATAAATCTTTGGACTAAAGGTAATAAAAGGGCCCTTTTTAGAGGGATTTTAGAATTTTATAAATTTTCAGAAGGAATCTTCCAAACGCACTTCTTAAATAAGTGCGTTTCATTTTAAACCTTGTTTTGTGCTCCTTCCACCGGTTAGAGTCTTTGCTCCTCACTTCTATAATCTTAACGTCCCTCCCATTTGTCATCTATGGCCTCCACATCCTCAACCGCTGATAAGGGAAAACGCAAGAGGATAGAACTCCCTTCTGACATAGTGTTGGGTGTTCTAATGAAGAGGTTGAAGGAGCAAGATGATCTTCTAAAGGAAAACGTCGTTACAATTCAGCAGAAAGAAGAAGAGAATGAATTCAACCTTCTCATGCTTCGAGCCGTGAGAGGCAAATCAAAGCGTTAAATAGAAGGCTCGACAGATGACATGCCCCAACAACCGCACCGAGGTGGTTATGACGGCAACGAGGTTGCTAATTCAAAGCGTAAGAACACGCTTGTGCTATTGGGACGAGCGGACATGTACAAGGAGATGGTGGATGATTGGAGGAACGTTTGGATAGGGTGATTGCTCGCTTGAGGAGAAGAGATGAAGACGAAGACGAGGACGGAGCTGATGATGATGATGATGAAGATAATGAAGAAGAGCTCGCGACCGAGCAACAATGAGTCGCTGCATTTTGTTTTTCAATGTAACATCTTTCACAACTTTAATCAAAAGTAACCTTTTTATTATTATCTTGTAAATCTTCACACGACGCGGCCACGTGAATGCAAGCAATAGCGAACTCCATCGCTCAAGGCCAGATGATACAAATAAGATCACACGACCGGCTTACTGACAGTGCAAACAAGGTTGGAGGCAAGTACTTCAAGGTCGTGTGAACATGCTACACATTACAAGTATACTTTACCGATTCTTTGTCTCTTAGATCTCCACTTGTATGCGATGCTAGTGGGGCCCTAGAATTTTGCCAAGCAACTTTCCGTTTTCTCTTGAAAGATATGCCAATGGTGTTTACTTACTTCGGGTTGCTCCTTAAAAGCGACCTTCTTGTCGATTTAGCTATCGCCCTTCTATAAAACCACTCACATCATCCGCCTTAGAGGGTTGGTTCCCACATTTCCACCCCTCTTTGAGTGTTACGATGAAAGGCTATTTTAGCTTGTTTATCGCGACTTCTCCATGCCTTGTGCACTCCACACTCGCTAGGCTTCCGTACTTCCTAAAAACAAGGTGCATGAGCCCAAAAGATGTGCAAGTAGTGCGTGACTTCACTCTCTCCCCATGCGTCTATGAAAGCTTTAATAAGTTTGTTATTCGCTTGCACGAACATTTCTCAGCATCTTCTCTTGTGAGGTCCATTCTCCGAATGTATGGGAACAATTCGCACAATGCATCCCATGCTTTTTTTTTTCCTCAATACCAACTAAACGCCATCTCAGGCGGTCCTCCGCTCCCATCAACCAAAGAATTTTCCAAATTCATAGACCTTTTCTCCCATCTAGTTTCCGCTCGTGAGCCTCTCTATGATTCTTTATGAAGCTTCGAAGCTTTCACCCTCCAATTGACACCTTACGAGGCACACTTGTTCTTCCCCGCCTGCTTCTCATCGAGCTCTAATCTTACATTGCCACCATGCAAACCTCGCTTTGTGATAGAACATGTTCAACTCTACGAATTCCTTCCTCTCTTCTCTTCTTGTCCGGAAATGTTCCACACGAATGCAGACTCTCAAAATATCATCTTGTCGATGATTCTCACAAAGCCGCAAAGTGCGATATGAACCCTCTCTAATGGAATGGGGAAAATGCCATGGAACTTGGGATCTTCTTCTCCTCTATTAGAGCATTTGCTTGGTTAAGGGACAAGGTTGAAACAGCCTTCCCAAATTACTGACTTCCTTGCATGATTGCAAAGATGCATAACTTTTGCATGTTCCTTGTCCTCCTCCACTTATGTTGTACATTGCTTTCTCGTTTTTAAATCAGACGCCAAGTGAAAAATTACTTTGTAAGATCCATAGTGATCTACTTGCAATTTTTCCCTCCCTCGAATCTAGATATTAGACTCGGGATGTCGGTTTGATTGAACACCCATTTCAATACCTCGTGGGTTTCTTTCAACTTTAAAGAGACCTAACCACCGTGTGTCATCTTGATTGACATGAGAACCATTTTTCGGCACGCTTCTTCTCCTCGTCCGTCACCTCTACATCTTTTTATTATTCTTGTTGCTCTTTGATTTAGCATGTGCAATTGCAATTGCTCTATTCATGATGACAACGGATACCCTCTCATACTTCTCAAACTTGGTCGGGTTCCATTTCATCCAATTTTATGCAAACTTCAATCTCACCATTAGTTTCTCGAAATCGTTAAGTCATAATATTTGACAAGGAATTGTAAGAGAGTAACTGTGTCAACCCAAAGATTATTATGCTCATTCATTCCAACTATATCACAACAATCCTTGCCATTCTTATCTTTTTATGGCTATGGCGTGACCAAAGACATTCAACGTGGTGCATCTCTCCTAATATGGCATACACCATCTTTGTCCTAGTAACCCTTGTATTCTCGACAATTTGTGGACGGGAGCTTAATAATACTTTTTGTGCCCATTCTTTTTCAACGCTTCGGGAATGGCTTGAATAGAGAACGGTAACCAAGCCTATCACCGATGCCTACATCATCACAAACACCAGACATCCGTCGCTTCTAACTTCTTGTAGATCTCTCCTAGTACCATTTCCAATACCATCTTCTTGAGAGGAGTTATAGGGCTGTCAAATCATGTCCACTATCTCCCTGTTTGTTGCTAGGTTCTTCACTACGTAACCAAGATTGCTTCTAGTTTCCCCAGATCTTAATTGGCCTTTGCTAGTGTTGTAAACGGACCTTGTGGCCGTGACCCTGCGTCTGAATGCACCTGATCCAAACTTCAGTTCCTCTATCGGTCGATAGTGCTTCTTCCTTTCTCGCAAGCCAAGGGGTATTTTCTTCAAATTCTTTAACCTACATTGAAGCCCAAAGTTTGCTCTTTCGAGCACTTGGATCTTTTCTTGCAGCTGCCCTATCACCAATTTGGACTTGTCCACTTCGTATCTCAAAGAAGTTTCCCTTCCCAAGCCGTCATTCCTTTCCTTCATCACAGTGGAGTAATGAAGCGAGAGAAAAAAGAGCTGCTGGTTTAAGTTATAATTCTCTTGTGACAATCGGAAGCAGCTCATCTCAAGGAACTCAGATTCGATTCAATGCCTTCATCCTCTCTCAATCTCTCACAATATCCCAAGAGGCCGAGTTACCGCCACCACAAAATCGGACTAAACTTGAAAACGTCCCAAATGACGGTTTCTTGCCACTCAACGGATCCAATGGATATAAACCGCCATCCGCCCGGATGTCGACACTTTTGAGCCCCGCAAGACGCAACATGTCGAGGTCTAAGTTCTTATTTTTAGACCTCCTTTTTGCGATTGAAGACTGGAGCATATTCGTGAGTCAGTTGGATCCTTATCCACACATCATTTGGAGCTTCCATTTGGATCGCACGGCGCGAAATGAAGGTGTACAATTTGTATGCCCCAAAGACAATTCGCCCGCTTGAGCCTAACGTCCGTATTAACCTCGCTTTTGAAATTTGCAACGCATATGGAAATCGAAAAGTCCATTCTCCTACAATCCATGCTTTTATACAAAAGCAAATTCAAAATTCGAATTGTAGGGGGGCGGGAGCCTGTATTGGGATGAAGTAAAGATCCCGGTTACGAACTTTTAAGGCTAATCGCAGCTTTCGAACGAAAGTCTGATACAAACCTTCAACCTACACATTCAAATTTTGAAATGTAGAAGGCGGGAAGCTTGTATGGCCATGGACTCTAAATGAAAATAGGGCAAGACAAGAATCGGTGATGCGATGCTTGGTATCCGACAAACCAAGAGACACCGCCATGAGTTGCCTGTATGCTATAATGCAAGTGGCTTTTTAGAAGCCCACGTGTTGTGTCAATCATTCTCGACAACCAAATGTAATTAAATACATATGGCGCCATAAATGTGCGATCCCCTTATTCCGGAGAATATTCCAAGCAAATCTGGACGGAAAAAAAAAGAGCGAAATATGGTCGATAGGAGGCCATTTTGAGACCCCAAATCCCAAGGAGCGGAAATATGACGTGGAATGGTCGATAGGAGGCCATTTTAGTTCATAAAACATAATATAACTTGGAATGATAGATATTTTATATGCAAATGGGAGACTATTGATGAGGGACTTGTGTTTAATTTTAATTTGACAACAAATAAGAAAGTGGATCACACGATGCTAATTTAGTGTGTTCCATTTTTGTTGCATATGTACTATTCTTCTCTTGGTGTGATCCTTCTTGAAAAATAATATGCTCTTTGAAAAGGATAATGACTTATGTACTTAAGAGTGGTAACACATGTACAAGAAAAAAAGTTAGGTATTCAAATGGAATTAGAAGCAAAAACTTTTTACATTCAAAATTTTTATGGCCGTATGGCTTTACATCGTAACATCATTTTGTAAATTTAAATGCCCTGAGGCTTCAAGTATTCACAACAAAAAGCCCTGAGGCTTGCAAATCATATGGTAAGAAGTCGGAGGCAAGCCGGGAGGCTAAGAACAAGGAAAAAAATAAGAGGTGCTCTTGCCCTAACAAATTTCATTCATCCGCTTCACCATCTCGCAAAAAAAAAAGAAATAACCGTTAGTTGAATGCTTAAGAAAAAGAAAGAAAACATGCATGTACCATGAACTAACGCCATGAGCTCCTCGAAGTCACGGATTCGCCTTCAACTTCTTCATCTTCTTCATCATCTTCGGCTTCTTCTCCTTCCTAGACCACTCATTCTCTCAAGAATCTCCTATCCAAATTCTTTCAAGAACACTGTGATGAACTCGTGCTCGAAATTCCTCGATTCCTCATTCTCCGATTCCTCGCAAAGGAATCGAGAGGAATCGAGGAATCGAGGCATTCAGAGCAAGAACCGTGGCAAATGAGGGAACACCTCTTCCAGCCGTAGGCCCCTCTTGGAGGACACCTCCTCTCTTCCGTAGCTGATCTCTTCATGGCGATGGACTAGAGAAATTGGGCGGAGGATCTAGCGAAGATTGGGCGGAGATTGGGGGGAGAATGGGCGCCAATCTAGGCTGGAATAGATATAGGCTGGATTAGACATGAAAATCGTAGGAATGATTCGTATTCCAGTCCTATCAACCATCATTACATGCCATTATGTGCATATCTCGAAATTTGAGCCATATCCAATATCTTCCTTTTTTAACCTTATTCCTAAATATCCAATATCTTCCTTTTTTAACCTTATTCCTAAATATCCAATATCTTTCTTTTTTAACCTTATTCCTAAACCTATATGATTTGAGTTTAACCTGAAAATGAACACCGATATAATTCGAATTTAACATACTATTTAATACCAAGATGCTACGTCACACTATGTCGATAATTGGGATTTAAAAAAAAACACTCCAAAACCTCCTCGAGAAAACCACGTAAGTGCCGACCTCACTTGTGTTTAAGTTTAATTTGATAACAAGCAACTTCCATACTGTGTAGATCGCACGGCACGAAATGAAGGTGTGGTATTTTTATGCCCCAACACAATTAAACCCAGTGGTGAGCCGAACGTCCGCATACTAACTTCGTTTTTGAAATTTGCAACGCGTGCATATGGAAATCGAAAAGTCCATTCTCCTACAATCCATGCTTTTATACATTAAGCAAATTCAAATTTCGAATTGTAGGGGGCGAGAAGCCTGTATTAGGATGAAGTGAAGATCGGTTAAAGCAGCCTTGCATGGCCTCGAAATGAAAGTCTGATCTGATACAAAGCTTCAACCTACACATTCAAATTTTGAAATGTAGAAGGCGGTGACGCGCACGCTTGGTATCTGACAAACCAAGAGACACCGTCATGAGTTGCCGGTATGCTATAATGCAAGTGGCATTTTAGAAGCGCCACGTGTTGCATCAGTCCGTCTGACAACCAACAGAATTAAATACATATGGCGCCATGAATGTGCAATCCCCCTTATTCCGGAAGAATATTCCAAGCAAATCTGTAATTATGAGAGTTTGGTATCCTAGGTGGCATGGGAAAAAATGAGCGGAAATATGACGTGGAATGGCTGATAGGAGGCCATTTTGAGACCCCAAATCCGCCCTAATGATTCATCAAGATTAAAAATGCTAAAAAGTTCAACACTAGGCTTAGGTTCTACCAATATAGCTCCAAGCAAAACCAAGTTTGAGATGTTACGAACATAATAGACTATAACAATTTAAGTAGACTACTTAAGGCGACTTCGACTATTGAATGCATCATAACAATCAGGTCAATAACATCACTAAACAATTTCGTATAGGCCTATGGAAATTTGGCATGTCCGACACAAGATGCCCATTCCAACTAAATGCCAATGAAAATTTTAATAATGCAACCATATACTGTCTATAAGCCAAAGCCCATAAAAATCAATAAAAGGAAAAATAGTGCCACGGGTGAGAGAAATTGATCCATAACCAAGCAAGAAAATGAAGAGGACATGAAATAACTTAGTGAAAAAAATGCCTACCAGAGAAAGAAATACCCAAAAGACACAATGAAAAAATCTATGGCTACAAAACGGGGGGGAGGGGGGGGTGGGGATAGTTGAATCAACCAGTATAAACCAACAATAGTAAGAAACAATATCCAAATGTGGTGGTGTCAAGCATGTGGGTGAAAAGAATCACGTTACGATAGAAAAAATGTATAAACTATCCTAAGTTGCTAACAAACATCCATGGCACAGAAAAAAACAAGGTACGTTAGAAAAATGTATTCAAAAGAATAGAAACAAATTTATTTATAAGGAAAAGGGAATAGAAACAAATGTACTCGAAAAGAAAATATATTCGAAAGGATCGAACCCTCACCACAAAGGGCATTACATGCTAACCATTATACCAACAAGCATCACCAATGAAAAAATTTATATTTAAAATCCTTTGTTCGAGCAGAGGATGCAAAGAAGCATGCACCTACAGGCCGCAAAATGTAGAAGGGAAAATAGGGAAAAACGAATTCGAGAAAAAATAACAGCGGAATAAAAACAGAGCAGGGATTGACGATAACATATGTGTTTAAGAGGAAGAAGTTTGATGCCAGGAAGCAAGCACCAGTACAAACGTGGGATGCAAGGGGGGAAAACATTAAAAAATAGGCCTACAAGCAGTCAGGACATAGCTATATTACAATTACAGAGAAAGGAGATGATGATCTGATCAAAGCATATGAGATAACGGAAATTATGATTTGGGTTTAGATTCACAATGATAAACACGGTGTCAAATCCAGAGAAAAACATACAACCTTAATTGAACAACAGGATAAAGTATGAAAAGCCCTACAATAATGAATATGAAGATGCTATGGTGATGCAAAGACAATAGCTATAGAACAAGAAGCAACAAGTGATGCTTGACAGAACTGACAGAAGCAGCAGCCCACAATTGCCAACCAAAGAATCCTCATGCGAGATAAAAAAAACATGCTAGAGATAGTAAAAATTAAGAAGCATTGCTGAACACCCAGAGAAAAGAATGAACTCAAAAGATTAGGTGCTACCACCACACCAAGAAAAGCATCGAGTGTCACACCAAGAAAAGCATACAACATAACTAACATGGCAAAACTTCAATGATATACATTGTTATGATGCTGAAGTGTGCATCCGTGTAGGGAAAAGGCTATCCTGATGTGCCCACCCGGAGGTTTGTAGAGAATTGACTACTGCTTGTAGCTCTTATATTGCATGCTTTTGCCTTGCTTTAATAATGTACAGTTCGGCTTGGAGCAGTTTTTTGAAGCTTCTTGTTGATACCCTACAAATACAAGCATTCGCACTACTTGATGGAGACCCATAAACTTGATATACTATCCATATTTCGTTTTGGTTCTTTGGTACTATGAAATCTCTGTCGTTTTGGTGATGCTTCCTTAATGTAAAACATATTCTTTCTCCCAAAGTAGGCACTAGAATAGCATCACCTGCTTTAAATTGCGAAAACAAGTGCATATCTGAGTGCCTTTCAAAGAGGTGGTTTTGCCAGACTGTTAAGTCCTTTATGACTTGTTATACTTATCCTCTAAATCTTAATTAAATGCTTGCAAAGACAATGGCCTATGATGCAGATGCATTGGCAACCCCAAGAATTCATTGGCTTGGGGTATTCCTCTCTGACTGTGACCTCCACAATATCTCAAAAAAGAGCTTGCTTCCACTTACAAAAAGAGGTACTATTCTGGCCTATTTTACGTATAGAATATTGCAACATCATTCAATTGTCTGCGCCACAGGACACTGTTCCGGCAGTGTACGCACCTCTTTTGAATATTCTTTCTTCCAGCATTTGGGTACATCCTCTGTCAAATGCATGCGTCTCCACAAGCCCCTTGCCCAATCATGAGTAATGAGAAGAGTCTTAAGGTGGGTTTGAAGTAGCGTAATGAAGTTCGATGATATGCACAAAATGTATGCAGAACCCATATCCTTAAGAGAAGTTGAACTGAACTCATACTGTTCATGAATTTCTCGTATTTGCTGCACGGCACTTGCCTGATTGAAAGGCGCATGGATATCGCATATACATCGCGATGGACACAACTTTAATAGATTCTACAGATGCAAGCTAAGTATTTATCTTGGCTGTGAGATTTGGAAGGACAGAAAAAATCTCACATCTGTGATTATAATTAACTTCTAAGCTTCTTTGTGCAAGTCTCCTAAGCCATCTAGTGCGTAATTACATAATGGCAAAGGGGATAAGAAGGGCTTGGTTGATCCTGGTGTGACATGGAAGGTTGATGTAAAGGAATAAGGTCTTAAGGGTCATAATGAGGATCAAAACATAAGTTTGTCTAACTTTTATGAACAGTCAATGGATTCTCACATATTATTTGAAAAAGCCAAAAGGTTAACGCAGTGTGAGTAAGCAAAACTAGTATGTCTTTAGCAAGTTTATCTGTTGAAAATTAAAGCTATAGTGGCTTGGCACAACTTTCCCCCATGGTTGTATGAAGTATACGATCCTATGAGTACTTGATGAATTGCTGTAGTTCTAATTGGGAATGACAATAAATATGATATTTTTAAAAAGTCCAGTTTTATAGTTGTTGAAATTCTAGAATCTGCTTGAGTTAGTATGTAGGCAGACAGGATAATGTCCTTAATGAATTCTGACCATTGTTGATACGACAAATAAAGTGAAAGCTCGTAGTATGATGAAAAGGAATTATTTGAAGGTTCTGGTTCCTACTTGGTGGTAAGATCAGTGTTGAGATTTTGACGGGAAAGTAACTATATGATGGTGGTATACATTACATGTTACAGGGATCAGCTTCAAATTATGATAAATGAAGGTCGGAAATTAGAAATAGAAGTACTTTCTGCAAATTCCTTCAGCATGCTAACTGAATATTACATCATCTCAAAAATTATGAATGGTGATTATATATAAAAGGTACCAAGGTTCACCATTGATGTTTCATATTGATGTATAATCATAGTGCTGGCATATGTAAAGCTTCAAATAGTTCTATCTATGCATTTTCAAATTTTGTAATGCATCATCCTATTTTCTGACATAACTCGACTTATGACTTTTAGAGCCTACAGAGGCCCTTGCACACTTATGCTACACTCATTCGCAACTTTCAATCATGCTTTAAAACTCTAGTTCGAGATTTTGTATTGAAAGATGATTACTTTTGAGTAACATTTTATCTGCAAGATCATATTTTCAGATTTCTTACATGAATATAATATCATGAATTTCAACCATCCCTACTGCTGGTCTTATTACCTGGAATCTCCAGGGGATCAATAATTGTATTAAAAGAGATAGGTTGAAGGTTTGTATTTCCTCTCTTAACCCTGATATTTTATTCATCCAAGAGCACAAAATCCATGATGCTAACCATAAAATAATTATAGGAAAAACTCTCCCTCCTGGGTATGATCTTTGGTCTATTTCTGCTAATGACTCTTCTGCAGGGATAGCTATGATTTGGAGGAACAGTCTCAATATTTCGGATACATATATGGTTAATGGTAGAAATGGTAGATGGCAGATCATGCTTTGTAATTTATTTAATACTAGAGTAGCTTTAGTCAATATTTATGCTTTCAATAATCCTAGTGAAAGAGTAGGAGTTTGGAATATGGTTAAGAATAGTCTCAATAACCTGGAATTTGATGAGTGTATCTTAGGAGGAGACTTGAATATGGTAACTAATGAGTTTATGCAGAACAAGAACTTTAGGCCTCTGGGAGCTCAAGAAAAGAATGCTTGGAGGAGCCTGATCAGTAGTCATAACTTGATGCTAGCCAGGACGAAACCCAATTCTTATAGTTGGACGGATAAGAGAAGTGATCCTACCCTTTGCCTTCATGACAGGTTTTACCTTTCTGAGAATCTTTGGAATTATAGTAATAGGATCTGTAACCTGGAGGGGTACACTCTTTCTGACCACTCTCAGCAATTGATTATCTCTGATAAGAATGTGATTAAGAGGAAAAAGACCTATTTTAAGTTGAATACTAATTTGTTGGATCAAGAAGATTTTATGGACAGGCTCCAACAGGTTATTTCCAGGTATCCGAAACCCAATGGCTCCTCTGGTTGGATGTTTTGGTGGATTACGGTCTCCAAAGCAATCAAGAATTGGCTTAAGGAATGGGGCAAAGGGGTTCATAAGCAAAAGATGGCAGCTCTCCAGAATCTTAGAGATTCCCTTCCCCAGGCTCCTGAGTCAGTAAAGGACAACATTAGAGCTGAGATTGAAAGGGAAGAGATCAGAATTGCCCAGAGATGGAGACTTAAGGCCAAGATTAGAGAAATTAAAGATGATGAAAGGTGCAGCTCAAAATTTTTCTTTGCCAAGGCTAAAGGTGGGCGACGAACTCATTGTGGAGGAGGACCAGATCAAAAAGGCTGCCTCAGAGCACTTTACCAATATTATGGGAACCAACCTAGACTGCCAGGATAACAGAATGGATGACTTTATTAATATACAACCTAAAGTCACGGTTGAAGAGAATGCTTCCCTGGACAGACCCTTCACCAATGCTGAACTCCTTCTTACAGCCCGAGATATGGACAAGGGTAAGACCCCAGGGCCGGATGGGCTTCCTGTTGAATTCTTCCTTAAGGCCTGGCCTATTCTTGGGGACAGCATCACAAGTATGGCCAATGAATTCAGAGATAGGAAATGTTTGGATGCCAGGATTAATACCAGCCTTATAACTCTCATCCCTAAAGTGGACATGCCAGCTTCATTCTCAGATTATAGACCTATTTCTCTGTCTAATGTGGTCTACAAGCTAATCTCGGGTACAATTGCTAGAAGACTCAAACCTGTGCTGGACAGAATTATTAGCTCATCTCAGGCCACATACCTCAAGGATAGGTTTATCCTTGACAATGTAGTCACGGCCATCCTTGGCCTCAATTGGGCAAAAGACTCCAGTCAGGATATTGCTCTAATCAAGCTGGACATCACCAAAGCTTTTGATACTGTAAGTTGGAATTTTCTATTTAAGTGCTGTAGTGCCATGGGTTTCTTCAATGAGGTAATTCTTATTTTTAGAGCTATTCTTGCTAATTCAAGATCTTCGGTGCTTATTAATGGGGAATGTAGCCCTTTTTTCCCCCTGAAAAGGGGTGTTAAACAGGGCTGCCCTCTGACCCCTTTTCTCTTTCTCATTATTATGGAGGCTCTTCACTGTAAATTAGAGGGGGGCCAAAAATTCTAACCAGATCCAAGGTTTAAGCTTTCCTAACAATGATGAAGGAATGGATCAAATTTTAAATGGGCATTTTGCAGATGATACATTCATCCTGGTTTCCATGGATAATCAGTCGATCATTAATACCCAAAGGATTCTGGAAAACTTTGGCGCAGCATCTAGTTGCAAAATTAATCCCATCAAGTCAAAGGATATGTCCAAGGACCAGGTAAAAGGGGAACACACGGCTGATCTCCTAGGTTGTAAGTATATTCTTCCTACCAATTCTTCCAAAATTCTTGGTATCCCCTATGCTTTAAGAGGGAGTCGACTCCCTCTGATTTATGGAGTGAGATTATAGAGAAGTTTCAGAAAAAGGTAGATAACCTTAACTCTAAATATATCTCCAAGCAGGGAAGGGCTATTATTGCAAATGCTGTTATCTCGTCATCTCATGTCTATCAATGGGTGAAAGCATGCAAGGGTGTACCATCTAAAGTTCTTTTTAGGGAGTGCAAAACTACCCAGAAAAGTACCCAACACTGGGTACTGGAAACTTGCATAAATGTCTCAATAAACAATAAGTTAGAGAGTTGATTCATTCATTTTAATCTCTAATAGTATTGTGATCCTCTAATACTATAGATTAACATGTTATTGACTTTCATGCAAAATTTTTGAATTGATTTTGATGGGAAGAAAAAACAGAAAGTACCAGTTTTAAAAGTACCCAGTGTAGGTACTTTTGAGGGTTTCAAAAGTGGTATACCGTAGCATGCTTTCACCCCAATCCTCTGTGATTCTTGCCCCTAAAAGGTATCTAACAAATTGCAGAGTATTATTGGCAGGTTCATATCCTGTGGCCAGAACAGAAAATGCTGGACCCCAATCGCCATGTCAGAATGTTGCAAACGGAAGAAGGATGGAGGTCTGGGTGTTATAAATATTGAGAAGCAGGGTTTAGCTCTGGCTGCCAAATACTTCTTCAAAGCTGCCCATAATTTGATTAAGCACCCGATCTCTATCATCATTAGGCACTACCTTATGAAATGTTGGTCTTTTGGGTGGAGGCAGTTGAAGATGGTCCTTCCTCATTCCATTTACTTTCCCTTCACGGTCCCAAGATCTACTCCGGCTCTAATCAAGAAATGGATCAAAGCCTGGAATTCAGTCAGGGGAGTTTTCGAGTGGAAGGAAGGGCTATCTATGGATCAGTCTATTTTTTGGAATCCTGCTATTCTAACTAATAATCCATCTTTATGTTTAGCTTGTCATTTTCTAGATCAGGCCAAGCTCTGGAGCACCAAGGGAATCATTCTGATCAGGGATATGTACAATGAGAATGGAATTATCCCCTTTAGGGAGTCAATTCTGGCTGAAGAAGGAGAGGCATGCGAGATCCTATATAATAATATATGCACCACTCTGACTCAAGAATTATGGTCCAATAACGAATGTAATTGGAACTATCATGGGAAGACGATTTTATCGGTCAGAATGGCTTATAGGTTCCTCACGAGGGATCTTACTATTTCTATCCATGAAAAATGGCAAACAGGGGCAGACAGATGCAAGAGAAACCTGAGATTCATGTGGTCCAGCCCCATCTACCCCAAAATCAAATCCTTCATGTGGCAGTTATGGCATAAGGCCCAGGCAACGAATAGTAAGAGATATAGATTACAAATGTCCGAGTCAGATGTTTGCCCTAGGTGCCTGAGCCAAAAAGAAGATGAAAGTCATCTCTTCAAGAATTGTATCTGGTCAGAATGGGTGTTGGATTTAGCCTCCAACCTTCTTGGCTATGATGTCCTATCTATTAATTTTTTGGACTTCTTCATGCCTGACAACCCGAACGACTGGAGGATCTTCATATTGCTATGGAGGATTTGGAAAGACCGCAATGCGTTTATTTTCAATAATGAAATTATCCACCCAGAAGCTGTGATCAAGCAGATTAAATATGATATTAATTGGATTAATGTAGCCGTTTGATTTTAGCTTACGGTTGCTTCGTTTATTTCAGGGATCATATTTGTGCTGGTACGGAAGATCACATGGAGGAGGACTGACCCTAACACCAACATGGAGTGGATCAAGGTTTTTGGCCCACCAAACTTGTATGGGCACGAAGAACCCTGTTTATGTAACTGCTGCTGCGACCAGAATTATGATATCAGAAGAACCCTTCTATGTTAACAGAGGAAGATTCAATATGGCCAAAGCAGAATCCTGCCTGTGTGCATTCTGCATTCTCACAATCATTGTCAGGGGAAAGGGACGGA
The DNA here is from genome assembly GCA_021234155.1 of Isoetes taiwanensis. Classification (NCBI taxonomy): domain Eukaryota; kingdom Viridiplantae; phylum Streptophyta; class Lycopodiopsida; order Isoetales; family Isoetaceae; genus Isoetes; species Isoetes taiwanensis. Next base: position 1,086,579 of record JAJEKV010000084.1, on the reverse strand, counting down.
AGATTACTAATTTCCACCTCAAATCCCCCTTCTAGCCTGCTGATCCATGCATACTTTATCAGAATTGGAATATCTCAGGGGAAATTGGTAGTTCATGAATTAACTGTTTTTTCTTTCACACTCTTCTTATATGAGGGATACGGGTTATACTTCCCTGTAAAAAGTAAAAAGTAAAAAGTAAATTTTGTAACTTTATTTATATAATATACAAATCGGCCTTCAATAATAAAAAAAAAAAACTCCACTCAATTTCCACACGACCCTCTGCTAAGTGGCGCCACAAGCAGAGCCTTGCTAGAATGCCATCGAAAAGACAAAATTGGGGCAAATTTCAAGCCAATTTTTTTCTTGTTGGAGAATTTTGGTCGAGGAAATTTCGTGGACGTTTTTTTTCTTTTCTTTTGCGGCCACGAGCTGACCCCAGAATTACTCCTTTCTGTATGTCCTAGCATAGAGGCAATAGGGGTGGCCACATGCAATCTTTGCTGCCTCCACCTCCGTATCCCAATTTGATATGAGAGTGGATACCAGAGAGGTGAAGAGCGGCAGAATAAAGAGGGAAGAACTTTAGAAGAGAGGGGGGACCAGTAGATTGAACTAGTTTTTGTGGATGCTCCCCTGCCGGAGTGGAAGATTGAAAACTGGCCTCCGACTTCAAGAAGAGGCCTCCACCTCCATTTTTGCATCAAAATCTGCCGTTGAAAGCAAAAAGATGATCATGTGGCCACCCCTAATGGCTCCACCCATACTCCATTAGCTTTGGGAATCCAAAGGTTGAAGGTTATGTCCACAAAGAGCGGAATCTCTAAACTTTGGTGCCAATGTAGAAAACCAAATCTATAGCTTTTTCATTCGTCCAGTTGGTAACTTCCAAGGCAGTGAAAAGGCCAGATCATCATGTCACAAGTGTGCCTCCAAGGGCCCAGATCGCCCCAGATATTACCTACGCTTTAGTCCACCACGGTACAAACCATAGCAATGTACCGCGGAGGTACAAGGATATATCGTACTGTGGAAGTACGCGCATATCCGTTACTATTTCTTGAATTTATAGAACCTTCAGACGCATGGGAGCAATCACTTTAAGAAGGGATGGGCCCCACTAGAGCGTATCTGAAAGATCGCGGACGATCTTCTTTAAGAAGGGATGGATTGATATGGGGGCATGCTAGGGGGAGTGGTCCAGTGAAAAAAATGACTAAGGCAATGGGGCATGGAAAAACCAATGGTTACAAGGGGCAAGATATTTTAATCGACCATTAAAGCTAAAGATAAGGGAGATATTTTACAAGGGAATGATATTTGCAAAGAAAGGCACACGAAAGCTAATTTGGAGCAAAAAGGGTGGGCTGGCGGAAACCCAAAATAGAGCATCGTGAAGATGCCTTAATCGGGAAAAAGGGCCGAACTGTTTAAAAGGGGGCTTGTCGGCACAAATAGAGTGAGCAGAAGATCCTTAGCAGTCATCCCGGCATCAGCAACAGGTCTATGCTGCGCTGCTCTCTATTCCGGGTCCCTCAGGTACAATTCCAATCTTCAGTGTTCTGATCCGATCCAACCTGCTAGCAGCTGACAGTGGTTGAGAATCCTGCAAGCGGAAGTTTAACTGTGACCTTCTTTGTGAAGCTAGTGATTGATTCCATCTCTTGCTTTAGGCTGTGTTTGAGCCTATCTAAGCCAATACTGTTGTAGATTGGGTTGATCTAAGCCAATACTGTTGTAGATTGGGTTGATCATAAGCTGAAGGGTTAATAGGCTGTGATCAACTCCTTTCATTCTTTTCCCTTGGAAATTGCCTTAGTTCTTTTCTGGATCCGGTTGGGTGAAAATTGGATGCCCAATCCATTGGTTGTGGAAACCAAGCTATTTGATCTTATCTAAAGATTGTTATCTTCTTTATCTTGTCTATACAATTGTTGTAGTTAAACCTTTAAGTTTTTTCTTAAAGCGTATCAACTAAACCCCGAGATTTTTGCGGCCGAGGAACTTCGTCGTCCAGCAATGCCTGCAGAGAATGCCCTTGATCTCTTCCTCAAGATTGGTCTGGACGAAAGAACTGCTGAAAATGCGGTAGCCAATGCCAAAGTGACAACTAACCTTCTTGGCGTAATCCGTGAGGTTAGTACTTCATTGCTGTTTCCTTACCTTCAAAGCATTTGGAGGCTTTTCATATATTGTGTAATTCCTGTTATGTGTATACTTGGCCCTTTGCTCTATCAGGCTAATGTTGAGAACGGTTGCACAAGGGCTTGTGGGAATCTACTTTATACGGTAGGTTTTGTGCCATGATGTATTGCCAGATTCGTCCTTTCTTGTGGGTGCTATCCATTTCTTCTCATCTCAATTGCCCTTTGAGGTATTTTTCTTGATCGTACTTGACCTTGTTTCCTCGTTATATAGGTGGCTACAAAATTCCCAAATAATGCATTAAGGCATCGTCCTTTCCTCATATCTAATGTCATCTCTGAAAAGGTAAGTGTAATTTTCATTTCAACTATTTTTCATTGTCAAGATGTGTTTTTAAGGTTCATAGACTTATTTTTTGATGAATAAAACTCTTTCAGAGCTAATTATATTTAGAACTGTTATAGGGCTGTGTATATAGCAATCTTTTAAGTATCACTGAGCATATAATGTCCTACAGATCAAGACTAATACACAGTTAGAAGCAGCTTTTCAATATTTTAATTCGGTTGGATCTGATAGTTTTGACTCAAACGAGTTTGCACTTAAATGTGGAGTTGGTAAGCAAGATTTTGAACTTGGTGTGAAGTTTAATCGAGGGGAATGGGGTTGAGTCAGTAACTAATAATTCTGCACATGAATGCAGGCATCGAAGTTTCTACAGAGGAAATATCCATGGCTGTTAGGAACGTTATCAGAAGTAATATGGACCTTCTGATAGCTCAACGTTATCGTACAAATGGTGAATGTTACATTGATATCTTGGTGCACGTTGGTGTTGCTGATAACTAAATTATATGATTTTTTTTTCGCAGTTGGCCTGTTATTATCACAGGTCCGTGAACTTCAGCCTTGGGCAGATGGAAAAGTAGTGAAGGTAATTGTGTACCCTCATTTGCATGATAGTATTCAAGCTGGTTTTATGATCATGCTTTAATTGCAGGAGATTATGGACATTCAACTTAAGGATGTGCTTCGGGAGAGAACGGTGCTTGGAATCCTGTACCTTCTACAGGATACAAACGGTGCAATAGATGCCATTCAGAATGCAACTGCCACAATCTTAGAGGAAACAGACCCTTATGCAATTTTTCCAAAGCCTCAGGATAATAATATTGTACGTAGCAAACTTAACATGCTTTTCAATCTTCATGATTTTAGACTTATGGTACTTGTCATGGATTGTTTTGCTTATATGCACTATAATTGTTCATTTCCATGCTTTTCAATCTTTATGATTTTAGACTTATGGTACTTGTCATGGATTGTTTTGCTTATATGCACTATAATTGTTCATTTCCATGCGCAACGTTATAATGACTTGGCAATGAGTTTGCATCTAATATGGCCTGGTTTTTACTCCAGGCTAATTGTGCTACTTTTGCTGGTTTAAGTAGGTGCATACAGAAATCTTTTTCAGTGATGGTTCTATTTGGCGGCCGAGCAATTCCCGGGAAAGGTTGGAGAAGCATCTGAGAGAAACGGGTGGGAAGTTTGTGACGCGTTTTCCTCCAGAACCTAATGGTTATTTACATATTGGACATGCCAAGGTACCCTGCTTTTTGTTTTGTTAAGTTGGAAAAGGTACGGTAATACTTCAGCACACATTGTCCCCTATAAAAGGAAGGAAACAGAACTAGCCTGGTGCTTGTAACTGATACAGCACCTTAATATGGATTACCAAGCAAGAAGTGAACAGCTTACAAATGAACTGGGGCAATAAACCTATTCACCCATTCATGGGGAAGTTGGATGATATGCACACTGAACAGGATCAAAGCAGTCACAAAGAGCATGCAAGGCAATATTGCTTTCCTTACAAGGACAAGGATCCAGAAAACAGGCTTCTTTTCAAAAGAACAGAGAGGAGAAATGTTTTGGAGTTTCTTTTGAAAGAGCAGTAAACACTTACCTATTGGAATAGACATGCGGTATATGGCAACGATCTGGGGATATCACTTTCTCCTAGTTCGTCCAACATTTGTAACCTTCTTGAGTAGACATTACTGATCTTTGTTTTCCTTGTTCTTTTTTACTCAAATGAGTGAGCGATTCATTTACTCTTTTGCATTTATTGTTTCAGGCTATGTTTATAGACTTTGGTTTGGCCAAAGAATATGGTGGGAACTGTTATTTAAGGTATTTTTTTCCCTTTCTTAGTTTTATTGCATAGTTTACTTTGATATGATTGAACCATGCGTGTGCTGTAGAGCCCATCTAATTTCTAAGTGGCGTTCCCATCCAAAACTATAAAGAATTAAGCCCACTGATATTTTTATCAAGAGGCGGATTTATTTATTTAAAAAATGCAATGCTCAAACTGAATATTACTTCGTTCTGTTGCTGATGAAGGTGCTTTATTGTCCTCTTCACAGATATGATGATACAAATCCTGATGCTGAAAAAAAAGAATACATAGACCACATTCAAGAAATTGTTCATTGGGTTGGATGGGAACCCTATAAGGTTCTGAAATTCTCAGGATTGCATGCAATTTTAACTAAGGCAGAGCACTGAAGTTCCTTTCTCATGCTTGATGCAGATAACATACAGTAGTGAATATTTCCAGGAGCTCTATGAACTGGCTCTTGAACTAATCAAGCGGGGTTATGCATATGTTGACCACCAGGTGAGGTCCAAGTGGAGATCTGTTCTGAGCAGCTTTTGCTTAAGGTTCAGTGCAATGCCTGCTTGCTGCAGATTCATTGGTCTGACATATCTGCATCTAAATACTGTATCATTTTTTACCCCCAGCAATCGTGACTATTGTAGTATGCACATGCCAAATATACTCTGTAGTTTTTGGTCGCTTAAGTTCATTCACAACTTGTTAATGTAATAATTTGAAAAAGTCTTATATGAAAGGTAGAAATAGTGTTCTTAAAATTCACCACCCTTGATCCTCTTTATGTTTCGTCTTTTTATGGCCCCTGAAATAAAAGTGTGCCTGTTTTAGACTTATTTAAAGGGTCTCATCCCTCAGGGTAGATTGAAACAAATCAAAGCTCCTTGCTGATCCTGGCAACCTGTGGAATGGTCTTTTCTTTGTCTTAAGTAGGAGGGCTCATCTTAGTATTGCGAAAGAGTAAAAGCACCATGTAGGAAATAATGTCAGGTGGTTAAAGGGAGATTTTTAAATGAAAATTGGAAGATTACATAGTAAAGTTGTAGATGCTGTTGTTGTTATATCACTTTGTATTTCTAATAAAAGGATCTTTTTTTCAGACTCCGGACGAGATAAAGGAGTATAGAGAGAAAAAGTGGGATAGCCCCTGGAGAAATAGGCCTATTGCCGAATCGTTAAAGTTGTTCAATGATATGAAACGGGGAATGCTTGATGAGGGAACAGCCACTCTTCGGATGAAACAAGATATGAAGAATGAAAACTTCAATATGTTGGACCTTATTGCATATCGTATAAAGGTTTTCAGTTTTCGCAAAAGTTGAAAAACTTAGAGAAAAGCTTCTAATTGTGTGTTATTGACTGGGAAATATTATTCATGCAGTTTACTCCACATCCTCATGCTGGAGATAAGTGGTGTATTTATCCTAGTTATGACTACACCCATTGCATTGTTGACTCCCTCGAGAATGTTACGCATTCGGTATTTCCTCTTCGCATGTTTCTCCTACTAGTGTCATGAAGCTTAAATCAATGAAATTTGTGGAATTCATTATGTAAAGTACGCGAGACCTGGTCCCAAAGGATGGAGTTTAGAGATAGAATAGGATGAGCACCACAGTTGCTTATGCGAGTTTGAATTACCAAGAGACTTGGTGACATGCGATTTTTTTTTGCAAAATCTAGCCTCTCAGTTGCCATTGTTGGCCGAACTTTGGTGTAGCAAGGTGAAGCACAATGAAGACACACTTTATTGTTAGGGAGAAGAACCTTAAAGAAAAGAACTCTCTGTATGCTTGTATAATCAAAGCTCTGGCTATGCATTTATTTCTTCTTTATCTCTTAAGTACATCTGTTGTGGATTCCAGCTTTGTACCCTCGAGTTTGAATCACGTCGAGCATCGTATTATTGGTTACTTGAGGCATTGGACCTCTATCTCCCATATGTTTGGGAGTATTCACGGCTGAGTATGACACATACTGTGCTATCGAAGAGGAAGGTGCATTTAATATCTCCAAATGACCATTTGGCTCGACTTCAATATTTATGGACACTAATAGCATATTATGGCAGCTCAATCATATAGTAACAGGTGGTTTTGTAAATGGATGGGATGATCCTAGGCTGATGACATTGTCGGGGCTCAGAAGAAGGGGGGCAACGCCTGAATCTATAAATGCATTCTGTCGTGGGATAGGAATTACAAGAAGGTAGCTGGACTATTTTCATGTTTTCACTGATCATATCCATCCTCTTAGTATCTCTTCCATGTCTGCTTAACTGGTCCAGCATAGTTGACTGTCAGACATTTGGCTTTGGGCCCTAAATTCCTTAGTTCAACCTTCTTTCACCTCTCACTCTCTTGGCAGTGACAACAACTTGATTAGAGCTGAGCTGCTGGAGCACTATATTAGGGACGATCTAAATCGAAATTCACCAAGGACTATGGTGGTGCTTTCACCTTTGAAGGTAACATTTTCAGGGTTATCTCCCAAGCCCTGCTATTGAGTCTGCTTCCATTTTAGGTGGTAATAGACAACTTTGAAGAAGGTAAAGTAGAGATAGTAGAAGGGAGAAAGTGGCCAGATGGCGATCCTTTAGCTACCTATCAGGTAAGATAACATTGTGGATTTGAATTGTGTCATATATTTAGTGACTGCTGATTTAAAGTTTCTGTATGTTATAGATACCATTTACGCGTGTACTTTATATAGAGAAATCTGATTTTCGTTTGGAAGATTCAAGAGATTATTATGGTCTTGCACGTGGAAAGACGGTATTATTGAGGTCAGTAGCCATATTGCAGGAGATTGTGGCAATTTGTCGATTGCATATCATAATTATATCTTATCTACTTGGTATTTTGACAGATATGCATATCCTATCAAATGTTGCGATATTGTCACTAATGATCATAACGAAGTTATTGAGATTCATGCAATTTATGATCCCAACAAGAGCACTAAACCGAAGGTTTGGATCCACTATTTTTATTCCCTCTATTTTACCCACTGATTTTTTCCTTGTTTGCAGGGGGTTTTGCATTGGGTTGCAGAGCCTTCTCCGGGCATTGATCCACTTCGTATTGAAGCCCGTTTGTTTGACAAGTTGTTCAACTCTGAGGTAAAAAAAACTATGTTTATGTCTGACCATTGCTATAAGACCGCTCATGCATTCTGTCAATTTTGCAGAACCCAGGGATAAAAGATGACTGGTTAAATGATCTCAATCCAAGGTCGCTTGAAATCATCAGAGGAGCATTTGCCACACCTACTTTGGCACATGCCAAGCTGGGAGATGCTTTCCAGTTCGAGAGGACAGGTTTACTTGCGTTGTGGTTATATCTCTATGTTTTGGTTCTAATTTTGGTGATGTCTTTTTGTTGTTGCAGGATACTTCTGTGTTGATAAAGATAGCGGGCCAGAAAATCTCGTATTCAACAGGACCGTTACGTTAAAATCCTCATATCCAAGGGACTTCAAATTGTAGTGACCATCTTAGTGATTCTAATATCCGTTGTGCATTGAGTGTTCACTGTCCAATGTACAAATGTCCACTATTCAATGTACAGCCAATTAATCAGGGAATATATGAATCAACAGTTGAGTGTATTAAATAGGAAAACCAGCCAATTCAAGGATTATATCATCCAGAGAATCTTCAAATATAAAGACTTATACGGACATAATTTATAACTTTGTTTATTCTTGAATTTGATGTTGTCATTTTTAGAACATTAGGAGGAAGCGGCAAGGACCATTGTTGTCTTCACAGTCTGGTTCTGCAACCGCTTCTAGATTCTTAACCTAATCAACCATTGCCCACCATTGGATCGCACCATGGTTGTATTGTGTAACTTCTCGGATATTCTTTCCAAAGAATAATTCTTTTTGAAGGATATTCAAATGATTATATCTGCATGGCTCTGTTTCGTATCTATTTTAGCCCTGCCAGATCTTTCATCTGTGCCCTATGGATATGGCAAACGAGTCTTGTAGTAATATCTGGTGCTTAAGAAACAAGCAAGTCGGGGCTCCTCTTTTTGCCAAAAAAAATGGGACGATTCATGGATGTCTTATCCCATCCAAGTTTTAATTTGAGCAAGGGGATTTTCCACGAAATTTGAAAGAAATCTCAAGAATTTGAGAGATAGATAGATGAGGGAACTATATATTCTCTATTATAGCTACAATCCTCAACTTCACTCCATCCTTGCCATTTACCTTGCATGAGTTTGGGTTTGGCCAGTGTTTGCAATATTTTGATCAACGGTTTGATGTTTGGCGGTGTGTTTTGACCTGATCTTTAATGTTAGGCGTGTCTTGCACGAAATCTAAGAGAATCTTTCAAGAAACTATTGAGATCCTTCATTGAATGACTTTGAATTTTAATTCAAATTTAGTTTGATCTTGACCACTAGGATAACTGACTCGCAATGCCTTTACTTCGTGAGTACAATTCTTGTTAAAATCTTTATGCTTAAAGTTTCATACAAGGTCCAATTTGTCTAAAGACATTACACAGTTTTAATGCAATTTAACGAACAACATATCTTATTGAACGCCGTATCGAATGCAGTGCCAATGGCACTACATTACTTTCTTGTAAGCTTTATATTGATTCTTCTTGTCAATTCATTCATGGCATCAACAAAACAATAAAATAAAAAGGGAGATTTTCCACTGAAATTTTATATAGCTCTTCAAATTTATAGTACCCGTTTGTTCTAGTGGACTCCTAAAGGACATGGTGCCTTATCCGATTTTGCTGTATGAGACTGGTTTTTGGCCCCTGCAGCAGTCTGCTATACGCAGGCACCTTGCGTATTTCCATAAGGTTGACAGCATGGATGCACAACGTCTCCCTCCCCGGGCTCTGTTACTGGCACAAGGGCCACAACGACTGAAGAGAGTGTGGCAGGAGCATTGTAAGGGGTGGTTCGCAAGATGGTCCATAGACTATCAACAAATTATGGCTATGCCAGATGTCGAGGAACAAGAGCTGCATTTGAATGAGCGCTTTGCTGCCTCCATGTGGGATGTGCTCACTCTTGCGAAGCCCAAAACAGAGCACTACCACACGGCACTACCACACGCTAGAACATGGCCCACACCAATATTTGAAGGCACACATCTCTACCAAGAAACGGAGAGCCATAGCTGCAATGAGGACAGGGTCCCACCATCTCAGAATTGAGAGGCCGCTGGGGTACGGATGGAGGGCAGAGAATCCCCCGGCATGAGAGATTATGCCAGTGTTGCCACATGCAGAAGTAGAAGATGAACACCATGCTCTATAGGAGTGTCCGGCATATGCACACATCCGAGCAGCTCATGCCGATCTCAGATGCTCTGACATAGCAATTCATCAATTGCTGGCTTCGCCAATGGTTGCATGTCTCGCGTCCTACATTTTGCAAGTCTCCACCGTCAGAGAGTCCCTCATAGCACAGGGGAGTGCCCAGATAGGGAATTTGAACGCCTACTACAAGGGTTTTTCCTCCCACATGGGGGTTTTTTTTGTCCCAGTGGTAGAGACACATTGTATAGGGCTTTTGTGGTTTTCTTTTGTGTTTGGATATTATCTGAGATATTGTATTGTGACTGTCTCATAGGCCAGTTGGCCTCCGTGGACGTTAAAACATACTTCCTTCCTTCCTTCCTAAAATACCACACCATTGTATAACCTTTAACAAAAATTTCTAGTCACCAATCTGTTCTGGTGGAGTAATAAAACAACCACATCATTGTGTAACTTGACTGTACCTACACCATTGTGTAACCTGAACGAAATTTTTTTTTGTATCCATTTGTCTGTTCTTGTAGAGTCAGCTAAAACAACCACACCATTGTGTAACCCATAATGAAAATTTACTCGTCTTCTCTTGTTGAATCATAAACCAACCACATCACCGTGTCACCTGAAAGAGTATAAACAAGGTGCTGCGCACGGAGGGTTGCCCTCCAGTTTCTTGAGGGTGACGTGGCCTAAATCAAACCGTGAAGTCATGTTTTCACAATCTATATTTAAATTAAGGTAGACCCCTACCATGTTCTTAAAATCAGTTTGTAGGTCCCCTACATTCATGTACAAGCCCGTCCAGTTCACTGGACGTTAATGAAAATACTATGAACCAAGAAAATCATGGAGCAGAGAAGACTATGCTAACCGCCACAAAAATATAGTTATCAAGCATAGCCATGTGGATGGTGGTAATTTTCTTACAAGCTCTTGCTTTGTAGTATTTTAAGTTTAAGAAAATAAAGATTCCTTTCCTGGAGATGGCTTTTGATGAAAATCTGAAAATTTGTTTGACTTGGCGGACAGTGAAATCTTCCCTTAGGAAAATATAAAGCTAATGGCTAAATTCTCCACTCAATACTGGTCCTTTAGTTCAGTTATACAACACCTTGACAGTGGTGCACAATTGAGCATTGCATGAAAACCTTGGTAGAAATGGCTATTTTGTCTGGATGCACGACGGTTGCATTGCTTATTCAGGATTTGTTTGGGGAACTCAAACGAAGTAGCCACTACTCTCCTAAGTCCTACCCGGTTAAAATGAAATATCGAGCCTATGGTAATCATAATAGAATCCAGGATTTGACTATCATTTGTATCATGCACCAAGTCCTACAGGATTAAATAAAATATCAAGCTCATGGTAATCACAATAGAATCCAGGATTTGGCTATCATTTTGAATCAAGTATTAAATATTAGCTCTCATTCCATAGAAGACGTTTTTGCATGTGTTTTTTTCAATGCAGAAGTGATAGCTAGATTACTAAGTAGCATAAAATTAACCAACTTTCAGGACTATTAATCAGTGGATGTTTGTGTATGCAAATAAGTTATTGTTTGTAAGATCCAAATATAGGTTTCGAATTCAAAATACAAATAATTATCATGTAATAAGCTAGAGAGAATTTTGGACTAGAATTATATAGCAAATAGTTGTAATACTAGCTAACATACATATCATAATATATATACAAGAAAATTAATACGTCCTACGGCGCATTGTTCCAGTTTTAGCATGTTCCTACGTGCAAGTTCTTATAAAAGAATCGCTTGACAATACTCTAAATTCATAGATTATCTAACATTCTACCAAGGTTGTCTCAGATTCTACCAAGGTTCTCTAAGATTCTACCAAGGTTCTCTAAATTTTATAAGATTCCCTAGATTTTCTAAGATTTTATGAAGATCCCCTTAGATTCTCGTAGATTCATTTAGGGATTGTCCTAGGTTCCCTTACATTACATGAGATTCAAAGAGATTCTATAAATATTCCCTTACATACTCTAAGATATCATCAACATTTTCTTAGATTCCCTTAGCTTTTATGAAGATTCCTTTAGACCCCCCAAATTTTAAGAGATTCCCTTAGGCTTGTAAATATTTTTCTAGATTCTCTTACATTTTATAAGATTTTCTTACATTTTATTAGACTCTTCTGGATTCCTTTACATTCTAGAACTTTTTAGAACATTCTAAGACTTTTTGGAACATTCTAAGACTTTCAATATATTCTAGAACTTTCTGGAAGTATTTCCTTAGATTTCCTTACATTCCCGTAGATTCCCCTACATTCTAAAACTTATTAGAACAATTTAGAACTTCTGGAAGAATTTTCTTAGATACCCCCTAGATTCTCTTATGTTCTAGAACTTTCTAGAAGATTCTAGACTTTCTAGAGCCTTCCAAAACATTCTAGAACCTTCTTGAACTACCTAGAATGTTATATTCTATTTTATCTTAATGGCAGCATTACCCTTAAGTATATTTGAAACATAAAATATTCATAGAATTAATGCTTGGTCTAGTGGTTAGAGTGGGGGGTTTGGGGGGCTGAGGAGTAGGGTTCGAATCCCCCCAATAACATAAAAAATTTTAAAAGCCTTTCCTTAAGGGACGAGCATTCAACATGAGCCTTAGGATCTTAGACTTGATCAACGATCAAGATCTCACCATATAAAAGCAATATGAGCCGTAGGATCTGTCACATATAATTCCCAAAGCCATGTGGACCGTAGGATATATGCCAAGCCACCTGAGCCGTAGGATCTCAGACCGACGATCAGGATCAAATCAACATGGACCGTAGGATCGTTACATATAGTCTATATAAGAACTCCCAACCCATCTGGGCCTTAGGATACATCCCAAAGCCACGTGAGCCGTAGGATCTCGGATCAACGGTCGGATTCAATGGGACAAACATATATACACCGTACCAAACCTCCCAAAGCCACGTGAGCCGTAGGATCTCGGATCAACGGTCGGATTGAGCGTTACAAACATAAGAACATATATATGTTATGATATACAAGTTTTTGTACTATGAATGGGTTCGTGAGCTATGGTTTATGAAGACGCGGAAATAAAATCTAGGCTTAAATGGATTGGAATACACTGAAAGAGTCGAATTTAGTGGAATCCTCATACAACGATTGAAGATCTAAGCGGATTAAGAAATCCTAAAGGATCTAGAAGAATCTTCAAAGGATCTTAGACAGTCTAAGGATATATTAACATCCCTTTATAATTCTCATTTTTTCAAATTCCATAAAGATTCCAACATTATCTAGAAACATTTGCATTTGTCACTGTTATTCTATTCTACATAACCTTGGATTTGTTTTTGAGGCCACAGGTGTTTCGACACATGTTATATTGCAAAATAACATTCTCACCGAGAAAATGTTACCTTTTGGGAACTGGCAATTTCTATACAAAAAAAGATTGTCTACGCATTGGGTGGGTACATGCGCATACTATAAACATAAGTTCGTACATGCACATACTATAAACATAGGTTCGTACATGCACATACTATAAACATAGGTTCATTACATGCACATACTATAAACTAGACGTGGCCTTCCTCTCTTGTTATTCAATTCCTGAAGGCTTTATAAAACATGGATCTAGCATTATTTTGCTTCCCTAGAAGGCAAAAACTTTTAAAATCAATTTGTTTTGTGCGTTTACATAGTTGCTTAAATTTGTCATTTTCAAGTCCTTATAGCATTTCCTTGGTCCTTTCTTATGTTGGATTTGCCTTGTAAATTTTAGTGTATTGCATCTTTCACTTCCTAATGGACCCAAAAGCAAAAGCAACGTGTACTATCATAATTGACAATTTGAATGACAATTTTCGTTGAAATATGATGTTTTCTTAACTTTTTCGACGTTATAAATCCATATTTTCACCTATAAAAAACTTTTTGTTGATCAACAAGCAACAAAGCCACAACTATCACATATCAACTAGACTATTACTTCTTTTGAAAGGAGTAACAAACCTACAAAATTACCCGTGACCTTTGTCCCCACAACCTTTATGTATTACCAAACCATTTGACTACCACCACAGTGAGTCTATACCCCTTACACAAAGTGGTAAAAAAAAATTCAAGGCTAAACTACGACCGCAAAGAATAAAAGCTCCTATGATCAAGTGAGTAGATGTTAGCCTCCAATAAAGGGTATGATAGAGACCACCTTGCCTTAAGTACACCATTAAGTACGTTCTCTCAAACCTTATAGTATTTTGCAAATTTTAATATATAGTATACAAAAACTTGTACATACATACCCCACAAACGAGGATCGCTATGTACGGTCCAGATCTTGGAATAAAGGGCAAATATGCCTATCCGACAGCTCTCGCTGCCCTACGTACCCCCCCATGTGAATATGCACCCAAACCAAAGGGGGTTTAAGGGGGATTTTAATTTAAATATGTTAAATGCAATGGTTTGCGTTAATAATGTTAATGGTAGTTGTGTGTTCATTGTTATATAAAAAAAAAATTTGGGCCCTTCGGGCCCTAACCAAAGCAAACATAGGTAAAGTTTATGGGCCTAAATATTGATTACTAAAAAACACAATAAGATCAAGACAAACAAGTTATTTCCATTGCAAACTACTATGAGTACATTTTATGTAATCATTATATTCATTATCTGTAATTTGTAATTTGTAATTTGAATATTGCAATACAAGAATCACGTAAACTATTGTAAACTGCACATATGCATATGCTAGTGCATATGGTAACATGTGCTTGTGTCAATGCAAGCCTATTTCGCCATGGCAAGCATTCATAAGCATATGGCATAGGTGGCTTAAATACCTGAAAAAGGAAAGTCATTTTTCAAGCCAATGAAACACATAGCATTTTATAGTAATCTTAAGGCAGCATTCATTACATACTGTTTGTTTCCATTACATATTGTTTGTTTCCAGACAACACACATGACTTTTGTGACAAGACTTTTGCAGACAACACACTTTGACATCCAAGCCCTTCATGGTCAAGGTGTTCATGAACAACCACTACGTTCTGCATAATCCACAATAGAGGGCAGCCAATCTGTATATGTAGCAAGAACTTCAAAGCCATTCCAAGTTCTTCTAGCAAGGAATATGAAAAATAGATGCAGATAATAAGAATTTAAAACTTCAAATACATACAACGGACTAATTGGATAAATTACATTCATGGAGTTATATTGGTGGCAAAATTCAGCAACAAATGTAGCCTTGGATGCCCATTTATATACAACAAAGAATTTAGTTCATGGAACTATAAGCGAGGATTCGAACTTTATATAAGAGATCTTTCAAAGGCGTAATGAGTGATAGAGTTGACATACTCATTGTGTTTTGGCACGCCCAATTATCGCGGAAGTTTGCGCGAAGTTAGCTAAAACCGAGGAAACAAGATTGGCACATTAAGCAATGTAAGGATAGCGTTAGTAGAAGCTCCAACTTACTTCTATATTCGATCGGAAGTTTCCTTTTAATTGCTCTGCAGAATATTGTGGGTAACGAAAACTGAGGCGTTCTTGCTTCTGCAATATATGAGCATCCATTAAACTGATTATCCCCTGGACTTAATATTCAGGGAAGCCAATTGATTACCTTCTCTGGTGGTGTAAACTTGGAATCAATCAATAACGTTTTGATTCAAACTGCCAGCAGGTGGATAGAATTCTGCATGGTAATGGGAGGTTTCTCGGATGGATTGCCGGCATGAGGCCTCATGGATATGGGTCTCCGCCATTTTCTTTCCCTCGCCACCCACCAACAAAGCACTTTTTGAACCATGGAACAAAAAAAAATAGACCTAAGGCCCTGCGGATGGAAAAAAGAGTTAAAGAACAGACCTTGAAGTTGCCGAATCCTGCTTTCGAAGTCGCTCTAAACCCTTGCCTCACCAAACCCTTGCCTTACCAGACCTGAAAGGATGCTGCCGGATCTATGAGGTCTGCCATTTTCTTTCCTAGTGCACCAACTGCACCTCAACCGTGGAACCAGGAAAAATAGACCTAAGGCCCTGCGAATGGAAAAAATAGTTAAAGAACAGACCTTGAAGTTGCTGAATCCTGCTTTCGAAATCGCTCCAAGCACTTGCCTCACCAAACCCTTGCCTTACCAAGACCTGAAAGGATGCTGCCGGATCGTGCTTTCGTGGCCCTTGGCTCAACAAGACCCGGAAATCTCCAAAACTCAAATAACCCTAAAATAACCTTATTCGATGCTTGCATGTTCGATTAAGGATATTTAGGTTAAATCATAGTTGTAACCATTGAAAAATATCATAAAAAATAACGTGATAGTATGTGCACTCTAGATGTACCGATTAGTATGTTTCATCAAATACCATCACCAAATCATATAAAAACCATAGGGGAAAACAGTTTTAAAATATAAAAGAAACCCCCTGTTATTTTGCTACATATTTAACACTATTCAAGTTCCGTGCTCACAAATTTCCTGACCCTTGCAACTGCAAACATGTTATTAACATTTCCAAATTCCCTTCTTACCTTTATTTACATTAAAAAGGGATAATGAAAAGGACATTTTGGCTTCACTGCTCAGCACCTTCTCCACAGTACCAACTAATACCAGCATATCAACTGCAACCTTCAGACGCACAGCATTCTGGGGGAATAACGGCTAGCAAATCAATACAAAGGCAAAAACAAATGCTTCATGCTCAACGGTCCAATATATGACGCCGTCAACTGCTGGAATCCTAGCACGATTTGTCAGCTGATACTTTGGACCCAATTGCTTACCAATGATTGACATCTGAGTCATGTTACACCAGATGAAGTTGTGAGATGCTTCATCATATATGCAAGGAAAGCATAAACAAAAAAAAACTAAGTAATGATTACATAGGTCCTTTAAGCGGTGCAAAGAATGATTCCATTAAGGATCACAAACACCGCGTATGCATTTGCTGTTTGCACAACCCATAATCTTAGGGTCTTGTCATTGAATCCGATCGCAATATACTTGCAAATGGCATGCCATTGCAAACATTGCGAGGAAGTAATTCTCAAATACAATCTTTGAATTATCATTATAGACATCAAGATAGGCGTTTGCAATTAATCATGCTTACATCATCATTTGTTAAGCGACCTTTCACTTTGAATCCTTTTAGCTTTAGTTAGTCTCTTTCTTTTCGGTTTGAGATGACTTGAGTAAAAGTGCATCCTCAACAATTTTCACCTGCAAAACCTAATAAATTGGTTCCCACAAGCATTAGAAACATGCCAATCAACCATTTTACCTCAACTATAGGGCGTGATAGTGCTAACTTTTGCATCTATTAGCACACACCATCTTGATGATTCTCCATTGAAAATAATATACGGATTTGCAGCACATAATCCTTCATCTTCAATAGCAAGATCAAATGAAGGGAAACAAACGTCCTCATTTTGTTCCTGCACTTGCACATCAGGGCTATGGGGATCTAAATGCAAATTTGGAACTCGGTTTGAGTCCATTTTGAACCTAATTAGTTATGGCGGCTACTTAATTGGGACACAAACTAGATTCCAAGAGCACTGCAGAACCATTTATGTCCAGATTTATGGAGATATTTGGCACAATTCTTAGAACAATAGCTTTTGAAGACGATAGAGCATTTGAAAATGACGATTTCTCACTTGAAGATCCAGACATGGCATTTGGAGGAAGCAAATGCATCCAAAGAAGCCGGTGATTGCGAAAGCATGAAGCGCCTGAAAGAAAAGGTCTATTTGGCATTTTAAGAACAAAAAGTGTTACGTCTAGAATAAATATGCCTATCTACATAACATAGAAAGAAGATAATAAGTTAACATGCAAAGTTTACAGAGTGTTATGCATGTGATAGAGGTAGAGAAAAGACAAACAAATATGCTTGAATGTGCCATCTTGTCTATTGCTTCACCACCATGAGCAGGAGTCAACCTAGCTGCAATCTCTATAGATGGGAACGATGAGGTTATAGAACCCCCGAATTATTCTCCCAAAAAGGATACTCCATCTGCTAAATCCTTGCATGAGAAGTCTGCACTGCACACATTTTGTATCAGAAGTAAGTCTTTGGCAGATCATCAAAAACTATTTTTACTGATGTATCGACAACTAATACCAACTTTTTTTCGAAACATCATATTTCACACTATTGAACACCCTACACAATTCGAATACCTTCCACGAATAACACAATAACAAGTTGCAAGTGGAAAGAGTCACAACCAGCACATTGGTAAATATCGTAAACAAAAGAACCCAATTTACTTGGAGTCTCCTTCGTTACAACAAAACCTATCATCATAACAGCATTAAACAATATAGAGATTAAAGATCATGCAACCTTATAACTATCTGGGTGGACCCAAACAACCCCTTTTGCAAAAGAGCAAATGCACGATAAACTCACATGTAAACTTAGACATAGATATCACGAAAAATGAAAGTACGGGCATAATATGACACTTATAGCGGCTTGCATGGCTCGAATTACAAAACGAAAATGATCTCGAACATAAAGCACCTAGCAAAACTATCTATTAAACTATTAGTGCATATTTTTGAATGTCTTTGGAGACTTCTGAACGAGTCCAAGACTATTTTCCTTTAGAACATGAATAAGAGGCCCGGATCTGGATGATGTGGCCTCATCTTGTATGAATGCCAAAACTTCCACGATTCTCCTCATGGATGGACGATGACACAGGTTGACTTGCAAACAATCAGAAGTGACCTCTGCCACCAACTTTGCTGCCCGAATAGGATAAAGTCCTTTCAGTTCTGGATCAAACAAAAGGAAAAGTCTATCGGTGTCATGCAAAGAACTTCTTCACCATTTGATAAGGTCCTTTTCTGCACTTGAGAAAGTCTCGTCCATGCGTTACTTTACAGTAGAGTCGTGAACTAAAGGAATATGAAAAGGATTGGCTGCTACTCAATACCAAGTAAACATGTTTAGCACAAGAATGTTTCCTAGACAGATTGGAAGCTAAGCCATAGGCATATTTGCCTTTGTAACTAGATAAAGCCAAGGCGAGTCACAAGTAGTTTACCAAGATGTCTGAGTTTGTCCCAGTTGTGCTTCTCCAAAAGCCATAGCCCGTTAGCTTTGCATGAAACTCGTCATCAATCCCCAATGTTATGCACTAAATTCTCTAAATAAAACCTGCAAGGTTCCAAGGAAACATAATGCAGCTTTTGAGAATACAGCAAAACGACCGAGGCTAGCGAAAGGTTTACCTTGGTTGGTGCATTCTCGTGTAAGTAGGTTAAGCCATATGAGCCTTGCTTCTACGCTAATTCTGATTCTAACTAAAAATCCAAGTATGAATTGCACACTCCATGGAGTATGGGAAAAATCGTGCAGTCAGGAACTCTCCATCCTCACGTCGGCTCCCGCTTTTTCGACTCATTTCTCTCATGCTGATGGCCTCCATGCATCCAAACTTCCGGTTAGCCGGTATGCACAGCAGCCGCCTGGCAACAGGGATGACCTAACATTTACAGCTTACAGCAGGTTTTTAGCAGTTTTTGGCATATTCTAGGTATATGCTAGCATATCCCACATAAACAAGGGATTGCCCCCCTAGGGGCAACCCAAAAACACTCCATGATGTAGCCTTCAACAATGGTGAAAAGTGAAAATGGTATTGACCTCAAAACAAACCTACGGGATCTCTTTTATTTTAGAAAAAAGGTTTTGTTACATAAAAATGTCATGATCCGACACTTTTCACTAACATTTGCAGTAAAAACGTTCGCGCTAATGCACCTAGTTACAAGACCCAAGATCTTATTAGGTCTATTCTAGTCATAATAAAAAATGCATGTTGAGGCAATGTAATCCCTCCTATACCCACTCCAGCTGCATTATTTTATGGTGGTTTCATGACCTCACCTTGGGGTCA
The DNA here is from genome assembly GCA_021234155.1 of Isoetes taiwanensis. NCBI lineage: Eukaryota > Viridiplantae > Streptophyta > Lycopodiopsida > Isoetales > Isoetaceae > Isoetes > Isoetes taiwanensis. The sequence continues at coordinate 1,067,031 of JAJEKV010000084.1, read as the reverse complement.
TAACCACTAAAATAATACTACTTACCTCATGGCAAAAACCGGATAAGGATATGTAGGCCTTAATATTCGATTGCAAACATTAACCTTTATTCTTTAAACGTGAGTCTTTGTAGAGGCATAGAGGCATCTAAGTTTGAGATTTTTACCCTATAACTATCCTGGGAAGTCTTAGATACACCTGCGTCGCAAGGCATTAGCTTCAACTGACTAATAAAAACACAATAGGAAAGAACAGAGATTTTAATGAGCAATAAATTTGAAACAAAGTGTTGCAAAAAACACTTACTAAGAGCTCTAGCTCAAATTGTTGATGGCTTGCACAACTAATGGTCCAAGCTTCAAGCAGAATTGATCCACTACAGAAACACAGTCCTGTGATCCTATAGAACATAGTAACCCTATAGAACAGGGAAGCCTATGCAATGTACAAAATATAGATAACGGATTCATAAGAGTTTAAATTCCATTGTTGCAACAATACAAAGGCAGACTATTCAAGGCTTCACCATCTTCTATGTAGATATTGCACCAGTATTCCTTGCAAAAGAGGAGCAACTGCACTATAAGAAGCTCAATTGCTAGCATGTGATAAGGACAATGGATGCTAAACATCTAGTTCACCATTATGTAGCCAACATTCCATATGGTGTCAATAGAGCATGTATGGCTAAAAAAGCAGATAATACTAAAGATAATTGAATATGACCTAAAAAAGCTTCAAATTATGTGTTATCCTAAATACACATGTAAGAAATTATCGAAAAACTTTAGAACAAAATATGCCGCAAAAGAGAATATAAGACTTGCACTTGCAGCAAAGAAGCCCCAAACATTCTCAAATCTAATTTGAGTAGTTTGTGAGAGAGACCCTTTTGCACTAGGAAATTTATCTTTACAAAACAAAGAGAGTATGAAATGTCTGTATTAAATGGAAAATGCAAAATGGCAGCATATTGCTGACTATCTATGAATACCGGACCGTTATTTACATGTTAAGATTCAAATTCTGCATTCTGGAGGTAATGATATTTTATTATCAAAAATTAGAAAAGGGCCTAGCCTAATGGGCGAGCCCTTTTCTTTTCCACTATTCCTCGGCTCGGCCAAGGCCTCGCCTCTGTATGGACATCTTTGACACTATTCCTCGGCTCGGCGGCCGAGGCCTTGTCTCGGTCTGGACAAAAGCATGCCTACCCATGTTACTCCCATCTATGGGGACCTTCTAAAGTATCACCCATGAGTTTCTTTTGCACTGATCGCTCAACCTCGACTTGGAGCTTGCAATAACTCCACGATCTCGACTTGGATATATGCACACCCATGCATGCACCCATGAGGGCCTACGCCCATGAGGACCATACCACATCTACACCCATGAGGACCTTTATCACATTTACAACTCGGCACTCATTCCTTGGCATCATACATCACATAGCTTAGACATCCCTACTATCAACACCTAGTACCAATGCCAAAGTATCACGCTACCACCTATTGCCAATTCTGAAGTATCACCTATTGAGGAGTTTACTCACACCTACTGCTGATTCTAAAGTACCAACCATGAAGAGCCTCGGTTTGGACAAAAGCACACGGCTAGCCCTTTTGCACTGACTTGAAGTAGTAGCTTAATCACACCTATTATCAATTCCAAAGTATCACCTATGAAAAGCTGATGTCTATATCCATATTACTCACATCTACTACAATTTCAAAGTATCACCTATGTGGAGCTTGCACACACCAACACCTACTACTGATTCCAAAGTATTACCCACTAGGAACTTACTCAAATCTACTACCAATTCCAAAGTCTCATCCATGAGAAGCTGACATACCTACTACCAATTCCCGTATCACACATGAGGAGCTTACTCATCCAATTCTAAAGCATCACCCATGCGGAGCTTACTCCCACCTACTACCGTTTCTGAAGCCTATTCTTGGATTGAGCTTGCTTGGCCTAGTGGTAGGTATGGGGTGTCCCCCACATAACATAAGAGTTTTTAAAGCCCCTACCAAGTGGTGGGAGAAGATGGAGGGCCGAGATCGCGACATATGGCATTTACAAAGGGCTGAGGTTTCGCCACGTGGTGCCTCCTCAGCCGTTGAGGGGACATGACTTACTTACTTACATACTTACACACACGTGGATGCGAGTTTCTCATTATGTTAGACTGGAAAAGGGCTCGCCTGTTCCTAACAGGCGGGCCCTTTTCTTTTAAACCATTCCTCGGCTCGGCCTCGGCCGACCTCGGGCACTATTACTCGGTTTGGACAAAAGCATGCCTACCCATATTATCGCCATCTACCTTTAAAAGTATCAAATGTGAGATTATCCCTTCTTAGCCATGTTTGTCAATGCCTATATGTTCAAGGGTGGATCCATTTCTTTTACGCTATTTCTCAGCTTGGCCCATCTACCTTTAAAAGTATCACGTGTGAGATTATCCCTTCTTACCTATGTTTGTCAATGCCGATATGTTCAAGGGTGGACCCATTTCTTTTACGATATTCCTCAACTTGGCCTCGGCCAGGCCGAGGCCTTGCTTCGATTTGGACAAAAGCACACCTACACATGTTACTCCCATCTATGGAGCCTTCCAAACTATCACCTCTGAAATTACTCTTCTTTCACTAATGTCTTCTCTTTCTATCTCCTTTCTTTATTCTCGCCTCGGTTTTGACAAAAGAGTTTTTAAAGCCCCCTCCTAAGATGGTGGGAGGGGATGGAGGGCCGAGCTTGTGACACGTGGCATTTACAAAGGGCTGAGGTTGTGCCACATGGTGCCTCCTCAACCATTGATGGGACACATACTTATACATACGCGGATGCTAGTTTCTCATTATGTTAAAATGGAAAAGGGCCGCCTGTTCCTAACGGGTGGGCCCTTTTCTTTTAAACCATTCCTTGGCTCAGTTTAGACATCTTTGGCACTATTGCTCTGTTTGGACAAAAGCATGCCTACCCATGTTACTCCCATCTACCTTTAAAAGTATCACATGTGAGATTATCCTTCTTACCCATGTTTGTCGATGCCTATATCAAGGGTGAACCTATTTCTTTTACGCTATTCCTCGGCTTGGCAGCCGAGGCCACACCTCGGTTTGGACAAAAGCACACCTACCCATGTTACTCCCATCTAGGGGCTTTCCAACTATCACCTGTGAGATTACTCTTCTTTCTCTAATGTCTCCTCGAAAACCCTTCGGGGCGGGGGTTTTTTAACCGGGACAGTAATAAGTTTGCTGCGCTCCTTCTGGGTCCCATAGGCCGATTGGTCTCAATGGACGATAAAAAACCATTCTTATTCTTATTCTTATTCTTATCTTTCTATCTCCATTCTTTATCCTCGCCTCGGTTTCGACAATTATGCCGGACTTCCGTTCTTTTTTACTATGAGGAAGTGCTAAATATGCACTGATATGATTTGAAACAGAGTTCCTGGTTTTTTTCAAAGGAATTATAGACATTAGTTCAGATTTATCTCAGACTATTATTTTGAGCACTGAAATGCCTAAACAGCTATCTGAAGTACTGATATGTCTGAATACTGCTGCCAGAATGCTGTGGCAGTTATTCCAAGTTTTCATATGCTTGGGTAACTTGGTAATCAAATATGGATATCATTAACTATTTGCATAGATACTGATATGCCTAAGCATCCATGGCTATATTGTTGTCTTGACACCAGTGCAAACCTTGAGGCCCTACACGTATCAGATTTTTTTGGCTATCTCTTTCTTTCAAACAAGCCGAATGTATGGGGAGCTCTCTCTCTCTCTCTCTCTCTCTCATATCTGCTTCAGAACATCTTGGTTATTTTGGGAGGCACATAATAGATATCAGGCTCTAGAGAGCAATATCATGCAAAAGGCACATCTGATCCGTATGCTATGATACTTCCAAGTTTCTGATATAATCCTAAATAAACTTCCTTAAAAAGGAAGGATAAATTTTTGAGTAAAATGATATTTCGTGGCCTATAAGAATTTTTTCTTATGTAAAGCAGGACAATTTTTTAGAGCTATCTGGTTAGATTTATAGAATAGCAGATTAGCTGGTTAAATCACTCGCCGCAATTCATAACTTCTGCAACATTCTCACAATCTCCATGCTTCTTTTTTGAAATGCCATCCTACACCAAAAATCTTAAGCGAGGCCGAACTCATAAAATCAATAAAAGACCGCTTTCTTACTTTTGCAGAGGTGTTAGAGAAAGAAACAAAAGCTGTTATATCATGTAGATCAAAATTTAAAATGTCCAGCAATCCCTGGCCAACATCTTGGAGGAGGAAGAATTCACAAATCATCTATTTTGCATAGAGAGTAAAACAAAAGTTGTTGTATCATGTGGGTCAAGATTAAGAATCTCCACTGCTGCCTGCTCAGCTAGCTTTGCATTTCCGTGGACTCTGCAGGCAGCAAGGAATGCCCTCCAAACTACAATATCAGATTGGCATGGCATTGTATCTATGATGTTTTTCGCCTCCTGCAAACATCCCATTCAGGCAAGAAGGTCAACCATACAACCATAATGTTTTGCTGCTGGTCTAATGCCATGCACTCGAAGCATTGAATCAAAGTAGAAACAACCAATGTCCACTAGACCCTCATGGTTACAAGCAGCAAGAACAGAAAGGAATGTAACCCTATCTGGTTTTATGCCGTATTGCTGCATTTGACAAAACAAATTTAGAGCTTCTTTACCTTTGCCATATTCCGCCAATCCTGATATCATAACAGTCCAAGAAATCACATCGCGTACTGGCATTCCTTTGAACACTGTATGGGCTTGCCTAATGTTACCACATTTTGCATACATGCAAATTAAAGAATTTCCAAGAGAATTATCACCCTCTAGTCCATCTTTTATCACATGAACATGTATACATTTACCCCATTTTAGGGCTCCTATGCTAGTACAAGCAGATAAAACATTGATATATGTAACCTTGTTTGGTCGGAAGCCACACTGGACTGTTCTATTGAAGAGCTTGGCAGCTTCATCAACATCTCCTCGTTCAACATACCCTGAAATAAGAGCATTCCAAGAAACTATGTCTCTTGTTTTCATTTGACTGAACACTTGATAAGCATCCTCAATGTTACCAGATTTAGCATACATTCCAATGAGGGAATTCTGTACATATAGATCAGATGGTAGCCTACTGTTTATCAACTGAGAATGAACGTACTTTCCCATTTCGAAAGCCCCTGCATTAGCACATGCACCTAAGACCGAAGTATATGTGACAACATTGGGCTTCATATCCTGTTTCTGCATTTGATCAAACACATTTAATGCTCCCTGAGTATCGCCTAAATTAATGTATCCCCCAACCATCACAGTCCATGTAAAAACATCTCGTTCTGACATCTTCATAAATAAATCACAAGCATCCACCATGCTCCCGCAGTTTAAATACATTGTAATAAGCACATTCTCATGTAAAAGGCTTAAATGGATACTCCTTTTTAGCATATGCGCATGGACCCCCTTCCCTTTTGCTAGTGATTTCTGTTGAGCACATTCTTGTAACATTATATAAACACCGGCGTATTTGCTCTTATTCAAACAGTTGAAATGCATCTCATCTTCCACGTGTGCATTCTCTGTATATTCACTAGTTAATGCTGCCATAGAGCTGTAGCTGCAACAAAATCCCTTTTTGAATTCATTCAAAACCATGGTTTTTACAAAGGGTATTCTGTTGAGAAAAACTTTAAAACATTGCATATGACCAGTTGTCTTTTCTGCAAGTAATGCAGACGTGTAATTGCCTCGTACGTAGACATGCGCCAACATTGACTAGCCTAGCTTTCTGCATTTGCCCTACGACATACCGTATTACACAATTAGTTGTAAGAACAAATAAAGAATGTGTGACCAGAAATAAGGAAGAAGTTTCTAGCAGCTTTAAACAGGTTAGGGCTAGAACAGTGCACTCCCTTGCTTTGATAATGTTTAATAATTTTGCTCGAGATATGTGAAATGGTGATTTTCTGGATAAAGGCAGGAACGAGAATCAATGAGCTGAAAACTCATCGTTGCTGATTCGCCCCCCATCTCAGCAGGGTCTGTAAATTCATGTAACAAGTCCTAGACTCACCAGGATACTTTTTTAATTTCATCTTTAACACTCTTCATCTTTAACACTCTCTGAATCTGTGTTCATCAAGCATCTTATCATCTTCAATCCAGGAGATGCAAAGGTTGCTGTCACCTGTCCAACCAGATGTAGCATACAGATTTGACAGCAAAAGGAAGGACGCCCCATTATTTGAGTCTAACCTGAGAACCTCTGTTAGTGTCTGTTCAGCTAGCTGTAGATCACCATTGATCCTGCAGGCTCCAAGGAAAGCCCTCCAGACTATGACATCTGGTTGAAATGGCATTCTGTCAATGAGTATTCTTGATTCCATCAACTGCCCTGAACGGCCAAGAAGATCTACCACACAAGCATAATGCTGCAGCATCGGTTTCACTCCATGGACTCGACTTATCGAGTCAAAGTAGTAAAGACCTTCACCCACAAATGCTGCATAACTGCATACTGAAAGAACAGCAGTAAACGTGATCTCATCTGGCTTTATACCCTGCTGTTGCATCTGTTCAAAAAGTAATAAAGCCTCACCAGTGCTTCCTTGTTCAGCATAGCCTGAAATCATAGAGGACCATAATATAACATTTTGAACAACCATGTTATCAAATACACTGCGTGCATCTTTGATGCTCCCACATTTACAGTACATATCTACAAGGGCACTACCCACAAAGACATTGCTCTCCGCCACAGAGTCAATAAGTTGTTTATGGATGCTCTCGCCTCTCTTCAAAGCCCCTACGCTAGCACACACACTCAAAACAATAACATTTAGGATACTATCTGGCTTTAAACCATGATGTTGTAGTTCTTCAAAAAGTCTCAGTGAACTGCAGCTGTCTCCATGTTCAGCATATCCTGAAATCATCGTGGTCCACAAAACCAAATTCCTTATTTCAAGTTTATCAAATATTTGGCGAGCATCTCTTAGGCAACCACATTTGGTGTACATGCTCACGAGAGTGCTGTGGACATGGTCATCTACCTCTAGGTAAGCTTTCAAGAGGCATGAGTGAATAAGCTTACCCAATCCTAAAGCTCTGATATCTGCACATGCAACAAAAATATTTGCATATGTGACTTTATCTGGCTTCAGCCCATGTAGCTGCATTTCACAGAACAGTTTTATTGTTTCATCATAGCCACCAACCTGAGCGTAGCCAGAAATCAATGAGTTCCATGCAACAATATTTAGTGTAGGCATCCTTAGAAAAACTTCACCTGCAGCTTTAACGAGTTGACATTTGATGTACATGTTAACAACTTCATTAGCCACTAGCTTTTCAAACTCCATGCCTAGTTTCAGAAGTTTAGCATGGATAAACTGGCCCCATGCAAACACTCCTGCATCTCCACATGCATTCAAAACATTACCATATGTAATATTTTCAAAGTCAAATCCATGTTGCTGCATTTCACAAAAAAGGGTCAAAATCCACTCTATTTGTCCATGCCGCACAAATCCCATAATAAGTATTCCCCATGAAATAGCATCTTGAGTTGCCATGTTGTCAAATACTTGGCACGCAAATTTAATAGTGCAAGCTTTTGCATACATGTCAATAAGTGCGTTTCCAATAGAGGGATTTGATGTAAGTCGAACCTCTATAAGGTGTACGTGTATGTATTTGCCCCAGCTCAAAGATGTTTTGGCAAAGGCAAACAAAAGATTTGCATAGGTGACCTCATTGGGATGCAAACCATCATGTTGCATCTTTCTGAAAATCTTAAAAGCTTCGTTACTATTTCCATTTTGGGCGTAACCTGCAATCATTGAATTCCAAGAAACAACATCTTTTATCGGCATTATATTGAATACAGTATAGGCATTATCTATACTTCCACACTTGGCATACATTGCAATAAGCGTGCTGGCCACATAAATCTCAAAACCTATTTCGTTCTTCAAAAGGAACGAATGGACATATTTGCCATATTCTAGGGATCTTGCATTGCCATATGCATTTAAAACACTGATATAGATATGCTTTCCTGGTACCAAGCCATGTTCTTGCATTTTTTCACATAGATTAATAGCTTCTTTACCATCTCCATGCTGTGCATATCCTATAATCATTCTTGACCATGTATATTCATCTCGTTCCCAAGTTTTATCAAATACTTCCTGTGCATCGGCTAAACTTCCACAATAGATATACAAATGCACAAGCATGTTTGTAAGAATCCTTGAATTAAACCCAACTTTTACAATGTGAGTATGAACTTCTTTTATTTCTAGAAGGGCTCTTGCTTCACCGCATCTTTGTAGAAGCAAAAAACAGTTACGAAAATACAAGTCTTTGTCCTGTTTAACATCGTCCAAATTTCCAAGTGCCTTCCTTAGTTTCCTTCTATTACATGCTTTTTGTAGTTCTTGTTTGATCTTCATTGACCTTCTGTCTTCTTGCCGTCTTGATTCTATGCCCCAACATTTCCTACCGAACTTAAGGTGCTCTCAGGGGACTGTTAACCAAAGACAAAATACACTAAAATACGAGAACCTAGAGAATGCTAACACATAGATAGTGATTCTTACAACAAACTTATTGAGCACTCCATAGTTGATGCCATGTTTGTAGACGTTTGCAGACTGTTAACCAAAGACAAAACACACTAAAATACGAGAACCTACAGAATGCTAATACATAAATAGTGATTCTTACAACAAACTTCTTGAGCACTCCATAGTTGATGCCTTCGTGGACGTTTGCAGCTCGTTGACTGACATTGGATTACACTCCTGTAACTCTTCTGTAATGAAACTCTCATTTGAAAACTATACACATTGAAAATCGTCACCTATTCAAATTTGAAACCTGTCCAAATTTTCACTGAGCCCCAGATTCCACTGCTGGCTGTAGCCCCAGATTCCACTGGCCGGGCTGTTAGTGCCCAGCTTTTAGCAGTAAGCCAATCAAATCGAATGATTACAAACTTCCGGAGTTGCTCTCTGATTCCACAAGCAACGGTAGTTTAGGTTTGAGGAGATGATGTGAAGCGTTGGGGAGAGGCTGGGGAAGCCAAAACTGCTGGATAACTGTCAGGGGATGGACCCCGACAATTCGGTGGGAAGAAATTACCGGGCCTAGATCTTTAACAGGCGCTCCTCAACACCGACGGATTTGCTCCAGACTTCAATTCAGGCAGAGACGATTTTTGTAGTGGAATCGAGCAAGCGCAGTTTCATTTTTTGAGGGCAGCCAGGTGTAGAGGAAGGTCCCCAACATTGACGCACGATCTAATTTAACGCATTTTTTTTCACTCATTTTAACGCAAAACAGGGCCATTTTCGAATGCCCAAATTTAACGCAGACGTGATTTGTGAAATTTAACGCAGACGTGATTTGTGTGTGATGCATCTCCAGCGAGAAACGTTGTCGGAACTTGTCGGAACGTAGAGATTTGAGAGGAGTGGGCGTCGGAATGACGGTTCCACGTGTTGCCAGAGGTAAGATGACTCTTTCTTGCAAGATCCGTAGACTTACTTTTCTATGCAATTGGATGTAATATGTATGCTTGCCAAATGGCTCAAAAGGTTGAATTGGAGTTCTTAAAGATCCGGACAATCCGTTTCCCACATTATTTCTCAGATATTCCTTAACACTTTCAAGCTTTTGAAAGCTCAATCAAGCATATTTCTGGAGATCCGGAAGCTGAATATAGTGTCATTTATGCTGGACGTTATAATTGGTGTCGAATTGAAAAAGGTACTAGGCAAACACAGTGTTGTGGAGCCAATGAATATCATCAGTCTCAACCTCCTAGTCAGTTTAATTTCTCTGCCATATCTAGTGGTTTAGGCACATCTGTGGAATTAGGGATGATACAAAGGAAGCAATATGCTGGGTGATAATACATATGGCCAGTTAAAGGTCCCAAATGGGGTTTCTTTTTCATTAATCTCAGCGGGAGATGGTATACCTGTGGCATCAGGCTAGATAAGCCTATGCACACTATATGCTGGAAATCAACCAGGTTAATCATGGAGAATGTAAATGAGACACCTTTGCCATTCTAAATGTGGGGACAATCATCATAAAATGAATTCTACCATTCTGGGAATCAATGCTTCATGCCCCAAATCCAGTGGCAAACTTTGCATAAATTGCTCTATTTGTTCATCAAGGACCGTAAAATCTACTAAATGTGGAAGCATCACTGACACATCTATCGATTGGCTCAAATATCATAATACAGTCGTCCGTTTCTTTCCCAGAAAAATCAAACATCAAACAGCTTTCCTAGTGTAGTTGTTGATGTCGTGGTAAGTATCTTTGTTTCATTTGCAGTTTTTCTTGCTTTATTATACTGGAAGTTTTGTATCAAAAAGACAGTTAAAACACCTGACCGTTGGAAAAATCCACCTGAAAGGGTTGAAGCATTCACTAGTTTTGAGCTTCTTACAGCTACAACAAATTATAGTGCATCAATGCTGCTAGGTAGAGGCGCATTTGGTATGGTGTATAAAGGAGTTTTTCAAGATGGACGTGTTGTGTTGAGTACTAATCCTCAAATATCTAAATCCTTCGATCAAAAACTGCAACTTCTGGTAACATTGCACCATATCTATCTGCTAAACTTGATTGGATTCTTTATTGAAGAGAAAATAATGGTCTTTGAGTTCCTAGAAAATGGTTCATTGCATAATTGTCTTTTTGCCAAGAAGACTATTCAATTGGATTGGAAAATGAGGCCAAGAATTGCAGTGCCGTCCTCAAGGGGTTTAGAATATCTGCATGCTTATGCCAATCCTTACTATCTATCTATAATACACAGGGATGTCAAGTGCTCGAATATGTACTCTCAGATAAGGAATGGAATGCACATGTTTCTGACTTTGGCCTGTCACTACTAGGGCCAGCTGGAGGGGACACACATATGAGCAATTTAACAGTGATGGGCACTCCCTGTATTCTATATCAGAAGTAGACTTTAGGGCTTTATTTCACCACTGAGTCTCTTGAAATATGGGATTCCAAAACTTGGTTGCTTCTTCCCACTAATATCAAGATGTTTATAAAGTTTTTTGTAAGATTATTGAAATTTTTGTGTTTATCTATTTTTGAACTTGATGATGTTCATTTCCCGTTGTAAAGAGATGCATATCAGATGATAGGTTGCTCTGTGATCAGGATTTATTCAAACGACAAGCAAAATTCATGTGATGGTAAGAAAGTTAATCTGCATTACTAATTTTCTCTTTTGTTAAATAAAGCCGTTAATTTCTTCCTTTAGCAGCCATTTTGAAAGTAGCCACTGCTTTTTAGAATTTCATCTGATCTTCTATATTCTACTTGATGTCCATGAATGTGTTATTTATTCTTATTTGATATGTAGGTATATATGGATCTTCAAAATTGTATCTGTTGTGCATTCATGGGTTCTTTTTTCCTGCCTTTAATATGCTTCACCGTTTCTCCATATTAGGATTTAAAAGGAAGATGTGAAGATATTCATTTCATACTGTAGAGCATGCTTATTTTCTTTTCTCTACCTAACTTCTCCAGCTCAAAACTCTTAATTGGACGCTAGAATTAGAGATAATACACTTTGGCTTCAACGATATTGTTTCTATTATGTGCATCAATATTGAAGTGATTCTTATTAAAAGAACCAAGATCTTATTGACCAGGAGCTTGAACTTATCAATTATTGAATCTATCAATTGGATCAGACGTGGTTCAATTTAACCTATCAATTATTGAGTCTATCAATTGGATCAATTTAACGCAGACGTGGTTTGTCCGTGACCCAGAGTGAGAAGCGTTGTTAGAACGTAGAGATTTGAGGGGAGTGGGCATCGGAATGGCGGTTCCACGTTTTGCCAGAGGTAAGATGACTCTTTCTTGCATGCTAGATCTGTAGACTTACTTTTTCTATGCAATTTGATGTAATCTGTATGCTTGCCAAATGGCTCAAAAGGTTGAATTAGAGTTCTTAAAGATTCGGACAATCCATTTCCCGCATTATTTCTCAGATATTCCTTAACACTTTCAAGCTTTTGAAAGCTCAATCAAGCATAGTTCACTACGATTTACGTGTGGTTGTAATTGTCCCTTTCTCATTCTACAATAATTGGCCTTTATTCACTACAAATTTCTGATACCCTCCTCCTTATTCTAGAATGGCCATACTACGTTCAAAGCGCAACAATGCCACTCCAGTTACAACACCAACACTAATTTCATCTGCTAAACATGCTAAACAAGCTAAGGGCTCAAGAAATAAAAGGAGGAGAAAGGACATTTACGCAAACACATCAAAGGCAAAGTTCAAGGCACAAAGAGGATCATGGACAATTGTAGATTTGAATCGACTATAAACAATGTAGAAGATAATACAATGTCTATTAGAGCAGCTGGACGAGCATATGGTATTCCTGAATCGACCATAAGAAATAATTTATATGGGAGATCAAAGCGCAAATAGGAAAAATATTCTAGATACCTTACACTTGAAGAAGAATCAGAGATTGTGAATTGGTGTGTGAAAAATGCAGTGATGGTAGAGGTGTCACAGTAGATATGTTAAAAGAAAAGGTTGGTGAAATATGTGTTGAGTAGATATGTTAAAAGAAAAGGTTGGTGAAATATGTGTTGACAGAGTTACACCTTTCAAGGATGGCATCCCGGGAAGGAAATGGTGGCAACTCTTTCATTGCAGGCACCCGGAGGTCTCTTTACGTTTTGCTGAGACACTAGATACAGCACGTTCCAGGGCTTTAACTAAGAAAAACTTGGATGCATTTTATAACGGTTTAGAGAATGCTTACAATGAGTTTCAGTTTCCACTGTCCAAGATTTGGAATGCAGATGAAACGGGGGTGCAAGTAGGAAAAGTAAGCGAGATGAAAATTATTGCTAGAAAGGGTGCTAGAAATGTGCATGAAGTGGTAATGCAAAACAGAGAGTGGGTCACAATTTTAGCTTGTTGTAATGCTGAAGGATATAGACTTTCAAATTACTACATTTTCAAAGGGAAACGTCTAAGAGGATGTTACATCAATGGTTGTGAAAGAGGGGCAAGGCAAGCTGTTCAAGATCGAGCCTGGATGACAGCTGAGCTCTTTAAATGTTGGCTAACTCACGTCAAAAAAACCTTCCAATCCACATCTTATCATTCTAGATGGCCATGGTAGCCATGTTGACAGTGATGTGATCCTTGTTGCTAAAGAGTTGGGGATTCACCTTTGTATTTTGCCACCACACACTTCGCATAAACTTCAACCATTTGATGTTGTATGCTTTGCTCCTTTTAAAACTGCATTCCAGAAATATAGAGCACAATACATGCTTAGGAGGCGTTGGGTGGAGCCTATGAAGGAGATTTGGCCACTTTGATATGGTATGCAATACGAGATTCTCTAATTGACACTAACATCAGAGCTGGTTTTATGGCAATAGTTATGGCTCTTGAACAAGAAGGCAGTCTTACCCAATGGAGTTGCCATGCATGCTTTGCGCGAAGAGACTACAACTTTTGAAGGCCAACACATGTATGGTAATGTCATTGCTATGGATCAATTTGACCACGTTGAGGATATGTTTGATCAAGAATACCCGCCAAGTTCAGTCATTGATCAATCTGACCAATTTGAGGGTATGTTTGATCAAGAAAATCCACCAAGTCAAGCCATGGATCAGTTTGGCCAGCTTGGGGATATGTTTGACCAAGCATCCCCACCAACTCAAGCATCGAAAGACCAAATCTCATTTTACATTTTTTAAAGTCTCTATTATTATATAAGTTTTCCTTCCATTGGATTCGTAAGTGCATAAGTCTGATCAAGATTATTTCAATTCGCAAATGCACCTATTAGTAATTATGACCCTTTTCTTGTCTTGACAACCTTCTGTGATTGGAATGAAGTTGATAGAACTAAATTAACAAGCATGTATGTTTCTAAACCCCTTTCTCTAGTGCAGTATGTCTGAACTATGAGTTTATTTTCAGCCAGCATTAGATTCAAACATGTAATGGTCATGTGCTAAACCCTTTGAACAACATCACCCAATACCTCTTGCTTGATTTTCACCATTTCAAAAAACTGTTTTTTTTTCTTTTGCGCTCCTCTTCTTGCAACATATGTTCTGCTGGATTATCTTCCTCACTTCTTCTTACAGTATGCATGTTGATTTCCTACCATGTGACACCACAAAGACAAGCAAAGTAAGTATAACAAGATTGCGTATTAAACGGGAGCAAATCATCTAAACGAGAGCAAAAGGAATATTCCTCAAAGATTCCCTTTTTCTTAAAAAAAAAGGGGATAAATTGAGGTTAAAAAAGAAAAAAAGACATAAAATTGTATTTTGACCCTCCCAAAATAACCCCCTTTTTTGTGCGAATAGAGAATTGCCTGTGTCAAAGTGACACATTTTCAACCAATTAGAATTGTCCCCAAGTATGTTTTCTGAGAGGATCCCTGTTTTAAGACAACATAACTTTTAGTTTAAAATAGAAGTGAAGTAGTAACTGGCATTGTAGTATATTAAAAAATTGAAGATAAAATCTTGATAATCACAAGCAAAATTTACAGTATTTTTAAAATACTCGGTTATGTGTAAAAGTCTGAGGAGTGATGAGAGAAGGATCGAGAAAAAAAAACAACGATTAGAGCTTTTTGATTCAAAAGGGCCAACAAATATCCAGTTTTCCATGTGTCTTAAAAACTAGCAAATTTCTCTTGTTTAAAGAGCAGAGATAGTAGCGAAAAAGGGATGCTGTGTTTGAACACGTGAAACCTTTTTTGTATTCTGGAATACACTCGCTATTCCAGAATAGCAAGACGGAAAAAAAATATCAAACCGTTTTTGTATTATGGAATACACATCCTATTCTAGAATAGCCAAAGAAACAAGGTGCTGCGCACGGAGGGTTGCCCTCCAGTTTCTTGAGGGTAAAGTGGCCTAAATCAAAACGTGAAGTCATGTTTTCACAATTTATATTTAAATTAAAGTAGAGCTCTACCATGTTCTTACAATCAGTTTGTAGGTCCCCTACATTCATGTACAAGCCCGTCCGCATGTGCCCCTCGATTGAATTGTGTATGCAACTGAGTAGTTTAATGTTGTAGAAATATCTGTACTTGTTTTATGTCTTGCAGACACAATCACAACACGTGCCAGTACTCATAATATTTTAAGCTATAGGTGTTAAAATGCAAGCTTATATGGCATAACCACGATATCAGATCGTTCCTAACAATGCAAGGTGTCAATTTCACTGGAGAAGAAGAACTAACTGTATGTGCAAGGCGATCCACCAACTTCGGTGTTACATCATGTGTTCATGGAACAATAATGAAAAAGTCCCATTACATTTTAGAGCAAATGCCCTAGTGTAGAAATGCCATAAAAACAACATTGTAAAGTGTTAGCTTTCCAAAGCTCTTTTTTGTAGCGTCAACAACTTGGCCAACTTCATGCCTAATTATCCGGATGCACTTTGCTAACACTTGTGAGCGTAATCCCATATGAAGGACATCCCAAGCGATCTATATACAATATTACAACTCGGCAAAGACATCCGAATGTCATTATATAGCATTTAATGGTATTCAATACATAGCATTTAATGAAGACAAACCCGGGGTGGTGATACATGCGTATGATGAGCGCATTGACAAAGCTGAACACATGCTTTCCGCAGGCTCTCTATTAATGACCATCGTCTTTGTTATACCGCAGGCAACCTTGAGCTATAGCTCAAACCAAGTGGCCCGATACATGTGTATGATGGGGCACAAAGTGAACACATGCTTTCACGAGCTCTCTATTTATGACCATCGTACTATTATACAGAGCAATCTTGAGCTATAGCTCGACATTAACATTTGCACCGCAAGACACATCTAAAGAAGATCGGATTACTTACACACATCTAGCAAATACATCTGAATCAAGCACCACGGATTACCTTTGCGGTGCATCACAAGGTTGCACTTACACCGAGGGTGTCTTTGGCTGGCTATTCATTTGTCCAACTATTGCCAAGATGCTACATTTTTTAATCACCTCAATCTGCACAAAGTTTCTGGACAAGTGAACAAAGCAACTCTGTAATAAGATTACTCAAGACAAATACAAATACCCTCGAAATATGCACAACTTCTAAGGCCCTCTTGAGCTTCCTTTACGGAGCCTTTGCGCTACCTAGACCTCCTTTTCTAGAGCTGCAAAGCAAACTGAATGTTCACTACTTGCTGCCGAATCAACCAAAAGGCGATAAGAAAACTGAAATTTCAGTAATGAGAAGACTATGTTTGTTGACTCACACCTTTGGTGTCTTAAAGATGTCACTAGCAACACTAGGCACCAACCACTCCAACTCTGGAAGTCAAAACCATGTATATAAGCAAATTTGTACAACTTAAGAGAGTGCCTTTTCTCTTGTATTTGCAGGATGGGAACTTATCCTTCAACAT
The DNA here is from genome assembly GCA_021234155.1 of Isoetes taiwanensis. NCBI lineage: Eukaryota > Viridiplantae > Streptophyta > Lycopodiopsida > Isoetales > Isoetaceae > Isoetes > Isoetes taiwanensis. Next base: position 1,050,497 of record JAJEKV010000084.1, on the reverse strand, counting down.
TCACAAGTGCCACATTGTCGATGGTTCGAACCCTTTTACAAAACAATTTGGGCATATTGTTTTTCGTTGCAAAAATGGAGCTGCATCTTAATCATGGAACTTTAGGCTGGATATTGCTTGTACATGAATAAGAAAATATTATGAACTACATATCATGGTTTTCAATGGTACATGTGATGTCTAATTGTTGGACTACTTGTATGAAACAAAATGTCCAATAGAAATGAGAAATTTGTTGTTCATCACATAGCAATAGCCATATTTTAGCCTGTATTTATAGAAGATAAATTGCGTTGGATAATTATCCGCGGCCTGAGTTGCTTTTTTGCTCTACATGTTATATACCTAAGTATCCTTTCCACCACACCACCTTTGAAATGGTTGTGTATCACAATCAAGTGTCAAGAATCTTGCCGCACTGAAGCAATCACTATGTCTGGAAATGAAATGATCGTTATTAACCTTCTTGAGACCTAACACGCCCAATCTATTCACAAAAGTTCATGTCATTTGCAAACAGATGGCATTTCACTGTAGAAACCTTGGACCAAGGAATTGACATCAAAGAATTATACTTCCCCAAGTTTACCAATCAACGAACCAATGTATGGCTATACATGCTTTCAACTTATCAGCTCACATTGCATAATGGCAGCGAAAAATGACACTCCCGGAATAATTTATAAGTGTAGCAATCCATTGCTTGCAGTATTAAGTGTAGCAATTCCTTGCTTGCAAAATAGCTGGTGGTGCGGTCCTACAATAGGCTGGGGTTGATTAACTTTTCCCAACTTTCTATCGCGATCGCATCGGGGGGATTCCATGCGGAGAAAAAAATGCATTTCCATTTCAAGGAACCCCTAAGTAAAATAATGTACTTTTGGTACCAACATCGATGTGACTAAGCATCATGCGAGGAAACGGAGAAAAAAAGGTAACACACATTCTGTATATAAAATATTCCAAATTATCTGGCAGCGTCCGCCAAGGGATGTAAAGAAACCCCATCTCCATATATACCAGCATATGTAACTCATGGAAATTATAGAATAGAATAAGCACATTTTTTGTGTTTTGAAGAATCCGTTTGCTGTTTCTCTGTGGAAATGAAAGGAAAACCCAGGTCACACTATGTTGACAAGAACACGATTCCTTATAAAAAGAAATGAGACTCCACATTTACAAGCTTACAAGGTTTTATATGCTATATACCAAGAAGGATGTGAATTACATTTCAGAAGCTACAATTCCATTTGAATTTATAATTCTACAGTTGCATCATGCCAAAATAGTGTTTATCTTGCAGTTATAGTTAAGTAAGACAATGCACTTTCAACGGATTACAACCTCCAGAGTAAGCTTTACATATATCCACATACCATTTGCTTTGGTTGGTGGTGGTTGAGGCGGAACTACCACATGCATTGTAATTACATGGAAACATGACTCTCTGAGTACATGTGAAATTTTTAACGAAAATTATCCAATGTTTTATGCCCAAAGAATTCCATATCATGTCAATTAATTGTTTTCACTGCAGAACATCCACATTCTTTGAGTTTGATGCCAAGCATTCTAGATCATGGATGGCAAAGCATATTCAAATTGTAGATGCTTTTTTTTCTAGAACATGACATTCTATATATCCGGACCACTCTAAGAGGAAGGAAGTAATGAGAATAAAAAGAAGACAAGAAGAAGGTATGGACGGATTTTAAAGCAATCAATCTGCGGATACAAGATCTGACCAAGTTGCATGTGGGGAAGCGTTATGCCCTCAAATCGGCTCCTAGGCATTTTTCTACATGATTACACCATGTGATCCTAAACCGAGTTAATTTTAAAAGCACCACTAAAAGCTACTTGTACCAACTAGGAAGCACATGGTAATCAATAAGCAATTCTCATTTACTAAGGATTCCCCTGGTCAAACTAGAAAGGTCATACACATGCCATAACAAATTTTAAGAAACAATAGCTTGGAGCACTAGAGCTTGTCATCCAACCTTTCCTACACTGAAAACCAACCTGCAAAAATTTCCAAAGGAATAATGATGACTTTCCGACTTTTAACAAATCTCTCAATTCTTGACACGCATATTGACAAGTTAAAATATTTTACAGACCACATTACACCAAACAATTACATGACTGAAAAGGATGGATTGCTTAGAATGGTTCTTCCCTGACTTCTTACTTGGAGCAATTTCCTAATGACTATTTCCCAGCCAATCCAGGTTGCAAAACTAGAAAACAATCAACGCATGGGATGACTCTGAAGACAACCTGCAAGGCACGTCAAAATACTAATTTTTAAGTGTTAGGATGAACTCATGCTGCTGATTGAGAAGTTACTACACCACAGTAGATGTGTACCTTGCTGCCTTGATCGATTCACGAAAAAGATGGCATAAGAAATAGCAGTATTTCAAAAATCCAGTCCCCGTCGACAAGCGGGAAGATTCACAATCTATTTAGCCTAGCAATCAAAGTTGAAAAAAGTCAAGAGGCCACCTAGAAGTCAATTTAAAGTGAAAGGTAATCAATTAAATTTCAATACGGTGGGACACTTTAATGCCCTCTAAAGAAACGTGGGAAAACTACACAACGACTTTTTCTCTTACCATTTTATCTTTTCTTAGCCTTGAAGTGGTTTATGGCATTCGGAGTAACCTTTCCACAGTTCCAACATTTGCATCACAAGGATGTAAAAATATAAGCTTTTCTATCTATAAAGTGTTAATAATGTTTACAAAGCAGACTTCACCAATACATGGCATCAATTAGTTGCACAAACAAACTCTAGCCATAGTAATATGTCGGCATGTTAAAGCATATCTCTTTTCCTTTTCGGTTAAAGCATGCGGGGTTGCTAACAAATTGGGCATGTTCCCTTTTAAATTTAAGGCTTGCTTGTAGGCAGACATAAAGAAGATGGCGTGAACATGCATTATAAGTGCATGAAACACATAGATAATGTTCATGCAATCCTATGCTAATGTGCTCACACTGTACTAAAAACTATAAGTGAATGGATGGAGACGCAAAGAAAATGTAAAAAGCCGGACAAATTCCGTCTCTGCAGACCATGCATGCCTCATTCGGGTTTTACAACTGTTTGCTTTTGCTACATCCCTTAATCCATAACATTCAGCTCTTATCACGGTTTTGGAGCTTGTTGTAGCTGTTTTTTGCAACTATTAAAGACCCATCTCACGTAAGATAATGCAAGTAGGCTTGTGCCAAAATCTCTTCGAGTATTTGTCTTTGTGCTTTGTACATTACTGCAGAGTCTCTTTTGGCCCGGATGTGCCATGATTGATCCCAATGTTAAATCCTTTAGCTTCGAGGCAAAATATTTGTGCATCCTACTTCAAATCTTTGGCCTCAAGAGCACGCTTTTGTGATCATTTTCTGTTTTTATCTTATCTCTGCGTGGGCATAGCACGATGGATCAAATCAAGGCGACATTTGCATGTGGGGACATGGATTAAGAGAATAAACAAGTTTCTGAGAATCAAATATTAGATAAAGAAATAGCCATCAAACATGGGTTTTGCATAAGTTGAGCATAGAACCGAGCCATGATTCTTCTGAAATGACAAAACCCATCCTTACTCTAAGAAATCAAAGCACGGAAAATACAATAACTCAAACCTTTATATTCAACCTCGAAGGCTTTGTAAACTTCGAACATGGCCCTCAAGACGTAATCCAGATCACTCAATCTGAAAATTTGCAATATAAAAATGGGATCAATTTTTTTTTATAGATCCTAATGGGTGATCGCGAACTCCTTCAATGGCGTCACCAACAGTTTCAATCAACTAAAACAAAAAACAAACACTTGTAAAATTTATTCAACAAATGGAGGCGAGAAGAAATCTGAAGGCGACTAGATTAGAGAAGAAGGCGTAAAAGAGTTACCGACAAGAGGTGAAACTGAGAGGACATGGTGGGCTGGTGCTGCTGCGCATGCTACTGAGAGTATCCATAGCCAGATGCTCTGTTGTATTGCCAGTTATCCGGTTCGAACATCAGCGGCCCACAATGCAGGTGACCGCCAATTTACAGAGAAGAGTAGGTTTTTAGCAGTCACCGACATATCCTAGGTATATTCTAGTATATACCTAAGATATGCCATAAACCCACATAAACAAGGGTTTGCCCCCCTAGGGGCAACCCAAAAATAAAGTAACATCAATTAGGTCATTTTTAATTTATTTCAACAACCTTGGGATTTTCATGATGCAAGAGAGGGTTTATAAGGAAGCATCGAATCTTGATGTCCTTTGATCCAAGTCCTCATTTTTGCATTATTGTTGGCTTTATGCTCTAGCTGTTCTCAATGGGTTGTATTTGCAACTATGTAGATACTCAAAAGTAAGAAAATCTCACCCACTTGGTATATCCGTCTCAAGTTGCTTGTCAATAATATTGTAAGCAATTTACACACTTCAAAATTGAATATATTACGAAACAGGTTGGCAATAATGGATTTGTTGTAAGGGAGCATAGCCTAGGAGATTGCATTTAGATAATCTCTCTAACTTCGCTAAAAGGATTCTTGAAAGTTCACTGCAATCATCAATGATAACCTTCTTGGAAGGTCGGCCATTATCACTACCCACAGCCTCAATAGCCCACACAACATCGATACCTTCTACAACCTTCCCAAACACAACATGTTTCCCATCAAGCCATTCACAAGGAGCACTGCAAATAAAACTGAGACCCATTTGTGTTAGCCCCAGAATTGGCCATGGATAAGACACCAGGGCCATCATGGGTCATCACAAAGTTCTCATCCTCAAATTTTACCCCATATATGGACTCCCCACTTTTGCCATTCCCTCTTGTAAAATCCCCTCTCTGGCACATAAATTCTGGAATTATACGATGGAAAATTGATCCTTTGTAGTGCAGCGGGTGGCCAGACTTTCCCGTTCCATACTCAGCGGTGCAGAGACCTCGAAAACTTTTTGCAGTCTTTGGTGTAGTATCTATTATAATTCAGCCTGCTGAAATGGAGCCTATTGTAATGTCGAAGAATACAAGAGGATTTGCCATTCCTATACAGAAACAAGAGTATTTTAGACACTAAATTCAACCACAATCTTGACTATACTAGCATCAAATTCTCACCTTGAATTTGATCTTGGGAATCCTTTGCAATATTTTGAGCTGTTTGTTTTGGGGATACCGGATCATGGTATAAATAATAAAAGACGTTTCGTTTTTTGTTATGTGGGGACCAGGGATACAGGATCTTGGTTCCAAATGATAGAGGGAATCTTATTCTAGAATACACTTTGTATTCCGGAATATGTTTTGGTTTTGAGAGAGACCTGGTGTTTCTGGTTTTTCTGGGCGATCTTTCGCGTGGGACTTCGCGCCTAGCATTTCAGTCTGGCGCTGGCTTTGACATAGGTTTTTGATACAGGAAAACCCTTCGCTGGCTACATCGTCTTGGGTCGATCCGAGCATCGGTCTTGCATCCTTCTTGGCCAAGAACAAGCTACCTCTTGCACTGCGCCTGTGTTATCTGTGCTAGTTCTTGCTTCTAAACCAATTACATGCATTGGTTACTATCTCACGAATGGATAGAGAGCCCAACAAGAGTCTCAACAAGACCTTAGTGGAAAAATACAAGTTAGCAATGCTCAGGCTGCCAAGCAGGACGTAGAAATGCAGCCAGGATCATTAGATGTGTCGGTGGAAGCAGCAAAGGATGCAGTAGAACCCAACATTAACAACTCAGCAACAGCGGCAGCAGGCCTCAACTGGAGATGATATTAATGAAATGAAGGACAAACTACTAAATCAGGTTCTTATTTATTTATGCAAGAAAAGAGTGAGGTTGATCACATGTGCACTCAAGCATGACATTCTGGTGTGTCTTTCTAAAACCGGTAATGTGTATGTAGCAAATAAAATATGGCAGTAACTAATTAAATTGAGCAGTGTAAAGTTTGGTAAGAATCAAAAATGGAAAAAATGGAGGTTGCCAACATCCAAATATTATATTCTGAGATGCATTTTCTGAGACGCAGCTTCTAACTGCATGCTTTGTCTACATCATTTGAATTTCTTAGTTAACAAAGTTGTGGTAATCTGGTTCATGGTATAACTATCTGACCCGTGTAAGATGAAGTTTCTAGTTACACATAATTTTAAGTGCTGTTAGAATTCAAGCTGTACATTTAGAGTACATTAGATACATTGATGTACATTAGAGTACATTAGAAGTACATATGTACATCTCTGACCTTTGGCCTTCTGTTTCCGGCTGTTGGCCTTTCAGTGCCATTCATTCCATGTACTTATAGATTACATGCAATATAGAGAACATCCAGATTGTTCCTATTCTATTCCTATTGTGTCTCTTCCATTCTTGCTTCCGCTTTGGCTCACTCTGTGCTACATGTTTGTATCAGTCCATAGCTGATACGTTTTCCAACATGGTATCAGAGCCTATTGGCATGTGAAGGGAAGTTCGACAATAGAGGAACTCGGGAGAACAATTCTGGAAGAATACTTATCAGAGCAGGAGAAGGTCATGGAGACCAGATCTGTATCAGCAATTCTGAAGCCACCTATGTTTGATGGCAAAGGGTTTCAAGGCTGGAAGAAATCCATGAAGTTATATCTAATGGCAGAGGATGTCTGGGATATTGTGGATGGGTCTGAAACTAAACCCGAGAGAATCTTTGGGACAAAGGCTCAAATCAAGCTTCAAAAAGGATTGGCGGCCCCGTGATAATAGAACAATGGCTTGCATATGTATGTGTCTTTCTAGAGCCATAGTCATGCAAGTAGATGTGGATCGAGGCGATATTCTCTTTGGATTTGGCTTGAAGATAAGTATGGCACCAAAAAAAGAAGGTGAAGTTATGCATTTGTATACCTGAGTTAGGAATTGCAAGTATGTGGAAGGAGCTGATCTGAATACACACATAAATCAAATGAAGGAGATGTTTGATATGTTGGCGTGCCAGATTCCAAGTATCTCGGCCCGGAGGGGCAACAAAAGCTCGAGTTATATGCTTCTCTTCCCAATTCATGGGAAAACTTTGTTGATTTCTTGACAGCTCAAAGTAGTCTTTCATGGGATGATGCCGTCTCTAAGCTTTTGCAGAAAGAGATGCGCTTGAAAGACAAAGTGGAGGATTCCAAGCCATCACAAGCCATGCTTGCACGAGGGAGGCAAGATAAGAAGCCTCATTAAAAAAAGCAATCAGATGGGAAGGTGGAAGGATCAAAAGGAGCACGTCCAGAAAAAGTTTATGCCAAGAGAGGGCAATGCAGGAACTGCTTTGAATATGGCCATTATGCAGCTGATTGTCCGGAGGGAAAGAACAAATCTGAGAAAGCACACCTCGTTGAGGCACAAGTCATCAAAGGAGAGGCTTCTCTTGTTATCCAATCAGACCAGAGTCTCAGAATTAAAGGGAGGCTTACATTTGTGGAAACAAGTGCATGTCTTTATTCTTTGGAAAGAAGGTTCTCCAAATGGATTACTGCATGCACATCGGTGATGTTGAAGGATAGGGATCTATTCTCAAGTTACCAAAATGACAAAAAGTCCGGTGCAATTGGGAGATTACATTGAAATTCAAGTGCAAGGAAGTGGTCAATATAATTTCCACTTGTTGAATGGTGAAAGTCACGGTGCTTCGAAAATCTTACATGTCCCGGAATTGCGAAAAAACCTTTTGTCGGTTGCATGTGCGGCGGAATCTTTGATCTGCAAGTTTTCTTTGATGATAAGGAAGTTCTTTTCTTGAAGAATGCACGGATTGAAGGGGATATAGTGGCCAAGGGCTCAAGACATGGCAATTTGTATGAGCTGGAGGTGTCTGATCCAAATCAGGCCCTAGTCGTATCAGCAAAAGAGAAGGAGAAAGTGCTACTTTGGCACAAAAGGTACGGACATGCTAATGTTCAAGCTTTAAAAATAATGCAGCAGAAGAACATGGTTCATGGCATGAAGATAACCATGAAGGCAGATCCGGATCTTTGTGAAGCATGTATCCTTGGTAAGCACCCTCGCAGATCATTTGCAAGTGTAGGCAGCAGAGCTAAACAAGTATTGGAGCTTGTCCATTCAGATCTTTGTGGACCAACAGAGGTATCTGCGCGCCTTGGTAAGGCAGTATATTTCATCACGTTTATTGATGATTTTAGTCGGAAAACAATTGTCTATTTTCTAACCAAGAAAAGTGATGCTCTTGAGGCTTTTAAATTGTATAAAGCATGTGTAGAAAATCAGGCGAGGGGGAAGATCAAGCAATTGGTGGTGGTGGAGAGTATCTTAGTGATCTCTTCCATGATACATGTGATCGAGGCGAGGGGATTCAGCGTCAATGCATAACGAGGGCTACTCCTCAATAAAAGCGGTGTTGGGAGAGGAAGAATCGCACTTTATTGCAATGCGGCAAAGTATGCTTGCTGAAAGTCATTTGCCAAAGTATTTTTTGGGCTGATGCAATTGCTTGCGGCGGTTCATGTGCAAAACAGTTGACCACGCTTGCCTTGGATAATGAGATGACTCGGAAGAAGCTTGGTGCGGAGAGAAACCGGATGTTTCTCATTTGCGCACCTTTGGATGTACCGCTTATGTACATGTTCCTGAGCATTTGCGCAGAAAATTTGATGCACGTAGCACCAAATGCACTTTCATTGGCTATGCACCTAATCATAAAGCATACTTATTGTGGGATCAAGAGCGGAGAAAGGTATACACCAGCTCAGAAGTAGTTTTTGATGAGTCAAATTCTATGTGTATTGATTCACTTGCAGATGGAAACTTCATTCAAGACAAATATCTTGTTCTTGATGATCCTCCACTCGTTGAGCTTCAAGATTTGAGGCTGGACCAGCAGCAAGATGTGCCTTTGCCAGTAGATGTGCAACAACCCATCAATGATGATCCACCTCATAATCAAGTTCTTCCTGATCCTCGGCTCATTGGAATGCCCCCTCCTCCTGATCAACCGTTGTCACCACGTAGCAGAACACCTTCTCGTAAAGTTCTTGCAAATGCTGAACTTAGTTTGGTTGAATGGTGTTGCTTGGCAGTGCAAGGTGAACCAGCAAGCATTGAGGAAGCATGGGCTTCCTCTGAAGCTTCACATTGGAAACGGGCAGCTGAGGTAGAGCTCGCATCCATGGATGCAAACCTGATTTGCCCATTGGGCGCAAAGCAGTGGATTGCAAATGGCTATTCACCAAAAAGTACAAGGCTGATGGCAGCCTTGACAAGTATAAAGCTAGGCTAGTTGCTCCTGGTTTCAGCCAAGTCAAAGGTCTTGACTATGATGAGACATTTTCACCGGTTGTGAGAATGAATAGCTTGCGTGTTTTGCTTGCCTTAGGAGCCAAATTGGATTGGGAAATTCATCAAATGGATGTGGATACGACATTTTTGAATGGAGATCTTCTTGAAGACATCTATATGCTGCAACCTCCAGGTTTTGAAGTACCTGGCCAGGAAAACAAGGTATGTAAACTCTGAAAGGCCATTTATGGCTTAAAGCAGGCATCTCGTGTTTGGTACAAGAAGTTTGATGATGCACTTAAGCATGAAGGATTTCAAGTTGCTATAACAGATTCTAATGTCTACATTAAGTGCATGGGAGGTATGTATTTGATTTTAGTGCTATATGTGGATGATATGCTTGCGATGGGCAGCAATCTTCTTGATGTTCAAGCACTTAAATCTAAACTAGCTAGCAGGTTTAAGATGAAGGATTTGGGTGCAGCTAGCTATTTCTTGGGTATGCAGATACATCGTGATAGGAAAAAGAGGCTAATTCATATCAGCCAACCGCGGTATGCTGAATTTCTGCTTGAACAATTTCGCATGGCAGATTGTAAGCCTGTTTCCACGCCAATGGAAGCTGGCCTCAAATTGTTTGAAGATGAACATGTTTGTGATAATGCGCAGTCATCTTCTCTACCATATAGGCAGCTTGTTGGGAGTTTGATGTATCTCATGACCATAACACGACCTGATCTTTGTTTTGCTGTGATTGCATTGAGTCAGTTTAACCACTGTTATGAGTTAAAGCATTGGCAGCTAGAAAAGCGTGTCCTTCGCTATTTGCAAGGAACAAAAGAGTATGGAATCTGTTATTGTGATAACGGATCAGCAAGTCTTCATGCATTTACTGATGCAAGTTGGGGCAACAACAGGGATACTCATTCCACTACAGGTAGCACATGCATGTTTTATGGAGGTGCAGTAGGTTGGATAAGCAAAAAGCAATCTGTTGTAGCCCGATCTTCAGCAGAGGCAGAATACATTGCCTTATCTACTGGAGTTGCAGATCTTATTTGGTATGACCACTTGCTTAATGATGTTGGTATTTCTGCGCAGCAACCTATTCATGTTTATGTGGACAACCAAAGTTGCATGAAAATGGCAGAGCGACCAGGACATCATCCTCGGACAAAGCATATTCTAATTCATTATCATTATGTCCGTGATCTGGTGGAGAAAGCCATCATTTCATTAATCTATTCGCCCACTGGTGCAATGGTGGCAGATATCTTTACTAAGCCACTGGGCACACAAAAGTTTGTACAGTTTAGATCAGCACTTGGTGTTATACCATTGCAGTAGCTTCAGATTATCCAGCTTGAAAGGGGAGTGTTAGAATTCAAGCTATACATTTAGAGTACATTAGATACATTGATGTACATTAGAGTACATTAGAAGTACATATGTACATCTCTAACCTTTGGCCTTCTGTTTCTGGCTGTTGGCCTTTCAGTGCCATTCATTCCATGTACTTATAAATTACATGCAATATAGAGAACATCCAGATTGTTCCTATTCTATTTCTATTGTGTCTCTTCCATTCTTGCTTCTGCTTTGGCTCACTCTGTGCTACAGGTTTGTATCAGTCCATAGCTGATACGTTTTCCAACAAGTGCAGCACAGAATATGAGGCAAAATTAGCATTAGCAAAAAGCTGGCTTGCAGCATGCATGCAAAAACGTCTTGATATTATGCATGCTTGTAGTCAATTAGCAGTTGTTTTGTTAGTACACTGCCTTTAATTCTTAGAACTTCCTAATGTATGATATACTTTTGGGTTAGAGTATTTCACGAATTGGCCACTAACATGCTGCAATGTGGAGTCTCTGTTACATTGGGGTATAGTAGCAGTGTACTTGGAAATCAGTTAGCACTTAGATCACATTCAGCTCAGTTCAATCGAAGCAAGAGCATGGCTGAAAAATGCGTTGTTGTGGATGCGGTGCAGGCAGTGCCATATCCACTACCACAACAACTCCAATGCGCGATGCATATGGAACATCGCAGCGATTTGTCTTTGCATTTTCTGGAAAAGATAAAATTTTTACAGCCTTTTCTGCATCTCGAATTTCCTGTATTCTTGGAGGTGGGCAGAATTCAGGACTTAAGGTACCACGGTTGGGGGTTGTGCCTCTTGGAGCAGAGTCTGGGGTTTCAGGTCATGGGATCAGGAGGTGGAATGCTAAGTTTAGCACTTGAAGTTCATGCCAAACATGGACCCGTGCCAAAGAAAGAGGTGGAAATTAGTGTGCCGGTTATGGTTAAGGAGAGTTTTGAGGCTTTGATGCGACATTCGAGGTTTGTTCAATACAAGACAATTTTGTTTGTTCTCTATTTATGTTGCTACAATTAGGAAGAAAAGAGTCTAATTTGTTTAATTTATTTAAGATTGTATGAGTTGTATACAATGTAATGGCTAAGCTGTTCCATTCCTATTTCTAGGATTTGGTGTGCCGGCTTGAAAAAGATGCTATTATTGCGATTAAAATGGGAATTGAAGGCTACAAACCAGCGGAGAAAGCGGACATCGTTGAACTTTCGTTGTTATATGTAATGATGCATATATCGTCGTCACCGAATAAGCGATGGCTTGGAAAAGATTCAGCTCTGGATGTACTATCATTTCCATAAAGATGGAGATCGAGTTTTTCCGCAAGATGGAATCGAGTTTTTTAGCCCCACAGTACCTAATTGCTAATAATTCTTTGATGCACATAAAAAAACAGTTTTTCTACAAGAATGCACTATCAAAAGACTTTCATATTATCGAGCTAAAATTTGCTTGGCTAATTTTACATTATAAAACTTCTGATCAACAAGTAGGATGACCTATGGCGAGGTGTGATATTGAAAAAAAGTCCTGCACGCCTCGAGCTGATGTTATCGAAAAAGAAAGTAATGACAAGGTAATGACAACCACCATCTACCATCCCTATATGACTGCAAGAAAACAATGCATTAAGCAAAGTGATAGCGGTTTGGATAAACTAGCTAGTTTTACTCCTTTTGACATGTATTTGCTTAAATAGCACGAGGGCTTGTTTGCCTTTTCCACGTTGACCATATGCCGCAATAAGTGATTTCCAGGATACCACGTCTCTTTGGATCATTTTGTCACAAACTGCAAGAGCATCTAAATTTAGCTCGTTGACAATGATGTATGCATGAATGAATCTTCCTTCAGACAACACTGGAAGATTAGTATGTGAAGAAAGGATACTAATGACAGAACTGGTTTGCCTGCAGATCTTCTTGCCACAGTCTTTGGAGCATGAAAAAAACATCCTTACCAACTTTCATGTTGAAGTCGCAATGATGCTGTTCTAAAATACAATATCCCGAACATGTGTGGATTTAAACACAATTTGCAAACTGTGCGGAGTCTTACATTCACTATACATGATAAGTGACTTTCCTATGATAAGTGACTTTCCTATTGTAGTATCTGAATCTATGCCAAGAGAAATGGCGTATCCCTTTTCTAGTGTTGACAACAAAGCACATGCACCAAGGAAGGATGCACCAAGGATATTAGAGCAAGCTACCTTATCCCTTTTCTAGTGTTGATAACAAAGCACATGCACCAAGGAAGGATGCACCAAGGATATTAGAGCAGGCTACCTTATCTGCATTCATTTTGTTATGTTGCATTTGCTTGAAGACCTCAATGGCTGCTTCAGCATTTTCATGATGGACATATGCTACAATTATTGTTGTTCAGCAAATGTCACTCCTTAGTGGTAATATATTAAACACCTCGTGCGCAAGGATATTAGAGCAAGCTACCTTATCCCTTTTCTAGTGTTGATAACAAAGCACATGCACCAAGGAAGGATGCACCAAGGATATTAGAGCAAGCTACCTTATCCCTTTTCTAGTGTTGATAACAAAGCACATGCACCAAGGAATGATGCACCAAGGATATTAGAGCAGGCTACCTTATCTGCATTCATTTTGTTATGTTGCATTTGCTTGAAGACCTCAATGGCTGCTTCAGCATTTTCATGATGGACATATGCTACAATTATTGTTGTTCAGCAAATGTCACTCCTTAGTGGTAATATATTAAACACCTCGTGCACACGTCCTCCAGGTTACCACATTTTGCAAACACGGTGACTAAGACAGAACCCACATAAACATTAACTTCCAATATGTTGGCAAAATTCCAATATGTTGGCAAAACTGTAAGTATGGACCAGCTTGCCTTGTGCTACCAATGGTATGGACCAGCTTGCCTTGTGCTACCAATGCAATGTTGGCACATCCAACAACATGATAACAATAATGGTTTCTTTCACTTTCAATCCTGATTCAAGCATTTGCCACAACAAAACAAAAGCTTGCCTTGTCTGACCATGTTGCAACATATGCTGCAAGCATAACGGTCCATGAGACCTCATTCTTAGCTCGCAAAACATCTGACATACATGTTAACTATAGCAGTGCCAACAATGATATCTGAATTAAATTAATTTTGATAATTCTATAGCGCACAAGCTTGCCCTCCAGCTCAAGTTATTTTCATTTTGGTTCTTCATTTTTAATTGAGCGTGTTAACATGACACACGTTTGATTCTTTCGAAAGCAAAGGTGTATTCCAGAATACACATTTGCTTTCATAGAAAAGCAAAAGTGTATTCTGGAATACACTTTTGCTTTCTCTGAAAATCCAAAGTGTATTCTGGATTACACGTTTGTTGTTTAGAAAAGCAAAAGTGTATTCCAGAATACACTTTTGTTTTTACATTGTTTGTCCTGTGTGTCCTAGTGTTCATTTTTACTTGATTATTTTCTTGTCTTTTATCAGCCCCTAGAACGTCAAACATGTTTGATGGAACAACTAAACGTGGAGACTTGGGACAGATACCCAGTTGCAACGTCTGACGAGTGTATTGTTCAATACGCACCAAATTTTGAGGGTGCCAAATTGATGTACTGAAAAAATTTAAAGAAATAATTAACATTTTTTCTTCTCTATTTTGATGTTTTTGATATCTCACTTTCAGAGATTATGCATTCATATCTACATTTTGCCATTTTCAAGGGTGTTTCTTTGCAAAAAACAAACTCGTCACTTAATGAGGGGCCAAAATGAGGGGGAAAAAAATTTCGAACCTTTTGAAATTCTCAAGCTTATCCAAAAAATGCCAATTTTAAGAGCATGGTGTTTTCTTAAAGGGAATCTTTGAAACGGGAGTTCTGCAACACTCCCGTTTAGTTTGCAACCTTGTTGTATGATATAGTGTACAGAATCTTTGCAGTGATATCAGCCATTTTTGGCTGATATTTTTACATGCAAGTGTTTCCTCTAATCTTCTAAACAAGAGCGAGAAATTATTGGCCTTTGGGCACTTTTCTAGAAGGCAGTGCCATGATTCTGTCCTGATGCTTAGGCTTTTGGAAGCATGTACATGAGTTATTGTCCCTTGTGCCCTGAGGCCCCTGGACTTATGTAGCATGGGCAAGCTCCCTGACGGGTGCTACTAACACATCACGCTGGCTGTATTGTAGCCTTTTCTGAAGGCTCCCCTTTTTTCTATTAATACCGGCACTCCGCTTTGGATCGGCTTCAAGGCCGTGCAAAGGTGCGTCGTTATCAATCAGCTTTAAGCTGAGCATTTTTTGGGCAGTTACGATTCGCCTCCCGGACGGCTCATATCAGAAGCCCTTTTTCCTTATGTACTTGCCTGTGCTTTGTCGTCATTTCCCGTATTGCGTCTGCCAAATCTCTCATTGTTTCTGTCCTTGCCATCATGGCGTATACGGGTTGGCCCCATCTTATGTTTCTGTATTTGTTCTTGATGTCTCCATATATTGGGCACTCATTGAGCATGTGATTCTCGTCCTCCACTTCCCCTCTGTCACAGATTCTGCATATCCGATCGTCCTTCTCTACTCTCCTCCATCTGTCCTTTTCAATTCTTAGGTCATGGCTCCCCATCCCAAATCTTGCTAGAATATCCCTCCTGGTTTTTCCTAGTAAGTTATCTTGGTACATCTGCTGCCCTATCCTGCGTTGCGGGTTGAAGGCGTAAGTAAGCCAAATTGTCTTGGGCCTGTGTGTTTTTTGCAGCCATGCTTGCATAGCCTTATTTGCCCAATCCTCATTCCATTCACCTTCGTTTATAAGGTTAAATTTCGGGTTCATCCCCATTTCTCGGTCCACCTTTGCTACATCCACGAACCACCCATTGCTTTCGCGATAATGTGTGATTTTGCTGACTTAATCGTGATACTAAGCTAGTTTATTCGGTTTCTCACTTGCATTATTTCTTATGAGATATCTTATAGTCTTCTCCCATGCTCTTACCTCCATTGGTTTTACGTCCCCGCTCATATACTATGACTTTTTTGCGGTGTATTTGTTCTCAACTTGAATTCTGTTTTTATGCCATTGCATGAGGATTCCCTCTCCTGTTTTCCCATTTCTTTTTATTTAGCCCGGTCCCCAAGCCTCAGCCCGTTATAGTTAGTTGGTGGTCGACCATTGCACTGAACAGATAGCATTTGATTTCCCAGTCTATTATTCTGCTTTTATTGCAGAAATTTTTCATATTATAGTAACTCCCATTGGCTGTTTGGAATCGTGCATCTGCCCCTTTGGCCCATTTCCCTGTACCGTGTGTATCGTACCCCAGGTATCTATACTCTGTTGACTCTTCTAGTTCTGTTCCCAAATATTTGAACGGTTTGTGTCTATTCATGTTGCCGAAAAAGACTATTTTGGTTTTTGCAAGATTTACTGTCAACCCTGTCTTTTCGCAGAAGATCTCCAGCAGTTTCAGTAGCCTGTGCATCCCCTTGTTTTTTGTGGCCATCATGCTCAGGTCATCGGCATATAATATAATTGGTACCTTGGTTTCCCCTAGCATAGGAGCGTCTATGTCCCCCTGCTGTTCTGCTATGAAATCTTGTAATGCATCTATGTATATTCCGAACAGTGTTGGGGATAACGGGCACCCCTGTTTGACCCCCGTGTCGCAATCTATTGCTTTTCCCTCTTCTTCCATTTTTGCATATACACTATAGTACAGTCTTGCAATTGCCCCTACCATGTCTCTTGGTGCCTGCATATCTATGAGCCTCTGTATTAGCTTCTCCCTCGGGACTGTGTCAAAAGCCTTCCTAAAGTCCACAAAGCAGCATATTACTTTCTTTCCCTGATTTCTGCTATGCTCTATTAATATCCTGAGGGTTACTAGGTGGTCCGTGGTTGAGTGTTCTGGCCTGAAACATGCCTGCCCCTGTGCTCTCAGGTTCCTTATCTCTGCCCATTGTTTCAACTTATTGTCTAAGACCTTTCCGAACCATTTTGCAAGGATGGAGCTAACCATTATGGTTCTATAATTTCCAGGTTCTTGTCTGCTCCCTCCCTTGTGTAGGGGTATGACCCTGTTGTAGGAGATCAAAGTGATGAAAAGCTAGAGATCAAATCAAAGGACAACCAAGATAATTGACTGTGCACAAATCAATAAGTTTGGCATGGATAACTGGCAAATGTGGAGTCCTATTAATAAGAGGCTAGAAATATGCGGCACCATTAATAGTAGGCTAGTGCGGCATTAATAGAACACGGGGTCAACAAGTAGTTCTTATAACCTCCATTCAAGGTACACAAGTGCACCAATGATGGAACATTATGTCAACAATTGGGTGCAAAGACCCCCTTTCATTCAAAACGGAATTGCCAGAGCTAGGCCCATCAGATGGGGTAGAAGAGGATATCATTAGAAAGCCTAGAATCTAAGGTTTCTAATGATATACAATATGGCTATAGTTAGGATGTATTTCAATGTTTTTATAATGGTTTAACCTTAAGTGGGCCAAATATTTCGCTCCTCCCCTAAGAGAGAACTGCCATCTCTTGATATAAAATTTCCATATAAATTTTAGGGTAAGATTACATTACAGTGGGCGTCTTTTTTTTATAGATGTGGCACTAAAGTCTCCGTATTAAAATGGATTGTTTGGGCATGAGATTCCACGCTGATGCATATCCTTTAAAAAAAAAAGCGGATCAGAACAGGAACAGAATGTTAACTTTTTCTTCCACGTGGCCATACTTTTTCTCCCATGTGGCAATAAGCGATAGATGGTTATATTTTTATTTTCTAAGGTCCTTTTCACATGACTGTCTTATTTTTAGAAGTTTTTAGAAGTGTCTAATAAGAGGATGCCACTTTAAGCTGAAGAGGATGAAGCTGTTTTTACACTACTATGAATAAGACATGTCTTATTTAGGTTCGGGTAGATTTAGATAGGTTCAGCAAGTGAAATGGAGTTTTATTTTATATCGGGGGACTTTCCCTGCCATACAATAAGACATCACTTATTGACCAATCACATTCAAAATAAGAGGTGGTCCTATTTTGTGATGGTTTTCACACTAGCGTCTGTTAGTGTCTTATTTGTTTAAGACACCCTGTAGTGTGAAAAGAACTTATATTTGTGTGTTTTATTTTTTTGCTTTGGAGTCACAAATGATGTCTTATATGAAATGGGACAGCCATATTTTAAGACATCGTATGAAAAGGCCCTAAAAGACAGGGATTATTTACTGACATTTAAAAAATAGTTAAAATAATGACACCTTGGCATATGCACATAAAGACCAGGGAAAGTGGAATATGTCAAGCCTCTTAATTTTCAGACGTCAAAATTTCATTTGCTTATAATTAGAAGTTAAAAAATAGCTAAAACAATGACACCTTGGCATATGCACATAAAGACCAGGGAAAGTGGAATATGTCAAGCCTCTTAATTTTTAAACGTGTCAAAATTTCATTTGCTTATAATTAAAAGTTAAATTCCAAATGCCGTAGTTGAATCTCACCCTCATATGAAAACTTGATCTTCTTTTTTGTCAAACAATGTCTTGAGCATCCTTTGTTCTTGTATTATGAAAGGAAAACACTTATATAATATGCACTCAAAAAACAAGAGTTTTGGATATCAATCTTGTTAATTTGGGATTTTCTGGTTTGTTAACATATTTTTTCAAGGTTTTAAGCATTTTTAGCTACCGGATAAACTTGCTGATTTCCAAAAATCGAAAAAAAAAATTTCCATAGTTTTTTAGCTCATGGCTCCATTTGGGATGTTCTATCTTATTTGGTAGTTTCGGATATCCCCACCTTATGCCAAGGGTTTTTTGTTATAAGCAGTAGTAGATAAGGGAGCTTTGCTTGACTCTAGAAATGCAGATGCCATATCCTATGAATAAGTGCCAAAGATCAAACACATAAAACAAGTGCAACATAATCCTTTGCTCCAGCGTGCCTTGGAATTTATCTAGCCAAAAAAGTATTTCATCCTTAGTTACAACTTCATTGTTTTATAAGATTTTAGATTAAAATGAAACTCCAAATAGAATACCCTAAAATGTAAGTTGTCATCATGACGTCCTTCCCATGTGATTATTATGAAAATGGCTTAGTGTGCTATTCAACAAATATTCTAAGTTGGAATGACAATTAGGGGAGGGTACCCATAAAGCGCCCACTTAAGGGAAAAAACTTTATTATGAAGGGCTTATTTTTTCTAAATCTCCTATTTTGATATAACATTATGAAATTTTAAAGTTTAGCTTTCAATTGACACTAAGCACGAGTCATTTCGACAAATTAAAAGGTTATTATAAAGATTTTAAGCTGTCTGGTAATTTTGGCACCAATAGACCTCTAAATGCCCTTCAATGGACCACCAAATGGCCTCCAATGGACCATTAAATACTCACACTTGACCTTTATTGAACCACAAGTGCCCATCAATAGACCATGCATTTAGCGCAATTTTTAATAGTTCTTAAGGTGGGTTATTAAAGGGCAAAGGTGGGCTATTGAAGGGCAAAAGTGAGCTATCAAAGGGTAAAAAGTGGGCTACAAAGTGGCAAAAAGTGGGCCATTGAAGGGGAGTGGATGAAATGAGGGCACCCTCCCCTATTGTACTAACGTAGTTTTTTTTTTTTTTTTTTTTAAGGACGACAAACTCTTATTCAATATTCCAGAAGAAGTACCCACAAAGATGCAGAGACAGGAATAACATCTCAGCAGACAAAGATAATCCACTGAGTGCAGCCACCTGTCTATGCATAAGATAAGATACCCAAATATTATTAAAAAAATTAAAACGTTTTTTCTCCAGAGCAAGCTGAGAACATAGGTATGCCTTCACCAATCTGTCTTGCGCCTCGCGAAGAAGTTGCTCGACACTAATTGATAAGCCTTTGAAGATACACAACCACCTTCTTTTCCAAACAGACCACAACAACAAGCCTGAAGCTAAGTGGAAAGCCTGTTTGTTGCAAGTGTTCCAAGTGGAAGGATAAATGGCAAGAAGCACTTGCTGGCTAGTCAAGGCCACGTGGAAGAGAGATAGTAACTATGACCAAACTGGCTGAACTTGGTCACAGAAAGAAGCAGTGCTCGAGACTGTCAACTTGCCGCTTACACAGTGGGTAGAGTTCTGAAATGCGGGGATAAAAGTTATGAACCAGCACCTTAACCTGCAAACATCTGTGAAGGAGTTGCCACCATAAAGTAAAAACTTTGGGATGAAGCAATTTATTCCAGACCCAGGACCACATACGCTTCCACTGAGGCGGGGGAATGCGGAGCTGCCAACCAGCCCGAGGGGGGACAATGTCAACATCAACCAGCTTTTGATATAACGAATGCATCAGATACGGACGAAACGTCACAAGCAGTGAAGGATAGATAGACAGATAGATAGGTTTTTTAGCGTCCATGGACTACTTTGCTCCTTCACTATTAAATCTGATTCTAAAAAAAGCCACTACTTCTTCTAGAGCTTCTAGTGATCTTGTTCAATAATCTATTGCTATCCTTATGCCTACTTGGAGCTTTACATTGTGGATTGCTAGCTCGAGAAGAGGAACTACAAGCTGGTATATGGATGCTGATGGCTAGAGAGCTCCTTAAAATAGGGCTTTGGCTAGTCATTGGTGTAAAAGTTCTTATGTTTGTTTCAGGCATTTAGGTGAGATCATATCATCTGCTCTACCATGTTTAGCAGAATAAGGGGGAAAGTGCTTTTTTGGCGCCAAACATAATGCCGAGGCAGAATGAGCTAGTGATATGGTTGTGGGGCCATGGGGACCACTTAAGTAGATCTTGGGGAGATATACCTAAATATTACAAGAAATTTATTGCGGCGGCCAAGGCCGCCGCGAACATTTCTCTTTACTCACTTGGTGTGAGTTCCAGGCATGCTAGAACTGCTAGAGTTGTATGTATCAATTTAAGAACACAATTAGAGAACATTCAGGAGTTGAACGCGTATTATTACCGTGTGTTTTTGTGCCCGTATGATAGATGGCTGCTATGATAGATGACCACGAGATTCCCACTAACGAAAATTAACAATAAAGAGCGAGGGGCAAAGACAATGCAAACAATGGTAGGATATATTGTGAGACATATGCACAATATTAATGCAAGTTTAGGGAAAGTATGGTTATTTAATTTAAGGGTTGAGATTGGAAAAATGTTTGATCTAAGGGCTAGGAGCAAAAGCCCCTTTTGAATGGAAAGGGCACAAAGATATGTATTAGAGGACACGGATTAGGGCGGCCACAGTTGGAGGAGGGGACATATCGAGCACACTAAGCGGATCGGGGAAAGGCATTCCGGATCAAAGCGGATTCGGGGAGCATTTAGGGAAGAGGCCGACCAGATTTAAAGGAAGATTCATGAGCGGTGACCATCATCTAGAGCAGAAAGCGTGGAATTCTTGATTAGAGCATCCGGGCAAGAGAAAGAGTAGAAGAGCGATTTCGATTATAGCGTAGATCGATTCGATTCGATTCAAATAGAAGAGCATTCATGATCAAACCCTAGGCCATCAAGATCTCTACGCCAAACAATCTCTCGCGCCTATGTTCAAACCTCGGTGAAGCATTATCCGAAAGCGTTCGATATTCTCGAGCAAGATTTACTGAGTCCATAGCAAGCGGCTCATAGCACGTATCATTCAAGCAATTGCCATTAGCTTGCAAAAGAATTTTTAGATAGAATGCTGGACCCACGGATCGCCAATCCAATCCGACAGCCCATAGAACCTTCCCAAGGGCGGTCGGACTCTCATAAGCATTCTTCTAGATTCAACTAGAGTATCAAAGTGGCGATTCAGGCCATGGATGATGAAACAAAGGACCCATTGTTACGCAATTTACGCTTTTTTCAAGCAAGTCGCCTCCTCGTCAAGATCCGCTCAAGCGATTCTGAGACCCAAGAACGTAATCGCCCTCGGGAGCTTCTTTGTTTGTCAATCGGTGTAGTATCTAGTTAGCTCGATTAGAACTTTGTGGCTGTAAGGCCAAAAGACAGCATTTATAGATCCTTAAGAGTGCGGAATCCACTCAAGCTTAAGAAATCCATTTGGTAGTGAGCCTTGATGGGAAGATCCGGCTGCTGTGGCTGCTATGAACAATCCAGCAGGTAGAAAAGGTGGATGTAGGTTGAAGCTAGAGGCTTTTAGTTTGTCCAAAAAGAAATAATAGAAGGAGGCTGAGAACTGGTTAATTTGAGTTCAAATCCCAAACTCCGTATTCTCAAAATATAACAATTTTTCTCTTGCAACAACGTCTTTTAAGAGACCCATCAGGGCAAGAGTTCAGAGTTTTGATGGATTGAGCGATTCTCATGAAACAGAGTGTGTGTCAAAAGACCCATCAGGGCAGGAGTTCAGAGTTTTGATGGATTGAGCGATTCTCATGAAACAGAGTGTGTGTTCATCATCGGACGTTTAATTTGAGAATACACTTGTCTGTCTGCCTGCCCGCCCTTAAACTGGTCTCCTCCTCTGCAAAAGAAGGGAAAAAAAATTATAGGCATTATAAATAAGATAGATAGATAGATAGATAGTATTTTAACGTCACACCACTAGGCAGCATCTAACTGGACATGTGACCACACACCACACTACATTGCTTGGTTGGGCCCTGCCCCCAACCACTTTACATTGCGTCTGTGGGTTTTGACACCCAACAGTTCAGAGTGCGATTCTGGGCGGTCTCAAACTCGAGACCTATAGTTGCTAGACCTAGTGTGTTACCACTAGATAAAAAAAAAATGCCCTTCCCCCAATAAGGGCAAAAAATTATGGAACCTTTAACATAAGGGCAAAGATTTGGAAAACCCTTAAAATTCTATTTAATGTCAATATTAAATATAGCATTTAAATATATTATCCAATTTCGAAAAGCAAAAGGAAAGAGAGAGAGAGAAAAAAAAAAGGGGAGAAAAAATTGGAATGGCAGCAGCGTGAGTGAATGGCGGTGGGCGGGAAACGGGACGGGAAGATCAAGAGGGAAGGAATGTAAGCGGCCCTCGCTTCCTCTCTGTGCGAATTCCAGGGGCTCTGTAAAAAGTTCCGTCTGGCTGGATCAGTGCAACAAAACCCAACCTCGGTATAATGTTTGCATCAATCGCCCTTCCGACCGCTCCTAGCTCCTTCCATTCTCTTTCCCCTCGCATTTTTTCCCAATTCCCAGCCTATCTCCAAGATCTAAAGAGTTTTTGTGTTGAAGCAATTTCTGAAGATGGGTAAAGCGGCATGCACCTTCGTGAGGGAAGGAAGTCAATTCGGACGAGGGACGAAAGTTTAAGAAATTGGTGCATGGCATTCGATTCAAAACAGGTTAGTGCTTGCTTCCAATTTTTTTGCTTGCATTCTTTCTTTCTTGCATTCTTATTGTCTGATACATGGTCAATAAATTTTACAGCTTGAATTCACAAACATGATTTACATTCTATTTACATTCTGGCGTCAATTGTCTTGATATTCAGAGGCAAAGGTAAGCTCCTATTTTATAAAATCTTTCTTTCTCTTTGCTATGAAAAAAACTGTATTATAATGATTATTATATTATACAAACATTTCCCTTTTTTTTAACTCAATTTTTTCCTGCTATGCACTCTTTGTTGATACTCTATTTATCATTTAGATGGCACCTCGTCTAGGACGGCCAAAGAATGACAAAATGCAGGCCACAATCAATATGATGTTCTCTCGGAATACTAGAGGAGCTAGCGCGCAATGCACATGGAAGAAGTTGAAGAACAGAAGAACATGGAAGAAGTTGATTGGTCATCCATTTACAAGGAATGGATGAATGCAAAGGAGAGGCGTATTGGGGAATTGTAGAAAGTTGTTTGGTATTTGATCTTACAGTTAACTTCACCTTGTCTTGTTTAGTACTCTAATCTTTTCTTGAACTTTGTTTTCTATAAATTGTGCTTTGATAGATAGATGTTATTTTATTATGAATTTTGTGGTAAATAAGGGCAGTTTACATTGTGCCATGGAATAAAAAGGGCTGATAAAAGTTTAACCTTCCCAAAAAAGGGCAACTCAAAATATGCCCTTAGAAAAAAAAGTAGGGTCTACCCCTTATAAGTTGAACCCTGTTCTGAATAGTCTTCGCATGCCAAAATGCCATGGCTATGTCCCCAAACAGCTCAAGTGCCCAATCATTGAAGATATGCAGCAGTGGATTGCGACAGGCTCTAGGCTATCTGGAATTTCTCGACCAGCAAGAGGTTTAGATGTTTGGATCATGACACGTGTGCAACAAAAAATTTTCCTCTTTTATATTTAGGAAAACCGAAATGAATAGACGTGTCAAGCTGTGGGCTCTTCTCAGCCCAGGAATATTAGACATCTGTTTGTCTAACCGATGAGAATAGATTAGAAATAGTCTCAGAAATAGTGTTTCTGAATAGTCTTCGCATGCCAAAATGCCATGCCTATGTCCCCAAACAGCTCAAGTGCCCAATCATTGAAGATCTGCAGCAGTGGATTGCGACGGGCTCTAGGCTATCTGGAATTTCTCGACCAGCAAGAGGTTTAGATGTTTAGATCATGACACGTGTGGCAACAAAAAATTTTCCTCTTTCATATTTAGGAAAACCGAAATGAATAGACGTGTCAAGCTGTGGGCTCTTCTCAGCCCAGGAATATTAGACATCTAACTTTTAAGAACAAAATATATTGCTTTATGTAGGTAGTGATATCCTATATATAGGCCTAGGGGGTTAAACTTCAACATTTAAATTGCCCATTTGGTTGGGGGCGCGATAATTAAGGCGTCCATCGGAGCGTCAAGATCAAGATGTCAGATGTTATGTTGAAGCTCATTGCTTGTTGCTCGGAATATGGAGCGTCCAAGATGTTCAAGCTCATTCTTGGAAACGTTGAAATTGATGCTTGAGTTTATAGTTCCTGCCTTTTACAGCAACGTATCCGAATTAAGTCTCCATGGGAGCGTCCAAGATGTTCAAGCTCATTGCTTGGAATGGCCACATTGAATAAACGTTTGAAATTGATGCTTGAGTTTATAGTTCC
The DNA here is from genome assembly GCA_021234155.1 of Isoetes taiwanensis. Lineage (NCBI taxonomy): Eukaryota > Viridiplantae > Streptophyta > Lycopodiopsida > Isoetales > Isoetaceae > Isoetes > Isoetes taiwanensis. The sequence continues at coordinate 1,025,803 of JAJEKV010000084.1, read as the reverse complement.
TGCCTTTTACAGCAACATATTCGAATTCGAGGTGGGAATGAGGAGTGAAAGATCAGCCAGGTACGATAATTTGAAAATGATTGGGGTGCCAAATTTTCTCATTTTGGCATCACCCCATACTAGACTATTCAAAAATATCAGCAAAAGGTCTGGGGAGAGCAATCTGAATGAGATTATCCAATATCCGGGAGGATCCCTGTCTGAACATTCTGCATTCAATCTTCTGCAGGAGTGCACTAAAGAGGGAGAAATCAGGCAAGTTCAGACACTTATTACTCATAGTGGGCTTGAGTCAAACCCCTTCCTTGGAACCCATATCATACGTTTGTTTGCGTTCTGTAGATGTTTAAATGCAGCAAATCAAGCATTTGCCAAGGTTGAAAAGCCAACTGTTTACACATGGGCAGCCATTATTTCTGCAAATGCCAAGCTTGGTGAAGGTGAAAGGGCCCTTAAACTGTACAAGCAAATGAAAAAATCGGGTATAGATGCCAATAGACATGTCTATCTTGCTGCACTCAGAGCATGTGCAACTGTGTCTGCCCTCAAGGAAGGAGAGACAATACATCATGAGGTTGCCAGAAGTGGATTGGCTACTGACATTATCCTGGGTAACACTCTCATTGACATGTATGCGAAATGTGGTAGTCTGGTTGATGCACGTATCGTGTTTGAAAGCTTAAAAAATAGGGACATTGTATCCTGGGGAGCATTGGTCACGGGTTATGTCCAGCAGGGGCAAGGTACTCGTGCCTTAGATTTCTTTCGAAAACTGCAACAGGATGGTATAAATCCACACGAGGTAATCTTTTCAAGTGCATTGAAAGCATGTGCTGTCACAGGAGCTCTAACTGAGGGTAGGCTCATACATGATCAAATACTTAGGAATGGATTTGTGTCAAATGTTATTGTCGGGAGCACCTTGGTTGACATGTATGCAAAGTGTGGGAAATTAGAAGAGGCATGTAACTTATTTCAAAGTTTATCCGCTAGAGATATTGTTTCTTGGAATGTAATGATTGCAGGATATGCACAGAATGGAGATGGCATTGTTGCATTAGAGCTGTTACAAAGAATGCAACATGAAGGTTTCATTCCAAACAGGGCTACATGTTTTAGCAGCTTGAAAGCATGTGCTTGCATAGGAGCCATAGAGGAAGGGAGGCTAGTCCATGGCCACATTGTTGGAAGTGGGCTGATTTCAGATGTTGCCATTGGAAGCACAATTGTTGACATGTATGCGAAGTGTGGAAGTCTGCACGAGGCAAACAATATGTTTGAACTTTTGCCAAATAGAGACATGGTATCATGGAGTGCAATGATAGCAGGATATGCACAACATGGAGAAGGTGCCTCTGCTCTAGTACTTTTTAAGCAAATGCAACAAGAGCACGTGAAGCCTAATAATGTTATCTTTTCAAGTGCCTTGAAAGCTTGTGGTTCCTTAGAAGACATAGATCAGGGTCGGACCATTCATGATCAGATGACTAAAAGTGGGATTGCATTTGATGCTGTTGTTGAGAGTGCACTTGTAGATATGTATGCCAAATGTGGAGCTTTAGAAGAAGCGGAAAACATATTTGGTCAGTTGGTCGATCCGGATGTAGTCTCGTGGGGTGCAATGATTACTGGATATGCTCAAAATGGGGAGGGTCTTCCTGCCCTTCAACTTTTTGACAAGATGCAAGAAGGAGGATTGAAACCAAACCCAGTTATCTATTCGAGTGTCCTGAAAGCATGTGGTATTATAGGGGCCATAGATAAGGGAAGGTTCATTTACGAGCAGTTGAAGCATGATGGGCTGGAGCGGGACATTGTGGTAGGAAATGCACTTATTGACATGTATGCCAAATGTGGAAGTCTGGAGGATGCAGTCCAAGCTTTTAGAAAATTACCAGAAGCGAATTTGGTATCCTGGGGTGCACTGATCGCAGGGTATGCCCAGAGTGGCAATTTTGAGTTGGCATGGCAATGTTTTGAGGGCATGCAACACAGCGAGATCAAAGCTGATCAGGCCGCATTTGGTAGCATACTTATTGCCTGTAGTCGTGCAGGTTTAATGGATGAGGGCCGGCAGCATTTTAAATTTATGCGAGAAAATCTCGGCACGGTACCTGGTATTTGTCATTATACCTGTATGATTGACCTTTTGAGCCGTGGGGGATGCTTAACTGAGGCAGAAAATCTACTGAAAGACAATCCTGATCCTGATGTTATTGGGTGGTTGACTTTGCTTAGTGCCTCAAGAACCTATGGAGATTTGGAATTAGGTAGACGATGTTTCTATGAACTTCTCCAGTTAGATTCTCAATGTGCGGCAGGCTATGTGCTCATGTCAAACATCTATGCTTATTCCCAAGTTGGCAGAAACATTTATGGATTTGAGATTGTAGAAAAATATGCAGGCACATGGAAAAGACATGGAAAAGTGTGGCTCAAGGTTATTAGTAACATGCAGAATTTCATAACTGGAGTTGCAAATTACAAAAATAATAGAGTTTGTACCATTCTAAAAGAATTTGGAAAACATATGAAGAAGCAAATATATATGCTTCAAGTAGATCTGGTAATGCAGAAAGGATAGATTTGTTGGAACCCAGAAAATACAGCAAACTTAAACTATGGCATTAAGCTGGCTTAGGCCATTGGTCACGGACAGAACTGATTGCCCAAACTGCACAAAGCCTACATGATAAAATCTTGAACATGATTTTGCATGCGGGGAATTTTTTCTTCTTTCCCTAGGAAGAGGACATCAGGTACGTAATCAAGCAATTGACATAACCTAAATACTAATGCTTCTCCAAGTCTTTGCTTTTCTTCTCTTTGCGTTTACCAGTATTTATTGGGATGCAAATCATGTAATGCTTATAGGTACTTTTTACATGAAGGAAGCCTCCACAACAACGTCATGCTATCAGTTGGGTTACTTAGTTTCAACAGGATCTCACAAATATCTGGTAAGTTTTTGCCCTGGCACCGCAATAACATATGTGAGTGCTAATCTAGTTGCTTGCAGAGAGTGAGACTAACACTGACTATTTTTGCAGGCATCACAGACAACTATAGAGTTATACAACAAGCAACAGCTAGTGGATACTGCTTTGGCAGATCTTGTGAATGAGGACCAGGCATAAAAACACGAAGGATTTTTTGGACTTAGGCATATTTCCAAAAAAGTCGGCATGTTATAGGCAACCCTCATTTGATATGTACAGGCTTTATTTAGTCCGAATGGACATACCTCAAAGAAGAAAACATTACATGTTCTGCAGCAAAGTTGAGATAATGCCATCATTTTTCATGTACTACAGCCTGCACATGAATATAAAGTTATTGATTTCAAAGCATAGATATGGCTTCAGTGATGCCATCCCTATGATTTTTTTACATGCTGAGCACAATGTAGGTAAAGGAGCAGAGAATTTCTAACTACCATAGAAGAACTTTATGTTTCTTTGGGTAGTGACCGGTTTTAAATGGAAGATAAATAACAATGGTCACATGAAGAAGTTATCCACTTGCTGATTTTTGAAAGACCTCTACGGTTCTAAAAATGAACATTAGTCCTGTCATTTCGTGTTTAGTTGGTCGTGTCTTTACTACTATGGTCAGGTTATGGGTGGATGCAGCTCTTTAAGTGAGCTGTCATTTACAGCGGCTATATTTGCGTGAACAAATTTATTTTTTCTTTTAGTGTAGGTATCTTGAAACAGGCTTGAATGGAACAGGTACTGCTGGAAATGCGCAACAATATTTGTGTTGTGTTATTCCATGGAAAGCACTTGGCTCTTTGCAATGTGTATGTAAAAACATAGAAAAGTAAGTTCTGTTTGCATTAAACACATCTTTCTAATATCAACAAAATAACCTCTTTCTTATGAGGTTGCTGTATTCTATACTAGTGTAATATATATACCAACTTACCTAATAAACGTGGTGACCCATATAGCTAGCGTGAGAGTTAGAGCGAAGGATCCAACCAGAACAGATGAATGAGATGGAATTGGCGTGGTCATGGAAGGAATTCTAGACGGAATAAGAGGCGTGGGAAGCATTGGATCATCTGGCATACCATATAATGGGCATTGTCTAGCTTTAGTCTGCCATTTGATGGCCTCTTTCTGTTGATCTTTGGAAGAATAGCATAGACCAGAATTGTTGTTAAGCTGTAGCCTCCTGCCAAGCCTGTTAACAAACTCTTTCGAGAATGGAATGGCTCCTGACAAGGAATTCGTTGCCACATTCAGCTCATTCAAATATGGCAATCTTCCAATTTCTCCAGGTATTGATCCATTCAACCTATTCTTGTCCAGCCTCAGTACCCTCAATTTTTTGAGCATCCCCAAGGATGAAGGGATTGTGCCCTGCAATCTGGATGAAGAAGCAACCAGTACCTTAAGATTCATCAAATTGCCTAGAGACTCTGGAATTGGAGCTGCGATCTTGGTACTTCTTAAAATCAACACTTCCAGATTTTGCATTTCTCCAAATGAAGCAGGTATGCTGCCTGTCAAATTGTTATGGCTTAGATCCATGAGCAGCATGCTTTGCAATCTTCCAAAGGATGATGGAATGCTTCCTGTAAGCCGATTATTATCTAGGATCATTTTTTTCAAGCTAGTAAGACTACCAAGCGAAGCTGGAATAGATCCTTGCAGAAAATTGTTGCTCAAATCCAAGATTTTGAGGTTGAGAAGGTTACCAAGGCCGCTGGGGATTTGACCATCCAATTGATTCTCGCTCAAATCTAGCCTTCGTATCAATCTAAAATTGCCAAATGAAGCAGGGATGTTTCGTTGCAGATGATTACGGTGAAGATCCAGAGTATGAAGTCTGGTGAGATTGGCCAATTGGGTGGGAAGAGCTCCAACATGGCCATTATCTCTTAGAACCAAGGATTCAAGGCTTTTTCCAAGGATGCCAATCTGAGGAGGAATAGGCTGAGGATTGAGCTTGCAACATTGGTAGAAGAAAAGCCTCTTCAAATGGCTGAGCTTAGCAACGGAAGGGGATATGGTGGAATTGGGCGCACAGGAAGGAAAGGCCGTATCATCAGACAGAACTCCAAAAGAAAGGGAAACTACATGAAGAACATTTTTTTTATCAGGAACGCATTCTATACCATGCCATCTCCCTCTGCAAACATCTGGAATAGAAGTTACCCAGCCATTGCCTGTGGCTGTCATAATTTCATAAACCGCTTGGATTTCTTCCGGATCTGTATAAGCTGATGGGTCCAGACGTAACCCTAATCCCATTGTCTCCCCTGCTGCTTGAATAGCCATAGCCAGAACTGTGCAATGCAACAACAGAAGAAAAATTTGATTGCCCATTTGCGAAAACAGAAGATTGGTTGCCTTCTTTGAGTATTACTTGGATTTTGGTAGAGGATATATAGTGCGTCGAATCGATGTATCAAACCCATCACAAGGATTTGAGGGGTTCATTTAAAGCGGTGGGAAATTTATCATTTCCGGTCAGGAACAGGAAATCTTGCAGAAGATTAAGGAGGCTTGAACACGATCACAAGCATGAGATGTTGGCCCCGTGATGTGGTCATTGATGGATATATGTTGCATGGCATGAGGACATAAATTTGGGCAGAGAGTTCGCATGAATCTCGCCAGGCCTGTAGTAAATGATTCACCCATGTCATGTTTGAATGACCATATTGCAGCGGGTCAATATGCTAAATCGTCTAAACATCTAAGACACAAAGCACAGCAGTGTACCAAAATAGTGGACCAGTTTAGGATTTCCTACTTAGTGCATGTGAATTCCACATTAGTAAGAGTACTCTTTAAAAACTAGGGCCATCGTTAAACGCAAGCTTGCGGCAAAGGATTAGAGAAGTTTGAAGGAAGGGGAAATACAGAAGTTACATTCATCAAGCGTGTGTTCAGAAGGTTTCATGATGTTGTGGAGGTTGATGGTGTGCTTCTGTTGTCGTTTAGCTATGTGGACTTTACACAAGTGTCATCTGAAGATAGAGAAAACATAGTGAATGTATCTTTAACTGTACGGAGCTTATATTTAACTTAATTACTTGATTTCAGTAGAGATTATGACGATTTTGCTAATGAGTTTGAAGTTATATGCAGTTTTATTAGTTGTTGCATGGATTTTGGGATTATTTTCTGTGATTGTTAAATTACAATGGTTGAGAAGAATACGATGTGTAAAGCATAACGAATGAATCCCTTCCATCTCCGTCGCCTTAGTGCAATGTAACGTAGTAACAATAGAGGTGTATATAATATGTGGTGTTTGGAAACAACACAGATAGCAATATCGCTTATACTTTCAACCTTGCAATTTTAATGACGAATGAATTGTTATAAGTGATAAGCACCAATTCAAAGTTTCCTAGCGTTTAGGAATTAGTACAAGCTATACATATAGAGACGCCATAGGAGAAAGTGTGGAATTTTAATTTCTTGATATTACTAGAGATTATCATGATTGACGCTAACGTCGTGTCGTGAAATGTTGCTACATTAATAGTGTTTTATTTGGTTGAAAGTCATATGTCGTGATTGGCAATACAATCGACATTTGTTTCCTATCATTTATTCATGACAACATTACGTACAATAGTCTTGGCATGAATGCCTTTCTCACAACCATTATTGCATTGCCTTCTATCGTGGAGCTTTGGGGTCAAAGCACGTAGCTGGGGGACACTTTTGCGCCAGCCAAGCACCCCCTAAGCACCCTTCATGTCATTTTTTTTTACTTTGGCCCAAGTGAAAACTGGTCATTATCATGCACACATAAATCCCACCTTGGCACCAGGGCCCCAAGCTTATTTGCTTGCTTCATTGTCCAGGAACAAGCTTGTAGCTATTGCATCAATTCGCACGGGGTCCCACAGGCTACGGATTGAGACAGGTAGATGGGAGCGGCCGCAATTGCCGCGAGAAGCGAGACTATGTGCCTGTTGCCAGTTACAGGTTATTGAAGATGAAAGCCATACTCTTCTCAGTTGCCCTGCTTTTGAGATAGTCCGGAATCATTTTTTGACCTTAGCATTTCATTCCACGCTTCCACAACTTCTCAGAGCACCATCTGTGCATGACTTGGCATTATACATACTTGAGGTTCTAGATAAACGTCAGCAATTATTGAGCCCTCAGTAGTCATTATCTCCGCTTGTCTAGTATCATCATTACTGCAAAGGTTTTTCCCTTGAAAACCTTTCGAGGCAGGGGTTTTTTAATCCTAGTAGTAATGATTGTACTAGCCCATTGTATGGGTCCCATGACCTATTGGTCTCCGTGGACGTTAAAAAAACTATTCTATTCTATTCTATTCTATTTTTAAATAATTTTTTTAACTGTTTACCCGTCATTGCCCTTCTTCTTTTTTGACGCAGCTTGCTCTACTGCGACCCTAGATGCTTTGACCCTATCATTTTACGAAGTAATTCGGCGTGATTCATAAAATCGCCATGATTTCGATGAGCTTTCTCAATTTTTTTTTGAGCTGTGACTAGTCAGTGGACATCGGAGAAGTGAAAAGTATGCGTTCAACTTTGTTTTGCTCTGATTTTAACTGTTTTGCTTTTATTTCGTAATGCATTTGCTTATTTCACTTTAGGAAATGAGGTTTACAAACTGTTCTGGAATTCCATGCTTACAAAAGACTTCCCAATGACGGTAGAGATCCAGAAACTCTAAGTTTGGGTGTAGCTCTTGAGTGCCTAACAAATGAAGAGAATGAATTAGGATGTTTTCCTGTCACTGAAAAAAAGTTCCCAAATCTGAACAAGCACAATGATCCCAAATCTGATACAAGGAAAAGCTCATCACTTACCATTATTCCGGCTTTCAAACATTAAGAAAAGTCTTGATCCATTTGGTTCTCGATCTCATTGGCAAATTGCCATTTCAACGTTTCAAGGTTTGAACCACTGATTGAGAACTTTGAATGCACAAAGCAGGTTAGTTATAATTCATCCTATTCAACTTCAGATATGATCCCCTCCTTTTGTACTAACTTTATGGTGGGATAACACATTAGTAAAACCATTCTTCATTCCAAGTATCTGTAGATGCATTCAGGAGCAATACGTTCTTTGCTAATTGCTTTCGCTCAGTCTCATAGTCAAGTGAACTCCTACTTTCATGCATATTTACACAAGTTAAAGAACAATCATAATTTAAGTTTTAGCATAATGATGCATCACCTGCTACACCTACAATTCTCAACTTTATGCACGATGCCAGCTCCCAAAATGGGTGTAAATTAAAACCAGATCCTGCAAAACTACAGACAAAGTCATTTTTTAAAGATTAAAAATAATTTTTCAGTACCCAATCACTTGTTGCACATGAAAAATATAAAGCCTTTTGCAAATCTGTATCAAATGTCTCAGATTCTTTAGTGAAAATCAAACAAACATTCATCTTGTGCTACAAACCATGTCAAATAAGAGTTCTCAAAAATGGAAAAGCTAATTGAAATTGGCAGGAGAATGACCGCCATTAGAGGAGATGCTACTAAAAGCTGAACTTCTCTAAGAGTACAAAGTAGCGAGCATATCCAACAATTCAAAAGTACGATTCTATAAGAAACTGCCTTGTTTTTCTTGTTGCCAATGCATGTAACACAAATACAGGTGGAATTTTGCTTCTCAAGAATGACTAGATACTAATGCCACCCTGCATGAATATCACTTACTGCTTTACTTTTTACATCTCTCCACCTCTGTCCACTCACATACACAGTCAACTGAGCTACACCTCCAAATGTATTTAAACTGGACAACATGATCCCTGGTCTAAAAACCTCATGATCTTAAAACATGCTTTGGATCACTTTACAATTTTTGTCCACTTTTGAATTGGGCAATTTAGGCTGTTTTAGATAATAAGACATATTTCCACAGCAGAAACATCAAAAAGTTTTGGGGGTAAAGGATTTCTTAGCATCTATCAAAGACTAGGACTGAGCAAAGGAAGGAAGTCATACACAGACTTACTAATATCTACTGTGCTAAAGATCTGTAGGGTATAAAGAAAGAAAGTAAATACAACATTTTGAACCTCTCCTAGGAGGAGCAAGCAAGAAGTGAGACAAAAAGAAAAGTGTTCCAAACACTTTTGAGAATACCTGAGAAGAGCTTGTCAGGTCTCTTCTACTCCAGCGACCAAGATCAGTTGGCAATAAATCCTGACAAGCAAACATTGGCAATTATCACTATAATTTACAATCATAACCTGTGCAACGGCAACTAACATCAATTTTAATTTACATGCTAGAGGGAACTTTGAACATTAGCATTTTAATGGCATTGCATTTAAACTAAAGCTACATCATAGGGTTTCATTCATGAAATAGAATCTGATGAACAACTGTACGTTACAAAATTGATAATCATTTCATTTCAAATCCAAATCTGGTTCAAAATCTTTTGCGCAAAGTATTCTGGTTTGTTTGTAATCACTTTATCATACAATTAGGTAAGAAAATAAGCATCGTAGACCAGGCTAGACAACATAAAATACTAAAACTCTAGTTAGAACTATTATCGGTTGAACAACGAGCAAAGAATTGACCCAGAAATAACTTGGCCCCATGAAAATACCACAAGCAGTGAAATGTCCAAATAGATTCTTTTTTTTATCCTGGTTGAAAGATCTTACCCAGCTTCAAGGCGCGCGATGAGTTATTCCATGTGCATAGGATTTGCATGCAAGCAATCCATCAGATGTGCAATGTCAAGGGCAAGACCGGCTGCTAAGGCAATATGCATCTGTTGGAGTTGCTGGCACAAAAGATAATGCACAACCACTGGCCACTTAAACGTTCTATCATCAAGGCCATTGGTTCTTCCCATGCACCAGTGAACTGTACCATAAAACCCAGAGTGTCAAGTGACAAACCAAAACTTAAAATGCATGGTTATATAAGAAGAAACAAGCATGCTTTGTGGATTTGTATTTTCTATTCAATGATCATATCATTATTGAAAAATCTCCTGCTCATCTTCTTAAGAAAACTTATAAATATGCCTGTTAATGAATTCAATCCTTGCATGTACATTGTATAGGAAACTACTACTGTGATTGTATTATTCAATAGGTTGTGTTATTACCTTCACCAAATGCTTGTGCTTAACTTTTGACATCGTAGCAACTTCTCTGGAAAATCGTTCTTGCTTTCTGTTTGGCATCTTTTAATCATCTGTTTTTCCACTGAACAATGGAATAAGTAAGAAATAAATCATCTTTTTTGCACAAAATAATGACATGCTGATGCACATTGGCATGCCACCAGTACAAATGTGCAGTGCATTGTGCAATTGCACTTCCTATAGTACGTTGGCTGTAAAACAAACTGCTATATAACTGACAGGTTATACATCAAGTTACAAACCAGTTCTTGAATTTTCAATATATAGTCACTGCCATTTGACTGAAAACAATTAGCCTAAGCAATGCGTAATTTCTCATCCATAAAAGCGATCAAAATTCCCAGATGCCCGATCAGAACTAACCACCTCCATTGCATTGCATTGCCTAGGGAACTACTCTTCACAAGGAAAAGGACAAAGAGAAAAATAATTTTCGAACCTCATACTTGCCCTTATAGCTGGAATTTGATGATAATGCACCACAAATGCGCCTAAAACGTGATGGAGCTCAACAGAAATTTGATGAAATAGCCCCGTCGGATATGAGCCGACCAAAACTTAGGAATAAAGGAAGGAGACGGATATAAAATATGTCTGGTGTTCATCCAGCATTGTTCTTCCGCCTTTGATTTTTTACTTGAAATTGGTAGATCCGGCCAAAGAGCGGGAGAACTAGCCACTGGCGTGAATTCCAAACTTCCCTCCTTCGCGCGCTATGAAGAACCTGTCAAACCACAGTTCTTGACGGGTCAGAAATTTCAATGGCTTTCTACCAAGCACCCGGTAAGCACCAAGTGTCGCGGACACCAAAAGTGTCCCCCACCTATATGCTTCGACCCTTTGGCTCTTATATCCTATAAGGCATATGTCAGTGCAAGTGGAAATGTTTTCTTGAAGATGGTCATGGGTCCTTGATGTCTATATTCAACCAGTGTTCGTTTGACGTACATGTGTTAGAGAGAATTGTCAATGGGAATCATGATGCCTTGTGTATCTCTTGTTTAGATGTATGTGACAATTCCTGTTGTTCCATTGACTATTTCTCCCAATATGCCCATATTGATAATGATTATGGTCTTCAATCCAGTTGTTCATATTATCCAGGGTCTGAGCTAAGCATTGTCGTCAACAAGGATTATCGCTCGTGTTTGCAAGAACTACTTACTGGTTGCTTTGTTACTTCTTCTATTTGCCTAAGTATCATGTTGAGATTGGTGAATGTGAGCATTGACATCTCGCCGATGATGAAAACTTGGAATGCTAGGATCTGTTGGTGCCTTACATATATATGCCTGATTTTGTTTGGCCATTGTTCTTTTACTGCATAATGCGTGAGGTTAGTATAGTTGGAGAACTTTAGTACGTGTTTTTGGTTTATGTGCATTAGAGTTTTTTTGGGATCACTTATTGTCCCAACCTCGATGCCAACATGGAAATCGCGCGGCCAATGAGAATGCGAGCGCGTACAGCCTTTTCTTCATCCATGCCTGCCTTCCCATGCCAGGTGTCGTCAAGGTACAGGTTCGGCATTATCCTTACCTACACCGCCTGGAGGTTCGGTGGGCGGAAGCAATAATTACAAATTATTCCCCGCCCTGAATTATCGCCAAATGTTGGGGTGTCTATAAGTACCCCCTCTTCCTCAACGGGCCGTCTTTTCGCGCCTCTCAGTCCAGGTTTGCTAATGCTTTCAATCCTTCTAGTTCTGCGAGCTCATCTGATTCAGACTGTTTGATCTAATTATTTTGCGGTTCATTTCAGATGGCGACACCTCTGTCACAATTGAGAACGATTTTGCTACTTCAATATACTTTCTTGAAGTCAGCATTACAATCCGACCGCCACTCAGAGGTCCTCACCGGGTGATCAACGGCAGGAGAAATGTTATTTCATGCCATTGGAAGGCTATTGTTGTCGGGTTCGAGGTGAGAGGGAAGTATATATCAAGGTCGGACACCTATACACAAACCGGCGGACATGGGAAAAGAAAAGATAAGATCTCGGCGTAATTTCCACAGCTTCATGCTAATTGTGAGTTTCATTGTATCTGTGCTAATCCGTCATTCATTATATTTTGAAGAAATCAACTAATTGGGTTTCTGGTATCTCAGGGCTCTGTATTTCGATGTCTTTGGACACGGAACCATCGAGTTCTGTCACAAGCATCTTCCGTGCTTTCTATTATGATATTGGATTCTTGCCTTTTGAAGGTCAAACAGAAGTGCAGCTGGGGGAAAGGGGGATTTGGTTCTTAGGATATGAGTATTATCCTCGGAAAGGCAAAATTGTGGACTTACCATTGCCCCCATTATCACAGCTTAGTTCCTGCCCAATGGATTCCAGTTCTGTGTTTCTTGCCAAGCTGAAATTGTCACAGGAAATTTTCAGTGCTTTGAAGGAGAAAGGTGGAGTCTGTGGACACGTGAAAGTAAATGTACCCATCGATATGTTTATTGCGTTGTTTCAGAATGTCGAGAATGTCAAGAAGACATCAAAAATGTTTACTGTAAATGATGTGATGAATGGTCATCCCGTCTGCATGAAGGAGTTGAGAAGGTAGATTGCAAGAAAAAGTAAGAAAGCGTTCGAATCAGGTATTGTATTCGAAAGCAAACAGTTTACATTACCTTCAAATACAGAAGATGGAGGGAAGTAAAAGAAGGGAGCAGATGGACGTGGGTTCCGGTGGAACAAGACGATGCTGATGGTACACATTCTGCGGTCATTGACATTTCTATTTTTAAAAGTGGTCAATTCTTTAAAACCTTAAAAGTCAAAGAATCATGGTCTTTATTTGATGTAAGAATTATTTTGGAATCAGAATGTGACTTAAACTTCCCATTCAAGGTAGGAAAACGTAGAGAAGAGTTGTATACAACAAAGCTCTGTATGCCTCCTGTTGTACTTTCCTTAAGTGAAAACAGTTAAACAAATAAATAACAATGGTGTTACTGGGTTCAAATCCCAGTGTTGTTTGCCAATAACTTATATCCTTTTGCAAAGTCAGCACCGTGGCCACCGTGCGAAACATGTGGAGTTTGTGTAGTCGTGTTGTGTAGTTTCGCACCGTGGCCACGTTGCGACTACCATATGCAGAAAGAAGAAGGGTAGGTCATAACTACAATGGTAGCCTTGTATTTTGTTAACAATGGTAGCCTTATAGTATGTTTTTTAGTTAACTTAATTTTGACCTTCTTTTTGGCAAAATATCGCACCGTGGCCACGGTGCGAAGAACGTATTGTTGCCTTTGGCGTTTATGTTTGTTTCGCACCGTAGCCACGATGCGACATATTCCTCATCAGCACACTTAGACATTTTAGTTTCGCGCTGTGAGCTCGCAGACACTTACATATAGGCGATCAGGTTTTTATTGCACTAAAGGAGGCGCTACAATTCCCAATGTCAAACGGCAGGTCAGAGAAAGCTTGGGAACAGTTCCAGGCATGGTATGACCAGATCGTCAGGAAGGAAGCTGAGCATCGGCTGTCACACCCAGATGAGTTCGCTCAACAACCTGAAAACCCGGTAGACGCCATTGTAATCTACAATAACTTCTGCCTAACGGTAGATATAATCTCTGAGGCTAACAAACACAGTGATATGTATGGTCAATTATATTCGTAGCTTCATGGCCGTGGGCGTAAACCTGCAGCGCCCTTCTCCTCGACTGGGAAGATTGTATTGAGTTTAAAGTCCTTTCAGAAGCTTTTTCCCAAATGTGACCATGATAAGGTTCAAGGTCGCTCAAGAGACCGCCAAATTTACTTATGTGAGAAGGATGGGAAGGATAATTTATATCCAATTGACATCATGTTTGCTACTTACATGATATATACGGTTCCACCAACATATAGGGAAGAACCACAGGTGAAGGCTATTGCGTAACCTCGATTACAGAGGAGGTATTTGATGCAGAAAAAAAGGTGAACTGGTGGAAAAGCTCGACGAGGATGAAGACGTAGATGAGCATGAAGAGAATCTTGATAGATGGGGTGTCATGGAAGCCTTGCCAGTTAACATAGGAGGGAAGGACTATCTTCTTCTCCACAATATATCTTCCATTACTGGTTTGAGGGAAGATGAGGTCCTTGGACAAATCTATGCTTTCGTTGTTGGTCTAGACGACTTCATTGACTTCGAGCCGGAAGTGCCTAGGGAGCTGCACGAACTCTTAACCTATGATGGAACTTCAATAGCTCTTGAGATTGCTTTTGATAGAGTTCTGGAGATGGCAGAAATGGGCTTGAAGGAAGTCTCAGAAGTAAAGTTCGAGGCGAGTTCATCAGAAGCTAAAGATAGTGCAAAACAAGTATCAAAGAGCGAATCAAGCTCTTCCAGGTCGTCGATCAACATTTCTACCAAAGGGGTTATTGCATCTGATGAAGTGGAGGTAAGCTACCATAAGTTTGCTTATTTTGTTAAGTGCCTAAGAACGATTGTGTATTGCGCAAGAGATTTTTTGTGGACGATTTTTGCGCCAGACATGACAGAGTTACCCTTGGCAGAGATGCAAGTATCGCACACTATATGGGCTACCTTTATAAGGGAGAGATCGTTGTGTTCCATTCTAAGTACAGCCCATATGGACCTGAGGAGGTTTTGAAACTCAAGGCCCTCTCGTTGATTGGTAGTCACATCCCATTATCTGCCAATTCTGATCGAGTAGTGGCTGTTAGGAGAGATATCGCCGCGCATGTTTTTGGTGGCTTTAGTATGTATTCTATGGCTGCCAATAGAGCTGCATTGGCCTTGTCCGGCGTGGATAAGGCTACAATTCGACTGACTTGGGAAGAGAGGGAGCCCCAGATTCCTTGCCTTATGTACCTGTTGGATGCTGGTCTGCAGGAGTCCGAATTGGAAGAAGTCGAAGTTTCCGATGACTTACATGTTTCTAAGAAAATGAAGTTGTAACCATTGTTAATTAATGCAAAGACTTGTTTTAAATCTCTATTCATGTTATATCGAACATACACTTCAGTTTCATTTTGATTTGTCTCACGCTTCTATTTTACTCGCATCGTGGCCACCTTGCGAAAACACTATTGGCTGTGCTTACAACTAACTGCTATTCGCACCGTGGCCACGGTGCGATAACAGTTCGTTTCTGTGGCTATCCTTTGCGGTGTTCGCACGGTAGCAACGGTACTCTTTATATAATTATCTTTGTTATCGATGTTGTCTGCTTTTGATATTTGTTCTAAGACATTACATTGCATATTTATCAATCTTGTCCACTCATTTGTTGCATTACAGTTCAGAGACAATGGCACAGAATAGCGGTAATGCCGGATCTAACCATCCCAGCAACCAAACAACAGAAGAGAAGGCGTTGTCTGGGCGCACACATGATGGGCAAGACAGCGAGGGCAATGCCACTAACCATGTCAGTGCTTCTAACAACCAGAACAGAGCTGAGTCTTCCGAGCCAGAAATCATTCATCAAGCAGGTCTGAACACTGTAGTTCAGAATGTTGCCAATGGGGCAGAGGCGTGTTTACCTGTTCTCTGCTGGCCATTTAGTCGGAGAAGGAACTTTTGTGCAGGCAGCCGTCTGTCATGGAGTTCCTGTGCCTGATGATTGCATCGTCGTTAACGTCGATGTAGTAGTTGCACCAGACACGCAGTTGCCTGTTCCTTCGATAGGAGCTTACAACTTGCTTGAGGCACTCCATTCCTTCTTCGTGTGGCCCAGGTTGATGGCTTCTTTGTCACCAACAATAGGCACATTGTCTCTGCTGGTTAATGAGATAGATTACATTACCGGACTTCCTCGTAGAGTGCCAGAAATTGGATCGGTGGAGGTAAACCAGGGGCCAGCCTTGCTTGGAGCTGACAATGAGAATGCTAAGCCCCATGAGGATGACCATCAGGATGCTGGGAAAGATGAGGATGTGCCTGATCGGATTGTTCAGAATGTTACTCTGAATGTTCCTTCTCAGAATGTTCTTGTTTACGCTCGTAATGTATCCCCCTAATGTTATGTACCAAAGACAGCTCAAATTGCGTAAAATGTCATTGTACAAGAGGCACCGCAGTACTGCGGACGGTTGTACACAAAAACCGTAGTACCGTCTGATAGTGGTTCCCTTGTTGAGCGATGTAGAGGTTGGGGAATCCAGTAGACGTAAGAGGAAGTCTACTAAGCCTAATGTTAACCACCTAGTGGTTAACATTGTGCATGCACATGTTAGATGCATGCATATGTTAGGTGTCAGTGGTGGCAGACTGACACTTGGCATGATTAGGTTAACATAAGTGTAGGGATTAGATTTAGTTAGATGTACGGCTCAGTTTAAGGTCTACACTATATTAGACCCGAGCCTCTTCAGATGTACTCGTGTTTTATCTCAAATTTGGAGAGCCTCATTAGCTCACGCTTTCCTTCATTCTTTGTACATTTTTTTTCTCTTGTTCTTGTTTTGTGATCCCGAGCATGGCAGCTTTGTAGCATCCGGCATCATGGATCCGCATTGCGGTGGTGTATGCCAAGAATCCAAACATTGGCGCCCGTTATGCCGGGTTCGCCAAAACGATCACTTGCTTCAGCCTTGCTGTTTTGCTGTTGTTCTTGCTGCTCTCATCATCGTCAGTTCTTGAATACTTCTTGTACACTACTCTCAATCCTTCAATCCCTTTATTTGGCCCAACCAGTTGTTGAAATGGTCCGGCTGGAGGCCCCTTTGTTAATCAATTCCTTAGCCCTTAGTTTGTTATGAAAATCGTTTTCAAAAACACTGTTTTTCCTGCTGCAGCAAGCACAGTTTTACAGTAGGGGATTTCTGGAGTGGTGACAGCACTCCTCTCTGCAAGATTTTCAGAAAAATCAAAAGTTTGATCCTCTTTTCTCTTCTCACTGCTGAAAAAATGTCCAAATATCATGCTCTTTTTCATTATCCTCTATCAAAAATCGTGCTCTTGCACACCAAAAATATTCTCTATCATTTCTTCTTCAGTTTATTTATAGAGGGCCAGCACTTGGCTAGCCCCCTTTGAGCCCATATGTTCACGTTCCTAGCTGCTTGATTTCAAGGTTTTCTTCTGCAAAAGCCAGTATTTTGTCTCCATAGCTCCTGCAAATACAAGAGTTCCAGATGTTTCTTGAGCTTATACATTACCGCAGATACCAGCAGAGTTGGTGCAGATTCAAGCAAATATGATTTTTCATCAGCTGTTACCTTGATTCATTTCCTTTCTACCTCCACAGAGCCCACTGCATCACACCGATATTCTAAGTTGCTGACGCTCTATCTAGTTCGCCAGCCCATTTCAAGCACAAACACTCTGTTTTTTCAGAACATGGAAAGAGAAGGATTTTCTTCCAGTATTTCGGCTTCCAGCTTGTATACTCATTGAATTTTTTAAGAGGACCAGCATTTCTGCTAGCCCCCACCTCTCTGCCTCAGATATACAGACTGCAGAGCCATTTTTCAGTAAGCCATCTGTGAAGAAATTTTCGCAGTCTCAGGTCGGATTTCTTAAGCTCCTTGGTCTCGATCATCTGCAAATAAACCAAATCTTTTCATCAGTCAAGAAGATTCACTTTGAACATCTTTGTTGAGCAGAGTTAAATATTTTATCTCTCCCGCACAGCTTTTCAGGCTATTTTTCTATTCGAGTTTATCCAACAAATGCCTATCTATTCAAATCAGCAAGCACGTTCTGCACCAAAGTTTTCCAGCCAGCATCAGATCGGCTTCAAACCACAGGCTCCCATATCTCTTTACTCTCCATCCTGCAAAGGTGAAGCAATAGCAGTCCCTCTTCTTGCAAACAACGCCATCTATTTTTCTACATAGCTATGTTCCATCACTTCCGGTCCACTCCTATCCATAGCAGCTCATATTTCGGCATCATCTCTGCCTTACCAGATTCGTAATTTCCAGCTTGCATCTATGTTAAGCAAGAAGCGGCTATTTCGCCTTCAAATCCGGTCGGTCGCGAGCATTTTCGCTAGGGTTGCGGCTTCGAGGCTAGGGTTTTTCCAACGGCCGTGATTTGGCGGCTTGTATCTATGGCCCGGATGAATTTGACGTTTTCCTGGCTCACGGTACCGCCGACACTTCAATTAAAATTGCTTCACGCCGCTTTCGCTTTGCGCCTCCCGGTCCGTGCCGTGGACCGTATGCAGATATCTTCCACGCAACGTTGACCCACGCCGTTATTTATGCTTGCCCACGCTAACCCACGCCTGAGCCCACGCTAACCCACGCTTGCCCACGCTTGTCCACGCCTAAGCCACGCTGCTCACGCTTTTTCTTTCCACACTCATGCCTCACCACCATACTCACGCCCATGCCCACGAGCCACGCCCAGACCCACGCTTGCTCACGCATGTTCATGGCCACGCTCCTAGCTCACGATCCACGCTCTTCAAAAATATTGTCACGCATAGTCACACTCTTCTATGGCTGATCACGGGGGACACTTTCCTCGTGCTTATGTTTTTAAGACCCCCTATTATACTTGTTTTTAAGTGCAATTTTGGGGCAATCTTTGTTACAATGGACTTCCCCATAATATAAGGGGATGGTCTTCATGTTTTTTTGGCCCAAAATTCCTATGATCCATGTTCTCAGATCGACATTCCTTCGATCCTCTTCGCCATCAATGCCTTCTTGAAGATCTTTCGCAACACAACCCAACCATTACCATCATTTTTTAAGCCCCTAAAATTTTTTGGCACCATGTTGTAATTGTCTGACTTGTCTTATAAAAGTCTCAGTACATGTTTTGTGCTAAAACTTTTAGGGGGAGGCAGTGTTAACCACCTAGTGGTTAACATTGTGCATGCACATGTTAGATGCATGCACATGTTAGGTGTCAGTGGTGGCAGACTGACACTTGGCATGATTAGGTTAACATAAGTGTAGGGATTAGATTTAGTTAGATGTACGGCTCAGATTTGCGGTCTACACTATATTAGACCCCGAGCCTCTTCGTGATGTACTCGGGTTTTATCTCAAATTTGAGAGCCTCATTAGCTCACGCGTTTCCTTCATTCTTTGTACATTTTTTCTTTCTCTTGTTCTTGTTTTGTGATCCCGAGCATGGCAGCTTTGTAGCATCCGGCAGTCATGGATCTTTGTTGCTGCGTGGTGTATGCCAAGAATCCAAACACCTAAGCAGCTGCAGAAGAAACAGGTTCTCTGCAAAGGCCCTCCTAAGCTGAATAAGAAGGGCCAGCCTTTTAAGCCAAAGTATAGATGGATTCGGGAAATCCGGCACTTCCAGAACCACGTGGAGTGGGTGCTTCCGAAGCTCACAATGGCTAGAATATGTAGGGAGGAGGTTCAGGAGAGATACTATAAGATGAGGGGGGATAGTAGAAGGTACCGGAATGCTGGTAGACTTTTTCCAATGCCAGAAGAGGTGACTCGATTCACTGCAGATGCCCTTGATGCTCTGCACGAGGCCGCTGAGAATCACATGGTCAGGTTCTTCGAAGACTGTGTGAAATGTGCTGTGCATGGAAAGAGAGTGACAATAATGAGGCAGGATGTTGCCTTGACAAATTACTTCCGAGGCATGTAAAGTGTTTTATATTAATGAAACGGTTTTTGTTCTATATATTATTTACTTGCTAAGTATTTTGATTGTATGTATTCTCTATGTATATCTACACTGCACTGTTGCCACGATGCGAAATGCGTGTAAATTACTTTGTGAGGGCAGGCAATTTCGCACCGTGGCCACGGTGCGAAATTGAATCATTCCACGTTTAAGTAGTGGCTATTCTTGCACCGTGGCTATGGTGCGAGGTTTCTAGTATGAAAATTGGCTGATAGTATGTAATTGAATATATGTGGTAGATAATTAATCTGCAGCACTGTAGCAGCATTATTGATGTGCACTGTAGCACCATTATTGATCACTGTAACTATCCTTGACATTACTATCTATTATATTATACAGTACCATCTATTATATTTTACAGTACTAAAATAAACAATTTAAGGATAAAATATTTAATAATTTGACATCATTGCATAGGGAGATTTATTGATTCATTTGGAAGCAGCGAACCCAGGGGGAAGATGGTGGAAACTAGGAGACAAGTCGGCAATACCATGGTCGAGATGCAGTCGCAACTGGCTGAACCAACCTTGGAGCATGCAAATGAGGTCCAAAGGAATGTGCTGACAGAACTGAACAGCAATGGCAAGAGAGAAATCAGAGCTCAGTATAACAAATTGAGGGCGCAAGGATCTTATAGAATGTTCAATCAGGAAGCTGAGATGGATAATCGTGCTGTGGAAGAGACTTTGGTTTCTTTGAAGGCATATATTACCAGAGGAAAGGCTCTGAGGCGGGTCCTAAAGGAGGAGGAGTTGTGGAGGCATAATTCTCTCAAACCGGTTTTTCAGAAACTTTTCCAGGAGTAACAGAGACAGATGCTTCTTCAGAACACCACGCACAGGATTCAGGATCTGGATGACTGGCTCCAGGTCTTTGGCAGGCATAACATTGAGCTCTTTAATTTGGGCGATCTGATCCAAGCAGAGCTCGGGGTCTTCTGATCTTGTTTTTCTGTTTCTACCTAAAGTACACCCAATATTTAAATAGTCAGTGATCCCCTTTCTCTTGCTACTATATTTGATCTATTATAGAATCAAATATAAGGATATCCCTCAGGTGATTTTGTAAAGGGATCTTCCTAAAATTTGGCTGCTTTATGCATCTCATCCTTATGTATTTCATATTCTAGATGAATATAAACCATCTATTATATTTTACAGTTCTAAAATAAACAAACTTAAGAATATCCAACATCAATGCCCACTTGAACAATGTTCATTCAGACTCATCATCAACAGGCGCTCCAGAGATCCTTTCGATCATGAACAAACCATGCTCTGAATTCCATAGAAGGTGAATCACAACATCGAAGGGATCCGGATAGAAATGAACAGGATTCGTAGTAACAACAGCTAGCCAGTCTTCTAGTGCTATATTTCACTGGCGGCACTTACAGAGGTCCTCATGCTTCATCTTGCAGGCAATGGAATCGCGATCATCATCAGAATGTGCCATAAGCCTTGGCAAAGTCGACGCCTTGGCAATTTCATGCATATCTAGTTATACCCACCAAAATTATTGATGGTATATACATACAAATTATTGGACATGTATCTGTACATATACTCATATATAGAAACAATAATGATGCTACAGTTGGAATTGTCTCTAACAACTGCACAACATGAACGTCAAAAGCATTCCAAAGTTATTTTACAATTAATATGTGAGTAATTTCCATCTAATTTTCCATGTGTAACATAAAGTGGTATGGGAGCACCTATTTCACACCGTGGCCATTCGCACCGTGGCCACGGTGCGATTACTTGTCATTCATCAATTGAATACCAACTAAGTTCGCACCGTGCCCACGCTGCCAACCTAACATATTTGAAACATTATAGTTGCACATCATGGTCAATAGTTATACTATTAATATGAATTTGTTCATACAATTGAAACCCCAGAAGTATATCTTCTACCTTGTCTGATCCTTGTGGATCACCACTGCCTTAACTTGTCTGCTGCACTAGAGCTACACCATATCTGCTTCTTTTTTTCCTGCTCAACTTTTCTCCTCAATATTCTAGCCAACGTCGTGTCTTGTTTAGCTTTATCTTTTTTCTCTAGCTTGCAGATAATCCTCCTATAGAACCATTGGCACATCTGTTGCAATGAATTACCACACGAACCTCGATGTTGCGTGAACCTGAAAAAAGCATTCTTGGCTTGCTTATGTGACTTCTCCATTCCCTGCGTATTCCATATTCCCAAGCTCCCGTACTCTTTGGCAAACCACAAGCCATGGGCGTGAAGTATATGAATGTAATGTGTGACATTGCATTCTCCCCATGCTTGTATAAACGACTTCGTGAATTCAGTTACTGCTACTTTGAATTCATCAAACTTTCCACCCACCATTTTCTTCTCTGCCATCAAGGTTACCAGACTGCTCAGATTCTGCCACGCTTTAATTTTCTTTAGTTTTGCCCTCCCACGTGAAGTACGGTCATCTTCTGCTACCAGCAAGTTTATACCCCTCCCACTTTATAGTTGGCAATGATCCATTCTTACGTAATTTAGTACAAGGCAGAAATCTTTTCGCTTTCACCCCACCCATAGATGGTTTACAAGGAACCTTGCCTCCCTTCTTAGGATCTTGCAAGATTTTATAGTCACCACCATGAAGACCAAGATCAGAAAGTACGTTCTCAACATCTTTCATACACTTTTCTCTGGCTGATTGTGGAGACTTATTCCAAGCAAAAAGAATGCTCATGTACACCATCTTATCCACTATAATTCTTAGAAAGGAATGGAGAGTGCAGATATGTACTCTCTTCACAGGAATTGCAAGGACGGGGATCAAAGTTTCGTCCTCCTCCTCACGCGTTGGTTCAGCATCCTGGTCACATTCGAGAGTACTCATTCCCTTCCCCTTATCATCTACCCTAGCATACAAACAGTAAGGACATGCGTGGGTAGTCTTACCAGAACCATGTTTCATGTTATACATGCACTTGATGGTCTTTAGATCAGCAGCCAAATGCCATTCAACCTCGTAATCTCCATAGCCAGGAACCTGAAGCTTCTCTCTGACTCCATGAGCACCAATAATAGTAGGAATAGGTGTATGCTGAAAGACCCACTGAAGAACACCATGATTTTCTTCCGGCACTTGAAATATCCCTATCCACCAAATATGGTCCTCTGATTGAACAGAGAACTTCCATTCCTCATTATCAGAATTTGACAACGCCCTGTTCATTAATGTCAAAGAAACCCTCTCATACTTTTCACCTTTGATCAGTTCCATCTCATCCAACTTTATAGCAATTTGGAGTTTCCCTGCACATTATTCCACTTTCATATCATAGAAGCGAACTAACAAAATAAGCATTTTAGAGAGATCCATCCAACAATTATTCTTCTCATTAAGAACAAATAGATCATTTCCTTAGCCACCCTTCTTCTTACTTTTCCCAGTGATTAGTGATCCCAAGTGCACGGATGTGGTGATCTGGTACATCTCTCCCAAATGTTCGTGTACTTCGCATTCCTCTTTGTTCTCGCTTTGCTCGACATAACCGAGCCTTGGCAAAAGATGGTCTTCGTAATACCTTGTTGCTTGATACCATCCCCGCAAACATCTAAAGAGAGCAATGTAAGCTTGTCGACCGATACCCACATTGTCACATAATTCTTGCATGCTATCAAAGACTTTGACTCTTTTCCCAATTCAAGAAGCACCTGCTCAACAACAGCTTTTCTTAAATGGTTAGCTCCAGGAAGCTTCAACATATCTATAACATCATCTTTAGTTACAAGCTTTTTCAACAAACTAGCCATATCACAAAGTTTTCTCTTCTTCTTTTCAGCCATAGTAGGATCCACCAGATTTTTAATAGCGTGGATTCTTCTTCTAGAGCCCCCACCACTAGGGGCAAGTACATTTAGGGCCTTCAGTTCTTTTTTCCTCTCCCTCGTGCCCAGTGGTGTCATTTTCAATCTTTTTAACTTCCTCTCCAGTTTGTCATTGTCCTCAGAGCATCTCTTCAATCCTTGTTTGAGTGACTCCACCTCCATAAGCAACCTTTGATTGGAAGCTTGCGCTCATCCAGATTCTTAGACCTGTTGGTTAAGAAATAGTTACACTTGTTGGAGGTAATTACAAGCAGCTATCATATTGCAATGCACTCCACACAATTGATTGTACATTGTTCTCAAATGCACATCGAATGACTTGAAATATTATTGCAATAGCCAAGCTGCATCTTTGATTACCCTTACAGTGCAAAATGAATAAGCCCCGATGTAGAATGAAATTCAGGATGTCTTCGGTGATCGGATCGATGAGATACAGCCTCCCCACGCTACCAGAGATCAATATTCATTGCACCGTAAGCTCAAGAGCATTCTCATCGACTGCTCCTTCCAATTATATTGATTTTTGTAGGGCAAGCGCTCTTGGGCACCTCCACCCTAATTGGCCTTTCGGTTTAGATTCAAAAAGAATTACTCACCGGTCATTGCCCGAAATTAATAGAACAAGCACCTCTCGCCATAGATCGAATTCAGAGTCGCGTGATCGCTTTCCGAGCTCCGCGGTCCGGCTGACCAAATTGATGCAATTCTTCGCCAAAATACTTAAGGAAAACTAGACAATTCCTTCGATTTGGGCAGGGATTGACATCAATACTAAATTCTAAATGCCCTCCAAAGCTTTGGCTTCAATTGAGGCATTCTTGAGGTGTCCCGCTTGAAGTACTCCCCAGAGCTTCAGCCTTCGGGTGGGAAGGTGGGGGAGGAGGGATTTAGGCGTAATGAGTAAAACAACAAGTAATAATGACGCTTCTGTGTTTGGTTGCTCCGTGGCTGAGGTTCTGTTAAGGTTCATAGGGCCTTTTGCCCATACCGCAGTGTTCGGTACCAACTAAAATCCAAATTTGGGAAGGGCTTACAAGGGCGTTAATAGACTCCACCAAACCTCTAATGTTTACTTGGAATTGCAAATTGGTAGTGCGTATTGGCTGCTCCTTTCCATAACGTTATTGAAGTCATTCCTGCAATTGCTATAGGCAGCACTGCTTCCTTGTTTTTGATGAAATACCGTATCATATGTTTCATCAGATAAGTCTTTTCAGATTCTGATGTGCCTGATATGACATGGAACCCCTACATTTCTCTTATAATTGCTTTGTAGATGTGTGTTTGCTCGTTTGATGGTGTGGCATTCAGTATAGGTGCCGCTGTTCTTATTCAATGTTTGGTGAATCATGATATTGTGTGTTGAGTGATGGGATGTTTTGAAGTATTGTGTCTACAACTTGTTGTTGCTCCTTGTTCTCTAAAATACTATCTATCTATCTATCTATCTATCTATCTATCTATCTATCTATCTATCTATCTATCTATCTATCTATCTATCTATCTATCTATCTATCTATCTATCTATCTATCTAAAAGGTGGTATTCTGTGTATGCTTGTGCATGTATAAGAATGTCATCTTCAGTTGACAATAGTTCTCGTAGTTGGCATTCCAGGCTGTACGACTGTGCGTGATTGTTTGGGGAGAGGAGTACAAGGTTTACTCTGCCAACCCTACAATGTCAAGTTTCCCTTTTCCTATTCTTACTTTTCCGCCCATCTTGTTTAGAGTGTAATCTGAAAAGAGATCTCTTTGTCGAGTCATATATTCACTTGCTCCTCCATCCAAATACCATACTCCTTTGATTATATCTGAAGCTAAGAAGCATGAGGCTATGGCATCATTGATTCTCCACGCAATACAAAACTATATGGTTTGAAACATTTGGAATAAGGAAGCTAAATAAACCATAACCTTATCAATGATGTTTGTTGTAGGTTCAGATGAGGTAAAAAGTGCATTTCCAGCAGATACTACATAATCATCTCCTGATTTCGTTTCCTCTTCTTTAGACGAATTTTTATCAGTTGATTTGTGTGCTTTAGAATCTTCTTTCTTCCTCTTTGGACCTTTTTTGTACTTGCCCTTCTTCCCTTTTGAATTTTCTTTCTCCTATCCGTTTCTGGGCAATGTTTCCCTATATGGCCTACTTTGTTACACTTGTGTCATCTTCAAGTTTCTTCCTTGCCCTCATATTTATTGCCCATGTGTGCCTGATTGTCTTTGGTACTAGATCTTTTGGTACCACTGTGGTTTCTCTCTTCAAGCAAAAGTTGTTGACATGCCCCACCAAGTTCTACCTACTCTGCTGATCTAATGATAGTTTTCACATTGTTGTAACTAGAAGGCAATCCAAGCAACAATCCCCCTACTATTACATCATCATCTAGAGCCTTCTGCATGCCTTGCAATCGCTTAGCTGCTTGTCAAATGATACCCATGTATTCTTCTATAGAATCACACTCTTTAAATTTGGTATTGGATACCATATTGTAAAGATTGGCTTGAATAAAGAAGTGCTTTCTCTTGTAAGACTTCTCAAGCTGTTGCCAAGCTTCCTTGGCTGAATTGGCTTCTGCAATCTGGGGAATGAGAGTGTCATCCAAATACTTCAAGTTTCAACTCTTGCTACCCAATCCTTTTGTAGCCATTTACCCAAGCACTGTCATTCAAATTCTACTACTGCAAAATCTTCCGCCTTTGACAACTTGGGTTACAGTCTGAGCCATATACATCCCCTTTGTTCAGGTTCAGAAATGATGTCCCATAATCCTTTCTCACATAACTTGGTCTACACATTCATGAACGGACCAGTAATATGCATTGCTATGGTCAGAAGTTTGATCCTCATGATCGAAACTATGCAATCCTTCCTGTTCGAACTCAGTTTAGGATCGTATATGCTTTGATGACATGAAAACAAATGACTTCCATTCAAAAAGCAGCTTTAGAGAACAACATAGCAACTGATAGAAAGAGGCAAAGTGGTCATCCAACTCCCATAACAAAGCCGAAACAGCCTCTTGAGATTTAGGCTAGAGTTAGAGTTCTGTTAGACACTAATTAGATGCGTGGTGTGTATATACTTAACCATCAGCTCATCGAATTTTGCCTTCATTCAGTAATAAATTTTCTGTCTTTCTTTTTATCCACATCATTCTAAAAATAAATGCACCTTCTTCAATGCATTTTCTCTAATGCCAAAGATGTCTTACGACCAAATTGTTTCAAAACAACATTTTGAAAAAAATTATATGCCAAGTCTAATATTTAGTGTATATCAAAACTCATAAAGAAAGATTTTACAAAATAACAATAACTAGAAACATGTGCTTTGAAAGATTGCATGCAAATAGAGCCACTGTTCTGCTTTTTCCTTCCTTATTCTGCCATAGCCAGGCCTTCTTTTCTGCCCTTCATGGGTCCTCCATTAGTCGCCCCTCTCAGATCCTTATCCCTTGCCCTCTCTGGTTTGGAGCTTCAATACCGGCCTGCCCACCTTCAATTCTCCACCATTTTTTATTATATTTTATGTTTTCCCCCCTTTCGATGACTATAGAAGAGGATGATCTGTCGATTCGGCCTCCTTGCTGATTCCTCCAAAAATCGGCGTGGTTGAGCACCGGTTTGCAAATCCACCTTCTGGGCTTTGAATCTTCCATACAAAAAGGGGTTGCAGATCTTTAAGAAAAGGCAAGAGAGCAAATCTTTGCATCCTTACTCCTTATGCTCATTTTGCTAAAATTTGGCTAGTATTTCGAGTCCATGGCATGGGCTCTGCCATTATTTGTGAGAGGCACGTTCTGATATGAGAAACTGCAAGGAGGACTTACAGGATATCCTCACTCCGCATCTTTACAAGAAGCTCCATGTGTGTACCACATTTCAAAATTCAAATTTGGGGAGATGGGAGGGAGATAAAAGGGGGGGTATAGAAAACTACATTCAAAATTCAAACATGTGCGGGAATAAAAGGCGGGGTATGACATAAGAAACAATTAAAAAGTATTAATGTGCAAAGATGAAGAGCTTTATGATAAGGTCATATAGGAGTAAGTCTTGCAAGTTGTGATAATGTTTATATGGTGCATTATAAGTTGTAAGCATAAGTTTTTTATATGTTGATGGAGTAAGCTATAATAAGTTCTTATATTGTTTACATGGTGCATTAGGCATCACTCTATATATAGCTACACATGGGGTAATGGCCCCCTCTGTTGTTCAAGTTAATAAATGGGGCACCTTAGATAGGGGGGATGAGAAAAATAATAAACTATAGTGTAATATAAGTCTATATCTCAACGAGTATCCGAACCTGTCTTTTTCACTTTGAGTTGCCTTTTTGGACGCGCAAGTCGAGAAAGGGGCTCAGACCTATGTTTTTCACTTTGAAGGGCCTCAGAACTGCGTTTTTTATTCTGAATTGCCTTTTTCGACTCGCAAATCGAGAAATTTTGAAGGGCTTTATAGCTATATTTTTCACTTTAAGCTATGTTTCTTAACTTGCGAGTTCAAACCTGCATGTTTCACTTTGAAGGGCTTCAAAACTGTGTTTTTTACTTTGAGATGCCTTTCTCAACTTCGAGAAAGGGTCTCAGACCTTTATTTTTCACTTTGAAGGGCCTCAGAACTGTGTTTTTCACTCTAAGCTGCCTTTCTCGATGGACCTGCATTTTTCACTTTGAAGGGCCCCAAAACTGCATTTTTCACTCTGAGTTGCCTTTCTCGACTCGATAAGTCGAGAAAGGCCCTCAGACCTGCATTTTTCACCTAAAATGGTCTTCAGAACTGATCTTTATTTTGATTGTCTTATCTGCGGCATCACTTGACTAACTTGATTTTATTTTTTGCAGTCCTTATCCCGACCAGATAGTACGTGCTCGAGAGCAATAGAAAGACCCTTCATTGAAGAAAGGAGGCGAGAAGAAGGTGATGACATCAGTTGGACAGCCCATAAAGCACTTCCTCATAGATTTTTATCATCTTTAAGTTGCTCCCGTGGCTTGGAACAGTTTGGAGCACGTTGTTACCATTAGATGGTCCGTGTGTGAAAAGAGTATTATCGTCGTGATAACACGGTGGCCATGGCCCCTTCGTCCACTATAAAATAAATTATAATGATATTATATTTATGAATAAAAAATTATTGAATATATGCACTTTGTTTGGAGAAAGTAAACTATTCAATTGGTTTTAGACGCGTTTTTTTATTTTCTTGACTTATACTTTCGGGAAGCCAAAACAATTTTTATTCCCTAAGCTTTCTATTCATACAAGAAATAAGTCTTCTTTTCAGACAATAATGGGGTCTAAAAGGATTTGCACGTCTGGATTGAAATAACAAGATTCAAAAAAAAGTAAGAGTCCTACTTTAATTAAATGCGACTTATTTATATGCTTGTCTAAGCCATGTTAGACCTGCCTTGCTTCTCTTCTCGACATTCTTATATCCTCTGATTTTTTAATCTCCTCAAGTGATTTTTTCTCTTCTATACCATCATTGGGGTCTGTGGCTTTGAGGGATGTCAACTGACTGTATAATTTGTCCAAATATTCCTGATCCTTTTATACTTATTCTCTGTTATGCTTTCTGCTAATGCTGTCGTTAAGGCTTTCATGCCTGAGTCTTTTGTAAATGTTTCTTTGCATTTGGAAGCAAAAACAAACTTTTTCAGATATTTGGTATTCATTTTTAAATACTATTCTATAAACTCTTAAGTGGCATTTAATTAAAGTGGATCACATGCGATTCCCTTTTTTCTTAACAACTTGGACGTGCGAAAAGTTTTTGGGCTCTTTAACTGTCGATAAATCGAGTTTTTCTATGCGAGGGTAGGTCTAAGCACGAATCGGATCACGAGTCGAGAACACCAAGAACATAATCCAAATGAAGGAAATTATTTACCATTCAAAACAAAGTTATAGTCCGGAAAGAATTTTTATTCATAAATGAGATGGTTACAATGTATATTACTGTGGAGATGAGACCATGGCAGTCATGCTGTCACTACGGTTACATCCACCTGGTAGATGTTCCACCTTAGAGGAACAACCCGTAGGACATCTTGTTTTCTTCTATAAGCTCTGGGAGCAACCTCCTGCTGGCCTGACCAACTAATTTCTCTAGCCTCCTCCCCCATCATTTCTTCAATCGCGGGGTCGAAAATGCTTCTTCTCCAACCTCTGTGGATCTCATGCAATGCTTGCAGGATCTTTTGCGGTTCCTAGAGCTCTTAAATATTCCTCCTTTCCTCCTCATCTCTTGAGGTTCTGCGATAATGGGGACAAGCTTATCCCAAAGCCTTGGTAGGAGTGTAGCTTGAGTGGGATCTGTGCAGGGTTTCCTATGACCTTGAAGAAAGGAAGTCCATAATTAATAATTACGATGCCATTAGCCATGAATAATGAAGAAACGATTGCAAAGATAAAATAGTTTGGAGATCATTCATTCCATTTAGATGCATCCAATCACACACAGATTTGGACAAGCAGTGCCTTTCTCGACTAGAGGTCCTCAGAAGACAGCATACATATTCTTTCATTTCAGTACATTTTTCACAATTTTCTTTTTCCAACACTTAGAAATCACTGATCTTGATCACCATAACATTTCACGTCCATAGACATCATGATTTCGCTGCTCTCTGCGTTAACGTCCTTGTGCTTCAGATAGTTCCTACATCGGCCACCAGAGTGAAAAATAGGGACAACCAACACCTGAACGAGATCATAAGACAACCACTTATCCATTCCATATTCTTCTGGTTGATAACTTTTTGCAATAATGGCATTATCTGAGTTACGATAACACTTGTAGGTGTCCATAATAGATAACACTTGTAGGCGTCTATAATAATAGTGTTGTGTTTGTTGAAATCCTAATAAGCTTTATAAACTCTTTCGAGTTGCTTAACCATAATAAGTTTCCCTTTTGTGATGGACAGATCGAGGTCGTTCACATGCTCGACCTTTTCATTGGCCCCAAACAAACTTGAATTTCAAAACGGGCAGGCCGAGCATGCCAAGGACATTGACAACATTTCTCTTTGCCATACAAGACCATATGGCCACTTTGAATCCCCAGTCCAGGCACTAATCAATAATTTCTTTTGCTTGGGGCCGAGGATAGACGATCTTATTCTGTGTTTTTTACTGCTTCTGTGAGGTGTTGAGCTCAGGGACATGACCATCTTGGTAGATTGCAGCCAGGACTCAATTGACACAAAAAATTACAAGTTTTGTGGGCCCCTCTGGATTCCAGTTCGAGTTTGGCTCTGACTAGATTTCAGAGTTTGGGATCCAGAGTTGGGATCTTGATTCTTTCAGGTTCTTTCTCCTGGTTTGTAGCCATTTTTATAGCAATGTCTTTTTGTGGATTGTCTTTTCTGGAAGTAGTATCCTTTTGTGTACCCAAAATGCGCTCAGATTCTTGTGACTTTGATACTGATTGATTTCTTTCGATATCCCTAAAATCATAAAGGCCATCAGTTAGTAATGTTGAAGGGGGAAGGGGGTTTTGGGCTTTCTCGACTTATGATTCGAGGAAGATGTGAGAATGTGAAATGTTTGGGGGGCCAAATACTACCGAAAGTTGAGATATTCGAGCTTGGAAAGAGTACTGACCTTAGCCGAAGATTCTCCATTATTTGTTCTGTTGTCAGTTCGTCCAAGCCTTGGATGCATGAGGGTCCACCTTCGCTGTCTTTCTCTTCTCCACCTCCATCATCTTCATCCTTACTGTTTCTTTCTGCCTTTCGTTTTTGAAAATGGTAATGAGGTAGACCCAGGTACGACTTAATGATCCCAACCAGATCCCTATTCCAAACCACAAATATTGTCATCATTCCATATAACGTAGCCCCTTGGGAGAACCAGCTGCTCATGTACCACTCGCATACAACCTGATCTCACTCGACCAAGCTTGTAATAAAGTACTTAATCAGTGTTAACTTTGTCAAGTGAAGGCACGTCCTCTATAAACCTACCGCCCTTCTAGGGTTTAATATTTTCCTTAGAGACCATGAACTTATTCACATAGTGATGATCGCTTGACCACCACTTGTCGAAGTTTGTAGGTGATCGTGAAACCATTGAAACCAAAATAATGTTGGCAAAACTTGGTGCCTTTGGCAGGCCAAGTCTGCACTCATGTTCTAGCTCATATATAGAATACAAGACTCTATTGTTGAAATTAATATCTATTGTCCATTGTGAGATTGCAGTTGTCTTATTGCCTGGCATGCAGAAGATCAGGAAACTGAAAGTATCCGGGTCGATCATATCCAGATGTGTCTTATACCACTGTTCCAGATATGCGTTTTCATAGAATAAGATGGGGTCTTCAATCATATTGATGGCAAATAAGATAACAAGTCCAGCCGCTAGTTCCAGACCATTGAATCCTTATGACCCAAGATTACCAAGTAAGGAGGGGAGCTATCATCCAAGCTTGCACTTCAGAAGTGCCATAGCACGTTCAAGAAAGGGGGTAGTTTTGACGTTTCGTTTAAGCTTGATGTTGATATAGGGCTAGCATAGCCGGTTCAATTTTTTTATGTCATCAACATCAAGCGAGACCTACACCTTACCTTATAATATTCAAAATATCAGCTTGCACTGGTGGCAACATTGCAGAATTCTGTGATGCCCTCTTCCAATGCCCGTTGTCTCTTCAGAATCGTCGCGTCCTTTACATCCTGCAGTTTTGAGCTCCTTGTATTTCTGAGCAAGATAGTCCCATCCATTATTTTGCTCTGTAGATCCAGCATTTCATTGTCCGTTAAGCCCTGCATCCTTTTTATGAATTACTTGTCAAACAACTTTGGGTCTGACCTTGTGGGTAATTCTTCATTCCTTTTTATGAATTACTTGTCAAACAACTTTGGGTCTGGCCTTGTGGGTAATTCTTCATTGATGTCTTTAAGCTTACCTTTCATCCACAGAGCCCAGTGTCCATATTTTGCACGACCTAAAATGACGTCATACTGGTCCAACAAGGATTCCCTGCCTTTTCTTGTTTTCTTCTTCTTTTCATCTTCATCATTCTTGTGACCTTCTAGAAAGATATATCTGTACAACTTTTTGAAGGTCTTCCACTTGTTTAAAGGAGCCGTATTTCCTTTACTGTACTGAGGATAACCCAATGCCTTCCAGTGTTGCAGAGCGTGTATGATCTGGTGAGGATACGAACTATAATAATAAATAGAACTAAGTCACTTGAGTCATTTTAAAGATCTAATAGACAGCCCGTCGAAAGACAATAACATAAGACTTGGGGACTTTCTTGACTCGCGAGCCGAGAAAGCCCCCTCATCCTTTGTATCTGCCTTTTGTACAAGGGACGAGGAGGCTTTCTCGACTCATAAGTCAAGAAAGTCCCCAAGTACAAGGGACTTTAGTCCTTGCTCAAAGAAGCCCCCCGAAAGGCAAATACAGAGGAAAAGGGGGCTTTCTCGACTCATGAGTCGAGAAAGTCCTCAAGTACAAGGGACTTAGGTCCTTGCTCGAGAGAAGCCCCCTGAAAGGCAAATTCAGAAGACGAGGGGGCCTTCTCGACTCTCGAGTCGACAAAGCCCCCAAGTACAAGATTGGGAACTTTCTCGACTCGCAAATTGGGCGAGAAAGCAATGGGAAAGTCCGAAGAAGATACCTTATGCAGCTAGCAGATGCCGCAATTGTATTCTGATAGTGGCTAATGCTGGCAAGTTTGGTGGGTGGTGTATCGGCTGACAAGTCTGCACTCCCTCTGAAATATCGATCCTTGATTCTCTGCGAGGCCTCCTTCTCTGTTTGCAATGATTGCGCTGCCCTCACGGAATGCTGGCCATCCACAACCTTGAACCTCACATCTTTACCTTGACGGTCTTCCTCTATGCTCCACCTGAACAACTCACCTGTAGCCCTACTATATAGAATCACGTCCACCGGCATCGGATCCACTACAGGATGACGCACTATGAGGTTAAGTATCTTCGGCATGTGAGCTGCATTGAATTCCCTGTGACTGAAGAG
Source organism: Isoetes taiwanensis (assembly GCA_021234155.1). Taxonomy (NCBI): domain Eukaryota; kingdom Viridiplantae; phylum Streptophyta; class Lycopodiopsida; order Isoetales; family Isoetaceae; genus Isoetes; species Isoetes taiwanensis. Next base: position 992,205 of record JAJEKV010000084.1, on the reverse strand, counting down.
GACTGCTTCACCAGTGCAAACCTTCAAGCATCTTACATCCAGCAGCAACCTATGCCAATCACTATGGGATAAAACCGAGCCAGTCGTTCCATCTGGACCCCCCTCTGCGACTTCTTTGTTTGCTCGTCTGGATCTAAGAACTGGGAATTTGCCATTTCCCCGCTATCCGCTTTCGAGTCCTCGGCGTAGCTTTGAAATTCCACACTTGCACTCTTCTCCGGACTTTTCTCCCTCTCTGTCACATCTTTGGTAATAGTTGAGTGCTTTAGACTCTTAAGCACGTTAGATGTGAAGATCCCTGTGTTGAACAACTTCTTTGTTATCTTGGAAATTTCCATGCAGAACTCCCTTAAGTGAGCGTGCTAGCCTCCTTCATCCCTTCCAAGTCCTTCCAGCTTAAGTTCTGGCAATTTATTGGCGCCGGCCTCTTGTCAGTTCCCTTGGCCTTGCTTATTGATGTAAAAGAATAATTTGAAACTGACAATTTTCTAATGTGGTAAAACTTTTCCTTCAACATATCCTCCATATACAAAGTGAGATGCTGTTGATCTGGAGCAGCAACAGAAAGGACTACTTTGACCTTCTTATACTTGTCGTCGGACTTTTTTTAACCTTGTGTCAGAAGAACAAATCTTTTTCTTTCCTAGACGCTGTTACTTCCCCATACCACCAGCAATCTGTAGTGGTTTCCAGAAGTTGTGTCTCCAATTATTCAAGGACAAAGAAAGGGGTTCTACCAGTGATAACGAGGGACTCGGCCATAAATGTTATAAGACAAAACATCGTCAGAACAAGTCGAGGCAAGGACTCCAAATTGAAAGCTTCCTGCAAGTTGCTGGCTTCCGCTTCTTCGGGTTGCTCGACGCCGAATCCGACCTTGTGTTTTGGCATGTTGCATGGACTCCCCATGTATAATGCGTCGCAGAAGATTTATAATCAGTATGCGAATGATACTTTTCTTTTTCTAAAAGGTGATGAGCAAAATCTATAGAATGCCATCTCACTATTGGATTCTTTTTCTTTAGCATCTGGCATCTTTGTTGTATGGCAGAAGTGTGCTGCATTGTAGATGCTAAATACTCCAATTTCACCATGTGTTACTACATTGCTATGGAATGTCCTTCCTCATAATAAAACGACCAAACTGCTTGGTATTCCTATGAGGTTTCATATTTCATTGGGAGATGCATGGGGATACTGTTGTTAAGGGCTTGGGAAAGCACTTGTTCTGGTGGTCCACAACTAGATTGTCAACGACATGTCGAATTACTGTAGCCAAATCAGTTTTGAGTGGTACACATGTATATATGGCTTCAATTATACTAGCACCACAAGAAAAGATGCAGCTTATCATTAGGATTGTTCAAAATTTCATCTGGGCTGACACTGAAGAAGGGGCTGACTTCAAGATCAGTTGGGTAAAATGCATTTCGCCAAAGCACTATGGGGGGGCTTGGGATGGTCAACTTTCTCCTAGGTACAGAGCAAAGTATCGATTTCCAAGTTCATTTGGAGGATCTTGAACAATGTTGATGAGTATCCAGGCTCACGGTTTTTGTACCAATCCTTGCAACTTTGTGTCTCATTGGGCGCTCCATCTATCAAGCCATTGCTTCCCTGGGCTCTCTTTATCAGCTTATCCTAATGCGTCCCCTTTCCTTAGAAGGCGGCTTGATGCATGGAATATCATATGCATGCTTTTCCATCTCCACCCTATGGCAAGGAATTGCACTGGAGCTAGCTGTTGGTGGATCCCTTTGGGCGATAACCAAACAGATGCACCTTTGGTAGCATCAATTCATCTCCTGACACAATGGCTCTGAAGACTATCAGGCGTGCTTACAATTTTTGCATAGTACAGTGACACACAATTGCTGATATGGGAAGAATTCTGGACAAAGTTCCTTCTTTTGAGATGGGATCATGCAATTTGACAGAAAATTATCTCCATTCTTCCTTCTATGCCACAAGTAGTAGCTTCCCATCTTTAGACTGTTCATGAGAATGTTAGTGTCGAGCACTTCGTGAATTCCATGTATAAGATCCTTCTTGCTGCAGAAATGTTGCCCCCTCACAAAAATGGCCTTTGGTGGTAGCAGTGAATTGCTAGAGAGCAGTTTGGAAATGGGTTTAGGATAAGTTACTTCATCCCAAGCTGTCAGTTTTGTGGTGGCAGATCATCCATAGATGTGCGTGAGTCAATATTTTGGTCCACAAATTTTGTCCTGAGATGCCAGCGACATGCCCTTTATGCGCTGAGAGGGATGAGGCAATCGAGCATTGTTTCTTCTTGTGTCAGCATGCTAGGCCGGCTTGATTGTAGCTTCAGAATCTTTTCAACTACAATTTAAATAGTCAACAAGTCTTATTGGCAGTGTATCCAAGTTCCTAGAACAATCTGGCAAAGCGGGCATTTCATTTGGCTTCAGTATGGATCATTTTACCAACTTGGAAAAGAAGAAATTTTTTCATTTTCAAGGTCAATAGAGCCCCTGATGCTCAAGTGCTCATTGAAGATAAGCACCGCATTGTCAAAGTGTATATAACTTCCTCAATAAAGGACCGAGTCGTATTTGGGTTCACTCTCTCCAGATTAACAATTATATGTAACTCATTTGCATATTGTACGTTGTAAGGCGGCGGGTGAATTTGCTCTGTGGACAATTTCTCCACTGGGTTTTCAGTCCTCCATCTATGTCGTTTCTCTTGATTAATAAAGTTTTACATCCTTCAAAAAAAAAAAAAAAAAAAAAAAACTTCAGTACATGATCCAATGAGAATAATGAATACCTTGAGATTTCAGAGTGGATTCAGAACCAAATTCAAGATACAAATAGAATCACAAGAGTTATAGAGGTGCTTTAAGTGATAGAGATGGGCCTCATTCAGGGCCTTGGGACAACAATTAGAAGCAGGAATGGTCAATGGCACCAACAGAAGTTGTTGAGGTAGAAGTTAACTTATTAGTCGCAGAAATTAATCATGAAGTGCGCAAAAAGTATTTAGAAAGCCTGATCTCCCCCCAATTGTAGGCTTTTTTTATTGGGGGCTTCCTAGGCTTGTGCAAAATACATGGCTATCAGCACGTTGAAGAGGTTAGGCTTGCTCCAACACCAATTGCTTAAGGCACTGGGCAAAAATTTCTTTCTTATCATGATTGATTGTGAAGCAGCTATAGACAGATTAGTTGTGTATGCAGCAGACCATTTTGCAAAAGACTTTATTCTGTATGAATTTTACAAGCCAGACTTCTCTCCTAAATAACTCTATGCTATCAAAATCTTATGCTCGTTTGAAATAGAACATCTACCACCAGACTTGCTAGTTCGATAGTTCTTGAATCTATTGCTAATACACTGTGTTCATATGTCCCACATTCAGTTGTGAAGGGGCCTAGAATTTGTGTTGCTATTCTAGCAAACACACAGATACCCAAAGGAGTGAAACCGAATGTGTTGCTTTATATTTTTATTTAACATTAGAGTTGTCCCGGGGACCATTCCTGATCCATGGACCAGAATTGATCCAGTTGACCCACTACCACTTAAACCATTATATATGAGAATATAGGTTTCAATTTCACAATATATCACTGCCATATCAATCTTTACTTGATTCTTAATGAGTTTGGAGAATCTCACGACCAATGAACTCACCTATATGTTGTGGTGATTGTCCAAATTTTAGAGAATTTGGCAGTTTCTGCAACAGTCTAGAACTGCATTCTTGAGTTTTCCTACCATAAGCAGACCTAAACCTTGTTAAAATTGGAAGTGCTTGCCTATCTATAATAGGACACATTGATTTATATGTTTTCAGTTTTGGTTGCTATAATCTAACACCCGTGGAAGCCGCCAAATTCCATTTTGTTAAAAAATGCTGCTTACGGTTTAGGAATTATTTCTCTTTTATTATTACAAGTTTTGGCTTAATTCTTGTGGCCATGAGTTGTTAACTATATGAAGTACAATGTCATGTTTTTTTGGAGGGTTCATAAGTTATATCAACTTCCAAATTTAATAGAGAATTTCTTATACAGAATTTTGGACAAAATTATATGTTAAACAAAATCACCATCTATAAGTATCACGAGGGTAATAAATGATGCATTCTACTTATATCTACATAGAAAATTACTCTATCAACTTTGCATATATTGTAATTAGGGTTTAACCATGCAATTAACTAGATTTAAAGATGATTTTTAACACATTAGAGGTTAAAAATTTGAGTTAATTCCAAAATCTATATGAATGATGAATTAAGATTTATTGCAAAACGCTTTGGCAACTTGTTTGGGTTCTACAATCACTCTTTAAGTGAAAGTATTAATTTTGTTCAGTTTCCTACATTAAAATTGTGGCATGAAAGATTAGGTCATACACATCTTGAAAATATAAAATTTCTGACAAAAAGAGGTCTTATCTCTGTAGAAAATGAAGAATTTATGTGTCATGGATGTATGTTGGAAAAAATGCCAGACTTCCTTTCAAAGGAATTGTTGACAGGGCTGGAGATCTACTTGAATTGGTACATAGTGATCTGTGTGGACCTCTTAATATTAGAAGCATGCAAGGGAGAAAATACTTCATCACATTCATTGATGATCATTCAAGGAGAACTAGGTATTTCTTTCTTAGAACAAAAGATCAAGCATATAAGGCATTCAGGGTTTTTGAGACTGAAGCTGAAAGAGACACAGGAAAAAGTATCAAATGCCTTAGGTTAGATAGAGGTGGAGAGTTTGTTAATGATGTTTTTAAGGAATATTGTAAAGAACAAGGGATTAGAAGACAAGTCACCTGCAGCCATACTCCTCATCAAAATGTTGTTGCTAAAGAAAAATTTAGGCCAATTTTAAATGGAGTAAGATCAATGCTCAAACATTGTGGTCTGCCAAATTACTTATGGAAGGAAGCTGTGGAAACAGTAACCTTGATCCAGAACTTGTTGCCTTCATCCAGTTTGCAGGGAGGTATAGCTGAACAAATATGGAGCAAGAAGGAAATAAGTATGATTTTCTCAAAGCATTTGGTTGTATTGCTTATGCACATGTTCCAAAACAGCTCATAAACAAATTAGATGACAGATCAATCTTGGGCTTTCTTGTTGGATATGACAATATGTACAAGGGCTACAAAATTTTTGATCCAACAAAGAGGAGAATATTGGTAAGTAGAGATGTGAGATTCAATGAAGAAATTCTATACAAAAATAGAGGAGATTTGGACAGTAGATATAATCTTTTCTCTGACAATAATAGTAAAAAAATTGCAGCTAGAAATAATATAGAAACTATTATAGATGATGATGATTATGAAAATAAAGTACAGGTACAAACCGAAGACAATGATGACAATGAAGGAAAATTACAGTCACAAATCTCAGCTGAGAATGAATAGATTAATGACCATGCTGGAGAACAGGAGAATGTTGAAAAAATAAAAACCAGGAGACATACAGAAGCTGAGATTTTGAGAGATGGACTGAAAAATATAGAGGGAAAGGACTATGGAAGATATGATACAGGGAAAAGCAAAAGGATTCAGAAGGAAGACATTGAAATAAATGAAATAATGGCTATACTAGACCCTGAAATACCCAAAGATTTTGAACATGCAATAAAATGTGACAATGCAAAGGAATGGAAAGCAGCAATGGAAAATGAAATGAAATCCTTTGAAAGGACTGAAACCTATGATATTGTGGACCTAAAGGAAGGAATATTGTGGGAAACAAGTGGATCTTTAAAGTAAAGTTAGGAAATGATGGAAAAAAACATACAAGGCAAGGCTAGTAGCACAAGGTTTTTCACAGAAAAAGGGAATAGACTTTGAAGAAACATTTTCCCCTATTGTCAAGCTCACTAGCTTGAGAATTTTATTAGCCTTTTCAAATGCATTAGATCTAGAAGTGCATCACATGGATGTACAAACTGCATTTCTAAACGCAAAGCTTGATGAAGAAATCTATAAGTAGCCGGCACCAGGCTTTCAGCAAGGAGAAAACAAAGTATGGAGACTTAAAGAAGCAGTATATGGCTTGAAGCAATCACCAAGGCAGTGGTACTTGTGCATTGATGGATTCCTCAAGGAGCAAAGCTTTGAAAAGTTGCAGAATGATGGTAATCTGTACATATTTTGAGACAAAGGTAATTTCTGCATTATTGCTTTATATGTAGATGATAATATCATTGTCTCAAATAATATAGAATGCTTGAATCATTGCAAACAAGTACTGAGCAATAGGTTCAACATGACTGATTTAGGGCAACTCAAAAGATTTCTTGGAATGGAGGTGTACAGAGATCGAAAGAATAATAAAATGCTACTCACTCAAAGTGATAATATATAGGGAATGTTACATAAGTTTGGACTGGCAAAATGCAACAGTGTCAGACCTCCATAAGCTACAGGGCAAAATTTGTCTACTAGCATGAATCCTAAGAATGATTGTGAAATGTTGGAAATGATAAAATACCCATATCGTGAACTAGTAGGATGTTTACTTTATGTTGCTAATTGCTGCAGACCAGACATAGATTATAGTGTAAACTTATTGAGCAGATTTGGCACAGATCCAGGGAAACAACATTGGCTTGCAGCTAAGAGGGTGCTAAGATTTTTGAAGGGAACACAAAAAGAAGGTCTTACATTCTCAAATAGCAATTTGGAACTCACAGCTTATTCGGATGCAGACTGGGGAGGTGACAGAGATTCCAGACAATCAACTTTAGGTTATGTTCTTAAGGTGGAGGAAATTGTGTTGCTTGGAGAAGTAAAAAACAAGGGCGTATTGCTATGTCCACAGCAGGGAAAAAATTAAGCATACTATATATTTTTTTTATAAAAAATAGTTTGGCTATTTTTCAAAATTTTACAATATTTTATGATATACATTTGGCTAAAGTTATTATTATTATTACATTTATATGTATTTGGATTTGGCGAAACTTTTAAAATTATATACTATAAACCTTTACTTAGCTATTTTTTCTAATTGAAACAAAAAATATAAATTAAATTTTGTAGCTTTAGATATATTGTACTGCAATTACAAATAATAATCAACAATCAAGGAACATACAATAATATTAAAAAACTTTAACAGAAGCTCACAACATAGCTTATAACATCCATAGTCTGAACTACATTTAATGCAACAACGTTACACCTTCTAGATATTGTGATCAAATTGCACTTATCTCTAAACCTTGAAGGAATACGTTATGCAATCAACTCGGGCATTTAGAGGGATATTGGTCATCTCTTACAATTCCTTTTTGAAGATGCATATGTGGTATATGTGTGTGGGGTAGATGCATATGTAGTATATGTGGTATATGTATATGAAGATTCACTGATGATGGTAGGTGGGGATGTGTAAAATTCTATAATAAGAATTTATTTTCATTTGGCTATTAATGATTTAATATATAAATATTGTAACATAAAGAAAGGCTAATCCCTTTTTCTTTAAGGAAAATGGGAAAAATAGTTTGGCTAGTCCTAGAAAAATAATGGAGTTTGTAGACTCTGATTTTGGAATGTTGGGCAGACTTCTTTCTATTTGGTGACCAGTGTTTAGATGTTGCATATTTGGCCTATTGTGGAGCCCAAATAAGGTCATGTACCCTGTTTTACTCATTAATAAAATTTAAACATCTTGACTTCAAAAAAAAAAAAAAAAAAAATAATGGAGTACTTGTTTTAACTATGGCTATTTTTTATTTTTTTGAAAGATACCCCCCTTCATAAAATTTGCCACAAAAATTGTCTAGACCCCCTAAAAAATCGCCATTTGGCTATTAATAACCACTAATTTTTTCCATGGTCCACAGCAGAGGCAGAATACAATGCTGCCTTTCTAACAGCCAGAGAAATTATTTGGGCAAGGAGAATGTTGAATGAACTTGGTGCAATTCAGAAAGGCCCTACAGTATTATTATATATTGATAATCTGAGTTGCTTAGCAATTACAAAAAACCCAGTGCTTCATGAAAGAACTAAGCACATTGAGATTCATATACACTATATTAGAGATATGGTGGTCAAAGGTTTCATTAAAGTTGAATACAAATGTACAGAAGACCAGATTGCAGACATTTTTACAAAAGTTTAACAGATTTATGAAGTTGCAAAGGGAGCTTGGTATACAAGAACCTGATCAAGAATAAATAAAACAACTTAAAAATAGCAGAATCCATGGCCAACATGACACAAACTGTATGTCAGATGACCAAGGATACACTGCTCGAGATTGCCAAGCTAGCTTCAAGCAAACATAGTTCTTAAGTACCAAGGTAATCCTCCTGTCATTTTCATATTTGTCTTATTCTGTGACCTGTTACACTTCAATAGATGCAATTTGTTAGTCCTGTGCCTCCTGGTACAGGACTATTCATGCATACGACGGACCAGGTCAAGTCCAAGGATCCATCGTCGAGCCGCACGGGTCACCGTCAAAGGCTCGCCAGAAGACCAAGCGCACCACGCAGACAAAGACCACGCCAGGCGTCAACAAGAGGCGGCGCCGGACAAGTGACGGCGTTCACGCCACCGCCTCGGCGTCACCGATTTCGTGCACTTCAAGAGGCACCGCCAAAGATTCCTGCTAATCGGGCCTCCTTCCAGGAGTCGGCACCGAGATCAGTCAGAGTGTCTATATTGGGCCAAAGGCCATTGTACTATATATATGAGTAGAGCTAGCACATGAGTTTTTAGATGAGTTTTGAGTCTTGTCTCACTTCAGTTTCTCTCGGTTGCGAGAGCTCATGTATCATCATCATTGATATCAAGGAAGCTTATCATTGTTGTCTCAATTGTTCTCTTGTTTTCTTTCCCTTTTCTTGTTTTCTTGCAAATCCCATTGACATAGTCCCCGGATTCTCTGATTAGATCCACGGGTCCTCACAGAGGGCTGTCTTGTAGGAGTTCCCGAACCCAGACCCCAAACACTGTCGCCGCTGCCGGGTCTGATTCAATTTTCCTTTCTTCTGTCGCCATGTCTGGCCGAAACTTCACGCCAGAAGAACTCCTTTCCCGTGCGGGCGCCTGCGGCTTGGGCGCCATCATCGAAGGGAAGTTGCCCGCCACATTCAGGCCTCGCTCGGCGCCACCCACCCCTCGTGTCCTGTCTCGCGTCGGTTCCCGCCTCAAAGCGTGCAAACATTGCTCACAGCCTTAGTCACCTCATCACTATCAGGAGCCCTATCCGGCTCAACCTTCTCAACCTTACTTTCATAACCCAGAACATGCCTACATTCATCCTTCTTCTGGCCATACACCTCTGCCTTCACAACCATCATCTCTCCTACGGCGGGGATATCCACATGTCTCTTTTGCTCCTCCCCAGGAATTTCCCTTCCCTACATTTTCCACCGCTCTTCCTGTTTACAACCTTACCGACCTCAAAACCAATGATCAGACACCTCCAGTACCTCCACCTCAGTTACCCCTTCATCAGGGTCTTTCAGGCACCATGCCACCTCCAACTCCACCTCAATATAATCCCTATCCAGTTCCTGTCCAGCCAAGCACTTTCACCTCTACCTTTCGCACCCTTAAACCGACTTATCCAACCTTTTGGCAACACGAAAGGCAAACCATTAGACCAAAGTGCTCGGGCCCACATGGAAGAATTTGAGGCTCTGGCTGCCCTAAATGGTCATGCACAACCTCAACTGAAATTCCATATCTTTTCCACCACATCGCGAGGGCGCCTCACCAATGGCTTATGTCCAACAAAAGCCACTGAAACAAGATTGGTCGAAAATGAAAAACCGCTTTTTCTCACTATGGAACCACGGATGATGATCAACTTCATCTCAAGCAACTCAATGACCTTCAACAAGAGCCCACGGAGTCCGCCAGGGATTTTGCAGATCGACTTCACATCCTGCCGGAAACTCAAGGAGTACCCACCCGCAGCCGATCTTGGTCCGGTTTCTCCAAGGACTTCCTCCCGACTATCCGACTCATGAATGAATACCGCTACCAAGACTTTGGAGCAGGCTATCGACCTCGCCAATCACTCCGTCAATGTTTCCTCCCCGTGGGCGGGCTCTTCAGGAGCTCCCTTTCATTCCACCAAATCATGGTTCCACAGCATCGCTGTCCAACCTCAACACGCCACTCACCAGCCATAGTCGGATCCGTGCCATATCTCGCAAAACATCAAGGCCACTTGGCAAATGAGTGCAACTCCACCAATGGCCCGCCTCATTGTAAAAGATGCAACATGTGCAATCATGCCACGGAAGAGTGCACGCCAAGACTCATCCTACACCGCTCCGCAACAAACCGGGTTTATCAAGTGCAAACAACACCTCAAAGAACAATCGCCATATCACCGCAACCACCGCAGGGCTCAACCCAATCAACTCTATCAGCAACCGGAGCAACAACGGGGACCCAGCACATGCCCCCCTTTTGATCCTTCTAAAGCTCAGTGTTATCACTGTCACGAATGGGGTCATACCACCACTTCCACAAGTTCAGGTGCAGCTTCCTGGCACCAATCAGACCACCTCGGTCCGCCTCACGGCTTACCAACTTTGGATTGCCAATGGCAAACAAGGCCCACGTCCCGTTCTTCGGAAGCCACCTCGCGCGCCTCAGCAATCACGCTATCAACCAGCTCCTGCCACTCAACCTCAGCTGGATCAACAAGCACAAGAGGAAATTTTTCAGGCTCTTAATCCTCCAGTCCGGCCGTCAAATTGGGTTGGTTTGGTTTCACGCCAGACCAGGGCGTCACGTCCCTTAACCATTATTCCTAATGGCACGCAACCTTCCTTTGGAGTTGACACAATCCCTCATGAAGAGGACAAAAAGGTTCACTTTGCACCTGACTTGGAAAAACTCATGCCTCATGTCATGCCTAAAGTACGCCAAAGCATTCTGAACCTCATGCAAGCTGCTGAAGGCCGCACGCTGGCTAATGTTCATGCCACCACCAGAGCTCAGCAAAGACAAGATGCACCTTCCACATCTCAACCTCCACGCTCTCAGACATATCCGAATATTACTGCCGCAAAGAAGTTGCTGCTTCATTACCACGCACTCCCGCACCTGTGGATTCAGCAGATCCTTTTTCTCATGTGCCTCTGGAACTCCAAGAGGAGCTGGCCAAAATCAAAATTCCCTTAAGTTTGGCAACAATTTTGAAACTATGTCCTGCTCTCAAGGACTAGTTACCACTCCCGACCGTTTTGGTTGGGGCTGTTGCTACCTCTACACCCACGGTCTATGCCACGGTGGGCAATCAACAAGTCAATCATGTTCAAATTGACGGAGGTAGCGCGGTCAATCTCATCACGGATAAACTCCGCAAACAAATGGGCATCAAACAACTCTATCGTGCCCCATATGACATCAAATTGGCTAATGGCCATATCAGAGACCTCAAGGCGTCACACCTCTTCTTCACATCAACATTGGTGATCTCCGATTCCCCTTAGAATTTGGTGTTTGGAAGGCGGGCGAAGATCCAGGTGATTATGAAATGTTGGTCGGCAGACCTTTTCTCCGCCAGACCAAGAGTATCCATTATTGGGCCACGGATCAGTTAGTCATCACAGATGGTCACCTCAATGCCACTATGGACTTGGAAACCGGTAAGATCATTTTGGTCGACAATGCTGAACCCTCTCTCTCCGACACCGATTCTGAGGACGCCCAGAATATCTATCAAGTTCAGGCTCCACCGGCGAGTTTGCCTCTGTCATCCTACCCCGAATATGCTGATCCTTGGGGAGAAATGACTCTTGATCAGGACCAGGATGTGGCTGCCTTGCTTGACCCCTACCTGGCTCCTTGCAATCGCATCCAACGTGTTGATCACTTTTCAGATACCGAGCTTCCTCCTGATCCTGTTGATGTCCACGCTGTCATGAAGCAACCTTTGCTTGATGAAAATCAGCAACCTCTCTTTTTCACCACGCAGAGCGCCACTCATCCTGTCATGCTTCAACCTCCTGCTCATATTGTCAAAGACACGGAAGTTATCCCACATATTCGACTCGGGTCGAGATTGTGGACGTGGGCAACAATCAGCCTGTCCGCATTGCTGCCAATCTTCCGACACCCTATCGTAACAGGGCTGTCACGCTCTTCAAAAAGTTCAAACACATTTTCGCAGAGACCTTCGGGGGATCAACAGAACCTTGGGGGAACTCACCATTCCTACCAAATCCGATGCACGTCCCGTATAGCAATGACAGTACCGGCTCAACCCCAATTACCGTGATCGTGTCAAGGCAGAACTTGACAAACTCCTTGCTGCAGGTTTGATCTATGAGGTCAAACATTCTGAATGGGTGAGCCCCATTGTCATTGCACTCAAACACAATGGAAAGATCCATGTTTGCGTGGACTACCGGAAACTACATCAGGCCACGGAGCGTGATCATTTTCCACTTCCCTTCACAGACCAGGTTCTGGAAGAGGTCACTGGACATGAGATGTACTCCTTCATGGATGGTTTTTCTCAAGCTACAATCGATCTCCATCAAAGAATCGATCAACTCAAGACTACTTTCACCACCCCGTGGGGCACTTTTGCCTACAAGGTGGTTCCTTTTGGATTATCAAACTCTCCATCAACGTTTCAACGCATAATGCTCTCAGTTTTTCATGATTTTATGAAGGAAAATCCCTTCTTGCAAATTTTTCAAGATGACTTCTCTGCCTACAGTTCCATAGCTGACCATTTGGATAAATTGGAACTCGTCTTTCGTAAATGTGATGAGTCCCAAGATTAGTCTCAATCCCGAAAATGAACCTTTTTGCGTCACTTCGTGTGTTCTTTGGGACACGTTATCAACCAAAGGTATCACCACGGATCCTGCCAAAATCAGTTGTGTGCTCAAGGCTCAAGCACCAGCCAATATCAAGGAGACACGCTCTTTCCTGGGTAAGGTAAATTATTACTCCACCTTCATTCCTGGACTTGCAGCCATTGCAGATCCCATTCATAAACTCACGGGTGATGAATCCACCTGGGCTTGGAATTCCCGTAGGGATCTTTGCTTTCCAACGATTGAAGCTTTTACTTACTCAGGCCCCGGTTCTTGTTCCTCCTCAATGGGACAAGCCCTTTCACGTCCATGTAGATGTCTCGGCGTTCGCTATTGGAGCTGTTCTTTCTCAAGAATATGATGCGCACACTGACAAACCAAACCGCTATGCCAGCAGAAAACTCAATCCTGCTGAGCGCAACTACTCTACCACAGAGCGTGAAGCCTTGGGTTTAATTTTCTGTGTCCAACGCTTCCGTCACTATCTTTTAGGCAGTCAGATCAAATTCTTTGTTGACCACCAAGCACTCCTTTATTTGATCAACAAATCCACGCCCACGGGCCGCATTGCTTGTTGGGTTCTCCTTCTGCAAGAATTTGCACCTTTTGAAATTATTCACAAGGCAGGCAAATCTCATGTTGTCCCGGATTATCTTTCACGCATCCATACAGATGATCCCTCCACGGGAGTCTCAGACGCCTTTCCTGACGCTCAGCTCTTTCTGGTCACGGCAACGCCACATTGGTTCCACAACTTTCAACAGTATCTCCTCACAGGCGCTCTTCCACCAGAGGACGCCACGCTCTCTCCCGCCAAGCGTCAATCCCGTCGACACCAATTACTCCACGAGGTCCGTGACTACACCATGGTTGCAGGCCATCTTTACAAGAAGGGCAAGGATACCGTCCTTCGACGCTGTGTTCTCCCTCATGAGGTCCCAGATATTGTCCGAGAAGCCCATGAAGGGCTCGGTGGTGGTCATTTTCATGGTGACATCACGGCACGCAAAATCCTTCTTGCAGGTTATTTTTGGCCCACGCTCTTCAAAGACGCTCACGCCCACGCCCGCACGTGTGATGCTTGTCAGCGTGTGGGAAGGCCCACGGCCCGTGACGCTCTTCCATTGACGCCGGTCGCCACGCCACTTCCTTTCAGCAAATGGGGGATGGATTTTGTGGGACCCATTGATCCGCCTGCGCGGCACACCCGTGCCCGCTACATTCTGGTTCTCACTGACTACGCTACCAAATGGGCGGAAGCTTGCACACTTCCAGACAACACTGCGGCAAGCACCGCCAAGGTCATCTATCAGCAAATCATCACTACAAGAGAATAAGCAATCTAAGTCACTAGTTTCATCATTTATTTGCTTAAAATCACACTTTCAAATTTTTTAGATTTTGATACAATAAGTGACGGTAGCTGTTGATGAAATTGCATCATCTATATCGTCACTTGTAGCATCGCCAATAACAACAGTTGTAGTATCATATTTTATAACATTGTAGTGGCATAATAGTATCATTTGTAGTATCATTTGTAGCTGCAGTTATAATATCATGCATTTTGTCTTTGTTGTGCTATAATAGTGTCAGCTATAGAATCACATGTATTGCTATAATTAAGTCATATCCACCACGAGCGCTATAATAGTGTCACCTATGGCATCATCTGTATTGCTATAATTAAATGACTCATAATGTCAGCACAATGCCACATATAATATCACGTGGAGGTTATAATTGTATCATTATTAATGTCAAGTATAATATCTTGTATTGTTACAAATTATACCATAATTATATCAAATATAATTCCATCTAAGCCCTGTATGAAATTGGGATCCGAAAGATCTAATTCAATAGTTCAATTACCTAATATATCAGATGTTATTTTCAATGGTCTAGGTGTACGAAATTTATATAAAAGTAGTACAAATTATGTCCAAAGTATATATAGAAAGGCATTTGGTATACAAATTAGCATAAGAATAGAAGGAATGCAGCATACATTTTTTTCTTTCTCTTGCATTAATGTTTGCAAAGTATACATTTTTGCCATGCCAAGTGCAATGACAAGTGCGATGCAATTTTTAAGCTGAAGTATGTCTTTCCAAATATCCTGCCTACGCATCCTGCCTGGCAAATACTGCCTGCCAAATCTGGAGTGCAGCACCACAATGATATCAGACGGGCATGTGGCATAGCCACCAAGCTTATGCCTATCTACCATGTAGAAAATCCAGATGTAATCCTTGCTGTCCAATAGAACCATGAGTGCTGTTGAGGAGGTTTGAAAATGACATCTGGTATACAATGTGGAAGCTTCTCTTTTGCTAATTGATGAACCAGTTATTTATCTACTTCAACTCAAGTCCAGTCTCCTGCACTAGCACAACTTATATTTAGTGCTCGTTCAATGTTAAAGTAAATATTTTAAAGTTTGACCACTGCCTTTTTTGATGCTTACCGTTGGATATTGCCATTTAGCATGAGCATGCCACCAGGCTATAAGAACAGAGATTGTGTTGTGTCTCCAGGGAGCTTGCCAGTGCACCTTACATGTGCTCTGTATCCCTTCATTATTCCTTGCAAAATAATATTACTATCAGTATTTTATAATCACTTAGAAACATGCTTCTGAACTTCAAACAAGAATTACCTGCGTCAATTCAGGCTTGGGATCTTGTCTAACCCCGTCTTCTTTCAGTTTCAGTCATTATGCTGCCAATAATCACTTTCTGCTTGGCCTTCCTCATCATCTGACATGGTTGAACTAGAGTTGCATTCTCCTTGTGTTACCCTGTACACAGGCAGCTTAAGCAATGTGTTAAATTTTTCAAATTGTAAATCTTGTTGGCCCGATCCATAAGTCTTCTTTCAGTTCCAGTCATTATCCTGCCAATAACCATTTTCTGCTTGATCTTCCTCATCATCTGACATGGTTGAACCAGCGCAGCATTCTCCTGGTGTTACCCATGTACACAGGCAGCTTAAATTGTTGGCTAACAACTGATATCAACATAAACAGTATCCATGATTCATGATTAACTAGAGTTTCTATTTATTATTTTGCAGATTCATTTTACCCAAAGTCCACATGTAAAAAAGAGTCTCATCTTCAAAGCAAAAAAGTATTGATTGTCATGTAAAATAATAGCAGGGATAATCTTACCAGTCAAGCTTAGAAGATGATCTCGTAAATAACTGCTTCTTTAGATCCATGTGTGGGCGGAGCACTGTGTGGCCACGGAGCACTGGGAGCGTACTGCAACGGAAAGGAAGGGAAGATTTCTTGGAATCTGCTATCTCGGTTACTGCTTGACAAATAGCAAAGCGAATGGATTCGACACCTGGGGGCAGCTGCAAGGAAGTCCGACCACAGTGAGAAGGAAAGAACCTTAAAGTACAAGCTGCTATCGTTTACTTCTCAAGCAACAAATCTGTAAGAAACCAAACCATGTAGTAGTGGTTTGAGGATTTTGGCTGCTGCTAGCACAAGATTCAATACGTTTTCTACTTCCGGTTATTCCATATTGATGCGACCAAAAGGCCTCTTGGGCGCCGACGCCAAAAGCTCTGTGCCAAAATATCACAGCAAAATTAGCCCTAAATGTTTGCATAACCCTCATTGTAAGCAAATTTTTTCCTTAATTATTTCGCCATAAAATTGTTGGTACGCATATACACATACAAGAAATTTAGGCTGGCGGAGCCACCGTCCTATGCACACATGGGAGTTGTATGGGGAACCTACACTCCCTGAAGGTTCCTAGGAGGAACTTGGCGGCCGTGAGCGGCGGCGCCGCTAGGTTCTTCCCAGGAACCTTTAGGTAGCGTAGTTTCCCCAACATGTTCTACCGTACCCCATATTACCCCTCTAGATTGGTATGTAGATTAAAGAGTAGAATCGTTTGCAAATCGAAAGCTCTGTAGATTGGAAGACAGAGCAGAAGACACGAAGCTCCTACTTTCTTTTGTTGCCCCTACTCTGTTTCAAGATACAGAGCCTCCGATAATTTTTGGCATTGCTATGGTCGTGGAAGCACTAGTTTTGCTGCGAATAATATACAGAATCATCATTTGTTGCCGATTTGCATGCATCATGTCGATTGTGATGTGCTTTTGCGTCCCACAAATATTTCCCACAAAGCCACACTTGTCGTTGCGTCATAGCCAATTCCATCAAGACCTCCAAGGACCGATTTGCTGTTTAAGGTATGCAATCGACTTTATGTTGCAAAATGCAAAATGTTTTGACTGCTTTTTCTTGATCTTTGATGATTATTCCCTTGCTCCATCTTCGGATATCTTCTCCCTTTCTAGAGGTTCTGTAGATATCAGAAGGTCTTGTGATCCACAGATCCATATCAAGAAGCAGGGCCCTGATCTGTAAAACTCTGTTGGCGGCACCACCAGAGCAAGAAGCCCAAAATTACCTGGAATACAAAACCGCGATAATCTAAAGTAATCTAGGGTGACACAGGTTACAAATCCAAATACAACCATTGGTGCAAAACCGTGTAGAGAAGAGATATCTTCAAATATCTTTAGGTCTTTACATGAGAATATGTTCAATGCGTATGGTTGGAAGTTGAACTCAAAGATAATGTATGCTTGGATCCTCATCTAAAAATGTGCCCCATATATGCAGTTTCGTGTTACACCTATTTATAAGAGCTCCCATCTCTTAATACAACTTGGGATCAACCTAGGTGTATGATTAGTATTAGCCAACATGGAACTAATGCTTAAAAGAGCATAAACGAACTAAAAATATAATCAGCCTACCCTAAAGGTTCAATTTTGCCATTAACGGTTAAAATACCATACTAGAAAATGGTGATCACCGAATAAGCGGGTGCTCACCAGCGATGGCCGAAAGCCATCGAGTTTAGGTACCATCTCTGCCCGGTTTTGATTTATTAAAAAAAAAGGGGGGGGGCAGTGTACAAATTGCTCTAAATTGAAACTTGCATTTGCATGTCCAAATCCAAATTACGCAAGCTTTGAATGGAACGCAGCAAAAAATCACCACACAAATTGACAAAAAAAAAACATCTTGGAGCTACAAATTGAAAAGAACCATCGGATTAGAGCCAGAGGATTCAAAGGGTTCTTCAATTAGCGGTATCGTGGCACAACCTTAGTTTATCAGGTAGGCAAAGGTTACTATAAAATTTCTTTGGTAGATATTCTCCCCCATTTGCTAGTGAATTTGGTGCCATTCTTCCCCATTGGATTGTGATGCGAGTGAGAATTGCAGCAATTCAGTTGAAACTCTAGTTTGTCTACCAACAAATTGACCAAATAATAATATTTTAGATTATGATGTTGATGAAAATGTAGAGATTGGTAACGAGGCCCCACATTTGGTGATGATGAACTAGAGGATATTGGGCGTGAGATATTCTTACCCTGGATTGGATCTAATCCTCTGAGATATCCACATGAGACTTCCTCCTCCAGGATCACGCCGTCAACGGGATCTCCTCCTTCGAGATCCCACAGTTAACTGCTCAGTTAAAGTGTAGTTGCGCAGTTTAGGACCGATTTTTGGTCGGATCGTTTAGTTTCTCCTTGGATCCTACGTGCTTCTCTTCTCAGCCCATTCCAATCATCCTTGAAGTGATGCCGTTCAATTCCGTGTTGAATTGAGAGAGAAAAAACAACTACAAAACACTTTGATTTTCCTTATAAAGGGCCATTGTTTTGCACATTAATTGCGCTGTAAGTGGGATCCCGTCCTCTGGGATCCTCCAATCCAAGACAAAATGATCCTGCGCTGAGGATATTGCACATGATATAAGAGATGAGGTGGCACTTGGAATTTTGCCAATAGAATCTTTTTCTTTCTGTCAATACGAGTTTGAAGAAGGTAGTATCATTACAAATGATATTCCAATGGTCATAAGCATTAACACTTGTATTGTCATTATAAAAAATACAAGAAGTAATGATATTAAGAGTGACATAAGCTGTGATATTATCCATGATGCTATTATTGACACATATAGCGTCATATGCTAGCACTGATATAATATTGTCAATATGTGATACTATCGGTGAAGCTATGGGTGATAATGTAACTGGCATAAGCTATAACACTTATATTGTCAATAACACCATTGGAGTAATAAATGATGGTAATGTTGATGCAATATGTGATATTATTCATGACACTATTAGTAACACATATATTGTCATTAATTAGTACTGATATAATTGTTGACCAAATTTATGACGATGTTGATGATGTTATAGATGATAGAATCTTATCATTCATAGTGTCATCGTATCTTGAATATCATTATTTATATCACTTAATACTTTTTGAAATTTTAGGTGATATTAAAGTGATGAAAAATGACTATCCTCTTGTAGTGCATCACGCGTTTTGGCTGCCCCACGGAGCTGGTCAGTGATCGAGGTGTCCATTTTATCAATCATACCATAAAGGAGCTAACGGATTATCTACTGATCCATCATCACAAGAGCACACCTTACTATCCTCAAGGGAACGGTTTGGCTGAAAGCACCAACAAAACTCTGGTCACAATTCTCCAGAAAATTTGTGACGCTTCTCGCACTGACTGGCAAAACAAGCTTCCTACTGTTCTTTGGGCTTACAATACTTGTTTCAAAATAGCTACTGGTCACACTCCTTTTAAATTGGTTTATGGTCAAGAAGCTCTAATGCCCTTTGAATACATTCTTCCAACTCTCCGTTTTCGACTAGCTACAGCCCATAATCCGCCTGCTGCACTCAAAGAAAGGGTTTATCAATTGGAACAGTTGGATGAACTTAGACGTGATGCTTACATTCGTGTTCTTCATGGACAACAGTTGCAAAAATCTTTACATGACAAACGTATTAAGACAAAAACATTCAAAGAAGGAGATTTGGTTCTTCTTTACGATTCTCGTTACAAAAACTTTCCGGGCAAGTTAAAGTTTCGATGGCTTGACCCTTATCAAATTGTTCAAGTGGTGCAACCCAGTGTTTTCAAGCTGGCTGAATTAGATGGAACTCCATTACCTACACTCGTTAATGGCTTTCGCCTCAAACAATTTCATACAACAGAAAGTGACAATCATACAACAGATGCTGTTCCAGACAAAGGCACAACAGATAGTGACTAACTGGCGGCATATTTATATTCTATAGGTGGAATTTTTACAAAATGTGGGCAGAACCCATCTATTTCCGCTATGGGCAGAGCCTTATTTACAAAAACGGGCTGAGAGCCCTATCTACTAAGTCCTAAGGAGAAAACTCCTCTACTCCGGGTTGGGAGCAGAGGTGATACGCAGGATGTGGTAGTAATTCTGCTCTGGATCCCAGCGCAGGTGAATCACCACCTCCATCCCGTTGGTAAGGGGGTCGGGATGCTCAGCCATCCCGGCACACCACCCGTCCATGGCAATGCCACGGTTGTGGCACCGCCAGAGGTCCAGGCAATCCATCTTGCAAGTAATCCACTCCAGGCAGTTAGACGGCATCGTGCACTTGTCGTGCAGTCCAGCAGCAGACATACTGAGTGCCATCGGGTGTCTCAGCTTTCACCCCTGTTCGTCTTATATAGCCAACCGAGGACCTCCCTGTCGACGTGGACCAATCAGAACTTTCGCCAACGTGTTTGCAATGCAAGGCTGTTTCTAAATGGGGAATCTTTTCTCCCGCCGCATATCTAGCCATGGTACCTTCTGACACCTTCGTTTTAATGATATCTCACTTCGAGTTGCCAGCATTAAATGACATTCCTTCTTTTCACGCCCGTCGAACATTAATGTGCGTCCTTTCGCCAGCTGTCACATCCGATCATTCTCTCACGTCTCATCTCCACCGTTCCTTGCTTCTCCCTTTACCGTTTGGAGACTTAGCCAAAATTTTGCACTTCAATCGCCTCCTGCGCATCTATCGCCACCTGGCATCATCTACGGTTGCAGGTTCGCCCTCATCATGCCCCTTCGCCTACACTTGCGCGCCCTAAAACCTTTTTGTCTATCTCTACCCTTCGCTCGTTCTCTGTTCTCAGCCTTCTCCCGCCGGATCCTTTCGTTCAGGCGCTCTTAAGCCATGGGCTGCACCCAAATTTTCTACACTTCAAGCTTCTGCTCCAAGGGATGCGACTCTTTTCGAGTCTGTGTCTTTCTCGACGCCCACCTTTCGCGAGGCCCTTGTTGGTCCGAGTCGGGAAGTCGCAGACCGCCACAAGCTTTACGAATTCTCGCAAAAGGAGCTCCCGGCCCCAAATCTGGAGCAATTGAAGTAGTTTATCGCTCACATCGTCAACAGCCCGGAAGGATTTGCTACGGTGGTCGATGGCACCACCATTTTGCTCCACAAATACTTTGATTTCGAGGTATTACGTATTCCCTTGCAAAAACCTTTGTATCTTGGGCTGCTTTTACGGACATGGGCGTCCACTCGGTTTGGTGCTCACGCTATCAAGCCAACCAAAGATCGCCTCACAAATATTGCCAAGTCACATGATACTTTTGTGAAGTTTCTGTGGCGCAAATTGCTTGGGTATTCTATCAAGAACACCCATATCAACAAGCCATTCTATAATATGGTCATCACTGCCATCCGCTCCAATCTCCATATTGATTGGCCCCAGATATTATTCTACCGCCTCCTTCATGAAGTCGACCGCATTCGGGCTACCCCCTCCTCTGGACATGAAGCCTCAGTGGGTGGCCATCTTCAGGCACTCATCCGTCATTATCTTCCTGTTCCTGAGACTCCTTCCACTTCTCATGCCTCCACTCAGCGGTCTCTGCATTCCCAACGTCAAACCCAACAGGCTGTACCTTCACGCCCAACTTCCCCTGGTCATGTTCAAAACCAGACCACGCATGTTACTGTCTCCTCTTCCTCCACGGAAGCCACGCCTTCCACTTCCCGACATGCCTCCCAACAATCTCAGACAAGGCAGCAACAGGGCCCTGCCCCTCCAAATCCTCGCCAGCTTCTATACCAATTCCAGCAGGATGTTCAAGCTGCCGCCCTGCAGTTACAAGCATCACAGGACGCACTCATGCATGGTGTTCAGGCGTCCCTGGAGGCTTCGGATGCAGTTCACCGCGACCTTCAAGCTGCCACTGCACAAGTTCAAAACTTGGAGGCCAAACTTCAAGAAAAGCACGAGGCTCTATTACAGGCCCATGTAGATCTCAAAAATGCTCAGGATCAGACCAGCCTGCTTGCCGATCAACAGGCTCAGCTCCAAACAACAATTCAGGACTTGTTGGGACAGAACAAGACAAAGGACACCCTCCTGGGTGACAAGGAGAAAGACATTGCTAAGCTTGACACCTTGTATGCAGAGCTTTCTCAGACCTACCGCACTCAAGTTCATGATCTGACCGAGCGTGATGCTCGCTACACCTCCTTAGAAGCTCAGCTTTCCACGCTGACCATTCAATTGACATCTCTCCAGGATCAGCTTACGGAGGCTCAGAAACAGAAAATTGTTGATGATGCCGAGATTGCCACGCTGCGCCTCAATACTCATGGGCAATCTTCTTCACATGCCACGCTTCCTATTAAACGGGTCCGTGATCAGTCCCGTCTTCTGTTAGAAAAGGAGAACCGGATCCGTGACCTTGAACATCAGCTTCAGCAAGCTGTTCAATCTGCTGAAGACGCCCAAAACAAACAGGAGGGATATATTGACATTGCTACCAACATCCCTGTGGACTGCTCTACTCCTTCCAGCTATCTAGACTATGTGGTGGCCCGACGGCACCTTTTTCTTTTGAAGTGGTATGCGGCCAATGGCAATGTTCATCAACAGCCACTCAAAAGTGTGGATTTCCTGCGGATCTGGCCGGATCTTTCTATAGAAGACAAGGGTTTATTTTGTGCACTCTTAGTCTTTGATCAGCTCAATTATGAAGACCCCGACTTGATCATTTTCCGTGTTGTTCAGCCAATGGCTTATGTTTTTCATGACTTCTACCTAGCGGATCTCCATGATAAATTCCGCGATGCGGCCCATTGTGTTTTCCGAGGCAACTCCAATGCGGCTTGGTTGTTATCACCAAGCAACCCATATTTCAAGCATCCTGATCAGTCTCAGACTTTTGAACAGGCGTACATGCCTGAACTTGCTCAGCACTTACCTCCTGCGGGCGTGCTGAAACATTGAACAGTAAACAAAAATTTGGCGCATCCTGACGATCTTGAGTTCGCCCAAATTTATATGCAGCACTTGGGAGGCTACAATCAACTGCGTGGCCTTCTGGAAAGCAAGACCATCCCCACGGGTTGGGTCAATCCTCCTGTCTATCAATTACTCTCTACTTCAGAGTGGGACCATTGGTGTCGTGCTCTTGATCAGAATCTTGTTCGAGCATTTAGGGACATGGCTCTGCAACCCACGCACACGGGCATGCTTCCCTCTCCATATGCTTCCTTAGGAGTCCCTCCACGCCCACGGTTCCTCTCTTCTGACTGGCGTCTTCCCTTTTGGACGAAGGTCATGGATGGCCACGCTGGGTCGACTCCGCCTCAGATCTCGACGGATCTCCGGTGGGACCCCCGATTTGTCAGACGCTCAGATTGGGAAGATAATGCCACCTTAGACACTACTGAGAATTGGATCTATATTGCTAATGAGCGTGGTTGGCAACGCCTTTGATGCCCTTCATGGCCTTTGATACCTTCTTGCACGCCGCCACCTCACCGCACGCCGCATAATCCGTCAAAGCTGGTTTTTTGTGGCTGCTCTCGGATGCATCCCGGTAAGCTCTTTAAATCGACAAATATCAATTTTTATCGCCCGAACCCGAATGCCGCTTGCCTTCGGTGTTCGACCCCTTCTCATGGAGTGCCCGGTTTGTTCCTTCGGATGCCCATGCCGCCTGGAAGACATGGTGCGCTCTCACTTCCTCATTGATGCAGATCCCGCCAGGGCTCAACACTCGGGCGACTCTTCAAACACGCCAGGACCTCATTGCCCATTACCATAATGGCGCCTCGGCCTCATTCCCCGTGAAGATCACTTTCGGGATCGCTTTGGTTTCCCGCCTCGGAAGCACTTCCTCCTTTTCTTCGTGACCGTGTCGTTTGGTGGGGAGGTGTTAGTCCCGTGCCTCCTGGTACAGGGACTATTCATGCATACTGACGGACCAGGTCAAGTCCAAGGATCCACAATCACGGGTCGGGTCGGTCGTCAAAGGCTCAAAGAAGACCAAGCTGCACTTCACGCAGACAAAGACCACGCTGGCGTCAACAAGAGGCGGCGCCGGACAAGTGACGGGATTCACCGCCCACAAGGCGTCGGGAGCACTTCAAGAGGCACCGCCCAAAGATTCCTCTAATCGGGCCTCCTTCCGTGAGTCGGCACCGGTGATCAGTCGAGTGTCTATATTGGGCCAAAGGCCATTGTACTATATATATGAGTAGAGCTAGCACATGAGTTTTTAGATGAGTTTTGAGTCTTGTCTCACTTCAGTTTCTCTCGGTTGCGAGAGCTCATGTATCATCATCATTGATATCAAGGAAGCTTATCATTGTTGTCTCATTGTTCTCTTGTTTTCTTTCCCTTTTCTTTCCCGCGTGACATAGTCCCCGGATTCTCCTGTTAGATCCACGGGTCCTCACAGAGGGCTGTCTTGCAGGAGTTCCCGAACCCAGACCCCAAACACAATTCATTAGATTCAATTATATTTTAGATGGTATGTGATTGGAGGAGAAGAGTATAAAGTTGTTGCAAGAAATGTCTTTTCACTGTTGTCTCAAAATGGTCCTAGTTGATCCAAATCTGTAAAAAGTGAATGTCTGCATCGCGACATTCTGTAATAGGTAACCAGGTACAAAAAAGTTCTCAATGTCTTTACTCCTACATAGGGTGGCGCGCAATCTGTTGTGTCCCTTCATATTCCATGTATGGCTCGCCAAAAGGTTCTTGTTAGGCGCCCTTCTCCTCAGCTTAGTAGCTCTAGCTCACGCTCTTCTTCGAGCTCCCCTCCTCCTTCAAGCTCGGCTTCAAGTGCGGCTTCAAGCTCATCTTCAAAATCTGGGATGGGAAGTCAGGGTTCCTTTTCCACAACTGTTGAATTTGAGGCAGTAGAGATATTGTAGACAAGGATCTCAAAGGGTTGTGATGGGATACTTCACCATGGGGATTTTAATCGAGCCCCAGATTTTTGCTTGGGCCGAG
The DNA here is from genome assembly GCA_021234155.1 of Isoetes taiwanensis. Lineage (NCBI taxonomy): Eukaryota > Viridiplantae > Streptophyta > Lycopodiopsida > Isoetales > Isoetaceae > Isoetes > Isoetes taiwanensis. Next base: position 967,233 of record JAJEKV010000084.1, on the reverse strand, counting down.
GGAGCTTAACTGCGCTAGAGGGCGCATGCTGAAGTTGTTTTCATCAAACAAGGAAATTTTGGGGGCATATTAGAACTGAGGACCCAACCATTACATGTGAGTTCTGTTGAAAGAAAAAAAATAGCTAAACCTTTTTGTTTTTTATATATCTTGGCTTATAAGGACTTACAATTCCACCTCACTAAATCATCTACAAATAGACAATGAAGTGTGGGTGATAGTTTATGCCCATACTTTCACACATTATATACCTCGAAGAAAGGGAATTAAAGTAGCACTAAAACTTTCTCAGAGAGATGCTTCAATACATCTCTCTGTTGCACAGGTATATCCATCCTTTTCAAGTTTTTTCATAAATTGTCCCTTCTGACCATGATAAATGCCTTAGTACAATCAATGAAGCTAGCAAAGAATGGCCTGCTTTTACTTTATCAATGGCTCTAAAAGTAACTAGATGATCAATTGTAGATCTCTCTGGTTTAAATCATGCATGTCCTTCTGCCCTTACATTGTTTTCCTCAGCCCGTATAGTAATCTTATTCTTGAAGCTTGATAAAAAGATTATAGAAAATAAGTTGCTTACCATGATCACAATCCCGCTCTCGCTCTTTTGTACAAGCTTGACCATATGATCTGTCCCATTTCTTACATAACGCGCTATGCCTCCATATCCCCTTCTTCCCCAACCCTTAACATTCCACTTCGAATACATAGTAGAGAGCCAGGGATTTCTAATAGCCCTCTTTCTCATGTTCCCTATAAAGAAGTTAGTGGCAAGCACAATAAAACCATTTGTTTCTACCAAAAGCACAACTTATTTCGAGCCCACTGTGATAGACACATTGCCCTTAACATAATTAATCTTTTAACTATATTGTACGATAGTTTATTGATGACCATTACACATAATATTAAGCACAACAACAACAACAACAACAACAACAACAACAACAACAACAACAACAACAACAACAACAACAACAACAACAACAACAACAACAACAACAACAACAACAACAACAACAACAACAACTGTAAGAATTTGAAGATAATGCATTCAATAAACAGATACTCAATACACTGACAACAAGATCAATCAGGCGCTCAAACAATCTCCTGCTTCATATCTCGACCTGCGAGCTCACCTGTCTATGCCTTACTCCAGTATTTATCTCCATATTTACCTTCCAATCTGGGTGCATCCACTTGTCAAATTGTTCATCCCCTTCATATAGAAAGTTCTCCAACTTGCCTAAAAATCAGGAGTAGATAGACTTGCCTTCCTTAAAATTCGGCCCTAGTTGACTTTGACTTTGATCGGGTCAACAAACCCTAAGTGGCGGCGGGGGTGTCTGTGTGTTTCTAGCGAGCCCAGCAACACCCGGGTAGGGGGTGCCCGCCACTTTTGACTTTGACTTTGACTTTGACTTTGACCTACTGCCACTGCTTCCAAATAACATGACACCATTTAACACTTTCCCTTCATGTTATTTTTCCTTGCAACTGATCATATGTCTCAGTCTACTAAATTTTAACTCTGCCAAAGCCTTTGTCAAAATATCCGCCAACCGCATTTTCGGTTTGAACATATTGAGTTCAATGATTCTTTTCTTCACTAAATCCCTTTATGAAATGCATCTCCAAACGATATGCTTGGTCCTTTCATGTTGTATTGGATTTTTCGTCATTCCTATGCAACCAGACCGCCGTAAAAGCAATTTCAAAGGTTTTCTTTGCTCTATACCTATTTCTTGTAGCAACCTTTCACTCCATACTATTTCCTTAGCAGCAAGGGGTTGCGGTGCATATTCTCGCTTCTGCGCAGGATGACAAGCTATTGCCTTTTGCTTCCTGCATTTCCATGAGATGGGCCCTCCTCCTAGCATGCAAATAATTCCCGAAGTTGATTTTCTTTCATCGTGGTCTCCACCCCAATCTGAATCACAAGTATGATAGCAACTCCATGTTATCGAATTAAATTGTATCCCATAATCTACGCCTTTCAAATATCTTAGAACCCTCTTAGTCTGCCGCCAAAGGTTCTTTCCAAAGTTATGACAAGATCTACTTAGAATATTGACTGCAAAATGAAATATCGGTCTTGTGCAGCTAGATAAATATAGTAAGCGACCAACTAACTCTTTGATATGGAATGTTTTCCATTTCTGACTGTCATCATTCAAATTCAAGGTTAGTTTGTTACCCGGAACCATGGGAGTTTTTACCACCTTTACAATCTTCCATATTGAATCTTTTGAGCATGCCTGCAATATTCTCACCTTGTGTCAAAGTAAGAACCTGCTTTGTCTCTATCTCCTCAAGACTTCAATTCCTAAAAACTTTTTAAGCTCGCCTAAGTCCTCATTTTAAATCGATTCTTGAGAATGTCTTTGCATTTTTGTAGCACATCAAGATTGCTACTAACCATCACATTGTCATCCACATATAATGCAATATAGCATACTTCATTCCCATCCTTAAATAAATAAATATTTCCATCATCCTTTAGTTTTATAAAACCTTGTTCCCTTAAATATGAGTCCATGCAAATATACCATTGTCTTGGTGACTGCCTCAAAATATCATATACTGACCTTTTTAAGTTTCCACACTTTATCTTTCCCTTGCTCAAAGCCAGGAGGTTGCATCATAAAGATATCCTCCTCCAAGTCAGCATTCAAGAAAGCAGTAGAGACATCCATATGATGTACCTCAAAATTCTTTGCATTTGCTACTGCTAACAACATCCTGATACTTGTCATTTTTACTATAGGGGAAAAAGTTTCCTCATAGTCAATTCCCTTCTTCTGTGTATATCCCTGTGCTACTAATCGAGCTTTATACTTAATTGAGTGAGGTTGTACTCCTCGCTTGATTTTAAATATCCATTTACACCCCAATCGCATGTCTACCTTCGTAAGTTTACAAGCTCATACGCCCCTCGTTCTCTTAAATGCATCCAGCTCATCATTCATGGCAATTTTCCATTCTTTTGCATCAACCACACTTATAGCTTCTCTATAAGATTTTGGTACTTCAGTATCCAGCAAGGCAAGGATTTCAATAAGGTTTACACCTGCTGCTTCACTTTGTATTCTCCTACTTCTACCTGTGTTATCTCTTCCAAATCTTTCATGATCAACATTAGCCTCTTGTTGCAAGATCTGAGCTGCAGTTCTTCTACCAGCCTTTGGCTGTGTTACCTCCTTTTCTATAGTATCCGCCACACTATCTGAAGCGTCTTCAGCACCAACTTGTTGAGAGGAGAGTTTGTTGGCATCCTGCTCATCATCATCATCAATAAAGTTCGTATTCAATTTCTGAACTTCCTTTTCTTTAGGATTAACAGAGAAAAACTTTATGTTTTTATAAGATTGAGATTCACAAACGTCACATCTCTACTGATCAAAATCTTTTTCCTTTGTGGATCAAATAATCGGTATGCCTTGGATTCTTGATCATATCCTACAAGAAAGGCTATTCTTGCTCGATCATCTAACTTTAACCTTTGTTGCTTTGGTACATGAACAAAGCTTAGACAACCAAAAACTCTCAGTGTCTCATAGTTTGGTTTAACTCCTGACCATAGCTCATCTGGGATCATTCCACTGACAGCTCTATTTGGTAACATATTCTGAACTTTCACTGCTGTTAAGACAGCTTCCTCCCACAAATAATTGGGTAGCCCTGTGTGTTTTATCATAGCTCTGACAGCATTTAAAATTGTCCTATTTTTCCTTTCAGCAATGCCATTAGTTTGTGGAGAAAAACTACATGTAAATTGTCTCTTTATTCCCCTTACCTTGCAAAACTTGATAAACTCAGATGACATGAACTCTCCACCACGGTCAGATTGAATACATTTCACTTTTTTTCCTGTTTCTAATTCCACTTCTGCAGCAAACATTTTATAAGCCTCAAAGGCTTGATCTTTAGTTCTAAGACACATGCATGTTGTCTTTCTACTAAAGTCATCAATAAAGGTAATGAAATACCTTTTTCCCCGATATTCCTCTAACATTAAGAGGGCCACGTAGATCTGTATGCACTAGCTCCAACACCCCTTTGGTTTTTCTTTGCCCTTTTAAAAGGCAATCTTGCATGTTTTCCTAGCATGCAACCTAGGCGCATTCTTGGCTCATCAACTTCATTTTTGCTTTGATTATTTTTGTTTAATCATAGTATCTATGGTGCTATGATTAACATGACATAACCTCGGATGCCAAGTGTCCATATCCGAATCATAAATGTAATTAACACTGGGCAAACAACCACTATCCAATGCAAACAAATTACCAAATCTTCTTCCAAGAAATTTGATCTCATTATTCAAAAGCACTTTACATTGATACTTGTCAAAAACAACAGTGTAATCCATGTCTACTAAGCGTGCAAATGAAATTAAATTTCTGACTAGTGAAGGTACACACAAAACATCCTTCAAGTTTACTGCTTTCCCTTGAAGGTCAAACAATTCTAACATTCCCGTGCATTGAACATCTTGCAACTTCCCATTTCCTAACTTGATATGCTTAATTCTTCCTTCTTTTTCCTCCTTGAATAATTTGGCTGAACTGGTCACGGATTTTTCTGCTCCACTATCTAATATTAACATTTCATCATCATTATTAGATTTTTCTTTTGAAACAACCAAAATGTCATAATTACTTACCTCAGCATCTTCATCCTCTTCACTTGATTCTTCTTCAATATCTTGCACCAAATTTACAGCAGACCTTTGTGTATCAGGATTTCTTCCTCGGCCTCTAGAATAATTTCTTCCTCTACTTGGTCTGCCTCTATTCATTTTGCTGCTTGAGCACTTGTTTGCTAAGTGACCTCTCCGCCTCCACGGTTAAAGCACTCAACCTCTTTCAATTTAGGACAACTTATCTTTAAATGCCCTTTTGCTTTGCAGTGAAAACAAGGACCTATTTCACTCTTATCTTTAGCACTTTTTCCTGAAAACTTTGCTTTGCCCTTACCTGCATACAACACTTCAACATTATCTTCAATGTCATCATCATACAATACCTTATTTTGTTCAAACTCGTCAATCATTTCTTCTTCTGCCTCTCTCGGTTTTGGCCACATTCCTAATAAGAGTTGACAACCGCTTGTTCCCCTCAACCGCTCTTGCCACATGCAATAATTTTTGTTGTTCAGTCAGCAACACCCCAGCACCTTCTAAGTCTCACAATGTTATCAAACTTAGAGAAAAACTTTGGTAAGTCATCACCTTCTTTTACCCTTAGCATCCTAAGTGCTTTATCAAGAACATCAATCCGAGATGATGTTTTTCCTCATAGTTTTTGAGCAGAACTTCCAAATATCACTAGGGGGACTTTCCCTTATCTTCAAAGAAAAAATTGAAGCCCCAACTTTGCTGGTCAAAATACCATATGCTTCCGCCTAATTTTAACAACTTCATCCTTACCACTTTTTACTTGAGTCTACTTCACCGCACTCTTCGAAATTTCACCGGACTTTCCGTGGGTAGAACTTCTTCTTGCAGCCACACAGACCGCATCCCCACTTGAACTAGTTCCTTGAACTAATTCCCGAGCCCTTCATTTTCAAGAACATTTTTGATTTGTTCCTTCCAAATCTGAAAGCCTGGTCCCCCTTCATACACTGCAATAGAGTTCAACAACCCTGCTCCAAACCTGCTTGACATGGCTCTGATACCACTGTAAGAATTTGAAGATAATGTATTCAATAAACGTATACTCAATACATCGACAACAAGATCAATCAGCGCCAAACAATCTCCCCGCTTCATATCTCGACCTGCGAGCTCACCTGTCTATGCCTTACTCCAGTATTTATCTCCATATTTACCTTCCAATCCGGGTGCATCCACTTGTCAAATTGTTCATCCCCTTCATATAGAAAGTTCTCCAACTTGCCTAAAAAATCGAGTAGATAGACTTGCCTTCCTTAAAATTCGCCCTAGTTGACTTTGACTTTGATCGGTCAACGGAAACCCTAAGTGGCGGGGGGTGTCTCAGGTGTTTCTAGCGAGCCCAAAAACACCCGGTGGGGGTGCCCGCCACTTTTGACTTTGACTTTGACTTTGACCTACTGCCATTGCTTCCAAATAACATGACACCATTTAACAACAACAACAACAACAACAACAACAACAACAACAACAACAACAACAACAACAACAACAACAACAACAACAACAACAACAACAACAACAACAACAACAACAACAACAACAACAACAACAAATGGCAAAAGCTAAAGAAAAAGAAAAGTACGAAAGTACCAAAGAACTTGACATTTTCGCAATATCGGTTTAGCAAACTTTTGAGAAAACCTTCACAAGAACATTTTGCATCTGACAATCTGATTTTGAATCCCAAGAAGCAAGCGCCAAATACGTATACAAATCAAATAAGACAAGAATTATCTTTATACATAATCTTATTTTTCAAAAAGTTCTTTGTGGCTTTGAATGCCTTAGGTTGGGTTCACATGCACCTTCATGACCCTCACCGTCATGTAAAAGGGCTCACCATTTTACGCCCACCATCGCCAATTTGCACGGGGCAAAACAGGCCCCCTCTCCGGCGATGGTTGCATGTGAACCGGCCCTTAGCTAAGTGATATAAACACGTCATGTGGTCCACATTTGATATCTTGTCTAGAGGATATTGCATCTTGCAGAGTCTAAAAAAGAACATGACCCTAAAATTTTGAATAATACAGAATTGAGAATCATTAGGATTTGGATAGAATGAGACCAAGAGTTCCGGCTATGCAAGATACCACATGGGCCATGCCTCGAGGTCACATTACCTTGAGCACCAGTCCTGTGATGGGGACATTAAATATACCAAGGCATCGGGGCCTGGAATGAATTGGCTTCCTTTTATACATTTTGTAGTAAAGATGTGCGTGATGAATAAATGACTTGAAGTGCTTTAGAAAACTTATTGGTACACTTAAAGCTCCCCTTCCATATGCATATCTTTAAAAACCTTTGATGCATGGTCCAATGGTAGGACATTAAACTTGACATATCTGGGGTCAGCGGTTTGAGATTGGTTATATGTAATTCACTATTCCATGGAGCTGCTCTAGATGAACTTCCTGTTATCCATGTAGTGTACTTGATGTTGCTGATCAAGAAAATATGTTTGATCCACATTCACTCTATGTTTAGGATTTGATGTTATCATATTTCAGCAAAGGCTTGACCCCTTGGTTAAGTGTGGCACTATCCAATCTTAATTCTTATGTACCCATTCGTCTAGCAATGGCTTTGTTGTCCTTAGCTAAAGTTTATCTTATGATTTTGTAATATTGTATTCAAGCTAAAGATAATCTCAAGCTTTCGCTTAAGTGCGGGCACTATTCAATCTTAATCCCTATGTACCTATTAGTTTAGCAATGGCTTTATAGGTCCTTGCCGAAATTTGTATATTTATTTGTCGTATTGCATTATTCTATGGAAACTCGTTTTTTTTAAAGGGCACTACTTTTCACCATACACAATTACAAAAAAAGTTGACCTAATATCTGTGACCAATGGCCTAATAAACCAAGCGAGATGAGTTGTGCAAGGTGTGGCAAGCACAGTAACCAAACCACAGTGGCCTAATATAGTAACGTCTATGACCATTGATCTAACAAACCTTGGTTGAGTTACATATAGTTATGTAGTTGGATTTCACCTATGTTGTACTTATGTTGCGTTTCACTTTGTGTGTATTTGCGATATAGGCATGTAACTTATACTCAATATAACCCCCCTCCCCAAGAGAGGCAATAGCTTTTGTTAGGATTGATAAGTACCCTTCACAAAAACTTGCAAATGGGCAAATGAGAGTAAGCTCTCTCTAGAGTTCAAAGTTAGAATCTTAAGTTTTAGTGCCTAAAGGCAATGTTCAAAGAAACCATTAAATAGAGATAACTTGTGAATTAATGAATTACACTCATTTAAATGATGTTCGAAACATCTTATTTTAATCTTGTAGTGTGCGAGATCCATGTTACACAAATACCATTTGTTTATGGGACATTTTTGTAACTTTTGGAAAATGTTGGGTATTATTGGTAACTTGCCCTTTTTAAAAGCTATCGAATCGAATGTCATTCGGTAAGAAAAGTTAAAATCATTCCTTTTAATTTAGTCAAAGCTGTATCTTCCGAAGCTGCTGCCCTCCCATCCCATATGCCAGATGCATACTTTATTAGTTCAATCAGTCTGTTATAGACGCACCTTGCTTCAGGCATGGAGCACATTTCTCAGAAGTAGAAACAGATGGATTTATCCATTTTATCCACAACCTTGCAGATTGTGCAGTTGCTATACCAGGCAGCTCAAGGACTGTCCATTGCAGCTCAGAATCTGGCAGAAGGACCTGCAAAGATAAAACAGTTGGAAGGTCTGTTTGATGATCTTATCAGACACCGAAATTCAGCCAAACAGAAATATGCCAACAAATTGCATCATGTAGAGATGGAATTGCTTATTAGTAGCATTGATACCCTTATTCAACAGGTAGATCCCCTCATGAAGAGGGCAAAGAGGCTGGCTTCTAAGAAGAAAAAGGGGGTAAGTAAGTATGTGGCTGTCTTTCGGAATGCTCTTACCGGGGATGACCTGACAGAAGTTGCAGATTCTATGAAAAAACAGCTTTCAATATGGCTGGATCGGCAGAGCATTGCCTCTGATATACGTGACATTATGAAAAGCACTGCTCAGGGACTTTCTAACCACTTGAAAGTGCAGCCTGTTGTTGGGTATGAACCAGTAGCCAAAGCTGAAAGAATTAGGGCACTCTTGCAGAACAGTCATCATAAGGTTATTTTGATTCATGGCTTGTCAGGTATGGGAAAATCTTGCCTTGCCCGGCATGTTGCTGCAAATCCACCAGAACAATTTTCAGATGGAGCTGTGGAGTTGATTTTAGGACAAGGTTGTAGCAGGGCATCCTGTGGCAATAATGCTGTTGAATATAAAAGAAGATTGGCTGGAAGATTTGCTGTCTTGCTACAGTCTCTGGGCCACAAATGGAATGAAGTCAAGGGCATTGAAGTTGATTATGCATGTCAGATGATCCAGGACGCATTAATAGGAAAGAGTATACTTATCTTACTTCAAGATGTATGGGAACCAGATATCATAACCCGATTTAATAAGTTGTATGATAATGAATGCAAATATATTGCTACAACAAGGATAAAGTCTGTTGTCGAGAACACTGAAGCAGATAAAGTGGAATTATCTAAAGAGGATGTTGAACATCTAAGCATTCCTATTTTGATGCTTCACAGCCAGTTGAGTCTGGAGGAGATACCGGTGAGTTTATTCCTGGCAATTTGCTTGATATATTTTAGCAAGTCAGCAGAAGAATTTCACTGCAATTCTAGCAAAGAATAAATAAGTATTCAATAGAGTAGTCTTGACAAAGTAGTAAACAATGGCTATATAGCTTTAGTGATATTGGTGAGCTGATTGGTTGCAGGATATTGCAGACGAACTCTCAGAGCGCTGTGGTCATCATCCTCTGACTCTTGCTGTGATAGGCAAGGCACTTCAAGGTGAGACTAGGCCTGAACAGTGGGAAAGGGCTGTAGATGATTTGCAGACCTATGCTGCTCAAGGACCAGTTCCACATGCTTATCTGGATGAAAAGGAAGCAGAAAGTGCCGCAACGGTTTTTGGATCTTTTGATTATAGTTTAAGGACCATGTCGACATATGCTAGAGAATTTTTTGCGACATTATCTGCCTTGGATTGGAAAGAACCAATTCCAGAGGCATGTCTAGAAACAATATGGCTCACTTTAGGGCAGGATAGCACATTCAGATTGGTTGCAGGGAAACTCCTAGAGGGGTCTTTGTTAGATAGAGCGAATTCTGAAATGCATTACTGCATCCATGACATGGTTGCACTATACCTGGATACTAAGTTTGAACAAGCCATGGATTTACTTTTTGTAGCCTCAGACCCAATGATGCATGCAGCAGTAATTCCCTGGCTTTTCAGATATGGAACTAAAGCAGCAAACGAAAAAGCAGAATGGGCTATTCGAGAAATTATGGAATCAGCCGATGAAACCATGCGGGCAATGGTATTGTGGAATATGTTTGATGTGCTTTGTGCAAGCAACACCATAACAGAACTAGACAATATCTGTAGAAATTTTACCAATCTCATAGTGCAAGGTGTTGCAAATTTATTCTCCAAAGATTATGAAGATTTAAATGCAGCAGCTGCTAGATGCATCGCGTGTTGTTTTACCACGAATGATTACAAGTGCTATGCAAGGCGTCTCATACAAGCTGGCGCCATAGATAATCTTGTGTCCTTGTTGAAAACGCATTATGATTCACATGTACGCAGAGATTCTGCAGCTGTGTTAGCATGCCTGGCCGAGTTCAAGAACAATAGCAGTTTTTTGCAGGAGATCCCTATTGAAGAGATAATTGAACTGTTGGATCCCTATTCAGAAGAAACTCATGAGGTGGTAATTAATGCCTTGATGCGATTAGCACAGACAGGGCAACAAATTGCTATAGAACATTTTTTCAAAGCTGGCATGGACAGAAAACTTGAAGATATGCTTGAAAGGGGTTCCGAGAGGGCACAGCGCAAGGCAATTATTGCATTAAAATCCTTTCATGAATTGGGGGGTTCCAGTGCAGTATATAATTTCCTGAAGTCTGGTATCTTAAGCAGAGTACCATGGCAAGCTCGTTTAACTTTAGAGAAGCTTACACGAATGGAACGACACCCATCTTATAAGAAGGTGCCTCAACGTCAAAGTGTCATGGAGCTTATCCAGAAGTTTATGGCAGGATCAGAAGAAGAGCAGATAGAAGCAATTCAGGATCTTATTCCAATAGTTGAGAGGGCAGACAATCTACAAGTTAGAGAGGTTATTTTCAGCACAAGCCTGATAGGATTTTTTGGTAGTATATTGGACAACCCTATGCATGACCATAGGGTGAAAAGCGAGACAGCTGTCGCTCTTGTCAAGCTGTGTTCATCAGGAGGGGATCAGTGTATCCAATTTATGCTCAATGCCAGGGTGCTGGAAAGCTTGGTTGGGATGATGAAAACAACCCAGACGGAGGTCCAGGAATTTTCATATACAACATTTCACAGCCTAATATGTATAGGGAAACGCCAAGTCTCTGACAGACTTCTGCGGAAAGGGTTGATTGATGAATTAGTAGTGCTTATAGAACAAGATTCTCAAACCTCTAAAGAATTAGGGCTACTATTTATTCAAGATTTGGTTGAGATAGGGGGAAAGGAATGCACAGATAAGCTCTTGAGCTGCAAGATAGTGGAAAAGTTAGTCATTCTTTCAGAAGACATTAATTTCAAGAATGTGATATTCAACTTTGTCCGGTCTATTTATAAGTGTGGTGGACTTTCGACTACAGAGAGTAAGGTCCTATCACAGCAAATTCAGCGACAAGCACGAAATGCTTTGAAAGATGCTTCACAGTTAAGAAAGCTCAATTCCCTGCTACATGAATTTGCTAGGAACAACGAGGGATCTGGCACTAGTCGTCGAAGTGAAGGATCCATTAGAAGCCGTGCATCTTTCAGTTGATTCAAGTGGAGACATAGGACTTGATCAGGTCAAGTAAGCAGAGGTACCACGTGCATCATACACCTAGTTGTCATGAATCAGAAGTTCCTTCAGTTTAATATGTAATAGTGAACAACTTAAAGGCAATGGCATTCTGTACTACCTGAGAAGAGTAGGCCTAGGGCCTAAGATTGGCTCCATGCCTACCCCCATCCCATTTTTTGTATATGATAGCAATTGGGCATGGGAATAGACCATGGATGGGCAAGACAATCAGCATCATGTTGCATGTATGCCTGCATAACTACAATGTATTGCTTGTGGGTCAAGTGTTTAAGTAGCGATAAACAACTTACTTCTCTTTCAAGCCTCTTTATGGACCTGGTATATTTATCTTCCATTTTGTTAGAGCATGGTCCAACTCCTTCTTGCCTTGCTAGGACGACACATTCAAGCTAAATGATTGCAAAATTTTACACAAAGCTCATCTTGAGTTGAATCAGCCAAAAACTTAGGATTGGTGGACCTGCATCTACCTTTGCATTATCAGTCAGTTTTACCCAAACAACTTTTCCTAATATTAAGCTTGGGATAGTCATATAATGGATTGGTGCTGGAACCCATGACTGCTGCAGCGTGAAGCATACTGTCAAGGGAGAGACCATGTGTCTTCAACAATTCTTGCTGTCGTTTCAAGATCTCCAATTAGCTTGTTGAACAAAGATTGAGATGCCTGTGAATGGATAGCGCCATTTAATTGAATCGTTACGAATGAGATCGTCATGTATCTATACAAAAAATCATGTAAACACTTAAGATATATCCTGCATTTTACTCTTTTCTTCTTCCTAATATTTTTCCAAATGTATAAACATAAGCAGTTATCTCGTTTTCTACCTTATCCATGCTAATACAAACTTTCTGCTCTTCTCCTGATAACGTGCTGGTTTAAGATTTTATCTCGATGGTGGCATGGGTGTTGTACATGCAAAGGGAGAGCCTCTCTCCAAAGCCACAACTGCAACTAAGCACTCTTGACAGAGAGTAAGATTGAGAGACATTAACACAAGAAATAGTCACTGAGCATATAACCAACGTCCAAAAGCACTTTCAAATTGCAAATGCATGGTGCTTTACAACCAATAGATAGCCTTGGGAGAAGAATCAACACCAATTTAGACTACAATGAAGACCAAGATGAACTAGTGCAATGAAGGATGATAGTAATGGCTAGATATATTACAATCTAAATGCTGCACTTTAACAAAATGAAGATAACTCTATATGCATATGCTAGTACAAGATGGGCTTGCCACATTCGAAGCTTTAGGATACGAAAACATTTGTGACATCCTTTAGGTGAGTGGTGGGTGAAGCCAAGAAGCTTTATTGGTTTGATTATTTTGTGAAGGTGAAGCCAAGAAGCTTTACTTGGTTTGATGGTTTTGTGAAAGGCTATTACGATGATGTAAGTTGGAAGAAGACGTTTAGGATGTCGAAGAATGCCTTCGAGTTTCTATGCAATAGCTTGAATACTGAGATTGAAAAGCAAGACTCGCATTATATCTGTAGACGTTAGAGTAGGATGTTGCCTGCTGAAGTTGTTTAGAGGGACTGACTATCTGATTTTGTCAGAGAAATTTAGCAGAGAAATTTAGTATAGGAGTGACCAGTGTGCATATGGTAGTGAGTGATGGAGAGTGTGCATATGGTAGTGATGGAGATTTGCAAAGCTATTGTTAAAGTATTTTGGCATAAAATAAAATTCCCATTAGATGCAGAACTGGATTTTACCAAGTTTTCAAAACTACCAAATGTCTTTATATCGCCTTTATCGCATCACGTTTAAGTTTTATTCCCGATATTGTGCCAGATCATTTCTTCACATGTTTTAAAAAACCAAAAAGCCTTTGGCCGTTGAATCCTAAATCTTCTCTCAAACTCACCGTACATGTGCCAAAGCTCAGACTAAAAAGAGCTCCCCCCTCCAATCAGCTCAGAGGCACACAAGATATTCGAGTGGAGTTGCAAGGAAAATTTGGATCTGCAATGCTATCCACACGTAATCAACAAACTGAAATCAACATAGGTAGCAAGCTCTACTCCAGCCCGCCCACATAAAAAAGTGGATTTGACTCTGCCAGGTCTGCTCCATCTTCAATCCGTGGCTTGCCCAACACAACAAACCCAAGCGATCCGAGCACATACAACCAATCAATTCTCTAAATCGAATTAAGCCACTCTTGTGGTTTGCAAAAGCTCACAGATCCGAATGCCCCAAATCGAAAAATAGAGCGACCAGACCAGACCAATTTCATTGAAGTCACTCTTGCGGTTTGCAAAAAGTCACAGATTCGGATGCCCCAAACCGAAAAACAGAGCGACCACACCAGACCAAGGCAAAGGGAAAAAGATACACTTGCCAAATTTAGGACCTGCATGCAGTTTCCAATTTTGCTGCAGGACCAGCCGCATCTAGGCGGCCACTTGATATCGACCAGCCTAAAAAATTAAGATAAGAAAAACAAGGTGCTGCGCACGGAGTTGCCCTCCAGTTTCTTGAGGGTGAAGTGGCCTAAATCAAACCGTGAAGTCATATGTATTTGATGTTGTGTGGGGAGTGTTGTGCAAGTCATATGTATTTGATGTTGTGTGGGGAGTGTTGTGCTATACAGAGGTGTCAGGTGTAAATTCCTCCATCCTTGATTTGATATATTCCAGGGCTTATTCCAGGCTTATTTTGTGATCCACGATCACACATGAGAACAAAAGCGATGTCTCTTAGTAAGTTACCTCGGAAGCTGCATCTTACCATCATTTAAGGATCTACACTCATACATTATCAAATGGTTTCAAAGGTGAAACTTGTAGCTTAATTAAAATTTGTAACATTGCACAACACAAGCGATGGCTTGCGATGCAACTCAGGAACTAGAAGTTTAAAGGGGAGAGACAAAGGCAGAACAACTTCGAATTCCATGTGGAGGCAAATATTTTGAGTTTGTCGATGAGAAATTCTTAAATTGTCCACTAGCTTGGTATTTCTCTATGGGGCAGTTATTCTTCCTTTCCAGGCTTGCATGGTTGTATAAGATTGTGGAACTAATGAATGTATTGATAAAAGTGTGCTAAGATTGCTTGAAACGAATTGTTCTTGGCTTTTTATGTGTTCATATTTTGTCAAAATAATAAAGATGATAGTAGAAACACATAGGAGATGGCAGGCAAACTCTGGGGTGCTGGGTAAACTCTGGGGTGCCATAGACGAGCATGCACCACTGGTGCTTACTTTATTTATATCAAGTCTCCCAATTATATTCAAGATCTACATCAAAGGAACATGCGTGCCATATTTTGAAGAGAATGATACTGCAGTCAAATTAATCTAGACAATTTAAGTCAATCTAGATTTCTAAGCATTCAATCTCATTCTACTCAATGAACAACTTCAATAGTTAACAAGTCTTTTATATTTGCATCATAACTTCAACCATTAGATTGCTACAGTAATAACACTGTAGCAGAGGTATTGACCCAAAAACAAGTTATCGTTGACTATACATCCGATAGCCCAAGCACAGAGCAAACCTTCCGGAAATCACCTGCAATCCATCCGTGCATACACAAATCAATCAATCAATCCTTCTTAAACAAGTTTGGGCCAGATCCGGCGCCATGGCGGGCCGACGACCTCCTATGAGCTCCAAACAAAGAAGTTTCCTTTTCAATAGTTTTCCCCTTTTCTCGCTTATCCCATAAGGGATTTAACTTTAAAATGCTTTTCATTTGGTTCAACCATGCAACCATGCTTGCCCCTTAGCCATTAGCCATTTTTCTAGTCCCTTAGCCATTAACCATTAGGAACTAATTCGATCTTAGAATCTTGATGACAACATGAACTTTTTCTACATTTCCCCCTTCATTTTATCATCTCTGCTGCATTGAATCATTTTTTTTCAATTTCAGAACTTGCCTTCGCACAATGCCTTAGTCAAGATATCTCCGCCAGCTTGTCTTGAAGTATTTACATAAATGAGTTTGACTGCATTCTTCTTTACAAATTCTCTGATGAAATGGAGTTCCAACTCAACATGTTTAGTCCTCTCATGTAGGACTGGATCTTTGGTCATTGCAATGCAGCTTGTGCTGTCACAGTAAAGTTCAGTGGCCTTAATTTGCTTATAACCAAGTTCATCAAGCAGCCTTCTTTCCCAAACTATCTCCTTTAGGTCATAGGTACCGAGGTATATTCTCAAAGAAGACTAGACATTGCAATTGCACTTTGTTTTTTGCATTTCCATGCAACTGGAGCCCCTCCTAGAAATATTAAATAGCCAGAAGTTGATTTTCGTGTGTCAAGGTCACCTCCCCAGTCTGCATCACAGTAGGCTTGTAACTGCATGTTTTTTGTGCAATATGTTATACCATCATCCATTGTTCCCTTAAGATACCTCAATATCTTTTTAGCAGCTGTCCAATGATCCCTCCCTGGATCATTATTGTACCTACTTAAGATGTTTACTGCAAATGCTATATCTGGACGAGTACAGTTTGCCACATAGGATAGACATCCTATCAGTGACATATAAGTATATTCTTCATCTCTGCTCTTTCTTTTTCTGATTTTGGACCCATCTTGGCAGATATTTTGCTTCCTGGCACAATAGGAGTCTTTGAGACATTGTAGTCTTCCATATTAAATTTTTTTAGCATCCCTTCAATTTGGCCCCTTTGAGTGAGTACCAATGTTTTATCAGACCTGTTTCTATGCACTTCGATCCCCAAGAATTTCCTTAGTTCACCTAGATCTGTCATCTTAAACTTGCTGCTCAGAACTTTCTTGCAGTGATTCAATGCTTTTATTCCATTTGAAATCATCAAATTATCGTCAACATAAAGAGCTATTATGCACCAGTCATCTCTAGCCTTGTACTTGTAAAGATTACCATCATTCTGGAATTTATCAAAGCTTTGTTCTCTAAGATAGGAATCAATACACTTGTACCATTCCCTTGAGACCTTTTAGACCATACACATTTCTTTTAACTTCCGTGACTTTCCCGCCTCCTACTTCAAAGCCCTTTGCCTGTTTCATATAAATGTCTTCCTCAAGCTTTGCATTCAGAAATGCAGTATTTACATCCATGTGATGTATCTCCAGGTTGTATGCATTGGCTATAGCCAAAAGCATTCTTATACTGTTCATTTTAACAAGAGGCGAAAAAGTCTCTTCATAATCTTGCCCATATTTTGTGAAAAACCTTGGGCCACTAAACGAGCCTTAAACTTGGGAGTCTTTCCATCTGCCTCTGTTTTTAACTTGTACAGCCATTTACATCCCACAATATTTTTATCCTCCCCGAGCATTTACAAGTTCATATGTATCGGCCCTCCTAAAAGAACTCATTTCCCTTGCATTGCCTCCATCCACCTCGCTTGCTATCGACGAGATAATTGCCTCTTTTCAGATGTTTTAGGAACCTAAGTATCTAGATGCATTAATATCTCAAACAAACCAAGGATCTCACCTTCATTGTCTTTAAGTCTTTTTACTTTTGCCAAATTCGCCTCTTCCAAACTTTTCATCTTCGCCCCAATAATTT
This sequence comes from Isoetes taiwanensis, assembly GCA_021234155.1. Classification (NCBI taxonomy): domain Eukaryota; kingdom Viridiplantae; phylum Streptophyta; class Lycopodiopsida; order Isoetales; family Isoetaceae; genus Isoetes; species Isoetes taiwanensis. The sequence goes on along the minus strand of JAJEKV010000084.1, from coordinate 950,063 downwards.
GAGCTTCAAATTTTTCTTCCTCCCATCGGGCCTCGCTGGTTCATTGACTTGCTGGTCAACTGAATCCTCATGCTGCACATTTTCAACATCAACATTAGTATCGTGCAACCTTTGGTCAACACTTACTTCATGTTCTCGATCTCCTTGCCGCACGCTTACATTCATGTTAGGGCAAGGTTGGTTCAAGCTTATTTCATCTTCCTCATCTCAGACAAATACTATTGCTGGTTTGTTTACCTCATCTTTGAATTGGACCCTTTTGTCCATCTTACATTCGCTTATATCTCGCTGGACTCGTTAATCCTTGGCAAGATTTTTTATAGAATTGTTCTTCATCAAACAATACATCTCGACTTATAATGATTCTCCTTTTTGCTGGATCATATAATCTATAAGCCTTGGATTGTAAATCGTACCCTACCATGTAAGTAATATATGCTCATTATCCAACTTCTTCCCTCGAGTTCTTTTCCGCACATGAGCATATGCCAGCACCCATAGGCTTTCACCGCTATAGTCGGGGTCTTTGAACACCAAAGCGCCAATGGAATCTGCCCCTTTAATGCTTATGGAAGGTAATAAATTTTGGACAAACACTGCTGTCATAACCGCCCTCCCAAAGAAAGTTAGGCAGCCCCGAATACTTGAGCATGCTTCCGACAAAGATTAAGTATTGTTCTATTTCTTCTCTCAAAGAATTCCATTTTGTTGAGGGGAGAATCAAAGTTAACTGTCGCTTGATGCCTAATTCATTACAAGAGTGCTTGAACTCATTTGACAAAAATTCTCCTCCTCTATCTGTGGCGTAAAACATCTAACCTTTCTTCCAGCTTCCAATTGTACTTCATTTACAAATTTCTTAAATGCTAGAAGAGCTTGATCCTTGGTGCTTAGGCAAGAAACCTTGGCCATTCTCGCTATAGTCGCTTTCACAAAGGTAATAAAATATCTCTTCCCGTGAGAGACTTGATATATTCAATGGTCTACATAGGTCTGAAATGGATTAGATCCAAAGACCCCTTTTGCCCTTTTTTTCATGGATTTTTGAACGGCAACCTTGTATGTTTGCCTAGAATGCAACCTCGCACATTTAAATTTTTCCCTTTGATTTCAGATGCCTTTTAATCAAAAGCTCAATTGTTTTTTGAATTTACATGACACATTCTTTTCATGCCATAGTTTAACATCCTAACAAGTTACCGTGATTAATACTTTGAGTCAAATGATCGTAATTCAAAGCCAAACAAATTTCCAACTCTCTTGCCAACAAACTTTAATTTATTATCATAAAACACCTTACATTGTAATCTTTCAAATAAAACTTTATACCCAAGATCTACTAACTGGCACACAGAAATCAAATTCCCCTACTAATCCTCGGTATACGATACTTTTTTTAATTTAACTGCTTTTCCATCCAAATCATAAAGCTCCAACATTCCAGTGTCTTTAATCTCTTGTAACTCTCCATTTCCTAATTGCACATGCCCTCCTTGATTCCCCCGCAATCTTTAAGCATGTGTGTAGATGAGGTTACCGTCCCTCTCAGCCTCTGGAATCTAAAATCATCATATCATGGTTATTTTCATCCTTTTGTAAGTGACATAGTTCAGAATAATTTACCTCTTCATCTTCGTTTTGCTCATCTTCATCACCCCGAGACTCTTGAGTTAAGTTCAAAGATGGACTTGTCTTGCTCACCCCTTCCCCCGCAGCCCCCTCCTGTTTCCCCGCCCGCCTCTTCCTTTAATGTTCATACCCCTCTGCTTGAACAATTTGAAGCAATGTGGCCCTTACCTTCACAATTGTAGCAAACTGTATCTTTCCTCATTTTAGGACAGTCAGCTTTTAAATGCCCATAATTATTGCAATTATAACATGGTCCAATCCTTTCCTTATCACTGTTACTGCCAGTTTTCTTTCCTTTGTACTTTCCAGCAAATAAGACCTCTGTGTTCTGCTCATCATCCTCATACCCAATTTGTTTCTGCTCAAATTCTGTTCGTATAATTTGTATGGCGTGTTCCTTAGTTCTAGCAATGTTTCTTACTAAGGTAGCAAGATAGGCATTATGTGCAACTGCTCTGGATATGGCCAATAACTGGTACTGCTCATTTAGAATAACACCAGCTCCTTCTAAATCAGCTATGATTGAGTCGAACTTCTCAAGAAATTCAGTTATGTTCTCTCTATCATGTAATTTTAATTTTCTTAGCTGCTTTTCCAAGACATCTATTTGGGAAGAAGTTTTAGCTTCATAATTTTTTATCATATACTGCCACATCTCCTTAGGACTTAACCCTCTCAATTTCAACTTAATTATCGGACTAACCTTACAAAGAAATAATTGCTTGTGCCTCCATGATTTTGAGTCGCTCATCCATTTCTCTTGCTTGTTGCATATACGCCGATAAAGTGTTATTGCTTCCTGCAGCAGCTCCTGTACCTCCACCAGCTATTGAGCTTGCTTCATCTGAACTAGAGCTAGCTCCTCCTATACTAGATGTCCCTAAGACAACATTAGTACCACCATAACGCCTGCTTGTACTTGGCTCAATCAAGTACCATAAATTTTCAAACTCCAAAACCTCTTTAATACTTTGCTTCCAGATTTGGAAGCCACTCTCACCTTTGAATACCTCTATAGCATTGAGTAGATTTGCCCCGAACCTGCTTGCCATGTTTATCTGGCTCTGATACCAATGAAGAGAATGATACTGCAGTCAAATTAATCTAGACAATTTAAGTCAATCTAGATTTCTAAGCATTCAATCTCATTCTACTCAATGAACAACTTCAATAGTTAACAAGTCTTTTATATTTGCATCATAACTTCAACCATTAGATTGCTACAGTAATAACACTGTAGCAGAGGTATTGACCCAAAAACAAGTTATCGTTGACTATACATCCGATAGCCCAAGCACAGAGCAAACCTTCCGGAAATCACCTGCAATCCATCCGTGCATACACAAATCAATCAATCAATCCTTCTTAAACAGTTTCGGGCCAAGATCCGGCCGCCATGGCGGGCCGATCGACCTCCTATGAGCTCCAAACAGCAAGTTTCCTTTTCGAATAGTTTTCCCCCTTTTCGGCTTATCCCATAAGGGATTTAACTTTTAAAATGCTTTTCATTTGGTTCAACCATGCAACCATGCTTGCCCCTTAGCCATTAGCCATTTTTCTAGTCCCTTAGCCATTAACCATTAGGAACTAATTCGATCTTAGAATCTTGATGACAACATGAACTTTTTCTACATATTTAACATTTTTATTTGTCATAACTAGTAATGGTGCCCAGCATTGCCGCCTCAAAGCTATCACATTTTGTATACATATCAAACAGAGCATTATGAAGTGCAATACAACCCTAATGCCATTATTAGCCCGCATTGCATTATGGGCATAACTGTAACCTTGCTCCATAAATGCTGCAAGCCCATGGCTGGATCCCGGCACAAGAGAAATCCTTGCATCCCCAACTAATGCACACAGTGGGGATGCTAACACGCTCGCATTACCAGCTCCCATACTTGTCCCATAAGATACCTTCATGCTAAAGATCCACATTCTTAACAGTAACTAAGCGGGCCGGGCATAGTCATGTGTTTGCAGGGACATGCACTACAATGATAATATTCCATGAAAATTCGTTCGTTTCTGACAATTTATAAGAAGTATGTCTTGCATCTTCTAACGCCCCACACTTGCTATAGAGCTCTAACACAAATAATCGTTCTGTAGCAATACCAATGCAGCAAGTCAATCGGAATTCTAAAACTAACCAAAGTTAACAAAACGAATAAGTGCCTTACATTTTCATTCAAGAGCAAAAATTTTCCAAGGTAACTAACCAGATACTTGAAGACATTTGCAATTGCAAGAATCCTCTGAGAATGCTGTTATGAATAAAATGCAATGAAAATTATATTTACCATGCTGTTGTGACGGTGTCCTATGCAAGCCGAAGAAAGCATATATAAGATCATCTAGAAGCTCATCCATTTGATTGATTTGCATAGCTATAATGTAGCAAATGAAGTCTCCAACTCTGATAGTTCGTGAAACAACAGTAGTATCCATTTCAAAAAAAGTTTTTTTGCTTTTTGTTTTTAGAAGAAGAAAAGGAAAAAAAGGGTGGCAGAGCAAGAATAGCCATCAAGAATTGCTAAAGATTTTGTTAATAATTGGAGGACATGTTTGGTTAGGTTCCATTTGTATTTTCGGTGGAATCTGACACATTCTAACCAAACCTTTTGCATGGGCTCGTCGTGCTCTCGTATGGTCTGGAGAAGCTTACTTATCTTATAGTTTAGGGGCTCTTTCCGTCTTTGGTTTCATCGCTTGTTGCTTCGTTTGGTTTAACAATACAGCTTACCCTAGCGAATTTTATGGTCCTACTTGTCCAGAGGCCTCAAAGGAATACAAAATGTCTCAATACCATAAAAATCTACCAATTCTTTTTAATGTTTGACACAAATTTTTCAGAACAGACCGATGTACCCAAGTGGATAGCAATCCTTGCACATCCCATCTAGCCAAGGCAGGGGGTCTAATTCCTGTTTATCCATTGAAAGATGTGTTAATTCACTTATTCATTTATATTGAAAAGAACTTTCCTTCATAATCAAATCACTGACCCCAATCCCAAGCAATACCTAGTCTGACTCCGTAAAATTCCTGGCTTCAGATCATTAAATTTGCCCCCAAAGGGAGCTCTTATAGTAACGTGAGGTCCTTTGTGGCCATTTTGTTGAGTGCATTTTACGGCCAGAGTCTAGATGCATTTTAAGGGCAGAGTCTAGACGCCTCTTCTGGGATCTCCAAAATACCTACATGAAATTAACAACAAAGTTAAGAATATCCAAACTTGTAGAGCAAATAAGTTGAATTATTACATTCAGCTGTTAATGTATTATTGCAGACCCGATCATATACAGGCCCTCCGCTTCCTCTTCTTGGCTTTCTAAATCATCAGCTATGCAAATGAGGCTTTTGCGTGTCTATCCATCCAAAAACTGAAACAAACAAATAAAAGTTTTTAAAAAGAAACCTAACGGATTTAATATTTTAACTAATTCCCAATATTATCAAGGTTTTAACCTTCAAAGGAAGGTAATCAAACCATGCAAATGTAATGATTGAAAAATATGGCTCCATTATTATGGTACGATTTCACATCATGGCACGAGCCCGTAGAAGTTGTCTACTTGGTGGGATCGAGGAAATACCCAAGAGGTTCTTTAACCAACATACGATTACCAATGAAAGGCAAGGGAAAGGTAAAGGTTATCAAAGGAACAAATTTTACTATTAACAAACATCAATAGAAAAAGGCTAAAAGGCAAACATCAATGGAAGGGAAGACCTCTTATTAAAAAGCCAGCCTAGCATGATTCTATTGCCGCTTGTACATCTCTTCTTGAAAACTGTCGCACGGAAAGTTAATGTGGATCAGCATTTAAGGACAAAATCTTTTGCCTAGACAAACCATTAATATTCGGGCCAATCTTTTATGACCATATCTTCCCCGCCACAAACCGGGCAGAGGGTTGTGACAAGCCATCCTTAGACATGAATAGTTTAAAGAAGCTATCCTCAAAGCCATGCACCTAATAGTCTCAGGGAAATATGTACCTTAAGCAACCCAAACAAAGTACCAAAGACATTTCTTGGATGCATTCCCCAAGATAGAGTTGTCAATCTATCGATCCACTTCTCAACTTGCTCTTCTCATCCATGAAGTGTCCCATGATAGCCGCTAAAGAACTTGGGCTCAAAAATCAAGAGCATAAAGTCGCTAAATAAATTTGGAACGCCGCTATTTGTAGAACCTTACCAAAAGCATTATCTAAAAGGTCTTGGTACCAGGTTGAGCAAGATGGGCATGGATGGAGGACCACGGGTCGCTTTCAAAAAGTCTCCAATACTTTGACCTTCTTCATATGCCTGCAAGGATAAAGAAATATAAACAAATAGATACTAACTTGAAGACCATTAAATTCTCATCACTTATGGCCTCTCTAAGTATAATCAACTATAAATGCAGGAGACATAGCCAATCTTACCTATGTTTCTATGTTTACATGTTTGCGCTGTTATTCACAATGGCCAAATGCACGATGCACCTAATGTAATAAAATGGCAAAACCACAACATACCTCTATTAATATCGCCTATGCCGCTCTAAGAGAGCTGATCCGGGAGTCCATAACATGAGCAAGATCCTATAATTGTACAATTTATAGATACTATCAGCTAAAGACACGACTTGCAAGTTTGGCGCTTAGCTCCTAGTCACCTACCTTCAGATATTATCCCCGCCATTAACATGAGAAATAAGGATTCAGCAGCTTCCAAAGTTAAATCAATCTACGTAAACATGAAAGACATAAATGCCGCTTGATGCCCACAAGATAATAACGTGCACCTCGTGGAGTGCATTAACCATAAAGTAATAATGTTAAGAACTAGTGATGTCAAGCATAAAACAAAGGAGAGAACATTACTTGTTGCATTAAGAAGCTTGAAAACTAATAGGCGCTTTGTCCAATTGTAGATGCTTCAATGCGTACAAATGTTGATATTCTTTGCAAGCCATTTAATGATTAAAGAATCCCTCTCAATAAGTTTTCAAAGAAATGGATGCAAAACCGTGAGAAGTATGGAAATAAGGATGAAAGACACCCAAAGGAGAAATGTTCTCTAACCTTTACAAATGGTAACTTGAAACATTTGATCATCACTCCCGTGTAACACCGCGACGCTGCACCTATAAACGGGCAGAAACCGCTTGGAATCTTCGAGCCATAGCCATGTCATCCGCTTTGGCTAAGAATGGTCAGCAGATCCAAAGGAAATATAAAGCACGCATCCGTGTTTTGCTTATCTAACCACCAAGACATTCTTTATCCGCATATTAATTCCCTCTTCTTTTTTTCTTCAAGCCCTAAGTATGACCTGGGTACAAGTGGCCCCACCGTAAGTAATTTGGGCTCTTTAGAACTACTTCTCTCATTATCTTCACTCTTTCCTCGATTTGAGCTCCTCAAATGTGTTGGATAGAACATATTTTGCTTGAAACATTTTTTCATAGTCTTCATGCATCTTTTTCCCTCGATGGGATCTTCTTTAAAACAGAGCAATAGGTAGATCTGTTGGCTTCAAAGTCATCCCCGGTATTGTCCGAATGAGTTCATCTTTTATAACCTCTCCATTTGTTCCCGCAAATAACAAGTTAATACAAAATAGTCTTATTTTGTTAAGCTACAAAGATTTGTTTCATAAAATTGTAGAAAGTCTACCTTTGACAGAATATAGCCTTCTCGAACAAGTTGAGGAACAAAAGACATGAGCACATCGCTTGTGGCGTAGCATGTATTAAAAGTCGCTCTTGGGATGCCAAACTTGTTCGCCACATCTTGAATCCAAAATTAAAAATGCATCGAAAGAATAATAGAAACATGGATCTTTTGAGTTTAACAAATGCCATGCATTCAAGCAATTTGGAGTAGACTTTAGGCAAAGAATAAAGATAAAAGAACATAAAAAAGGGGACAGACTAAAACCACTGGATTAGGTGGTTTGAAAGAAGTAAAATGTGTTCTTCCTTCACTGCTTGCCCCCGACAAGCCGCAATGAGTATTCATCCGTCATAACTTGAGCATTTGATCCCTTAGACAAATCCATATGATCTTTTCTCTTCTAACAATGGAATCGCCTCGCCTATTTGCTTTAATAACATGGGAATATTGCCCTGCTTATCCACTTCAAAAGCATCTTATATGAGATACGACCATACTAAAGAATTGTCGCCTTAAATCCGCACTACATGAGCATCTACGCATGTGCTCCATCATCGCGATCACCGCATTGTAATGTTGTTCACGCTTTGATGCTATAATCGGGTGATGGCGGCGATCCGAATGGGGCCGGATGACCGAGAGTTTACAGTGCGCCACCTTTTTGAGCAAGCCACACAAGATATGCTAGGCATATGCCTAAGATATACCGATATGCACAATACCCATTATAAACGAGGGTTTGCCCCCCTAGGGGCAACCCAAAAAAAGTTCAAAGGAAAGGTAGCGCTTATATAAGGTATAGGTGCCTTATTTTGGATTAATAAAAAGAAAAAGCAAAGGGACCTCCCCCCTTTTAGAAGCATTGGGAAATCTTATAGTGTAGAATGAACCTATGGTTGAGGCAAAACAAATAAAAAGGAAGCAAACCAATGGTGCTCCTAAATTTGTCGCACCCAAATTCATTACGTGCCTAAGGCTCCATCAAATCAAGAAGAAAAAGCTATGGCATTATCATAGCTTCAAGGAACCATAGCTTCATCAAACTATCATCTTGCCATAGTATAAACCGGACAGGCCGTGGGACACGCAGTCCACCAATTCTCTCCTTTGAGGATCAACGGGATTTGACATTCACTTCTCCTCCAGCAGTTGGAGTACTGCTCCTTCAAATTGCCCTTCTTATGCCTCCCAACGGACTCCCAATATTGAATGAGAAATCCAAGATGCAACTCCTCCCCATCAAGCATGGTGATGATAACGTCAAAGAGTGCCATCCCTAACTATATTTAACAATCCTCATTATCAGGCCTTACTAGCACAAAGTATCCTTCCTTGATGTCCTCAAAAGGATTCACTCAGGAAGGTCAAACCACTTTGGTTTTGAGGCCTTGCTTTCCACAAACCACTTGGAGCCATTGTTGAGACCCAAACCAACTTTCTTTGATGTGCCTGCTCCATGAGAACCCTCCCACCTCGTCTCGGGCAAGAAACCGTCTCTCAACTTCCCCCCACATGGTTGTTCTGTTTCTAAGCATATCACGACTTTCCACAGTAATTGATTAGAGATTTCATGTGATTTTTCTTGAGTGATGAGTCAGTTTCAGGACGCCCAAGTATTTATACCTGTATAAGTATAAATATGTTGGCACGCCACCAAGGATACATACGCCACATGGGGTATGGGAACCTAGGGGGTTCACTTAAAAGGGATTAAATTAGCTATGCTAATTTAATTATTGACAATAATAACCTATAATTAAGGAACTAATATTTAAAAACTATAATTAAGCTAATTATGGTTTGGGAAGGCGCCACGTGGCCACCCTCGATTGGTTAGCATGATAATGCTAATTGGGGTCAATAGGGTGGATCACCACCCCCATATCAGCCACAACTCACCTTCTAGCCAGCGGAGCCACCACCCTTGTGACCGTGAGTCGAGCCACCCTCGAATCTCACACAAGCTAAACACCAAGACCAAGCAGATGGAGATCCCCAACGACAACGGGTCGAAATGTAAATACGTGGGTGGCTAGTGTAGTTGTGAATTCTAGGATAGCGGCACCGCTTGGGTTGTTGGTCTATTCTCTCCGTGTTTACCGTAGGAACTAACCCTTGATTGTAAAGGTAGGTTCTCTATATATTTCGATTCCGGGTTTTGCTTGTAATGGATGGATTGGTGGTTGTTAGCCTAGTGTTACTCCTCCGAAATGGGGAATTAAGGGGGTAGAGACCTCTGAGGCTATTTATTGTAGTATGCTCCTAGATAGAGCCCCTCAGATATCCCTCCCGCTAAATGCGCCTCAGGCACAAGAGCCCACCGGTCATAGATGCTATGGACCGGCTTAGCACCGTATAAGGAACACGCTGATGAAGTGGTTGGCGGGTCCCCGCATCGAACATAAAAGGCCCCCGGGACTCCTATAGTGAGCTAGGCCCCGATAGCCTGGCCACGAGGGGTCGGGTATGGGTCCGACACTCCGGTGGGAAGGTGTGACCCGTATGGGGCACCTTTTGCACTTTGAGTAGATTTAGGGCGCAGTAAGTCGGGTAACGGATGCGGGGTCGCCGATGCGCGCACGATTCTCTAGCTCGCCCATGGAACCACCGCGATTCTCGAAGGGGACGCTTCCCCGACCCGCCTCATCGACCGGGACTTCATGAACCCCGGAGTAGGCTCGCCAGGGTGATGCCTCGAGCCCGCGGCCTCCCAAGGCTATAGCGACGCCATAGCTGAATTGACCCATCCGCAAAGTGTGCAATGTGAGGGGCGGATGGAGTGGACAACCCTAGCCAATGTTCTATGCCAGCCAATGCCATGTCAAGATTCGCCTGCTGATCTCTTGAGGCCTAGCCGCCACCGATCCTCATTGGAGTCCGAACCGGGTAGAACCATGGGTTTGGGGTGTTTTCTTAGGTTTAGATGCATATTCTTTGCCGCTGGTATTTGATGGATGTGCCACCCTTCGTGGTGGTTATTTATATGTGATTTATGCCGCAGTGCTAACCCTTGTATTCACGCTCCGCACGTAGGAGCCCCATTGAAGGCGCGGGCGAATGACCCTTTCGTGTCCTTCTTTCTGACATCATATTATAGATGGCCCGAAATAGACGGAGGGTTCTCGCCATGGCGAAGTTGGTCGCCATGGGAGGGGAAAGTCCTCGCATGTATACGTCCGAGGGTCGATATGTTCGCCATGGAGTGTCCACAAAGGTATCGAGAGCCGCGGATTTCTGCTATCGAAATCATAGCATCGACCAAACCCTAACTCGCTAGTTCGGTAGTTAGAGAGAGAGAATTAAGCAAGAGTGATTGTTTAAGTCTTTTATGTTTGATTTAGTGCTAGGTTAAGGTAATGTGATCAGAAATTCTAAGGAAGTCTAGGGCACCGAGGACCCAAGTTTCGAGGAGCCATAACTTTTTGTAGGTAGCTCTGATGAAGGCTTAAAAACGGCTCCAATGGATCGGGCACCTCTCAAATAATTCTATGGGGCACGCCTCCCGGAGGCAAAACGACAACAGTCACGTAAAAAAAAAAGGGGCGCTGAGGTATCCGAGGGTGTTTCTTTTTTGAAAATAAAACGCCAGATAAACATGTTACGCCAGCCCCTTATACCGTTTTGGCTCGCTACATATTTTTATATCGCCTTTGCTTAAAAATTTTATAAAAAATAATATTTTTTTGAAAATTTTTATAAAAAGTTAAAAGTTGAAATTTGAATTTTGAACTATATTTTTTTGTGTGCTTTCTCCCGAGCACCCTTTTCCGCCATAGTCACGGACCTAAGCTCCAATCGGCCATAGCCGACCTCGACGCCTTCCTTTGCACCCGCCTCTACACCCCCGGCGGTGCCTCGATTACCCCTTCATACCGTCCTTTGCTTGCTTGAGCCTCCTTTCTCCTTTCTCCCTTGTTGTCCCTACCAAGTACGACATGCCGCTTCAAAAGCCGACCGTGATCCGGAAGAAGTCGAACGATATATCGTTTGTTTGCCCTTGGTTGAGCATCTAGGGGATGAGGACCCAATAATAGATATCATTCTTAACCTTTTTGTCAAGCATTTTGTCGAGGGCCGACGAGTCCCCTACCCTATTTTCCACTTCAACGAACGCTTCCTCCTCAAGTGAAATGAAGCCGGTCGATTACACTCGTCGGGAGCAAACGGACCGTGCATGGGCTCGTGGTTAAGTTTTATCCTTCGCCAGACCAGATGAAGACCCCGGGAGCTTAGTCGAACGAAGCTCGAGGATCATGCACACGCCCGAATAGAAGACCTGCACCAAATAGCCAGCGCTCCACCGGACCTAAGGATGGATCGTTTTTACTATTTGGGGAGGGGTCGTATACTTACTTACCAGGGATACTTTAACCTTCCCACCTTTTCTTGGAATGAAAGCCTCAACAGTTTCATTTTTGAAAATGTTCCTACCGTTTTCAACAAAGGCCATCCGAATCCGGCCCAAGAAGATATCTTGCACGGCCGACCGGTATCATACTCAGATTGCCCGCTGCATCAAAGCGCTTGGAGAGAGAGGCCAGGGCTGAAGAACGAGAGCGGCTCCAAAAGGAAGGCGAAGACTCCCATGGCCAGCAAAGTGAGCACGAACAGGAGGAGCAGCCAAGCCATCAGCAAGAGGAGCAAATGGCGCAATTTTGATGATAGACAGCAGGACCTAGGTGCGGCTCAGACCGTTGAATCCCAGACAAACCCTGTTGATGTGAACCAAGGGGTCAACCCACAGCAGCCGACCGGGCCGGGTAACCGGAGACTAAAAAGGACCAAATCTAGACCGGTTAGGGGTGGGGTGTACTACAAGACCCGACTGCAACAGGATGCCGCGATCGCCAAGAAGACATCGGCTCAGAGAAGGGAGTTGATCGTAGAGCGCACAAAGCATCCTTCGACAGGAGGTAAATCCATTCCGTCGCTCAAGGCGACCCTTAAGCCACGGAAGCCCCACAGGTTCCGACCTGGCACGGTAGCTCTTCGGGAGATACGCAAGTATCAGAAGACTACCGAGCCATTGATCCGCCGGCTTCCTTTCCAGCGACTTGTGCGGGAGATCGCTCAAGAATTCAAGACCGACTTGCGGTTTCAAGCTTTTGCGATCCTTGCCTTACAGGAAGCTGCCGAGGCGTACCTGATTGAGCTTTTGAGTGACGCCAACTTGTGCGCCATACATGCGAAGCGGGTCACTATTATGCCCAAGGACCTTCAGCTGGCACGAAGGATCCGAGGGGAATTTAGATGATGACACAACCGTTTTTTTTTCTGTTGTAAAATTTTGTAACTTATCCATGTACTAGTCCCATTTTTGGGGTTGTGAATTAAAAAAAAAAAAAAAAAAAAAAAAAATTTTTTTGGGAAATATAAGTATTATTAAATAAATAATAATTTTAATAATTATTTTTGGGAAACGTGCCAAAAATTATAAAACCCATTTTTTGGCCTTTTAGGGTTTCATTTTTCCTTCTTGTTCCAAATTTTTTCCTCTTTTTGCGCCTTCACTCTTCATGGCTCGCCCAACCCCAACAAAGCGGTGGTATGTGGACGGAGAGCATTGGGACCCTGCGGTTCCCTTTGATCTTCTTCACCCCTACCTGCTCCAGCAGGTAGATCTTATCTCCAACATGCAGGCCCACCCAGATTATTCTGCCTTCCTTCAGTTCTACGGAGAGGAGATTGTGCCTGCATGCGTTGGTAATGATGACGATGATCAGCTTTACCTCGATTCCCACACCTTACACCAGATGTTAGGGGGTGATGATCATGCCCGTAACGTCATCAAGGGCATCAGACGGCGAGGGAATGACCTCCCTATTGCCACAATAGATCGGGAAACCCGTTTTAAAGGTTCGATTTGCACCGCCATTATTATGGACCAAGACATAGAGGATGAGGAGATCCCTGCCGAAGCTTTCTTCTACACCTCTCGCCTCGACCTTAAGATGACGGTCGTCAATGAGCAGGATTTTGTGAGATGGAAGGAACTTGCTACGTAAGCTCCTCCAAATGGTACGTAAGGCCCTCAAACTTGAAGGGTTAAACCTTCTTCCCTACAAAGACTTTGAATAACCAAGAGTACCTAATCCTTGACGATATCATGTGGGCGCATAATGTTCTTACATCGGGTCCGCCAAGCAGAAAGTAGAGGTTCTCTATGATCTTGCGGAATATTGCCAAGATGACTTCATCGACTTCACTACTCCAGTGGCGCAACCTACACATCTAGAGAGCCTATTGGCATATCGGCCCGAGGAACAAGAGCCCGTTGAGACTCTTTCCTGTCGCCACCAAGATTTGCTAGCTGAAACCCCCAGCCTCCTAAGAGCAATTTATGGCCCCGACGCGGTCTCTCCTTCGAGATCCGCCTCTGCAAATCACTATGGGCGAGGGGGATCAAGACGAGGAAGACCTTTGGGACACCAAGGTCAGCCTTAGGGATGAGAGGGAAGAACAAGAAGAAGAGAAGCTCCCCATCGACTTGGAGAAGGAAGCTGAGACCTCCACCGACCCTCAAGTTAGGGCAATGGGCAACCATGTGGCCCGATTCTTTCTCTCAGCTTTCCGCCAAGGAGAGGTGCTGTTCTTTTCCAAGAATTTAGGGCCATCTTCTGAAGCTTCTTGGTGGGCGCTCCGAGCCATAGCTACTTCAGCGGGCCATAAGAAGATTGATTATCACGTCACCACTATTACTCTGGTCCGTAGAGATTTGGCTATAGCAGCATTGGGAGACGTGGCGGGCTGCGCTAACATGCGCCTCCTTGTGGCAGCGCCTTTGGCTACTTGCTTACCACCTGAGGCAGCAGCTCGAGCCGCCCTCTCTGCTAGTCCCAGCGCCACTTTGATGCGTTATCGTCCACCTCCTCAGCCAATGGATGAAGATGAGGGATTCAGCTCCTAAATTATTGTGTTATAAATTTTGCCTTTGAAATCACTGTTGTTTAAAATATGGTTATTACTCGTGATGTGATTTCTCCTTATTGTATCAAGTCCAATACATAATGACAATACAATTTTTTTTGTTAATAAGCCTCTTCCATGTCAATTATTAAATCCTCCTGGAAATGTTAGTATTATATACTCATTCCGCCCTTTTGCAGAAGAAACGCTGGCGGAATACGAAGATAGGATAACATCCCAGATAAGGAGAGATGAACAGGGACCTCCTCAACAGGACTATGGGGAACGATACAACGAGTATCCTGAACGGGAAGTTGACGATGAGATAGCGGAGCTTAGAGTGCCGGAACAACCTTATGATCCTGACAAGGGGATGGAAATAGTTACCCTTCTTCGAGAACGCGCTTACGATGATCTGAAATGGACTCTTTCCCGCACTTGGGATTATTGGAATATGACCCCACATGAGGCTTTTGAGGATGCTAATGATCATCTCTGGCAAATCTTCTACGCGACCGGGCGAAGGCTCTTCAACCTTCCTCGATTATTAGCCCCACTTGGGATTATCAACCCGCTATTATCCGGGCTTGGGCACGCTACAAGCTCGCCGAGAGCCGTATGCGTGAAAGTGTCGCTATATGCCGCCATGTATCCCCTCGCAAAACCATTAAGCCGCAATTTCCAGTTTTGTGTGTTCCTATGCTTCACTATGACTAGGAAAATGGCCTCATGTCGTCCCCATGTATGTATTATATAACTATAAGTCATAATTATCGATTATCAAGCTCTTGGATGTAACCGTTACTTCACTTGTAATTAAAATTTTTCCGTGGGTTTTTGCGTGTTCACTTTGTTCTCATTAATTTACTTAAAAATGACCTTGTATGACACTTATTGTTGTCGCCAGAATGTTCTTATATCATCTTATGTTTAATTTAGACGGGGCCGACCGACCGCTTAATGTACCACCCTCAAATGCAAGTCGATTAACACCCGAACAAGAATTGATGCGATGAAAAGACAAGTTAGGGCGAATTGCGTGCCTACGCCTTGCATGCTAACCCACCACAAAGATGTACATAATGATGCACCGGAGTTACCTCCGCTGCCGCCCTAGTCCACCTCACGACAAAGCCATCCCCACCACGAACCCGGCCCTGTGCGCATCTGCGCGAAAGAGGTCCCACTCTAAACGCCGACGGAGCTCCTCCGGGACGGTGCCACCTCTTCAAAGTCCGCCACCTCAAGGTCATCCGAATCATCCGCATCATCCGGTGGCCATGCAAAGCGCCGAGATAAGGAGTACCGCAAAGACAGCTTGATACGACCATAACTAGTATATGGAAGAATAGGAAATTGGCCCAGTTTGATGGGAAATCTAGAGGCGGCTTGAATGCCGAATCCTGGCTGGACGAAATGAAGGAGTTCGGCAGGTCCTATGGTATGACAGAGAAGGATACAAGAAAGGTTGCCACCACAAACCTTACCGGAGCTGCCCGTATTTGGTGGAAGGGCTATGCCAGAGCCAAACATCTGGACAGGAGTAGATGCAACTTCAGAAAGTTTGCCAAGGCCTTCAAATCGCATTATGTGCCCCGTGCACATAAATGCCAATAGATCCAGACTTTCTACAGGTTGGAGCAGAAGAGTATGTCCGTACAGGCTTACACGGATGAGTTCATGCGCCTGAAACTGTATGTACCTGGTATGAATGAGAAAAGGGCAGTGGAGGGCTATATTGAGGGTTTGGCACCATCAATCAAACGGATGGTTAAGGCCATCGACCCGAAATCAGTTGCAGAAGCCGAGGCTAAAGCATTGAGCCTCGAGGAGGACATACCAAAGAATCAGTATCCGCGTCCTGCTCCTTACTTGCAGCCACGGCCGTCCACACCTTAAAACCCCGCTCTCCAAGTCCGGGGCCCTCTCAGCAGAACTCTTACGGTCGCCAGGAGAAGAAAGTCGCTTTTAGCACGCCAGATAAGCAGAACAATGCTGGTAAGGAAGTTCGAAACCTCTTACAGTCCATTCCTAAAGAGGCTGGGAACAACAACCGGCCGGGGATAAGGCATGTTACAGTGTATGAGGCTGGACACTTCATGCAATTGCCCATATGTTACCCGGATTGCCTACCGGCCATGGCCGAATCTTTGATCGGGCGATATTGAGTCAACATTACCTGCCGACGAGGACGCCCCCTCGAGTACATTCACGGTCGGCCTCATATCTTTGCAGCTATAGAAATCGGCAATGCCGAAAGTCACTTTTGTCATTTCCACCATAGGCCAAGTAGACAAGAAGCCTTTTGTAATTCTTATGGATACACGGGGAGTACACATAATTTTGCTTCTCCTAGAATGGCCCAGTCCTACAACCGAAACCCTAAGGTCACGACCGAGGGCTGCCACTTTAGCCGCTGGTAAGGTTAGACATACTCATGGTCGCCGCATCAATCTAAAGATCACGGTTGCCCGGCACTACCGGTTTGCTATGGGCGCCGAAGCTAATGGATATTGGCAAATATGACCTCATTGTTGGGATGGAATTCTTGGCATCCGCAAAAGCCAACATAGATCATGAAAGAGAGAAGTTACCTTCAACGCGACAAATGGAGCCCGCATAACTATAAAAGGTGAACCATTCAACCCTATCATGCAGTCTATGTCCATCCGACAGTTAGATAGAGCTATAAGCAAGCAAAAGCTCCTCTGCCTTATCAGACTTGCTTCCATTGAGTCAGACCCTAAACAGAAGCAAGTAATTGACACCTTACCGGAGGGGATCGCCAACCTTATCCGACAATTTCGTGATCTCTTCCCAGACGAAATCCAGAAGCTTCCTCCTTTTAGAGGGGTAGAATGTGAGATAGCTTTAGAGCCAGGTACTAAACCCACCAGCAAGGCCCCGTACCGTATGAGTCTTCCAGAGCTGGCAGAGCTTAAGAAACAACTTCAAGAGCTGCTAAACCTAGGTTTTATTCGACCTAGCGTTTCGCCCTTTGGCGCCCCTATTCTTTTTGTAAAGAAAAAGGACGGCTCCTTGAGAATGTGTATTGATTATCGGCAACTCAACAAGCATACTATCAAAAATCGCTATGCTTTGCCAAGGGCAGATGATCTGATGGATCAGTTGCAAGGGGCCAAGTATTTCTCAAAGATTGATCTTCGCTCAGGATACCATCAGATAAGAATTAAAGAGGAAGACATCCATAAATCTGCTTTTCGCACTAGATATGGGCATTATGAGTTTACCGTTATGCCTTTCGGATTAACTAATGCCCCCGCAACGTTTATGCGATTGATGAATGATGTTTTCCGACAATACTTGGATGACTTTGTTGTTATTTTCTTTGACGACATTCTCATCTACAGTAAGACTTTAGAAGAGCATGAGAAACATCTTAAATTGGCTCTACAAAAACTAAGACGTCATCAGCTTTTTGCCAAGTTCTCTAAGTGCAAGTTTGCCACTCCGAAGGTCGATTACTTGGGTCATATTATTTCAGCAGACGGAATTGCTACAGATCCTGCAAAGATAGACGCTGTAAGGGAATGGCCTATTCCAGGAAATGTCTCCGAAGTCCGCAGTTTCTTGGGGTTAGCAGGATACTACCGAAAATTTGTAAAGGATTTTGCAAGGATTGCAGCCCCTCTTACAAATCTTACCAAGCATGAGAAGGTGAAGGATTGGATGGAGCACTGGAAGACTAAGGTTCAGGGAAGTTTCCAGCAGCTTAAAGATGCCTTAACCTCAGCACCCGTTCTCACGTTGCCCGATCCTGATAAGGATAAACTAGTAGCCACAGATGCCAGTAAAATCGCCACTGGTGGGGTTCTAATGCAGGAGGGGAGGGTTATTGCTTATGATTCAAAGAAAATGAATGAGACAGAACAGCGATATCCTACCCATGACCAGGAATTGCTAGCTGTTGTTCGCGCTTTGCGAATATGGAGACACTACCTCCTTGGTAGAAGGTTCCAGTTGGACACAGATCATCAAAGTCTCCGATATTTGACCACCCAACCCAATCTCAACCTCCGTCAGAGGAGATGGATGGAATTTCTTGAAGAATATGATTTTGAGATCATGTATAAGCCTGGAAAGCACAATGTGGTTGCGGATGCATTATCACGCCATCCCTTGGTAACCCGGACTCATTGTAATGCAATTTCGACACTCACAAGTGAGTTTGGCAAACAGATAGAACAGACTTTGGCCACGGATCCTGAGTTCTGTGAAATCTGGGCTAGTTTGAGTAAGGAGGCACGCACAGATAAAGAACGCGAAGCTTTCCGTTCATATAAGAAAGAGGGCAATTTGTTGTATCACAAGGATAAGTTGTGTGTACCTCTGACTTCCGGAGTGCGTAAGTTAATCCTCCATGACACGCACAACAGCCCTATAGCTGGACATGCGGGTTTTATGAAGACCTACTTTAAGATCCGCTCCAGTTATTTTTGGCCTTCAATAAAGAAGGACATTGCCAGGTACATTAAGCAGTGTCAAGTATGTCAGCAGACCAAGGCAGAACAATTAAGGACTCCAGGAGAATTGCAACCTCTGGATGTACCCAACGCTAAGTGGGAAGTGATAACCATGGATTTCATTGTGGGCCTTCCACGTACTCTTCGTGGATATGATGCGTTAATGGTAGTGGTCGACAAATTGTCGAAAATGGCTCATTTCTTGCCATGTCGTACCACGGACACCGCCTTTGATACTGCTCTGCTTTTTGCAAAGGAGATCTTCAGATTGCACGGAATGCCACGGGTCATTGTATCTGACAGAGATCCCAAATTTGTAAGTGCATTTTGGAAAGATTTCTTCACCACCATACAGACCAAGCTTGCTATGAGCACAGCTTATCATCCTCAGACGGATGGTCAGACAGAACGTACCAATCGGATTATGGAGGATATGCTACGAAGTTATGTGTGGAGTAAGCAATCCCAATGGGCTGACTATATTTACCTTGTTGAGTTTGCCTATATAAAGATGTGAAACGAGAGTCTTCTAGAATGTCTCCTTTCATGATAAACTATGGTTATCAATGCCTTACTCGGACACACCGCATAACCCCTGTTTCTAAAGTGGAGGTCTCCCAACAGCTCCTTTTGGAAATGCAGGCCTTAGTTGAAGAGGTTCGTGGTTACTTGTTAGCTGCACGCAGTCGTCAGAAAAGTGTAGCGGATAAACACAGAACCCCACGAATCTTCCAAGTGGGCGAATCAGTTTGGCTTAAAATCAAGGTAAAACAAGCCAAGCTTAAAATTGGTAACTGCAAGAAGTTAGCGCCCAGATGGGCGGGACCATTCAAAATCACCGAGCGTATTGGAGAACAAGCATATCGCTTGGATCTGCCGCCCCGTCTGAAGATCCACAAGGTCTTCCACGTGAGTCTTCTGAAACAACACACCCCTGATCCAGAGGAGGTTTTGGAAACCCCAACCCTCCTCGAAATGACAGAGGAGCAGCTCGAGATAGTGCCTGAAGCTCTCCTTGACCGGGCTTATAAACAGACTCGGAGGACTCAAAAGTTGCAATACCTGGTCAAGTGGAAGCACTTGCCGGTGGAGGATGCTACGTGGGTGATGGAAGCAGACCTTGAGAAGCACTATCCAGATTTTATGCAACAATCTCAAGGCCGCACCATCAACGATGCTATCAACCCCGCACCCGGCGGTAAGCTTGAGGACTTGATTCGCCGAGAATATGTAGAGGGGTAGATGCATCGTAGTTAACAACGGTTACCGATGATGGGATCACCTCTCACGTTCCTTAGGGCGTGGTGTCTTTGTCAATGTGGACATGACCGCGAACTGCTTGTAAAGCATGTAGTTCATAGCCGCGTTCATCTTGGCTATAATAGGAACCTGACCATTCCTTACGCCACAATGAACTGCGAACTATAGGCATGATAGGTTCCTTGTAGATAAATTTTCTTTTATTTTCTTATAGGGGGTGGACCCTTCAACCACAACCTAATTATTTTATCTATATAAACTGATATATTACCATGTGCAGGCCGGTGAAGCGATGACGTGACTGGTCCATGTTAGGGGGTTGCTGATGACCCGATTTCTTCGCTTTATGTTATCTACATGTTCTGTTTGTTGTTGATCTTGGACCTTGGTCCTTGCACTTTTTAATTATGATAAGGATGTAAATTGCACTTTTCGTGCTTAAACTGTTGTAAACTTGAAAGCTTTAATATATTACCTTCTGAAATAAGGAATTTCCTTCTTGTCATTTATTATATTTGTATCTAACCTCAATCTTTGAGGACAAACATTATTTTTAAGGAGGGGAGAATGTGACGTTCCAAGTATTTATACGGTATAAGTATAAATATGTTGGCACGTCACCAAGGATACATCATACCACATGGGGTATGGGAACCTAGGGGTTCACTTAAAGGGATTAAATTAGCTATGCTAATTTAATTATTGACAATAATAACCTATAATTAAGGAACTAATATTTAAAACCATAATTAAGCTAATTATGGTTTGGGAAGGCATCACGTGGCCACCCTCGATTGGTTAGCATGATAATGCTAATTGGGGTCAATAGGGTGGATCACCACCCCCATATCAGCCACAACTCACCTTGGCATTGGAGCCCACCCTTGTGACCCGGTGGCGCCACCACGAATCTCACACAAGCTAAACACCAAGACCAAGCAGATGGAGATCCCCAACGACAACGGGTCGAGCCGAAATACAGGTGGGTGGCTAGTGTAGTTGTGAATTCTAGGATAGCGGGCACCTGTTTGGGTTGTTGGTCTATTCTCTCTGTGTTTACTCGTAGGAACTAACCCTTGATTGTAAAGGTAGGTTCTCTATATATTTCGATTCTGGTTTTGCTTGTAATGGATGGATTGGTGGTTGTTAGCCTAGTGTTACTCTGGAAATGGGGAATTAAGGGGGGTAGAGACCTCTGAGGCTATTTATTGTAGTATGCTCCTAGATAGAGCCCTGTATTATCCCGTTAAATGCGGCCTGTGCACAAGAGCCCACCGGGTCATAGATGCTATGGACTGGCTTAGCACCAGATAAGGAACACAGTGGTGAAGTGGTTGGCGGGGTCCTGCACGAACATAAAAGGCTCCTGGGACTCCTATAGTGAGCTAGGCCTGATAGCCGGTCACGTAGAGGGCCGGGTATGGGTCTGACACTCCCTGGGTGGGAAGGTGTGACCCGTATGGGGCACCTTGCACTTTGAGTAGATTTAGGGCGAGTAAGTCGGGTACGGATGCGGGGGTCGCTGATGCGGCACGTATTCTCTAGCTCGCCCATGGAACCACTGTGATTCTGGAAGGGGACGCTTCCCTGACCTGCCTCATCGGACCGGGACTTCATGAACCCTGGAGTAGGCTCAGTAGGGTGATGCCTCGAGCCTGCGTCTCCGGAAGGCTATAGCGACGCCATAGCGTGAATTGACCCATCTGCAAAGTGTGCACAGGAGGGGCGGATGGAGTGGACAACCCTAGCCAATGTTCTATGCCAGCCAATGCCATGTCAAGATTCGGTCTGCTGATCTCTTGAGGCCTAGCCGTCAGTCGATCCTCATTGGAGTCTGAACCGGGGTAGAACCATGGGTTTGGGGTGTTTTCTTAGGTTTAGATGCATACTCTTTGCCGTGGGTATTTGGATGGATGTGCCACCCTTCGTGGTGGTTATTTATATGCGATTTATGCTGTGTGCTAACCCTTGTATTCACGCTTCCGCGACGTAGGAGCCCCATTGAAGGCGTGGGCCGAATGACCCCTTCGTGTCCTTCTTTCGGACATCATATTATAGATGGCCCGAAATAGACGGAGGGCCCTGCTCATGGCGAGTTGGTCGCCATGGGAGGGGAAAGTCCCCGTATGTATACGTCCGAGGGTCGTATATGTTCAGGGAGCGTCACACTTTCCCTTCTGAACATCCTCCCATTGTGTTATGCCCTTCACTAGTTGGCTAGAGTCTTTAACGGTTATGAAAGGAGGAAGTGGCTTTGGCTCACCCATAGGAAGAAAAACTTCATCCTTAGGCCCCTTTTGCCACATTTCGATTCCTTGCACAGGCATCCACAACTTATCGTCTGGCCTCCACTTATATTGCATGATTGGTATTCCATCCCTCACGCAAAACTTAAACTAAAGTGGCTTTGTGTGGCCTGTAAAATGAACCTTACCATCCAATAAGTATCCCTCAATAAATGATCTCCAATCTGCAACCTCGTACGCGTCGACCAAGAAGGCCATTGGGTTATGTCAATGCAGCTCTCAAACATCCACTAGTTCAGGGGGACTTGTCACATTTCCTCTCTTGAGCTTGGTAGAAAAAGTCCTGAGGAATGCATTTATATCGTCATGTGTATACCCAACCATCATGAACTCCACCTTCACAATCTTGAATACTCCACCGCTGTCAAGTATGACATTGCCCCAAACATCCATCTATTCTTGTTTTCTTTCCAACATTTATCTAGCTGAACACATAGCTTTTCTGGCAGTTGTTTTTCATGTATGGGGAAGTCATCCCAAGTCCTTCTTGTTTCTTTTGACACTTTGAATGTGAGCTCCTCTATCTATCCTTGGTAAGTAAGTGGTTGATCATCCATCAAAGTATAAAAAATGGGAGCTGAGGGAGAATACCATCTCCCTTCTATCCTCTCTCTAATATTCTCAAACACTTGATATGGAACTCACATGGAAATTCGGATCATCTCTTCAAAGTTCAAGCACAAAATGCCCATAGGTGCCAGTGCCATGTCCATGTATTAAGACCATAGTTACCCGGAACGGGACGAGAACGGGAACATGGATCCAAATTTGGAACGGGAACGGAACAAATCGGAACAGGAACGACCAACATTCGAATTTTTTAAAATCTAAAAATAATTTTGGTGTTCCCTTTGCATAATGATCATTGTAGAACATTTAGAACTTAAAAATGATTCATAGAGACTGCTTTATAGATGGAAACATGTTAAACCACTCCCTAGATGCTTAGGTTTTTATATAACATTAATTCAAGACTCAAAACATAGTATCTTCTTATATTATAATGTTATACCATATTGGATTGGATCAAGCCCTAATTTGAATGGTTGAGATCATGTGAGTGCATCCGAAGGGGAAGATTTATCGCATGACTTCCCACCACGGTGATTGGTTATGCTTTGATCTCTTAAGGAAAAAGGGAAAGGGAAAGGGAAAGGGAAAGGGAAAGGGAAAGGGAAAGGGGGAGGGAAGGGTGGGGGGAGGGGGGAAGGAAAGGATATTGTGAAGGGCAAAAAGACACCGAAAAAATGACAAAAGAGAAAGGGGACAATGGAAGGGAAAAAAAGCGAAAGAGGGAAAGGGTGAGGAAAGGAAAAAATGGAAGCAAAATATGTCATGGTAAAAGAGAAAGGGAAAAGAAGTAGCAAAGGAGAAAGGGAATGGTAAAAGGGCATTGGGAAAATGGGAAGAGGGAAGGGAAAGAATGAAAAAGGAACGGGAAAAGGGTGGAGAGAACGAAAGGGAAAAAGGGCATGGGAAAGCTAAAGGGAAACAAAAAAGATAAAAGGGAAGGGGAAAGGGGACTTGAGAGAAAAAGGGAAAAGGCCACGCAAAAAAAAAGGGAAGAGGAAGAGGGTGAAGAAAGGGGAAAAGAGCATGGGAAATGGGAGAGGGAAAAAGGGGAAGAGAGAAGGAATGAGGAAAGGGGAAAATGGAAGAAAAAATAGCATAAGAAGAAGGAAAGGGAAAGAAAGAAAAAAGAGGAGGGGGAAAAGGGAAGGGAAATAATGGTGTTAGGAAAAGTGGAAGAGGGAAAGAAGGAAAAGGGAAAGAAATAATAGGAATAGAAAAAGGGTGAGAAAATGATACGCTCTAAGGGAAACTTAAAGGCGTAACTCCAACAATTGCACAGACAAGATAAAGATGAAACAATCTTTATATATGAACAATGGCTTGGTTTCCGCAACCAACGGATTTGGGCATCCAGTTCTCCACCCAACCGGATCCAGAACAAAGACTAAAGCAATTTCCAAGGGAATTTAGAACAAAAGGAATGGATCCAGGCCTATTCTCCCTTCAGCACAGGATCAAACCAGTTTACAACAGTTATGGGCTCAATCTCTATATCACCAAGGATTAGAACTCGTTTCAAACTCCGGCTTATCAGGAAGCCTGTAGACAGATCAGATCCAAAAGCTCCGCCCACAAGACTTCAGATAAATCAAGGAGTTGCAGGTCGGACTTGGGCAACAGCGACCAGGAACCGATTTGCCTTGAAGCCAAAATTCAAGATTTGCAGCTCCCCGGATGCAGCAGGTGCCGGATTGAAGACTAAGGTTCGTTGCTGCCGGAATTGCAGTCAGGATTCACGCTCTCTCTACCCGGAACTGGCCGTGATCTCCCTGTTATAGCCCAATCGGGCCTTTTTGCCAGAAAAAGGTGGTTGCCATGCTATTTTCATCCCATCCCGATCCACCTTTTTTGTTGCATGAATAGCAACCCAAAACCTGCGTGAACATATTTCCCCTTTTTCTTAAGATAGGATATTTTCCTTATCTCTTAAAAAATATCCCCCTTTCTAATGGTTGATTGAAATAATATCTTGCCCCATGTTCCTTGGTTTCTTGCCCTTGTAACCATTGTTTTTGAAACCATTATTTTCCAAATACCCCATTGCCTTAGTTCATTTCTTCTCTGGACCACACCCCCTAGCATGCCCCCATATCAATCCATCCCTTCTTAATGAAGATCGTCCGCGATCTTCCTACGACGCTTTAGTGGGCCCCATCCCTTCTCAAGGCGATTGCCCCATACGTCTGAAGGTTCTGCAATTAATATGCGTGTACTTCCACAGTACGATATGTTCTTGTACCTCCACGGCACGTACTATCATTTGTACCTCCGCGGTACTAGTTGATACATTAGTATTTTGTCGTACCTCCACGGTACTATTTAGTTACGTACCTCCACGGTACTAATGTAATTTTGTTAGGCCTATTGCTCCAATAACAACAATTTCCACCTTTCAAAATTACATCTTATGCACCTTGCTTTCATAATAATTTAATTTTTATTCCACATAAAAATCAAATATTACAAACCAAACCAAATCAAATCAAATCAAATCAAATCTTACAAATCTTATCCTAAGAAATGTAATTTTTATGATTTTTACCCCATAGTTCCAATTTGGAGCCACTTCCTTTCTTTGGCTATAGCCTTTGCCCGTTCCTCACATTTCTTCCAATCTTCAGCAGCTTTAGAGGTCCCAGGTACATCCTCCACGGGCTTGGGACCTTCAATAGCATGCATTTCTACAACCACGGGCTTGGGACCTTCAATAGCATGTATTGGTACAACCTTTTGAGGTTTAGATGGTTCCACTTTTGTGATTCCCCCTTCCCCAAACGGGCAATCCCTTAGGAAATGATTTCCTCCGCATCTATAGCATCCACCTTTTGGTTCCTTAATTTCCTTCCGCAGTTTAATTTGACTTCCCTCCTCTCGCTTCCTTTCGGAACCATTACCATTGCCATTATTTCTCTTCCTCTTAGAGCTCTTGGAAGATTCCCTACTTCCGTTTTTCTCTTTGCCACTCTTTTTGCCCTCTTGGTCTGAAGTTTCCTCATCCCAGATATCAAACTTCCTAGACTTTGGATCTAGTTTCCGCTCCACTGCGGATGCTAGTTTTATGGCTTCATTTAAATCTTTTGGGAAAAATATTTCCATTTCCGCATAAATATCATCCCTACATCCGCTGACATATTTCCTTAGAAGCTCTTTCCCATCCAAATTTCTTATTAGTGCCGCTAAATGAGTGAATTTGGATGTATAGGACTGAATACTCTCAGTCTCCCCCTGTTTCAGGCGATCCCATTCCCTACGTAACTCACTGTGATAGTTAGAGGGTAAATAATGTGCTTCAAAAGCCGTTTTGAAACCTTCCCAATTAATGATCATGGGATCACACTCTCGTCTGCCTTGCCACCATGCTTGAGCTCGATCTTTCAAATAAGTGAGGCTTGAGTCAGCATCGGCGCGATAGAAAAAGGCAGGCAGGTTCATAAGCAAATTATTGAGAATGGTTTTCAATGCGATATTGTTGTGGGAAATACCATTGTTGATATGCCTCGGCGCATGGTTTCTGTCAGCAGTGCAGATGGAAACCCAGTGGAATTAGAAGGTCGTGTCCCAGCCCCAGGAACATTCACAGTAATGTCATACAATGTGCTTGCTCATCTTTATGCAACAAGTGAAATGTATAGCTATTGTCCTTCGTGGGCTCTTTCTTGGACGTATAGGCGGCAGAATCTTTTGCTGGAAATTGTTGGTTATCGGGCAGATATCATTTGCCTTCAAGAGGTGCGATAAATATTCTTGGTTGTTTGTTAAACTAGGCATGCATATATGTATTTTTCATCATGGTTGTCATTAGTTCATTACTTACATGCATACTTGATGATCTTACGTAGGGTGGATAACAGATTTTGATAGCATTATGGGTACTCTCCTTGCTTTTAGTTTTGTTTTTATGTGCGGCATTTGGTTGATTAGATTGTTTTTACGTGCGTCTTCTTTTTTCTTCTTTTTAAAGCCTTTATTCAGTTACAGTATCCTTATTTTTTGTAGGTCCAAATTGACCACTTTGAAGAATATTTTTCTCCCGAATTGGAAAAGCATGGTTATGCCGCTGTTTACAAAAGGAAGACCACTGAGGTCTTTTTCTTTAACTGGTTAGTGCCAACCTTTTGCAATCGTTCGCGGACGTTAAAAATTTCTTCCTTCCTTCCTTCCTTCCTTCCTTCCTTCCTTCCTTCCTTCCTTCTATGAATTAGTCTCACGAGTCACGTGAATAAGACATTAGTGGAAGGCAGGATTATAGGTGAATGTTCTCAACAGGAGGATTCTCCAAAGGAATTAACTCTTCAAATAGTTTTCTTTCAGTGCATTGGAATCCACCTGGTGCTGTAAGAAGCAGTCGAGCTGCAGATTCAGTCTTCTCTTCTTCGGGTGTAAAATTTTAGTATCCCCAATATTCTTATAGTTCTTACTTCATCTGTAGTAAGTGGCTAGAGTGATTGCCTTATGGTTCAGGAAATGTTTGACATCCTTTATGCAAATTTTAACCCAAGTCCGTCCTTGATGTCTTCCAAGGAGGTGAGTTCATAATATCTGCTCTTCTATTTCTATTGTCTTGCATCATTCAATCTAGAAATAAATGATGAGACAAAAAATGTGCTGCTGGGAAACAATAAGTTATATTTTAAGCATGGGCATCCATGTGCATTGTCCCTGTAGATCATTGACATTTGGGAGGTGACCCAACAAAGATCATGATGCATGCCCTTTGCACCTGGATACAAGTTCTGTTTAATGACCTTTTCTGCCATTTTAAAATTCTGGGCTTGCAGGATTCTGCTTTTGTAATTGTAGATTTGATTCTTGTGCAAAACTCGTATCTTAGATTATTGACTCTCTATCATGATTGTAAACTTTGATGCCTGATGATCGTCATTTCAACTGTATGGTTGACCACCTTGGCCGTGCAAGATATTTAGATGAAGCAGAAAGTCTTTTGCAACTTATGGAGCCCATCTTTAATGGCTGGACAGCTTTACTTGCTGTCTGCAAAACATACGGCAATGTGGACATTGCAAGACGATCTTTTGACCAAGTTGTGAACTTGAATTCCCAGCAATTGCTTATGTCAGGTATATTTTCTGATGCTCACATGTGGAAGGATGCTGCAAGAATAGAAGGGCTCCGAAAGCAGGTAGGTGCGTGGAAGAGACCTGCAAAGGCATGGATTGAACCAAATGAGGCAGTCCATGAATTCATTGTTGGGAACAAGAGCCACTCCGAAAGTGAAGAGATCTATGCAATGCTAAAAAGATTAAGAATGAAGGAGAGTGGTTATGCACCAAAAGTGGACTTGGTGCTGCAACAAAGGTCAGACCAGGACAAGAAGGATGCCTTATGTGGGCACTGTGAAAAACTGGCTGTAGCATTTGGGCTTATCAAGACATCTAGGGCCAGTTATTCAGGTAAGAAAAAATCTCTGCATCTGTGTAGACTGCCATAGTGCAACCAAGATCATTTCTAAAATTGAAAAGCGAGACATTATAATAAGGGATGGTTACCGCATGCACCACTTCAAGGATGGATCCTGCTCATGTGAGGATTATCACTGATGTTATTGCATGGCCCTTGTTAGAAGTTCTTTGATCTTGTAACATACTTAAGTATGTAGGCATTTGTGAAGGAAAAGAGAGTCATACAATTAATATCATTACTTTCTGGCCATTCAGGAATTTCTCAAAACTGTTTGAAAGATTATAACTTGGATATGACATCTCAGGGGTAATTGAAGGCATAGCGCGAATAAAGCTACGGATTTGTAGATCGATGAGCTAAGGGCTGTTCCATATGGGGACACTTAGGCCTGCTAAAACCTAAGAAGCCCTAACATTTTACAGGTCCAGCTATGTTAGATATTGCAAACTCTTCTCAAGTCATGCTTATGGAATCATAAACACTATATTTCAGAATGGGATAGGGAATTACAAATCCCTTTGTGGGTTAAGTATTCCCCTTAACGTTCTCATGTTCATAAGATGCACATAGCTTGATATAAGCCAGAGATGGTGCTAGAATATTGCATGATACTCGAGGCTAGAAGTATAGATTTAGAGAAGATCGAGTGGTAGAGATTAACAATAGAAAGAAACAGTGTGCCGATTCTTTCAATTTTACAAGTCTAGAATCTGCACTTCCGAAGTGAAAAATGTCGTACACTTTCTTGCTCGGTGCCCTCCCTGCTTTCTTGGTTCAAAACATATTTCTTGCACTCTTCCTTGAAGTCAACACGAATTTTTCATCACTTGTGGCACAGGAGGAAGAAGAGATTACTATTCTGTCTTGCACGATCCCATCTCAAAAAGAGGAGGAAATTTATTGCGGCTGCAATTCTCTTGATCGTCTCCCTGGCATTTAGAAAAGTGAATCAGTTCACCCCATGTATAGAAAAGTGCATGCGTTCTAGGGGTATTTGACTTAAGGTTTTGTTACCAATATTAATTGCCAACATTAATCAATTTGATATATAATAATGGTGATAATAAGATTATGCCATGATGATATATACGTATTTTGCAAATATAGACTTTATATATTGAAAAATAATATTAAATTATATAGGGGTATAAATGCATGGCTAGGCAAAAAGTGTTCGTTTTGGGTTGCCCCTAGGGGGGCAAACCCTTGCTTAAGTGGGTTTGTGGCGTATCCTAGGTATATGCTGGAATATATCGAGGATATTCTAGCGACTGTAAACTGGCGGTTTTGCATGTTCTGGATCGCCGATGTTCCAACCGGGTAACGGGCAGATCTGAAGCTCCAATCTGATGCGCCCTATGCTTCATGCAAGTCCTCTGAAATATTGCTAATCGGTTAAGAATCAACTCCTACAAGGTGGCCATTTCATCTCGGGCATCGTAGCATCTGTATGGCAAAACAAATTTGCGTCCCCATCCGCAAGGAAGCAATATAACGTAATACACATGTTTGATTGATGAAGAGTATTTTAGGCTGCAGGATGAAGCGCTAACAGAAAACCCTGGAAATGTCATAGACTTGCTTAATCCGTAAGAATTGTTTTTCCTCAGTAGAGACAATTCATTGTTATATGGCAGGTAACTTATGTTGTCAGTGTATCAGTCCTAGCTATTGCTTTTATAAGGTTTAGCTATTAAATTTCCTTTTAAACAGGGGCTAAAGGGTATTTTAGCAGATGAAGAGGAGCTTCAACTGCAGAAACCACTTACTTTTCACAGGCAACCCCAGAGTTTTGCCCGATCCTAAGAAGGTAAATGAGATTGAGGCATTGGATATTTATCTGGTAAGCCATCTTCTTCCTAGAAATTCTTATTCGTTGAAAAGCCAGTTTGGTTTGATAGATTACAACATTTATTGAAGTGTGCATAATTATCTGGAAGTTATGTACCTCCATTTTTTCTTTGAATTTTTGGTTGCAATCGCATAGAGTGATGCTCGACTTTGGCGAATTCTTTTAGTTCTGAGCATGAATGAGCTTTTGAATTATTTCTTAATGGCCATGACTAAGGGCTTCAAGGCAATATATGTTCCACAGTATGTCAAAACATGCACGTCCCTTATTGATGGACTGTCAGATGCGAGACAAGTTGATGATGCAAAATCTTTACTACAAAAGATGGCTCAGAGAAGTTATCACCCAAATATCATAACATTCAACTCATTCTTGAAGGGCCTATGTAAAGTTGGAAAGTTGGATGAAGCTGAAGGCTTTTTTCGAGGTTATTGCTTCAAATAAATTGCACCCGATGCTATGAGCTATAACACTTCTATAATACTCTCTTTCTTGCTCTTTGTGAGAATGAGAGATACAGTGCAGTAGTAGATGTGTGTGAGCGGATAGTTGAGAAAGGTTTTGCTCCTAGGGTTTTAACATTTAGGGACCTTGTTGACAAGCTTTGTAAAGTGGAAAAATTAGATGAGGCACAGAAACTGTTGGCTTTAGGAGCTCGTGTTCCCAGCGTTGAGTTTCAAATGAGTTTTTGCAATACTTCTTCCATGCCGAGCACCAAAGATTTCTTCAGGCCATAAAGTCATGGGAGTTTTTGCAATTCCCATAAAGTCATGGTATCAAGTATTCTATTGTCTAGAAATAGCAATTTGAATTGATTGTCAAAACATGGCTTTGAGCTATGATTTAAGCCACTTCACCCTCCGGCCATAGAGGGCAATCCTCCGTGCATAGCACCTTGTTTTTATAATAACCCATTGAATTATTTTAGGGATATGGTCTATGGTTTTAGGAATTATATCTATATCAAATCCCCCTGGAACCCCCTGTTATTTTTCTACATATTCTAAACGAGGTGCACCCAGGACTACCATAGTCGTCGGATCTCTCGATCCTACGGCCCAGACTGTATGTTGGAGCCTCTGGGCACCCCTCGTTTCGCTTATGCTCATTTATGATTGGTGGTGCCTATAATTTTGAGATGTCAAATACGAGTTTGCCTAAGGTTTTAATGGTATATCGAGCCTCTGTACGGCTTCGCTTAAGGTTTTAGAATATTAAATACGGGGGCTCGAACCTCTACCAAAATAACTCGACGTCTTAATAAAACTACTTTAACCAATCTAACCAGTGAGCTAATATGCGTTTTTTTTTTATCTTAAATCTATGTTTTTTTTATAATAACCCATTGAATTATTTTAGGGATATGGTCTATAGTTTTAGGAATTATATCTATATCAAATCCCCCTGGAACCCCCTGTTGTTTTGCTACATATTCTAAACGAGGTGCACCCAGGACTATCACAGTCGTCGGATCTGCCGATCCTACGGCCCAGACTGTATGTTGGAGCCTCTGGGCACCCCTCGTTTCGCTTATGCTCATTTATGATTGGGGGTGCTATAATTTTGAGATGTCAAATACGGGTTTGCCTAAGGTCTTAATGGTATATCGAGCCTCTGTACGGCTTCGCTTAAGATTTTAGAATATTAAATACGGGGGCTCGAACCTCTACCAAAATAACTCGACGTCTTAATAAGACTACTTTAACCAATCTAACCAGTGAGCTAATATGCGTATTTTTTTTTATCTTAAATCTATGTTTTTTTTATAATAACCCATTGAATTATTTTAGGGATATGGTCTATGGTTTTAGGAATTATATCTATATCAAATCCCCCTGGAACCCCCTGTTATTTTGCTACATATTCTAAACGAGGTGCACCCAGGATTACCACAGTCGTCGAATCTGCCGATCCTACGGCCCAGACTGTATGTTGGAGCCTCTGGCACCCCTCGTTTCGCTTATGCTCATTTATGATTGGTGGTGCCTATAATTTTAGGATGTCAAATACGGGGGCTCGAACCTCTACCAAAATAACTTGACGTCTTAATAAGACTACTTTAACCAATCTAACCAGTGAGCTAATATGCGTATTTTTTTTATCTTAAATCTATGTTTTTTTTATAATAACCCATTGAATTATTTTAGGGATATGGTCTATGGTTTTAGGAATTATATCTAAATCAAATCCCCCTGGAACCCCCTGTTATTTTGCTACATATTCTAAACGAGGTGCACCCAGGACTACCACAGTCGTCAGATCTGCCGATCCTACGGCCCAGACTGTATGTTGGAGCCTCTGGGCATCCCTCGTTTCGCTTATGCTCATTTATGATTGGGGGTGCCTATAATTTTGAGATGTCAAATACGAGTTTGCCTAAGGTTTTAATGGTATATCGAGCCTCTGTATGGCTTCGCTTAAGATTTTAGAATATTAAATACGGGGGCTCGAACCTCTACCAAAATAACTCGACGTCCTAATAAGACTACCTTAATCAATCTAACCAGTGAGCTAATATGCGTATTTTTTTTTATCTTAAATCTATGTTTTTTTTATAATAACCCATTGAATTATTTTTGGGATATGGTCTATGGTTTTGGGAATTATATCTATATCAAATCCCCCTGGAACCCCCTGTTATTTTGCTACATATTCTAAACGAGGTGCACCTAGGACTACCACAGTCGTCGGATCTGCCGATTTTATGGCCCAGACTGTATGTTGGAGCCTCTGAGCACCCCTCGTTTCGCTTATGCTCATTTATGATTGGGGGTGTCTATGATTTTGAGATGTCAAATACGAGTTTGCCTAAGGTTTTAATGGTATATCGAGCCTCTGTACGGCTTTGCTTAAGGTTTTCGAATATTAAATACGGGGGCTCGAACCTACCAAAATAACTCGATGTCCTAATCTGACCACTTTAACCAATTTAACCAGTGAGCTAATATGCGTATTTTTTTTTATCTTAAATCTATGTTTTTTTTATAATAACCCATTGAATTATTTTGAGGATATGGTCTATGGTTTTGGGAATTATATCTATATCAAATCCCCCTGGAACCCCCTGTTATTTTGCTACATATGTATGCCATGCATGCATGTTGAGTCCCTTTAGTACTTTATATTGTGCAAGGCACATTGCTTACTCCCCTTTTTTTTTCGCCATATAGGTATTTTCATATAAGAGGCATAAAACATTCATCTTGACTGTAAATCTGTAGATTAGCTTTGTTTGTATGAGAGCTAGGACAAAAATCTCCAGTTCGTACCGATATAGCTTATTATGCTCGAGTGGCAAGCTGTGATACTGTGTTCATGCAGGCAGCAAGCTGCAATACTGTGTTCATGAAAATTTCGTTGCTTTTGCTTCTATTTTAGTCCTTCAAAGAAGAACATAAGGATATACCTCTCAAAGCATAATTTGCAAGCCTCTTCGTGATGTGCATCCACCTGAAGAAAGTTTTGAAGTAATTTTGCCAAGTTGTATGGTTGCATAGTTGTGATGTGTGTGCTGGGCAAGAGTTATTCCATAGGAGATCAAAGTTGCAAGTTGTAATAAGCTAATTGTTGGCAATAGACAAACTACTTATAGGATGTTTTGAAATGTCTGCTTGTAATGTAATTCCAATTTATATCCTGAATACGTATTATTATTATTATGTATATTGGCATACATTTTATTATTATTTACAATATTTGTTTGTCTATTTGTAATGTAGGGTAGAATTCATGATGTGTTATTGCTTTTCTTTTTTTATTCGTTTTATTACTTGCTACAAAGTTGCCTTCGGCTCTAAACATATTTCAATGGTCTGAGAGGCCATGGTATAATTTTAAGGTATTTGAAGCTGCAAGGTAACCTACTAAAGAAGAAGGTGTGTTTGACTAGGGATATTTATGCTTTCTTGTGTTCTACAACGTACGTTATCCCATGTTCGTTGATGGATTAATATTATTTCATATTCCTTAATTTATATTTCCCATGTAGTTCCATTGCATTATTTTCTAAGTATGGAGCTCATATTATATAAAACCACCCTTGGCCCCAAAGGGACCAATTTGTTTTTTGAATCCATGCACACCTGCATTATATATAAATATAAATATAAATATGTATTATAACAAATATTAATATTAATATTGCACATTCGATTAAACCCCCCGACATACCCCCTCCTCCCCGAAACCCCCTCCCCCTCCCCCAAAGTTGTTTTGGTGATATTCATACAGGGCATCCAATCGTAGGCAATGAACCCTATGTACAAACATGTGAATACGCCAACCCCTCCCACAACCTTTGCAACAATTCCGTATTTCTAACTAATAATTAAGTAAAACTTTCCAAAAGTCGAGTCGCACCTAAGAATGGCCAAGATTGGTCGAAAACAATATCCAACGACCCGAGACTACCAATGAACGTCCTATACGAATATCACCAAAAACAACTATGCGGGGGTTTTTTTTTTTTTTTTCCCTTGGGGGAGATTTTATGCAATGGTTTAATTTTTTAATATGTGGGATGCCATGTACAATGATTTAATGTGCAATATTAATATATTGTTATAACACATATTTATATTTATACAAGTATTTGTACTATGTAGGTCCTGCACGAAGTTGAATGTATCTAGTCTGAGGATTATAGATAGTGTGTTAGTTTATGCAGGAAGATTATTTCAAGTTGAATGTATCTAGTTTGAGGATTATAGACAGTGTGTTAGATTGTGCAAGAACTCAAAAATTTGTCAGATTCCATAAAGATTTGCAGATTACTTGAAAATCCATTAACATTTCATATAGCTAAACATGGCTTTGATAGAGTCTCCATATGACATTCGATAAAAATTAGCATGATTTTGATAGAGTTTCTACATGAAGGTTACAATAGAATCATCAAGAGATCATATAATACTCCATAAAGGTTCTCATATTGTATGTGCCATGCACAAAGATAGAGCCACCAAAATAATTGCTAGCCATGAATAATTACAATGCATTGAATGTGTATCTTGTTTAAATTATTGGCTATCGTAGAATAGAAACTGGCTTTCAATAATAACCTACATGTAGAGTCACGTCAAAATAAGCACATCATCCTACTGAATGAACAACACAATAAACAAAATCCCTAATGTTAGAGGCAACAAAATCAATACCAAGTATTCGTCTCTTTTAAACCTTCTCAATCCCATATGTGGCTGCTTTTAACTCGTTGCATCCCATTTAGAAAAAGTGGATTCAACCACTATAACAATTCAAGCCAAAATCTATGGAAGATCTAATAGTTGCTTAGTCAACGCTTCTTGGGCACAATCCATAAAGGTCTAAAAAGGGGACAATCACCAGGTAAGTTGTAGGGCCTATGTAGGGCTTGTATGAAGCTAAATATAACTATTTTGAGGACTGTAGCCCAGAGGATTTGCCTATATATAGTATGGATATGCCTTTTTCTTGGATTAGATTATGCACAAATATTATATCAGATTCTCAAGAATTTGTCACTAGATTCCATATGAATTTGCAGATTACTCGAAAATCCATCAGCATTTCATATAAGTGAGATTTTGATTTGTACTATGCCCTCAAGCTGCATTGCTCAAAGGTGCTTTGTTAGTCTTATTCTGGATGGAAAGGATAAATGCTTATACACACCTAAATTTTATAGACCATGTTATGTTTATTGTTGGGGTAATATATACTTAAATGTGGGTGTCAATATTCAAACAAAAGTGGCCGTATTTCATGTAGCCTCATCGTGTGGTTCACAACATTGTCAGGCTATTGTTTTGCCCGCGTGGTTAATTCATTGAGAAAATTGATGCTTCAAGATGCAATTATAGAAGAGACTAAATTGATGCTTCCATATGCAACTATAGGAAAGCCTAAGGTAATGTATATTACGTGGTCCCAATCTATGATTAATATTTTTCTGCTACGGTGGATCAAATGTAGCGTCCTGGGGATTATGGGCGGCCACGTGAAGGCGCTGCTACAGAGCGGCTAGGGCAGGCGGCCGCCTGTGCTCTAGGTCGCCCCAGTACAGCGGATTCATGCTCCTTTTTTTCAACGTTGGATGCTAGCAGGGCCGAAGAGGTTTATTTCTTCTATCAGCAGCATTTCATATCTGTCTACGGTGCCGGTTTATTTTTCTTCAGGCGGCCTTAATGTGATGCACCAGGTATTCTTTCTTTGGTAGTATGCTCTATGTCTCATTGACACACTGAAAAGGTATGGCCCAATTGGGATGCTGGCCTATAAGGTGTAGAACGGATCGCTTCTTTAGCAGCCACTAACGTGGCTCCTTTCTATAGATGCATACAGCAAGGCAAAGAAAGAGGATGTATCAAATTTGTGAAGTTCTTTAGACTGGTAACTTGAGGCAGGGAATACCATAAGCTGTAATAGAAAAGTAAGCCCTTTGTGTCTATTTTGCTCCCTTTTCCTTGCTAGCGGGAAGAATTAGTTCATTGGTAAAGTAGATTAAGAGATAAGGCAGTGAAGTTTTGTGTTGAAGGCATTCTTGGGCTTCTCGTAGTGCACCAGAATGATTACATAATCCCCACAATGCAGCATTCTAGTTACTAGGGTCTGATATTCCAAGAGGAAGCTGGCTTATCTTTTCTGCAGGAGGGGCAGCGAATTCAGTGGGGCTGATTGGTCTACATGCCACAACGTGACATTATGCACAGCTAGGGATTGTTAGATGTTCTAACTTGAACATTTTTACCAGGGTACTGATATGCCCATTGGTGCTCAAGTACTGATAAGCTTGAGCATTTTAAATACTTAAGTGCTGATGCTTAAGTAAAAACTCAAGTACTAATATGCTTGAGTGGTCTGGCAGATATCGAGGCAGATGCCTTCTCGATGTCATTAAGGATCATTTGCCGCAGTTACTTCGAGCAACTTCAAAACAGGATTCGTGTTCTTGTTTACTTTTCCTACTTCATCAAGGGCTGTTCAGGAGTATTTTGGTGTATGTATTTCCCATCTGACTCATTAGGAGTTTAAATAAGCATGCCTGGGGGAGATGAAGAAGTTGAGGTGTGAGCTCCTATAGTAATCTCCTCCTGTGCTACTCTTATTTCAGAAAATAAAAAAGTGGTACCTCCGTTTCTTCAAAAAAAAAAAAAAAAAAAAAATATATATATATTTTTTCTGCTCTATCTTGAAGCTGCCTCAAATCCCATTTTCCACATGCAATTTAACATATAGCACTTCAAACCTTCTCTACTACCCTTTCTAGCATTCATACAGTATAATGAGAACAATGGTAGATGTTTAAGGCTTCCACGATATAAACTTGTGTAACATATGAATCATACTTGTACATCTTCTATATGCAACAGCCAACATGGTACTATAGTGTTCATAGCTGAAGCATAACCTTCATGAAAGAGTATAACAGGGTTTTCCACTCTTAATGAATAAAGTATTTATCAACATACTTACTTATGCCTATTGTGGAGAAGCACATAACATGATGGCGCACATCATTGATGCATGAATACTAATGCTATCCTGCCATGGCTCCAGCAAGAGTCCAATATTTCAAAAGATTGAAGTAGATGGATCAACATGTTTTGAACTCTATTGTTAGTATTCTCAGACCTTCTGTCGCAGACAACAGAAAGTTAAATGTACAGAAAAGGTGCACATAATTACTTTTAGATGGTAAAATAAATACGAAATACCACCTGATCCACCAACATGAGGACAGTCTTTAGAGAGAATCTCCTGTTACAGAAGCTAAATATGTCTTCAAGTCTAGGACCCAATAGATCAAGTATCAGAATATTGTAGTCTTCCCGGAATAGAGAAGAACTGCATACAAATGCATAATCTATAAGCTCCTCATTAAATATTTGCTGAGACATGAAAAGGGAAACGATCTGCCTCATGCTTTCAATATGAGATCTGTGTGACCGACAATCTCTTGGAACAAAAATCTTCCATGCATGCAACATCCGACTGAAATGTTATTTTAGTTTCCAACTGAAGCTTGCATCGTATCTTAGCATCTAAAGCCAAGGTACTTCTAAGGAGAAAAGAAACCCTACTAGAACTGCATATTTTTCCATTGGCAACATTCTTACCACAGCCTCTAAGAGCTTGCATTTTGATAAGCACAAAACAATATGGTCTTCAAGATAATCCATCAGAAAACATTTCTGGTTTTAAAACATTTTATCAGGAAATTCTACAATTGGTGGCCACATTGAAAATAATCATAGTCAAGCAAGGGGAAAAAACTTATTTCCCCTTTTGGAATGTCATAATAAGATCTTCCGCATAAACCACAGAAAAACTGTCTAATCTAAATTAAAAGATTATTTGGTGCTCATTTGCCCCAGGAATAATCACGATCTAAAAAATACGAATACAAAGGATCCTTATCTTTAAGCTGTCTTCAAATCCTATTTTTCAAATGCAGTTTAACATATAGCACTTCAACCCTTCTCTGCTATCCTTTCTTGCATTCATACAGTACATCAAAATGATGAGAACAATGATAGCCACAATGTAAACTTGTGTTACATATGAACCATACCTGCGCTTCTACATGCACCTACACTTAAACACTTACGTCCTCCTCGCAAGGTCTCTATACTTCAGACTCATGAAGCAACCACTTTAGACTCATGAAGCAACTGGGGAAGCTTTGTTTGTAGGCCATTATGGCCATCGACAACTGTAACAGACTGCAACTTAAATTCACCTAGGTAAATAGAAAATACCTGTAATGTCATCTGTGTAATTCACTCATCAGCTTTTGCTAGTTTCTCTTTCCATTTCGGTTCTGGAACAAAGGAAAACAACTTCCTGTAACTGAAAAGGCACGTAGAAGAAGGTATGAAATCTAGCAAAAAGGACTGACCTGTTCCCGAAGTATGGATGCTTATACTTCCTGAATCTTGCACTAACCCGACCCTTTGAAATCCTTAGCAGATACCCAAAAAACTATCCCTGATTTTAGGGATTCAAAATGCATTTCCAGGTTGCAGATTAGAATTTGAATAAATATATCCAGGGTTGCACAGAGTGGACACGCTTGGAGAAGTGCTTGCATCCTGTCCAATTCATAATTCTTTATTCCATCAAATCACATCATTAGACGATGAGTGTTTCAAGTAGAGAGAAGCCGATGCTGGATTCATGTCCTCCACAATTTCACTGAGAAGGGGATTCAACGATAGGCATCATCGGATTCAAGATTAAGGACATTGCAAACTTGTAACAATGAAATAAATGCTGAAAAAAACCTAGATAGATACAGAAAAATCGTCTATTGTTATAAGCTCAACCCAAATGGAAGCAAGGCAGATAAAAAAGGATGTGGGGTCTGAAAGCATAGCATAAACAGAGGCTATGATGATCCGCTAACCTTATAAGAAGATCCTCGACAAGTTAGCGTGCCCAGCTTGCTATTGGCAGCCTTGAAATGCAAACCCGAGCTGATTTTGGAGCAGAGACGCAATGTCGAAGATGCAGTGAAGAATTCGATTGCAGAAGCTTGGCTATGGCAGCTGGTTGTTGCGAAACAGAGAGAAGAGTAATGCGCCGGTACAATTTGATAGACAAAAATCTAGAATAAAGGGGAAATTTCTTGTACGAATTATATTATGACGGCCGTCTCATCAGCACCATTAAATGCTCACGGGTACCCCAATTATTGCATCTTTGTAGCATCTTCCAACCTATTTTCGAAGGCCAAGATTAAATTGCTCTTCCAATCCTACAGTGTGAAGATGTGGAGAAGCCCCACATGCATGCCCGTGCATGCACCCTATAGGGATATAATGGCCTCAATTATGCCACCTTATCATTTTTCATACAAACGGCGTAGATGCATTTCAATATGTAACGATCTATTCCATGGGGGCATCCAAAGTAATTTTATAAATATTATGGGTGTGCTTGGGTTCAAATTTTTTTTTTGGTCCGTTCGGGGCGTAAGGTGGTTCTGTATAGTTACATATTAATATATAAGGCTAGATCTGGCCGCTTAGGCTCAGTTCAACTGGCGAGAGACTCGTGGATTGAGTCTCCACCATCTCTGGGAATTGCCATATTTAAATAACATTTGGATCAAAACTATTGCACCGTCAAACCTTCACCCTAATTTACTGTATATACAATAAACCATCAAAATTCATTTGGCATAATGTTTTTTCTTTGGAACTTAGAGTTTAACTATGGAACTTAGGGTTAACCATGTGATTCATGGTTAGATGTATGTACAAGACCCAATGCATGTAGTATAGATCTGACAATCTTTATTCCTAGGCTCTGCTCCATCTCTACTTCTCAATCTAGTATCAAGAAGAGCTGGCATGAACTTTCATCATTTGCGTGTTGGTGGAATCGAGAATTTCTCACTAAACTAAATGGCAGAAAGGACTATCTCCAAAAGTCGCGCTTGGAGATAGTGGAGAATCTTTATGATTAGCTCGAGAGAATCACGTGTCCTTTGTGATTCTCTCGAGATAATCACATTTTGGTAGAAGTGTCTAAAAGATTCCATTAAATGTCACATCAGAAGGTTCGAATCTAGAGGAAAATGGAGCCAGACCCATGCTGAGTTGGACCTACCGAATTTGCAGGTGCGCAGAACAACAGATCCAGGGAAGAGCCACTAAAAATAAAATGCGATCTCGGTGCCACGTCACTGTGATTCGCTCGAGAGAATCACGTGATTCTCTCAAAGGCGAAAGGTGGTCGAGTGCTTTTCATTGTGTAATTTTGTAAATGTTGCTTAATTTAACATTTGATCCAATGCATCACTTACAATGCCTAGTTCATGCCCAGCTACACTTGGCATAGTTTCTAGTATCTTATATCACCTGACATTATAAGATGTGACATATGCCATATATTTGACATTATATATACGAGGTGACATATGTCATATATGACATTACATAAACTATGTGAATTTGTTTGACTTATGGCATATGAAATATATGCTATATATGGCATATGTCTGACTTACGGCACATGAGACAATGTCTGACTTATGGCATACGAGACGTATGTTATATATGGCATGAGACATATATCATATATAGCATATGTGACATATGTCTGACTTATGGCATATGAGATATATGTTATATATGGCATATAAGACATGCGTTATCAAACCATATATAATGCATACACTTTGATTCCATTCTTCGAGATTCTTTGATGCTTCAGTGCATGCACGCCAAGTGTCAAAAAATATTATTGAGGAACATTTTTTGTATTTTCATAGTTAATATTTATTGAGGAGGAGCATAGCCACGTGACCATCGAAAATTTTAAAGGCGAATTTTCGTAAAAAGGCGATTTTTTTGGGTTTTTGTAAAAAAACCTTGGCGAATTTTTAATGACCTCTCGTCTATGAAAAAAAATAAAAATCGCCAAACATAAAACTGGACTTATTTTCCCGCACTATGGTTTCGCATTTTTGGAATTCTATCTGCCCTAGGAGCAAAGAGGAATCGCCGCATCGCCAAGCAGAGTTGGAGTTCAGTCATATGCTTATTTCGCCATAGATATAGAAGCAGGGGAGTGTTTTAAAAAGGGATTCGCCAAATTTTTATGTGCTCTTGACGTTAGGGTAAAGGCATATGCAAAAACGTCTTGCTTGCTATTCCTATCGCATCACCAAAAGATATAATAATGTTTATCTGTTTTGACTTGCAGGAATCCATGTA
This sequence comes from Isoetes taiwanensis, assembly GCA_021234155.1. Taxonomy (NCBI): domain Eukaryota; kingdom Viridiplantae; phylum Streptophyta; class Lycopodiopsida; order Isoetales; family Isoetaceae; genus Isoetes; species Isoetes taiwanensis. Next base: position 908,252 of record JAJEKV010000084.1, on the reverse strand, counting down.
AGGGAATGCTGCAGAAACTGATTGGTTATATGCTCACAAGGAATGATGTGACCTCCTCAAAAACGATATATTCAGAAGCTCCTTTTCTGATCCGATTTGTCTCTATAAAAGCTGAAAGTGGTAAGGTATTCCCATCGATTTACCATTTTTTATATAGTCTTTTGCTCTTTGTGCATTAGAATATAGCTTACAAGCATATACGTGACCTAGATATGTATGAGAAGACGTGCCATAGAAATCATTGTCCATTTTTTATTGCTCTTAGGCTTTTTTTTTTTGGATAAAGCTTGTAAGAATCGTGTAGGGAATGAGGTGATTAAGACGTTTAGAAAACGATGTGCTTGAGCCATAGAAATGGTAAAGTTACCTTATTTATTTACCATTTTATATAGAACCATTAATGCATTAGACTATTGTAGCCTTGTAAGGATATTTACTATTGATGTGCCTTCTTCAAAACAAAGTAGAAGTTGGATATCGTGAGCCCACCATTTAATGTAGCTCTTATTTTATTGTATTTAAAGTAGATCTTGTAAGGAGATTGTAATGACATTTAAAGTAAAGCTTGTAACTTGTAAGAAATGAAAACTCCAAGTCACGTGTGAATGCATAGGTCTCTCCATATTAGCATTAGTATCTCGAGCTCTTTGTGCACCATATCTATTGTGAACCTGTTTATACATGCATGCTATTGTTACTGTAGAAGGAATCTTGATCACAAATTAGGGGTTGCATTACCCTTTTAGATGGGATGCATGCATCTTGTACCATAATATTTGTGTTGATAATATAAATATTAAATTTTAGTCTTTTAAAATTGGAAAAACATGCAAAGTGCAAGCTATGTTCTTGATGTGGTAGTCCAACCTTCTCGGTTTGATAAATATCTTTTTGTCTCTATTGTAGATTATCCATGGCTCCTCAACGACAATGGACCTTGCATGACTTCTCAAGCAAGAGTAAGGATGCATTTTGTGATGAGAATATACAAATAAGTACCGATGAAGAAGATGAAGGCAGTTATTTTGATGAGAGCCAATATGTCGAGGATGATGACGACTCTAATGACAAAGGTGATTCTAATGAAGATATTGGTTCAGTTAAATCTGGTCAAAAGAGGGGATTGAATGATGGGGATGATTCAAATAAGTCCAATCAAAGGAAGAAATTGAAAAATGCATTTGTTATTGGTCGCACATTTAGAATTGAGTGGTTAGAAGAGTTCCCTTACATTGAACAGCTTATTGATGCAGTTGGTGTAGAGTGGGTGAAGTGTAAAGTATGCACACATGCTTTGAATAGAACTATCCGTTTTCAATGCAAGTAAGATACCATTGTTAAGCATCATGGTAAATTATCACAAATGGTGAAAGGAATAGATGGGAAGCTTGTAGAGCATATCACATATGATCCAAAAAATAAGCACATGAAGTTTTTAAAAGGCTATGAGAAAAATTTGTTGCTGGTAGAACAAATTGCAAGAAAGACCACTCCTATTCATTCCATCTTTTCTAGAGCTGATACAAAATCGTTTGATGCAAAGGTTGTTCAAATGCGGGTTATATTCCATTTGTTGTCTAAAGGAAAACCAATGGGTGACTACCCTTGCATGTTAGATCTGTTCTTGGCAGGAAAAATTCGTGGCTGCCCTATGAGACATTGGAGTGAGACTGCTGGTTGGGAGCTTGGGTGAAGTTCTAAAACTTGAACTTCAAAATGTGGTAAAGGCCTCTACTTTCTTATCCTTATCATTAGATGAAGTCAAAGCAGTAGACAACACTTCTTGGATGGTAATGCATCTTTATAATGTTGTCAATTTTCAACGTGTCTCTTATTTTTTAGCAATCCGGAAGCTTGGCACTGATTCTATGGCAGAAACTTTGTTTAATGTGGTAAAAGAATGCTTGGATAATGTTACTGGATTGTCGCCACTTGATCTTGATAAGAAGATGATATGCTTTGGAGCAGATGGCGCTACCGTCATGCAAGGAAAGAGAACAGGTTTGGGCATAAGACTTCAAGACAATTTGGCTCCTTACATGAATGTTATACACTGCATGTCTCATAGGACAAACTTAGCCTACAAAACGCTCTCTAATTCACAAAACGTGAGTAGAGTTGAGTTTCTTGTTCATGCATCATATAAGTTTTTTTGCAAGAGTCCACAAAGGCTGTCCGCTTTCAAGGAGTTTGCTGTCCGCTCTAGTAAGTGAGCTGAGGACACGATTTCCACCAAGGGATGTTCTTGATGCTTTAGGTGTTGTCTTCCCACATTTTTGGAACAATATTCAAAGTGTTGAGGCTGTTGGACAGAATTTTAGTAAAAAGATGGAAGTAATTAGAGCAAGCTTTTGCTGCCCAAAGTATATTGGTTCAGAAAAGATAGAGGGTTTACTTGATTGGGAGATGTTGAAAGGACAAGCCAAAGTATTTGGCCGCACTATGTATCAACAATATCCACAATTGAAAGATCCACAAGACTTTGGAGCTGTCACACGTTTATGGCAGAAGCTGAATTCAAACAATGTTTTGAAAGTGGCAATCTCAGAATATTTTAAACTGGCTGATTTGTGCTTGTGTATGATACTTGGAAGTGTAGAAGATGAGCGATGTTTCAGCAACATGAGTTTCATCAAGAATAAATTATGAAATCGACTTGACAACAACTTGGATTTGACTTTAAGATTTTATAGTTCAAGCCATAAGTTGGATAGCTTCCCTTACGAAAGGGCATTTGAGCTTTGGAATGAAGATTGTAAGCGTCGAGGGGCTTCCATGCTTATAAGAGAGAATGCAACTACAACCAAAACACCTATGGTTACAGCAAAAGAGAGTGGAGAATGTACAAACCATGTTGATGAAGAGGATAATGTATGGTCATTGGGATGATATATTTTCTTTTATGCTGTTGTAAAAGCTTTGTGCTACTTTATGCACTTCGAACTTGAAAAAATGTTTTGTTGAAGGACGTCAGACTTTATTCAATCAAAGAGTCAAATACAAGTATAAATGCAGAGACAGGAATAAAATCTCAGCGGATAAGCGGAGACCCACCGAGTGAAGCAACCTGCCTAAGCATAAGAGTGCACATCCAAAAACTCCTCAAAAAACAATCGCCTCTTGCGAGGGGCAAGTGAAGAACAATGATACGCCTTTACAATGTAACCTTGAGCTTCTTGGAGAACACGATTATCTGCCACATCCAGACCTTTGAAGATTACCAATCTTCGTCTTTTCCAGATAGTCCAAAGCAACCATCCTGCTGCTAGATGAAAAGCCTGGCCTTGTAACTCTGTCCAGGTACTTGGGTAAATTGCCAAAAGCAGTTGTTGACTTGTTAGTGAAACCTGAGAAAGGGAAAACAACCAGTCATGTGTGAACTTGAAAAATTTTGTCCAGGAAATGCCAAAAATCAGCAATATATAATCATTCTATTGGATATGATCTTAATTTTAAATCGCCAAACGAAAATCCCGAGCACTAAATACTTATAAAACTTTCGCCATATCTATATAAACTTTTTAGTAGATTATTTTGAAAGATTCGCCAGAAGTACAAAGGGTCAAAGTGCTCTACACCAAGTAAATAGGCATGTCTATTCTGAGGGTAAAGAAATTTTGGGGTCTTAAAATTTTCCCTGCACGTGACTCCCGTTGCTCAATCAATCCATCTAAGCTTTCTTAAGCAAAGAATGAGCAAGTTTACAGCCACATTCCTTCTTGGCAAATTTGTGGCCATTTTTTTTTTGCACGTTCTCTTGAATAATAACTATATATAACCTTTCTTGATTAGTGAAGCAATCATTGAGATCTGGTAGAATATTGCCGGTACATCTAACTTAAATTTTAGATTGGATCTAGTAGGATATTGTGGTACATTTAATTTATTTTGATTGACAATTGGAAGGACAGCCCTTTATTTGTGTGCTGAATGGATGCTATAAAATGCCAATGCTTCTACGCTTATTCTTAGCATTCTAAAACTGGAATTCTTGATGGGTTCTACGACTGTTGGCTCCACAACAATAGCAAAGCATAAGCTCCTCATGGGTTCTGCAACACCTGGCTCCACATCAAAGCGTAAGCTCTCTGAGCTCCTTGATGGGGATGAGGATAGTCTACTACCACCATCCAAGCGTATAAAAATGGATGAATTCGAGGCAATTTATGGCCCCCTTGCAAAACTGTATGGTGATCCAAGCGTTGGATTTGAATTGGAAGGAGGACTAGCTGAAGTGGGTGCTACGCTGTCAACACATTGATTATACGAAAAATAGATATCATATTTTTGGAGTACGTGCAGACCGAGCCTTTAACTATGGAGCACGGATTGGGTGGATTGTGCATGAGAAGGAAGAAATGGTAAATTTGCTTCGAATTCTTTGGGGCCCTTCGGCAGATTATAGAAGCAAGAGTACAACAAAGGAATGAGGAGACGGAATCGGATTAGGAGTGGACGAAGGAAGGACGCCTCTTGTTCTTCTTTAACCCAAAAAAAAAGTAAGGAGACCATATGCAAAGGGCGAGCAATTTGTTCCGAGGCTCCACAACAGCAACAACAGTTTTTGGCCAGTAGCAATAGCAACAGTTGTGGCCGATATTCTGACTTTTCCACAGCAGTGGCGATGACGATTTCTGGAAGGGGACTGGATGAATCGGCCAGCCCTAAGAATCCCTGCAGTCTTTTTTTTAGCTGGCCAAACTTAGCTCCCCAAATATCTGCTCAAATAACTTTTTATCATATATGAGACGTATGCCATATATGCGCACTTTATTGGCTTGGTTTTAACTGAGGTGCCAACACAATTCTCTCGAGAGAACCTTTGGGGTCGTGCGAGAGAATCATAGTGATTCTCTTGATAGGCACACGTGATTCTCTCGAGCAAATCACAATGATGTGGCACCTAGATGGCATTTTATTTTTGAGTGTCTCTTCCCCGATCTGTTTGTTATAACCCCATGGAAGAGGTTGAATCTGGCAACCGTGAACCCCCTGGGTTCCCCACTCCTTGAGTCCCGCGCTACTGCATATTGCAATTCCTAATCGTTCCTAATCGTTCCTAGAATGAATGCTTCAAGAGCTGTTTGTTAGTCCAATTCACTCACGATCAATGGCAACTACAGATTTTAGGCGATGGTACGGCGCCAGTGCTCATGTCACTGAGGCTGACATCAATGCCATTTTTGAAGTTTTCCAGAAGGAGATAGACATCCAAGCCACCTTGCAGGCAACCCCATCATATATGGAAATCATGACTGAGTTCCAAGCTAGGATAGGACCATCCTTAGTACAGCTTCCCCCCTGTACATGATATTTTGTTCCCAAGCTGTCCCTCCAAGCAGCCTTGAGTGATGTCCCCAACATTGCCAAGTACCTGAACAACAAGGTTGCTAGATTGCCAGATTACATGGTCATGACAGTGAGTAGGGCGAAGTACTTCTCCTACACCACTACCATAGCCATTTGTTCTTCCCTTGAGATCCCTGATCTCTTATATAGGGTACCAACTCTTGTGGCATGCCACCACGCATATGCATGCATGCATGTAGCCTCTTGGCATCTCCTTATGCCACTTGTCCCTTAAACCTCTAATCCTTGGATTTATTGGTCCTATATGATCTAGGAACCAACATATATATGGAACATATGACTTATGACCTATGGCCTAGCCTATGTTCGTAACATACCTCCCCCCTTCAAATCCTTGGTCCCCAAGGATCATGGAAGTATGTGTATTTTAAAACCTATTCCTTGGGTCACCCGATGACCATGGTTTCACCATCTAGTCCATTTTGAAACCCTTTCCCTGGATCACCTCGTGATCGTGGTTTCAACTTCTCGTCCCTTCGGAAACCCATTCCCTGGATCGCTCTATGATCATGGTTTCATCCTCTAGTCCCTTCTGAAATCCGTTCCATGGATCACCCTGTGATCATGGTTTCAAAACTCATCCTTTAGAGGACGTCCTACTTGCCATCCCTGATTCTAGTCTCTAATTCTTTACTTTTAGGTAACTGACCTCATATTGACTCCCTTAATCCTTCCATGTTATCAATGGGTTTTGAGCCAGGTGAGGATTTGGCTGCATGTACTCTTCACTTTCCCATGTGGCCTCGGGAAGTGACTGATCTCACCACAAGATCCAGTACTCTGCAATACTCTTATTGCGCAGCCTTCGAATGCGAGTGTCTAGAATCACCTCAGAAGTTACCTCAGAGCTAAGGGCTAGGAGTACTGCCACAATCTTTGGACTGTTAGAATAATTCATGTTATAATTGGTGTTTCAGCTAAGGTTGAAGACATCATTTTAAGGTTGGAGTTTGCTTAACCTATGCAAGTGATGATTGCTTAAATCGAAAGGGGTTTTGAACCATTGAACCATAAGGTTAATGAAGGAGCATATTTTATATTGTTATGACACCTAATATGGATCGAAGGGGGAAAACTGATTCAAACTTTCCCCTTTGGGTATCAGCGGATAAGCCTAGCTCGATCGGTGCGCCTAGGCGGCCGGATCCTGGGCTATAACAAAAGAAAGATGTATTAAATTTGTTATGTGTGATGTTACAGTGGAATGCAGGTGTCGGATGGGTGATTCGATCTAAAGCTTGGGCTGTCGGATGCAGGTCAACCAAGCTACAGTAGCTTGGTCAATACCTGTAGCAAATATAAGGTTTGATAAACCATTGCTTTATATTTGAAGAGCTATTGTGAAGTTGTTGGAGACAAACTAAAGTAAGAAAATTGCTAGAGTTCTTGCTTGTTTTCTATTCAATTTTATCTTTGAATAGATTATCTACTAGAATCATTGTGTTTAAAATTCTTCATTGGTATCAGAGCCAGAGATCCAAGAAGAGATAATCATGTCTAGTAGATTTGGGGCTAACTTGCTTAATGCCATTGAGGTCTTCAAAGGGGAAAGTGGTTTCCAAGTTTGGAAACAAAGCATCCAGGAGGTTCTGGAATTTGAGAAGTTATGGCATTTGGTTGATCCAAATGCAGGTAGGCGATCTGCTGCTAATGCTAGTGCAGCGTCTGCAAATGTTGCAGGAGCTAGTTCCAGTTCAAGCAGAGATGGTTCCACGGTTGGTGGAGATGCTGAAACAAGTGGAGGAAAGGACTCTGCAACCTCTGCAAGCATTCAGGTAGATGATGAACTCAAAATTAAAGAGGCTCAAGCAATTATTAGTTGTAAGGTTGGGCCTGCTATTAAACTTAAGCTCAGAGGGTTAAGCCCCAGGGAAATGTGGTTATACATGATTAAGAACTATGAAGCCAAAACCTCTTCCCAGATAGATGTGCTGGAAAAGCAACTGAGAAAATTGAAACTTCATGATAAAGAAAATATTACCGAGTTTCTTGAAAATTTTGATTCAATCATTGCTGATTTAGAAGGAGCAGGGGTAATTCTAAATGAAGAGTATCAGCTTTTAGCTTTGTCAAGGGCAGTCTCTCATAATGCTTATCTGGCCACACTTTTGAGAAACATTGCTAGGTCAAAGGAACATGCCATTCAAATAATAAGGACTGAGTTTGAACAGAAACAAATGGGTCAAGAGGAAGAAGAAGCCACAGAGGTGTTGTATGCTGGAAAATTCAGAACAAAAAAGGGAAATGATGTTGCAAACAAGGAGAGAATTGGTCCATGTTACAATTGTAACAAATATGGTCATTTGAAAGCGGACTGTGATAAGAAAGCAGGGAGAGAGGTAGTCTGCTATAATTGTGAAGGTAAGGGGCATTTTGCTTCAAATTGCTCAAGCCCAAGAGGGCAAGGTTTCAAAGGAAAGGGCAGGGGCAGAATAACCAAAGTAACAGGTACATATAAAGGCAAAGAAGGTACTAAGGATAATCCATCTTTAAATCTTGCACAGGAAGCTCGTGGAGATGAGGACGAACATAATGAAGATGAAGAGGTAAGAAGTCCTGAGTTATATCATTTAATGCATGGCAAAACCAATCATAACATGATGATTATAGATTCAGGAGCTGAGAGGACAGTGACCTCGTCTTCTCATTCACTCAAGAATTGCAAAAAATTACATGGAGCACACGTACAATTAGGCAATGGAGATTTACAAGAAGTCAAGGACTCTGGGATGCTGGAATTATTCGACCTTGATGGGAAAGCAGTCAAACTGGAAAATGTGCTCTGTGTGCCAGGCTTAGTTAGAAACTTGATTTCTGTGTGTCAGCTTGTAGACCTTGGGTATAAGGTTTTGTTTGAGAGATTACATTGTAAAGTGTTTTTCAGCAATAAATTAAAGTTCATTGGCAAAAGGGTTGGCAATCTGTTTGGTTTAAATGTTGATCATTGTGTAGCTCCTGAAATAAATATGATAACATGCCCAAATGTCAAAACTTGGCATGAAAGGATGTGTCATGTGAATTCTAACACAGTGAAGCTTATGATTAAGAAGGGATTGATAAAGGGCACTGCAGAAACTGACAGGAATTTTAAATGTGTTGGATGTATCTTGGGAAAGCATGCAAAACTCCCATTTAAAAAATCATTAAAAAGAGCAAAGCACAAGCTGGATCTGGTCCATACAGACTTATGTGGACCCTTAAATGTAACTAGTTTGTCAGGAAAAAGATATTTCATGACATTCATTGATGACTATAGCAGGTTCACTAAAGTTTATTGTTTGAGAACAAAGGATTTAGCACTCGAAGCTTTCAAAAACTTTGCAAATGAAGTTCAGCTGGAAACTGGAAGGAAAATCAAGTGTTTACGTTCAGATAGAGGAGGTGAGTTCATGTCAAATGAATTTAAGCTTTATTGTAACAAACATGGCATTAAGAGGCAGCTGACTTGTAGATTTTCCCCTCAGCAAAATGGAGTTGCTGAAAGAAAGAATAGGACAATTCTTAATGCTGTTAGAAGTATGGGGTGTAAATATGGTAATGCTACCCAAAAAAACGCGAAAGCACTTAGCACTTAAAGCACTTAAAGCACTTGGCTGCGCACGGCCAAAAGTCATGCCGTAAATGCTTCCTGCCTGTACTTTGTTCTCGGCTAAGTTAGATTAATAATTATCACCTCTGATACTCTCCAATCTTTGCATTTTGATGCCGTGTAATGTCAAATTTTTTTTTTGCTGAGATACATTACATGGCAGTTTCGATGTTGGATTGGTTTCAATAGAGTATGGAGAAAGTTAGAGAGAAAATAACAAACAAAGAAGACTGGTTGTCTGTTCAAAAAGAAGTAATGGAATTGCAAGGATAAAACTAAGAAGTAATGGAATTGCATGAACGATTATTAAGATTGTTTTAATACGAGACGGAATTGCAAGAATGTATTAAGATTGCTTTGATACAAAAGGATCTCAAAACTCTGATTAACAAAGCTTGATCAATAATGTAAATGACGAAATGTGAATGCACGCAAGACTACTCACAACAATATAGAACAACAATGATCACATAAAAGACAATGTTAACCCACTATTAGTGAAAATTGACCAACTTTGAGAGGTCATTTCTCCCGCATCCAAGCTCAGATTTAATTGATTTAAACTGCAAGAGAAAGGCCATAGTGTCTACTTTTAGATGCAGGTAAAATCATCAAAAATTATTCATTAAAACTCAAGATATCAAATTCTGAGTTTTGGTATATTTCTGTGACAAAAATCAGAACACAGTAACAAAAAATCAGAACTTTGAGAGACTGTTTCTCACTCCTCATAGCTCAGATTTGAGTGATTTAAATTGCATGGAGAAAGTGCTAAGTGTCTAGTTTTAAATGCATGTGAGATCACTCAAAACCGATCAGCACCACTCAAGATATTAAAGTCTGAATTTTGTATATTCTTGTGACATCAATTTCTGCACCCACTGTAACAGAAAATCAGCCAAGTTTGAGAGGCTATTTCTCACTCCTCCTCAGAGATCGGTTTATGTGATTTTGATTGCAAAAGAAAGAGACCGAAGTATACTTCTAGATCAAAATGAAATCGCTCTAAATAGATTGGTAGAACTCAAGATATCAATGTCTGAGTGCTCGCCAATTTTCCCATTTGGGGAAAAAAAAATAACGTAGATCTAGGATACAACATTAGAGATGCATAATACATTGAAAGAATGTAACAAAAATACTCTTAAGAAAAACAAAGAGTAATCAGATTGTCTCTTCTCACTTGATTTGAATCCTAAAAAAAGCTTCTTCCTAAGTTAAATGGATGCTTTCAAGAGAGCTGCCCACAATTCAATCTCCAATGCAAATGAGATTGAATTATCAATCTAAATCAAATTGCAATAAAAGATTGTTAATTCACCTATATGATTTCTATGCCGATTTGAACTCTAATTAGGTGTTCTTATATTGCATTGAAAAAGAGAAACTCCATCAATCTTGTCCCGCCAATGGAGTTCCCGCCAATGGAGTTCCCGCCCTTGAAGATCCTCGTCAGCGATCCTTACCATTTCGGAGATCTCCCACCGCGGGATCATCCATCTCATCGATCCTTACCTCCACGGAATGATCCATCCTATTTCTGGAGTAACAACCCCCCGAGGTCGTTGAATGAAAAAGCACTCGAGGGTAAAGCACCTAAAGCACTTAAAGCACTTGTCCGGATAGTGCTTTTTGGGTAGCATTACCATATTTACACCCTATGCTCAAATATTCTAGCTTGCCTAATTTCCTTTGGGAAGAGGCTGTGAAGACTGCAGTGTATGTTCAGAATTCATTGCCATCTATAAGCATTAAAGGGGAAATCCCTGAAGTATTGTGGTCAGAAAAGTTACCTAAATATGAAAGGCTTAAGGCCTATGGCTGCTTGGCATTTGTCCATGTACCTGATGAACTGAGAAAGAAACTGGATGACAAGGCTTATATAACTTACTTGGTGGGATATGATCAACAATCTAAAGCATATAGATTGTATGATCCAAGTAACAGGAAGATTATAATAAGCAGAGATGTGTTGTTTGATGAAGAACAGTTTTATAAAGTGCTGCCCAAGATTAACAGCCAAGATCTTACTGCTGATAGCAAAGAGGAAAGAAAAGAAAATGTTGAGATTGCACAAACTGAATCTAGTAGTACAGTGAACGATGATGATGATGATGAAATAAATGTTAAACATTTGTTAACTGAATCTAATGATGCTGATACTCAAAGTGTGCAGGCTGAAAGTATGGAACCTGAAATTGCACCTGAGCAACCAGAGTAAATCAAGGAGAAATGCTGAAAAGAAGGCGAAGGACTGAGGCAGAAATACTTCGAGAGGGTGCAGCCAGTTTAGAATCATTAGGACGAGACAACATGGGCAGGAGCAAAAGACTTAGAGAAAATGAAGGTGAAGTACTTAGTCTCTTTGAAATTTTAATGCATTTGGATATCTCAGTACCTAAGTCTTATGATGAAGCAATGAACTCTCCTGACTGTAAAGAATGGCTGAAGGCTATGCAAGCTGAAATGCAATCCTTTAGTAGAACGAATACCTATGAACTGGTGGATATGCCAAGTGGGAAAAATATTGTTGGTAACAAGTGGATTTTCAAGATTAAAACAGAAGCAGATGGAGTAACTCCTAAGTTCAAAGCACGTTTGGTAGCTCAGGGTTTTACCCAGAAGTATGGACAGGACTATGAGGAGACTTTTTCTCCACTTGTTAAAATGAATAGCATAAGGATGTTGTTATCAATCGCTAATGCAGCAGATTTAGAAGTTCACCATATGGACGTAAATATACCATTTCTAAATGCAAGGTTAGAAGAGGAAATTTACATGAGATTACCACCAGGTTTTGAAGAAAAAGCAGGGAAAGTATGGAAACTTAATAAGGCTGTTTATGGTCTTAAACAGTCGCCAAGAGAATGGTACAAGTGCATTGATTCTTTCCTCAAAGAACAGGGCTTTGCTAAATTGCAGAATGATGGAAATCTATATAAATTTCATAGAGGAGCTGAGTGGTGCATAATAGCACTTTATGTAGATGATAACATAATGGTATCAAATGGCATAAAGATTCTGGATCATTGTAAGAACATTTTGAGGAGCAAGTTTAAGATGTCTGATCTTGGTGAGCTGAAGAAATTCCTGGGAATTGAGGTACATAGAGACAGAGCTAATAAGATATTAAATTTGACACAGAAGGGACAGATTGAAGGAATGCTTACTAAGTTCAAAATGAATGATTGTAACATTTGCAGAACTCCTATAGTCCCAGGATGTAAGATATCTGCAAAAATGAGTCCCAAGACTGATGCAGAACGAGAAGAAATGATCAGTGTACCATATATGTCATTGGTTGGTTGCCTAGCCTATGTAGCTAACTGCACTAGGCCTGATATAGCTTATGTTGCAAACATGTTGAGTAGATACAACAATGATCCAGGGAGGGAGCACTGGGTAGCTTCAAAACGAGTCTTAAGGTATTTGAAGGGGACCATGAACCATGGCATTAGTTACTGTTCTGAAAATCTGAAATTAATAGCATACTGTGATGCTGACTGGGGAGGAGATTTAGATAGTAGGAAATCTACCTCAGGCTATCTAACATTTTTAGGGGGAGCTCCAGTTAGTTGGAAGTGTAAAAAGCAGAATGCAACTGCAATGTCTAGTGCTGAGGCTGAATATGCCTCAGCATTGTTGGCCACAAAAGAAATTATATGGGAAAGAAGACTCTTGATAGAACTTGGTCACAATCAGGACAAAGCAACAGAGTTATACTGTGACAATACAAGTTGCATAGCAATGACAAAGGATCCTGTGTTTCATGAGAGATCAAAACACATCGATTTGGAACTGAGAAATAGTTGGGAAAAGCATAGTAAGATTAACATATGTAAACACTTTGAAACAGTTAGCAGATCTGCTCACTAAGGCACTGCCAGAGAAAAGATTTACAGAGCTGAAGTGTTTGATCAGGTGTCTGGTTTATAACATGAAGGGGGAATGTTAGAATAATTCATGTTATAATTGGTGTTTCAGCTAAGGTTGAAGACATCATTTTAAGGTTGGAGTTTGCTTAATCTATGCAAGTGATGATTGCTTAAATCGAAAGGGGTTTTGAACCATTGAACCATAAGGTTAATGAAGGAGCATATTTTATATTGTTATGACACCTAATATGGATCGAAGGGGGAAAACTGATTCAAACTTTCCCCTTTGGGTATCAGCGGATAAGCCTAGCTCGATCGGTGCGCCTAGGCGGCCGGATCCTGAGCTATAACAAAAGAAAGATGTATTAAATTTGTTATGTGTGATGTTACAGTGGAATGCAGGTGTCGGATGGGTGATTCGATCTAAAGCTTGGGTTGTCGGATGCAAGTCAACCAAGCTACAGTAGCTTGGTCAATACCAACGCTACAGTAACTTTACTGTAGCAAATATAAGGTTTGATAAACCATTGCTTTATATTTGAAGAGCTATTGTGAAGTTGTTGGAGACAAACTAAAGTAAGAAAATTGCTAGAGTTCTTGCTTGTTTTCTATTCAATTTTATCTTTGAATAGATTATCTACTAGAATCATTGTGTTTAAAATTCTTCATGGACAATATTGCTTTCTTGAGTTGACTTATGCGGAATAGGGTGCAATCCTAATCCATTCATAAGTTCTAACTCAACTCATATGCTGTATTCATTGACTTTCCTGGATCCTTTTGTTTATTCGTCCATCAAGAATCCCAGCTTTTTTATGATGCATTTACCAACTTTTTGGACTAGAATAGAGGCCCAGTTTGTCTCTTAGTTGACACTTAGTGCAACTAAGTACCTGATGCTAGTCAGGTGAATTCACTAACCCATGTGAATTCAATATTCTTGATCTAGATCTAAGAATATTATGCTACATAAGACCCTGCTTCTTATAAGTAATACAGTGGTAATGACCATATACTGCCCCAGGGTCTAATTAGAAATAAGCTTCTAATAATTGTACCATTCACACTCTGATCATTCATCAGAGATCTTTTGCAACATTAACCGCAGGTTAATCCTTGCATTTCTGGAGACCTTGCTCCATAAATAGCCAATACACCAATTATGACTAATCATGAATTCCAATTGGATTCTCTATCACAACTCCCAGAGTTGATTCTCTTGCTCCAAGCATCTCAAGAATCCTTTACTTTGATAACAAGTAGTGATGGTTCAAACTCTGCCCTTTTAGGTCTCCATAGCATGCCTGGCCCTGTCAGCATAACGCCATTCCTCTAGGAAAACGTTCTTCCTAAGTTTGTCGACCTTCAAATCTTTATTAGGTGAACCCTTTCCTCAACAATTTTGGGTTCCACATTCACATTCCAATTCGTGACCCCTTTTTCTTAGGGTAGAATAAGCAATTTTCCTTCATCAAATATATTCTAAGCCACCATGTGATAAGTTTGATAATGCCATCGCATTCCATCTTGCTTATTCTTTCTAGAGGCTAGGAAATCCTTTTCCTTCCCCTTTCAAAAAATCAAGCAATCCTTTGCTTTTGGAAGTGAATTCTTAAAGTCGTATGCATCCAATTTACAGTTTGGCATAGAATTTATCTATTACTCAGCTTGGATGATGTACTAATAGGAGTTTTGGCGACTCTCTAAACCCTGCTTATAAGAGTTTTGACTACTCCATAAACTACCGTATGGTGGTGTTCCTAGTCAAGTCTCACTAGAACCCAAATGCCTTGCAAGATTGAGCAAGAAGACCTTAGAGCCAACAATTCTAACTACCTTACTACTTGACTTTGTTGGCTTCCATAGCCTAACACCATCGAAAATTTTAAGGGCGAATTTTCGTAAAAAGGCAATTTTTTTGGGTTTTTGTAAAAAACCTTGGCGAATTTTTAATGACCTCTCGTATATGAAAAAAAATAAAAATCGCCAAACATAAAACTGGACTTATTTTCCCGCACTATGGTTTCGCATTTTTGGAATTCTATCTGCCCTAGGAGCAAAGAGGAATCGCCGCATCGCCAAGCAGAGTTGGAGTTCAGTCATATGCTTATTTTGCCATAGATATAGAAGCAGGGGAGTGTTTTAAAAAGGGATTCGCCAAATTTTTATGTGCTCTTGACGTTAGGGTAAAGGCATATGCAAAAACGTCTTGCTTGCTATTCCTATCGCATCACCAAAAGATATAATAATGTTTATCTGTTTTGACTTGCAGGTTTCCATGTAAGGGAATGCTGCAGAAACTGATTGGTTATATGCTCACAAGGAATGATGTGACCTCCTCAAAAACGATATATTCAGAAGCTCCTTTTCTGATCCGATTTGTCTCTATAAAAGCTGAAAGTGATAAGGTATTCCCATCGATTTACCATTTTTTATATAGTCTTTTGCTCTTTGTGCATTAGAATATAGCTTACAAGCATATACGTGACCTAGATATGTATGAGAAGACGTGCCATAGAAATCATTGTCCATTTTTTATTGCTCTTAGGCTTTTTTTTTTGGAGAAAGCTTGCAAGAATCGTGTAGGGAATGAGGTGATTAAGACGTTTAGAAAACGATGTGCTTGAGCCATAGAAATGGTAAAGTTACCTTATTTATTTACCATTTTATATAGAACCATTAATGCATTAGACTATTGTAGCCTTGTAAGGATATTTACTATTGATGTGCCTTCTTCAAAACAAAATAGAAGTTGGATATCGTGAGCCCACCATTTAATGTAGCTCTTATTTTATTGTATTTAAAGTAGATCTTGTAAGGAGATTGTAATGACATTTAAAGTAAAGCTTGTAACTTGTAAGAAATGAAAACTCTAAGTCACGTGTGAATGCATAGGTCTCTCCATATTAGCATTAGTATCTCGAGCTCTTTGTGCACCATATCTATTGTGAACCTGTTTATACATGCATGCTATTATTCTCATTTTTATCTTCATTAAAACTAGTAGAAGGAATCTTGATCACAAATTAGGGGTTGCATTACCCTTTTAGATGGGATGCATGCATCTTGTACCATAATATTTGTGTTGATAATATAAATATTAAATTTTAGTCTTTTAAAATTGGAAAAACATGCAAAGTGCAAGCTATGTTCTTGATGTGGTAGTCCAACCTTCTCGGTTTGATAAATATCTTTTTGTCTCTATTGTAGATTATCCATGGCTCCTCAACGACAATGGACCTTGCATGACTTCTCAAGCAAGAGTAAGGATGCATTTTGTGATGAGAATATACAAATAAGTACCGATGAAGAAGATGAAGGCAGTTATTTTGATGAGAGCCAATATGTCGAGGATGATGACGACTCTAATGACAAAGGTGATTCTAATGAAGATATTGGTTCAGTTAAATCTGGTCAAAAGAGGGGATTGAATGATGGGGATGATTCAAATAAGTCCAATCAAAGGAAGAAATTGAAAAATGCATTTGTTATTGGTCGCACATTTAGAATTGAGTGGTTAGAAGAGTTCCCTTACATTGAACAGCTTATTGATGCAGATGGTGTAGAGTGGGTGAAGTGTAAAGTATGCACACATGCTTTGAATAGAACTATCCGTTTTCAATGCAAGTACGATACCATTGTTAAGCATCATGGTAAATTATCACAAATGGTGAAAGGAATAGATGGGAAGCTTGTAGAGCATATCACATATGATCCAAAAAATAAGCACATGAAGTTTTTAAAAGGCTATGAGAAAAATTTGTTGCTGGTAGAACAAATTGCAAGAAAGACCACTCCTATTCATTCCATCTTTTCTAGAGCTGATAAAAATCGTTTGATGCAAAGGTTGTTCAAATGCGGGTTATATTCCATTTGTTGTCTAAAGGAAAACCAATGGGTGACTACCCTTGCATGTTAGATCTGTTCTTGGCAGAAAAAATTCGTGGCTGCCCTATGAGACATTGGAGTGAGACTGCTGGTTGGGAGCTTGCTAGTTTCATGGGTGAAGTTCTAAAACTTGAACTTCAAAATGTGGTAAAGGCCTCTACTTTCTTATCCTTATCATTAGATGAAGTCACAGCAGTAGACAACACTTCTTGGATGGCAATGCATCTTTATAATGTTGTCAATTTTCAACGTGTCTCTTATTTTTTAGCAATCCGGAAGCTTGGCACTGATTCTGTGGCAGAAACTTTGTTTAATGTGGTAAAAGAATGCTTGGATAATGTTACTAGATTGTCGCCACTTGATCTTGCAAAGAAGATGATATGCTTTGGAGCAGATGGCGCTACCGTCATGCAAGGAAAGAGAACAGGTTTGGGCATAAGACTTCAAGACAATTTGGCTCCTTACATGAATGTTATACACTGCATGTCTCATAGGACAAACTTAGCCTACAAAACGCTCTCTAATTCACAAAACGTGAGTAGAGTTGAGTTTCTTGTTCATGCATCATATAAGTTTTTTTGCAAGAGTCCACAAAGGCTGTCCGCTTTCAAGGAGTTTGCTGTTGGTATTACTGATGGCATGTTGCTACTAGATGGATATCATTGTATGGGCCTATTAAAAGGTTATGTGAGGAGTATGTCTCATTGATTGGTTTGGCCAATGAGCTTTATTTAACCGATGAAGATAATAACACATCTCTTAAGGCTTTCGAGTTGCTCCAGTTAATGTCAAATTGTGAAACAATGCTTACACTCTTTGCAGTGCAACCATTGTTAGCCAAGCTAAATTATTTGATGAAGGTGTCTCAAGAGAGGCAAATCACTATTCTTGAATATACTGAGACAAGGAAAGATGTTGAACGTGAGATTGAAAACTTATATGCAGATGATCATATTGCTGGTATAACATGTTTTAAAAGACATGAAGATGATTTTGCTTTGTGGAATAACATGGTAAATATAGGCAGCAATGGAAGTGCTCTAAAGTATGATGCAGGGCTGTTGTGCATTAGTGTGACGGGTGAATTAATTCCTTTGTATTTTAGAAAGGAATGTGGAAGAGGCAACTACAAAAGGCGTGCTGATGTACAAGAATGTGATTTTCATCTTTTGATTGACAAGGTTAAGGATGATATGAAACAGGTATGCGACAAGGTTTATAGTTTTTCATGCTCTTTGCTTTAAATATGCATGTTATTTTAATCTCTACTTTCTAAATACAATGTACAGGTATGTGCTAATCTAGTAAGTGAGCTGAGGACACGATTTCCACCAAGGGATGTTCTTGATGCTTTAGGTGTTGTCTTCCCACATTTTTGGAACAATATTCAAAGTGTTGAGGCTGTTGGACAGAATTTTAGTAAAAAGATGGAAGTAATTAGAGCAAGCTTTTGCTGCCCAAAGTATATTGGTTCAGAAAAGATAGAGGGTTTACTTGATTGGGAGATGTTGAAAGGACAAGCCAAAGTATTTGGCCGCACTATGTATCAACAATATCCACAATTGGAAGATCCACAAGACTTTGGAGCTGTCACACGTTTATGGCAGAAGCTGAATTCAAACAATGTTTTGAAAGTGGCAATCTCAGAATATTTTAAACTGGCTGATTTGTGCTTGTGTATGATACTTGGAAGTGTAGAAGATGAGCGATGTTTCAGCAACATGAGTTTCATCAAGAATAAATTACGAAATCGACTTGACAACAACTTGGATTTGACTTTAAGATTTTATAGTTCAAACTACAAGCAAAACACCTATGGTTACAGCAAAAGAGAGTGGAGAATGTACAAACCATGTTGATGAAGAGGATAATGTATGGTCATTGGGATGATATATTTTCTTTTATGCTGTTGTAAAAGCTTTGTGCTACTTTATGCACTTCGAACTTGAAAATTTTTTTTCAGGAAATGCCTGTGACGGTCCAGAAGAATATACGCCATAAATACGTATATTCCTGGATCCGTCACCATACAAGTCTATCTTCATAGCCTTGTATACCATAGATTGTGGCACTAGGGGGCATGGCTAAGTTATTCTCACTAGAGAGCTGTCGGATGGGCATATTTGCCTTTTATTCCAAGATCTGGACCGTACATAGCGATCCTCGTTTGTGGGGTATGCAAGTACAAGTTTTTGTATACTGTATATTAAAGTTTGTAAAATACTATAAGATTTGAGAGAATGTACTTAATGGTGTTAATTTTGTACATGTATTGTAAATATATTTTTGGGGCTCTCGCTGCCCTACGTAACCCCCCGTGTGAATATGCACCCAAACCAAAGGGGGTTTAAGGGGGATATTAATTTAAATGTGTTAAATGCAATAGTTTATGTTAATAATGTTAATGGTAGTTGTGTGTTGATTATTATATTAAAAAAAAATTTGGGCCCTTCGGGCCCTAACTAAAACAAACATAGGTAAACTTTATGGGTCTAACCATTAATTACTAAAAAGCACAATAACATCAAGACAAACAAATTATTTCCATTGCATACCAAGAGGCGCCCAAATATAATGCAAAACACACCTGCTTATAAAATGGGCAAAAACAATAATATCATAAGGTTTACATCGAAGGGGCCATGGCCCAATATAAAACCAGCACCACCACTAGTTCAAGAGAATCAACTGTCAAAATAGTTTAAAATACCCCCTAATATTGTAAACTGCACATTGTCGTGCATATGCTAGTGCATATGATAACATGTGCTGGTATCAATGCAAGCACATAATCTGTAACATCTGGTGCAAGATCTCCAACAAATATGGAATGATCTGGAGAGCTATCGGAGCAATCTAGTTTCCTAAGAACCTATCTCGGCCTAATCAAAGTCATCAATATTAAAATACCTCATGTTTGTGATGTCTTAGGCAACCCTACCTCCAAGGATGCTTGGTTAAGGCCACACAGTAATAAGACTTTGAAGCCTTCTCTGCAGATCTGGATTGCAAGAAGCAAAGAGGTTGTTGTGATGCCTACTCAATGTGGAAGCATTTGGACAAAAAAACCTAATTTACGGCGAAATACTCCAATTGTATGCTTTGCCATACTTTGAAGATGTACTTTGTAAGGTTGCATTTTCTTGCATTTCCTCATTTCCCTCGACGATCAATAGGTTAGATGGGCAATGAAATTTTCACAAACCAATCTCAATTGGCTTGTAAATTCCATAAATGTCTGTCAAAATCAAACACTTTGGGCGCAAATTGTAACCCGAAGCTCGTGATTTTGCAAAAAGCCGCCTTTACATATTCCCCGAAAAGAGGGATCTTCTACATTTATGAAGAATTCAAGCCTTTCAGATCGCTAAATTGGAGCTAAATAGGTCTAACAGCAGGCATTTCTTTGTCGAATTGGTCTTTATGAAGATGCCCTTCTGGAACAAATCATCTTCTAGGGATGTCAAGAAGCAAGGCAGCAAAGAAAATATACTTGAGGGCATTCTTCCAAGGCTGTATGGAAAAAAGCCTAACAGATTTTCAGAAGAGGACGGAATGTTTGGTTCTTCAGGCCGTTCTAGGACAAGCTTGGACTCACCTAGTACAGACGGAAGCCATGGTAGTCACGCATCAAGATATTCGAGTCCCAGATCCCCTAGTCGCCCAGAGAAATCACTGCAGGGGCAACCTCTGCCCCTCCCATCCTTTCCACTAGGCACAACACTATCTTCAGATCAAAGAAATGGGTTGGGGTATAGCTGCCGATAAATCTTCCAGGGCCAAGATGCCTGGTTGCAGCTGCAAAGTAACTAGGGATTGCCCAGATTTGAACAGGAATAGGGCGGCCAGTTCCGGTACCTCCACAGCTGCTGCAGGCCATTCTACCAGATCCTCCACAGGTTCCACATCCAATATCTTTGTCAGACCACCTGTTACAGAAACAGGGGGTTCTTCCACTTCCGTTGCACCTTGGACAGCGTGGAAATCCCCTGCCATCGGTTTCTGTAAATCCATTGCCGATTTTAATATCCATGCCCCTGCTATTACAGTAATCCCCTGTGCAATCTGAGACACAACTGCTGCTGGACTCATTCTGTCGCCGGATTTGCCCTAAATCGCCGAAAAGCTTGAAATCCTTGAAAGAACTTAACTTTTATTCAAAAAATGATCTTAGAATCGCTGTAATCTGGTCCTTTTAGATATTGGCCTCTTTCAAAGCGCAATCTTTGCAAAAATCCTTGAACAGTCTGGAATCAAAAGCTAAAGCTACAAATATGTGTCTGGAATCAAAAGCCCTAAAATGCCCTAAAATGCTATCCACGAGGCTTGCATGTTCAGCCCCTAAAATAAAAAGAGGGGTTTTGTTGTGAGCCCTTGGATGTTGGACCATTGAAAAAAAAAGGTTAAATCAACGACTAAGAAATGGTGCACTCTAGATGTACGCATTAGTACATCCATTCGAATACGCCGTGAAAAGCGTACAAAAACACAAAGAAAACCCCCTGTTATTATGCTACATATTCTCATAACTTAGCCAACCATAGGTTAAGCCATTATCCACGTGGCCTTAACCTATTGGGGCACCGCCACACAGGACTCACCCGATTGGTGCCACGTGGCATCCTAGGTGGACCTAACTCATATAGGCATAAACCCTAACCCTAGACCTCTTTCTAGCCCTAGCACCCAGAGACTCACCTACTCGTTCGAAACCCCGTTTCGAACATCGTTTGCTGTGGCATAGACTGGTGCAGCAGCCCCAGCAGGGTAGACTCGTTCTTGGAGTAGGAGCGGCATCTCGTGAGTCGGAGACCATGGAGGCACACGGATCTGGAGGGAGAGCTTCAGGAGCAGGTATGTAGGATAGTGGTTGTGATAGCTCATCTGGAAATTAGCATTCCAGATATGCTAGTATTTTGTATCTAGAGTAGAGCCATCCTAGAACCCATATTCAACATCTTGAACCCTAATCAAGGAACCCTAACTATTAGTTAGATTTGTATGATTAGGTTAAGATGTTCTTCTTATGATTATTCTCATGATGTGATGAGTATGGATGTTGGTTGATCTTGTTTGCTCCTCTTGTATTGGGAAGGGGGGGTAGAGACCTAGAGCCATATGTAGTATGCTCCTAGAGTAGATCCCTTAGTTCCTATTAGTTGCGCGGCAGTGCATAGGAGCCCACCAGGGCTATTGAGGCTATGATATGACTCAAAGACCATATAACGGGGCTAGAGGGAAAGTGGAGGGAGGATCCCTGCCGAGGAGTGGGGGCTTCGGGGGATCCCATAGTGGGCTAGGCTTATGGTCGGTCACTTCGTGTGGGGCGAGCATGGGTCCGACACCTCCCAGGGCAATGGTGTTGCCACGCCGAGAGCTGCAAGTGTTGGCTTGGCTCTCGTTTTGGGGGTTCCGGTCAGTGCGAATCGTGTGTCGCCCACGATTCTCTAGCCGCCCACGGCACCTCTAGATCCCGGGAAGGGGAGATGCAACCCTTCCCCGCCTCATCGGACCACTGGGGAGATGCAACCTGGAGTAGTCCCGATGGGTGATGCCATGGGATTGCGTGTCCCAAGGCTAGAGTCCCGTCGAGCCTGATCTAGCCCATTTGCAAAGTATGCACGGGGAGGGGCGGATGGAGTGGTCAACCCTAGCCATTGTTCTATGCCAGCCCTCGCCATTGCCATGACTCGGTGCCTCGCTCTATCTTGAGGCCTAGCCCGGTCGGTCATCCTCCCGACGCAGTCCGAGCGGGGTAGGAGCTCTCATGTTTTATGGTTCGTGATTATCATCTTTGCCTTGGTTTATGAGTGATGCACTACCCTTCGAGGTAGTATTTGTATATGTTGATGCTAGTTCTGACGTGTTATCGCTTCCGCTGTTATAGGAGCCCATAGGGGAAGGGCGCGCAAGACACCTTCGTGTTCCCTTCCCGCACTAAGAGTCACCTCAGAGTGCGGGGTAGACGAAGGGCCCATGCGGTTGCTGAGCCGGATGGGGGATTTCCTGCCGAGTGTACGGCCGGGCGCCGTACGTTTAGCAGGGAGCGTCACAATGGTATCAGAGCGATGTTCTTGGTTGACCAAGAACTAGCACTGACCATAACTATGAAGTAGTCTAACATGCCTATAGGGGTGTGAAATAAACATTTCCACCATCGAACCGCGAAAATGGGGGAAAAAAAATTTTCTCCTAGGCAGTGGGTCAGGACTTAGGTTAAGTGTTAGACGAAAGTTGAGTGAGTCAAATTCATCTTCTAGTAAATTTGGAGTGAAAATTATGCATCTGCATCAAATTTCACCTGAAATGGGTCGAAGAATCATGCCAATCGGAGACCCAGGTGAAAAATGGCGCAAATTCATAGGTTGCACTTCGAACCATTAGAAAAATTCGAAAATCTAAGTATAATATCAATTAATATAGATTTAACATATATATTAATAGTTAAATAATTACTAAATATGGTGTAATTAATAAGGGGGGCTAATAAATAGGGGTAATTATGGTAGGAGAATATTCCCAGGGACCCTCCTTTTTAAATATCTGACACCTCATTCTCTCTCTCCAACCCTTCACCTTCACCTCTCTCTTGCTCAGCCTTATGTCACCCATTTCCTGAACTACAAGATATGGCACGCACCAAACAAACCTACAGGAAGCCTGGACCAAGACCTACCCTCTCCATGGCGCAGCAAAGCAGGCGACATGTGAAGAAGATCCCGAGCACCTCCGGCCCAAGAAAGGGGAAGAGGAGCTTCCCCAAAGCCCGGCGGCCAAGGCGACATATCATGATGCCGAGGGAGAGCCCCAGCCAGCTCGTCATCGGGAGGCACACAGAGAAACAGATGAGTCTCAGCCGCCCGGGCCCTCGGACCGAGGTGGAGGAACAAAGTTGAAGAACGGTGGAAGAGCAAAGACCACCACTGCATCGATGAAGCGGGCCCTTCAAATACCAAAAAGAAGGGGAAGGAAAAAAGTCGGAGTGGCCAGAGGAGAGGGTCGCCAGAAGAAGAAGCGGGAGAGGGAGCCGAGGGAGCAGGAGAGGCGACCAAGAGGAGGAACGACGGCCCTCACGGACCGTCGTTATAGAAGAGGCCCGCGGCGGAGGAGGAGCACCAAATGAGGGCGAATGGAGACGAGGAGGAAGAAGAGCAGGAGGGGGACCCCCGACGCTAGGCCACCCTACCCCAGTGGGTCGGAACCACCTAAGGTGGTGAAGAAGCAAAAGGTAGGGGAGGGCATTCAAGGCCCAGCCAGACCGCTGAAGTTTAAGCGAAGATGGTGGTGATACAAGGAGTACCTTCGCCGCTGGACGAGGTACAATGAGTGGTATTGCCGCCAGAGGTGTAAATACGCCGCGGGAGGGCGGCAGGCAAGAAGAACCAGCCCAAGCCACCCCCAGGGACCGAAAAACCCCGGGTGTTTAGGGAGATTCGGCACTTCCGGATGTGCACGAATCTCCCGATAAGGAAGGCCCTTGGCGTCTCCTTAGAGAGGTTTTGCGCGAGCTCCTGACCGATTATAGGGTTACCCCTCTAATGACCCTGCTCGCAAGAGGCTTCCGGCGAGCTGGTCCAGCTCTTGAGGAAGGGAACCTCTAGCTATCCATGCTAAGAGAGTTACCCTTATGCCCAAGGATATTCACTTAGCACGAAGGATTCGCAGAGAGAGGCCTTAGGCCTCAAATTTTGTAAATTTTGTAGGAAAGCTAAATTTTCATGTAACTATGTTTCTTATTAATATAAAAGTTAATTTCCCTCTATAATTAGAAAAATGTTGTATGCTTGAAATATAGGAAATAGAACCCAATTGTGGTAGAATTCTTCATAGCATGTCTAGAAACACCCAAGAAATCATGACTACAACAAAACTTTGGCAAAAAAATCATCTAAAATGCTGAAAATCGACCCAACCGGTGAGACCGCCTAGGGGCCTCTGCGTTCCCGGCGCAGCGCGTTTTTTGGCGGATTCACCCGGGATCCCGGCCCAAAATCAAGCTTCTAGATGTCAGTTTTGCTCAAAATAAGTTGCTAATTAGGTTAGAATGGGCCCAATTAGCCATATTAGCATCTTCAAATTCCCTAAATTGACCAAAAATTGGCCCAAAGCAGGCCAACCGGGTGAGACCGCGCCAAACGCGTTTGCGTCCGCGACGCGGAGGCCATCCGCGCGGATTCACCCGGGTCAGGCCATCTTTGAGCCAAATTAGCCAAATTTGATCCAACCAACTGCCATGTAGTGTTTCTTGCCTTGTTTTGCTTAAGTTTGCACTTCATGGTAGTTCATTTGGACACCCAGAGCCATAGAACCAAGGTCGTCTTAGGTAGGTACCTTTTTGCACGAACCCCGAGGTCACCCATAGTCTATAAAAATAGGCCCCATTTGCCATTTTTCTTCCTACAGAACTGCTCCCAGCCCCTTAGGCGATTTTCTGAACCTCCACTGATCCTTGCAAGCCATTTTCTACACCCTTTCCTGCTCAATGGCGCCCAGCAACTTTGAGAGATGGTACAATCTTTGCCGACCATATCCATCGACTTCCGATGATCAAGCCTTCTCTGTGTTTGATCACTTGTTTGATCTTCACGCAACTTTGACTAGAACACCCTACTACACAGACATTATGTGCCAATATGACCAGCAGGTCCTACCTTGGGAAGTTAGACTGCCTCCTAGGGGAGGGAATTGGGTTTCCCTTGAGACACTTACCCAAGCCTTAGGTCGAGAGTTGGCAGGATCCAAAGGCAAGAAGCAGCTATGGGATAGGACTAGGACCATGCCCGATTACATGACCTGCAGACATAATAGGCATAGGTACCTTTCAGCTCGAGCGACCCTTGCCCTCTTCATGCACTATAAGTCAATCAACAAAGTAGGGAACCCTCTCTGTTCAGCCCTTAGACTTAAGCCACTTGATACCCGTAGAGCCCGGGATCAAATCCTCGAATATAGAATCCTCCCCTCACGAATATTATGGCACGGCGTCTAGGGGCACCATCTCTGAGATCCATGAAGACTTCTGGCGACTAGGGGAGCGGGAACCCGAGAATGGGAGAGCGGGGAGGCAACAAGAATGAAGAGGTGCAGCGTCGAGGCACGACGGCGACATGAGAACAGACTCACCGACCCACCGGTCGGCATCCGCGGCTCATCACCGATAGTCATCGGCGGGGGGGAGTACATTTTGCAAATGACATCCTCAACTTGTCCTATTGCCGGGAATGGGGTCTTGAATCGGCGAGCTCTTGGGCATGATAGCACCACAGGGAAGAGCACAGACCTCATCGACTACTCATACCGGAGATCCCAAAGGGAGGCTGGCGGAGAACACTCTTATCTTTGGGGAGACAATGTCGGATATAGCGACCTATCGTGAGATAAGGGAGATCTATCGACAGGCGAGGAACCTATCATCTCGAGAGGAGGAGTTCTAGCGAATCTGAGCACACTCTACAAACCGGGGAAGGGCCCAAGCTCAAGCGGAACCCGGTTGAGCCAGGGAGCATGAGGGAAGGGTCCAAAGAAAGATCAACTTGACAATGCAACCAAAGATGTGGAGGGATCATGAAGACACGATCGCGGTGGATGCCTACGGTGAAGCGGCTTCGAGGGGAAGGGCACCGCGGGTCGAGGCGTAGGGAAGGGCACGGCGCCGCTACTATCTTCCAGCCCTCTGACCAAGGGCAAATGATAGTCTTCCACAAGGAGTTCAGCCCAAGGGGAAGAATCCGTGGCACTTCTCATAGCACTTTCGGGCTTGGGCAGCACTTTCAAAGATATCGCCCATGCCGATCACATCATTCTTTTCAACAAGGCGTCAGCGCTCCATTGCCTCGACTTTGCGAGGGGCACCTTAGGGATGCAACACTTTTCGGTGTTAGCGGCAAGACACGAGAACTTCCGGAACCGGAGATGGCCCGAAACGCACTTGAAGGAAGATCGACGAGGAACATCTTGCGCAACCTCGGCAAAGGCCTCCGATTCGGGGATGTCAAGAACTTCTTCGGGCTTTGGGAGGCCATTGAATAATTGTGAAATTTTCTTAAGTTTTGTGCTAAATGTTTACGTGTACCCATTATGCTAAGATATATCTACCTTATCATGTAATCCTTATGTATTAATGACTATTAACCTGTTTTGTCAATGTAAGGCTTTGTATGATTTCTTATAACTAAAGATAATTCAATTGCAAGTAAAATTGATCAACATCTAACCCAAATAAAATGTATTTGATGATCAATCCTTGCGACAAAGGAACTTCAGTCAGGGATCTCAAGACCAAAGACCACCGACCACGCAATTGGGTACCAAGGAACTTGTTTGGCGGAGAGAACAAGAAGATTTTGAGCAGGATATGTCACGAGGCAAATCAAGCGCAAGGTTGGTGCGAGATGAGGAACCAAATGCAACATCTCATCAAGCGGGCGACACCTCTCATGAATGCAGGGAAGATGGTCCTCCACCTCCACCTTGTTTTAGGGTGGTGACGAAGTTCCTCGGCCAGGAAGGGGAGGGCAACCAGGGGAACGTCGGGGAATAGGAGAAGGAAGAGGAGAACCAGAGTCCATCATCATCTAGCTCCAGGCTCATCCAGGATAGCTCTTCCAGTGAGGGCGGCTCACAGCTCTGAATCGTGGTCGGTCGGGCACACCTAAAGCAAGGAAAAGAGCAAGAAAGACGGATGACTATCGAGAAAAAGGTGGATAGTGCTATGGCGGTGTATGGAAGACAAAGGAAGCTTCGGCCGGTTCTCGAGGGAAAGACAGGATCGGGCATGGAGGCTGAAGCATGGCTTGATGAAATGGAAGAATTTGGCAACTCATACGGTATGAAAGACAAGGACATAGGGAAAGTTGCTACAGACTAACCTTATTGGACCGGCAAGGATCCGGTGGAAGGGATATGCTAAGTCCAACAAAGGAAGAGGAACAATTGCGGGTTTAAGACCTTCAAAGAAGGCTTTCCGCAAAGCACTATGTGCCAAGGTCTCATACTAGTAGACAGATTCAGCGGTTTTACTGAGTTGAATCGGGGTAGCTTATCGGTGGCTAAGTATACGAAAGAAGAATTTATGAGGCTCGGTGCATGTTCTCCCGAGTCTCGAGAGAGGCAAGCCGTGGATACTTACATTGAGGGGTTGAGCGACAATATCAAGAGGCTTGTTAGAGCAATCAACCCAAGTCGGTTACTGTACGGCCGAAGATAAAGCTATAAGTTTAGAAGAGGCACCAGCAACTCCAGCAGAGAAGCGATCAACCGGGGGGGTAGAGTTGAGGGCAGTGCTCGGGGACAATATCGGGGTAAGCAATCAGCAGCTACACCATCGTGAGTCGGCCCGGCAAGGTAAGGGTCGAGCAAAGCTTTTGGGGACCGTAAGCCCACGAGAATGCATCGGGGGCGGCGCTCTTAAGCGTCTCCTAGGCGGTCTGTCGAAGGAAAAGAGCAGAATGCATTGAGAAAAGACTATGTTTCGTGCTTCCGGCCCGAGGGGCAATCGACATGATTGTCCATTAAGTCATCTTTGATCGGCCTTGGCGAGAACTCTTGGATTAGGACTCCCCAACGAAGCGGGCCGCGGACGGCGGCGACCAGCGGGGGAGGGCCGGGACTTCATAGATGGTGAGTGCCACATATGTGCAAACATTGAGGCAGGTGATATAGAGAATCGATCAAACTGTCATCATTGCCAGACGGGATCATAGATAGTAATCCTTATGTAGTCCTCATAGATACGGTAGCTCTCATAATTTTGCATCTCCCAGATTGGCTGCTCTAATGAAGAACAAGGTATTGAAGTCTAAGCCAAGGCCGTTAGCTATGGCAAACCGAGCCATTCGGCACACTAAGGGGAGGAGGATCACCTTTGACATAGACCTTAGTGGGGCTAAGTGGCGATGGGAGCGAGAAGTCATGGACATCGGAAGATATGATCCGATAGTGGGGATGGAATTTTTGAAGCCCGATAAAAGCCATGATTGATTGCGGCCGGAATGAAGTCACCATGACGGCACCGGGCGGCACAAGTTGTTAGTGAAAGGTAAGAAGCTAGATTCTCCTATGCGGTGTATTTCTTTGAAGCGACTAAGGAAAGAGTATAGAAAGGAATAAGGTGGATTACATCTTGAGGATGGAATCAGTTGAGCCGAGCAAAGCGGGATGGAAGTGACCCAAAGGGAAATCGGTTGCCCGGCGGATAGCAAGGCTTATTTCGAGTTCAAGGATGTATTTCGGGATGAAATCCGGCATTTTCCTTATAGGGTGTGGAATGTGAGATCACATTGGCTCAGGATCACGAAGCCTACCATGAAAGCGCCATATAGAATGAGCACCCGAGAATTGATTGAGCTCAAAAGCGGCTTGAGGAATTGCTCGAGCTTGGATTTATAAGAGCAAGTGTGTCTCCTTTTGAACACCTATACTCTTTGTGAAGAAGAAAGATGGGAGCTTAAGAATGTGCATAGACTATCGCCCGACTCAATAAGCGACGATAAAGAATAAGTATGCATTGCCAAGGGCGAGATGATCTAATGGACCCGGTTACAAGGAGCAAAGGTATTCTCTAAAATTGATTTGAGGTCGGGATACCATCGGATAAGAATAAAAAAGAAGAGGATATCCATAAGGCCCAGCTTTGAGCAGCGGTATGGTCACTTTGAGTTCTGATAATGCCCTTTGGACTATCGAATGCTCCAAAATTTATCGCCTCATGAGCGACATCTTGAGAGACTTCTTGGATGAGTTTGTTATTGTCTTCTTCGACGACATCCTAATCTACTGACAAGTCCCTTGAGGAGCATTGTCGACATCTCGGGGAAAGTATTGGAGAAGTTGAGGCGTCATCGGTTGTATGGGAAGCTCTCTAAGTGCCACTTTGCAACAGGTAGAGTGGAGTATTTGGGGCATGTAGTAACATAATCTCCACGAGATCCATCTAAGATTGAGGCAATAGTTGATTGGCCAGCTCAAGGAATGTTGCGTAAGTAAGAAGCTTTCTGGGTTGGCGGGATATTACTGAGAAAAGTTAAGTGAAGGACTTTGCTACGTGAAGCGTCCCCTCTGTGGGACCTCACTAAGGCCAACAAGATTAAGGATTGGACCAGCCATTGGCTAGAGAAAGTCCAAGCTTCTTTTGAGAAGCTTAAGGAGGCCTTAACAACACACCGGTGCTTGTTCTCCCCCCGGTAAAGATAAGTTGGTAGCAACAGATGCAAGCAAGATAGCAACAGCGATCTTGATGCAAGAAGGAAGGGTAGTTGCCTACGACTTCGAAGAAGATGAGCGGCGCCGAAACAGCGCTACCCAACCCATGATCGAGGGGCTGCTAGCCATTGTCGGGCATTGAGGATATGGAGGCATTATCTGGCGGGAAGGAAGTTTCGGTTGAATCACCCGATCACCAAAGCCTTCAATATCTTTTCACCCGACCACTCCTCAACTTAAGGCAAAGGAGGTGGATGGAATTCCTTGAGGAGTATGATTTTGATATTATATATAAGCACAGTAAGCTTAATGTTGTAGCAGATGCCCTCTCCAGGAGACCATTTGAGGGAACAAGGGCGCATTGTGTATCACGATTTCCACTCTTCGAGTGAGTTTGGCAAGAAGATTGAGGAGTCCTTGCCAGCGGATGTGGACTTCAAGGAGGTATGGGAAAGCCTTTCCAAGGAAGCGAGCAGGATAAGGAGCGGGGAAGCCTTCAAGCATTATAAGAAGGAAGGCAACTGTTGTATCCTGAAGCATAAGTTGTGTGTGCCCGAATCATCGGGGGTAAGGAAGCTAATTCTTCATGACACACATAACAGCCCAATAGCGGGGCATCTTGGCTTCATGAAGACCTATTTCAAGATTAAGTAGCTACTTGGCGAGGAATGAAGAGGCGGATAAGCTGCATATATTCGGGATTACCCGGTTATGTCGGCAGACCAAAAGCGGAGCAACCGGATACCAGGTGCTCTTGAGCCATTGGGGTGCCAAATGCAAAGTGGGAGGTCATAAGCATGGATTTCATCACAGGTCTCCCTAGAACTCTTGAGGCAAGGATGCATTGATGGTTGTCGTAGATAAGTTATCTAAGATGGCACATTTTGTGCCTTGCAAGACTCTTGACACGCATTAGATCTTGCCAAGTTATTTGTAAGGGAGACTTTTCAGACTCCATGGCATGCCTCGGGGAGATAATATCGATAGGGATTCCAAGTTTATGAGTGCCTTACTGGCAGGACCTCTTCACACCATTCGACGAAGCTCTCCATGAGCACGGCATATCATCCCCAAGCAGATGGCGGGAGGAAGGGCGAACGGGATCATTGAAGATATGCTTGAAGCTATGTGTGGAACAAGCGATCCAAGTGGGATGAGTACATCCACTTGGTGGAATTAACGCCTACGGTGCTAAGCGGGGAGTCATCTCGGATGTCTCCTTTCATGGTAAATTACGGGTACCGGTGCTTAACCCCGGATACACAGCACAATCCTGTGTCCAAGGTAGAAGTGTCCCAGAATGTTAGGGGATATCAGGCGGCTAGTAGAAGAAGTAAGGGGTTATTTATTGGCAGCAAAATTCGTGTGAGAAGAGTGTAGCCGACAAACCGCAGGGGCCGTAAGTAAGAGAATTCAAGGTAAGCGATATAGCGTCCTAGTTGAAGATAAAGGTGAAACAAGCCAAAGGCTGCGGATTGGGGCTGCAAGAAGCTTGCCCCTAGGTGGGCTGGTCCGTTCAAGATTTTTGGAGAGAGTGGGCTCTCAAGCCTACAAGTTGGATCTTCCAGCCCATCTCAAGGTTCACAAGGTCTTCCACGTAAGTTTATTAAAAAGGCACAATCTAACCACGAGGAGGTTTTGGATACTCCAACCTTGTTGGAAATGGCGGAGGAGCAAGTAGAAATAGTACCTGAATTGCTTCTTGATAAGTCATTCAAGAAGACTAGGAGGTCTCGGTTCCTCCAATATTTGGTTAAGTGGAAGCACTTACCCGTGGAAGATCGCGACATGGGTATTGAAGCAAGACTTGGAGAAGCAATACCGAGTTTATGAAGGAGTTTGATGGGCGAGTCGTCTCAGACTTGGTGGACCCGACTTTTGCTAGGTGGTTAGCTAGTATGTTGTTAGTTAGCCTTAAGCTGGCGCATGCATTCTAGTTACTAGGGTGCATGTGCGGGGAACCTGAATCGTGTGGGCGATGATGGGATACGCCTTTAGGGCATTCTCTAGGCCACACGCACCAAAAAGGTGCGCATGACCATTAGGGTCATGTGGTGAGAATGAGGCATGGTGGGCGATGATGGGACATCGATCGGATGATCTCTATGCCCGCGATGCGGAATGAATGCGCACACACCTGGCCGTGGGAGGGTCATGGTGAAGGTTAAAGTGATCATCTTTGTAATGATGGGATCGTGAGAGGCGTTCCCCTAGCTTCAAACCCGTGGGGCATGATGCACTAGGGGTACTTTCGACACCGGGTAGCAGGTACAAGGTAGCACTTCGATCATGGGCGATGATGGGAGCATCTTAAATGATCCTTAAGCTCAAATCCGAAAGGGCCATGATCTTGGGCAAGGTAGTAGGACAACCTTGAGTCGATGGTTCGGCTCAAGGAGGTAAGGGGTGGTCCCCTAAAACCACAAATTATTAACTAAACTAGCGTAATGTGCTCCTTTTGCGGGCAAGTAGAAGGTGGACTTCAAACAGGAGCGCATTCACGAGAAGATAGGGGAGCCATAATTTAGATTATGAACCTAATAACTCTTACAATAATGTTTTGAATTATCGTAAGAAATAGCAGGTGTTAAGGCTATATAATTTTGTATAAGTACAAATATAGCCTAAATTTTTTGACTTGAACTAATAAAACTTGATTGCTAAACTAAACTAAAGGTTATGACATGTTGTTGCTTGTGCGGGCATAAGGTAGGTTCGTCACCTTAAGCGCAATCTTTGAGGGCGACATTGTCCTAAGGGGGAGAATGTGGCGGTCCGGGGAATATCGCCATAAATCGTATATTCACGGATCCGAATCACCATACAAATCTATCTTCATAGCCTTGTATACCATAGATTGTGGCACTAGGGGGCATGGCTAAGTTATTCTCATAACTTAGCCAACCATAGGATTAAGCCATTATCCGCGTGGCCTTAACCTATTGGGGCACCGCCACCGCGGGACTCACCGATTGGTGCCACATGGCATCCTAGGTGGACCCTAACTCATATAGGCATAAACCCTAACCCTAGACCTCTTTCTAGCCCTAGCACCCGGAGACTCACCTACTCGTTGAAACCCGTTTGAACATGGATTCTTGTGGCATAGGCTGGTGCAGCGGCCCCCGCGGTGGGCTTCGTTCTTGGAGTAGGGCGGCATCTGGTGAGTCGGAGACCATGGAGGCACCGGGATCTGGAGGGAGAGCTTGAGGGCGGGTATGTAGGATAGTGGTTGTGATAGCTCATCTGGAAATTAGCATTCGGATATGCTAGTATTTTGTATCTAGAGTAGAGCCATCCTAGAACCCATATTCAACATCTTGAACCCTAATCAAGGAACCCTAACTATTAGTTAGATTTGTATGATTAGGTTAAGATGTTCTTCTTATGATTATTCTCATGATGTGATGAGTATGGATGTTGGTTGATCTTGTTTGCTCCTCTTGTATTGGGAAGGGGGGGAGACCTAGAGCCATATGTAGTATGCTCCTAGAGTAGATCCCTTAGTTCTTATTAGTTGCGGCTTTGTGCATAGGAGCCCACCAGGCTATTGAGGCTATGATATGACTCAGCACCATATAGGGGGCTAGAGGGAAAGTGGAGGGAGGATCCTGCCGGGTGTGGGGGCTTGGGGGGATCCCATAGTGGGCTAGGCTTATGGTGGGTCACTTAGGTGTGGGCCGAGCATGGGTCCGACACCTCACAGGGCAATGGTGTTGCCACTGCCTCTCGAGAGAGCAAGTGTTGGCTTGGCTCTCATTTTGGGGGTTCGGTCAGTGCGAATGGGTGTGTTGCCACGATTCTCTAGCCGCCCGGCACCTCTATATCACAGGAAGGGAGATGCAACCCTTCACGCCTCATCGGACCCGGGGAGATGCAACACGGGTAGTCCCGATGGGTGATGCCATGGGATTGCGTGTCCGGAAGGCTAGAGTCTGTCGAGCCTGATCTAGCCCATTTGCAAAGTATGCACAGGGAGGGGCGGATGGAGTGGTCAACCCTAGCCATTGTTCTATGCCAGCCCTACGCCATTGCCATGACTTCGGTCTGCTCTATCTTGAGGCCTAGCGGTCGGTCATCCCCTCCGTGCAGTGCGGGCGGGGTAGGAGCTCTCATGTTTTATGGTTAAAGTGATTATCATCTTTGCTTTGGTTTATGAGTGATGCACTACCCTTGGGTAGTATTTGTATATGTTGATGCTAGTTACGGCGTGTTATCGCTTCAAAAATTTATAGGAGCCCATAGGGGAGGGCGGCAAAGACACCTTCGTGTTCCCCTTCCGCACTAAGAGTCACCTCGAGAGTGCGGGTGGCGAAGGGCCCATCGCGATTCTTGGCCGGATGGGGGATTTCTGCCGAGTGTTATGCGGCGAGGCGGCCGTCACGTTTAGCGAGGGCGTCACAATGCCAAAAATCAGCAATATATAATCATTCTATTGGATATGATCTTAATTTTAAATCGCCAAACGAAAATCCCGAGCACTAAATACTTATAAAACTTTCGCCATATCTATATAAACTTTTTAGTAGATTATTTTGAAAGATTCGCCAGAAGTACAAAGGGTCAAAGTGCTCTACACCAAGTAAATAGGCATGTCTATTATGAGGGTAAAGAAATTTTGGGGTCTTAAAATTTTCCCTGCCTAACACCCCAAGTAATGCATCATCAAATCCAAATTTGATTTGCAAGCCCAACCAACACATTGACATAGACCACTTCTACATGCTCAATTTGTGGGGTACTTTGATGCTCATGCCATATTGACTATCTCTTACTTGACATAAGTCACTAGACTTTGTCATCATTATCTCTAAATGATCTTTTCAATAGGCGGCATCGATCTCCTAGACCATTGCATCATAAGTGAAGCATCATTATGTTAAATCCATACATCAATCAATATGGTGTTCATACACATATGTGTTTGATGTTAATATAGAGTTCATGCAAAAAGCCAAGCAACTCAGTCTAACACGACTAGTTGGCCTTGCAAACTCTAACAACTTATGAAATTACATGGACCTTGGTTTCCACCACTTCCTAAGTGGTACCACCATGTTTTCCATGCTAGAACTCTCATTAATGGTTCTTCTTGTGCCTAGTCTTGCTTTTCATGCATTTGGCTTAGAGCTAACCCAAGTCATTCTCGACTTTGCTCAATAGCACAACCCTTATGGTTGCATCACATGACTTACCTAAGTCAAATGCAACTTTAATTGATCCACTAGTACCATAGCTTCTTGACCTCGTCAAAAGCTTCCTATTATACTGATCCCAACTCATACTTGAACTTCATTCAAGATTCTTATGGGGCTTTGATTTCTCAGAATACACTTTCAACCATTGGCAGCCAAGCCAACAAAATGTTCAACCTCATGGCACTCTTAAATGTGAAACTATTCTTATACGGTTTCCCCCTTACTGAGATCATTTCTCGAAAGTGAATAGCTCTATCAATGTGAAATTCATAGATAGGATCCAGTTATTAGGTTTGAATTATGTGCCATAAAGTCAATTTCCTTGACTACTTGTTCTAACACATAATCACTGCTTTGCCAATCTATGGCCTCAAAGCATAATATACACCTTATTTTGGAAAATAGGGTATTAATGCAATACCTATACAAGCCCAACTTATATATTATGACCCATATGTTTTACCCCAATCCCCGCTTGAACATACTGGTTAATAAGACATATTCACAACTCCTAGTTATATATAGAGTTAGGAATATAACTCTACAACATTCTTGTTTCCAACAAGAGATATTGAGATTTTCTAATCAATCTCAGTAACTCAGTTTTGAACATAGGTAGAGTTTAATGACTAACTAGACTATATCACAACTTATTAAGTCAATAATGTGGAGCTTATACTGTTGATAATGTATTTCTAGCACAACCATTGAACATTATCAATGCATATAATCGAATCTGATCACTGTAGAAAAGGATTAGGTCTTGGCCAGCACAAGCCTGTTCATCACGAACAACTTATATCTTCATTGCATAGTTTGGTTATCAGTTCATCTTGATTTTTTCCGGTCAGATCCTACCGATTTGGGTTAGATCCGGCCGAGAAGGAGTAACAATCACATCCCGAAACCGCTGTTTCAACTTTCTTAATTCAAAATAGCTTTCTCTCATTTCCTTAATCATATAAATATATAATATCCGAACCATGGTTTATTTTCCACATGTTAAAATAAACACCTCCCCCCCCCACCCCTTCCCCCCCGGTTATTGTGCTATATATTTGTTGAGACAACATATGGGATCTTTAGGACAAAGTGATGTCAGGGTTTAATGTGCACTCAGCCATTCCATTAGAAGGAAAGCATGCACTTGTTGATGTAAATTCAGATGAGAAGACAAAGTGACGTCAAACTTTAATATGCACTCAGCCATTCCATCAAAAGGAATTAGATGTGCATCTATTAAATGTAAATTCAGATGAGAGGAGAGCATTTGGCCACGCGAAGCTTGTCAAAACTATTGAAGATAACTGAATCAAAGGTGATGGTTATTCTTATGATGCTGCTTCTAGTGGAGTATAATTTTATTTTTAGGTTCCTATCATGACCAATACTATCATTGTAAACGACTTGGGTTGCAATTACAGGGACATAAGCTATTGCTCATGGTTTTGAGGTATGACTGTCTGTGATTGGTATTCTTGCATACAACATTCCCTTCTCATATATATACTCACCTAATATTTTAGATTATAATAATGCTAACCTCGAAGAAATTAAAGCATTGTGTTCTAGGACATATGTTTGTGTAAAAATGGAAAGGGTAAGCACTCAGATATTGCCATAGTTATTTTCATGGGCATCCATGTAACATTCCTCAACCACCCCGGCCTAACCAACAGGTCAAAACATTCAAATATCTATAGGAAATTCATTATGGTGCTGGTGGTATTAGCAAACGCCATACCAAGATCTACTCGAGCGATCTCCCATGGGTCTGTTACAATCTCTTCCACCTCGAGCATCATGCTTGCACTGCGGATACAACCAACACCGTACATTCATGTCATTTATACCCCCATGGAGACTCGAATTCAAACTCTGTAATTATACATTGTACATGTGACCTGCTCTATGACCTATACCAGACCATAAAAGAAGATGGTATTTGTAAAATTATGGTTAAGTTTTTCCCATATCAGTCTTTATATGAAGATTTTATCTTCCATTAGCAATGACGCTACTATCATTTATTTGGGACATATTTATGTCATATTTTTTTTTTGAAGGACGTCAAACTTTATTAAAAGTCCATGCCAAAAGACAGATACAACTACACAGACGGGATTAAAATCTTAGAAGATAATCATGATCCACTGAGTAGGACCATCAGCCTATGCATAAGACAACACTCCGACCATAACCATCATCCTAACGCTAACTGAAAGGCTTGGTTTCGTATCTATGTCATTTTCTCCCTGAAACTATTTAAAAGAAATAAGACCGACGCGAAGGCAACTTGCAACCAACTCTATAAAGAAATATAAGTAATGTATCAATGAATGGGATGCCTACAAGATACTTCAAGTGAGGTATTGTTGACATAAACAAAGGCCTTATGTTTACACAAGTATGATGCATTATTTTCCCCTGTTTATCCAGAGATAGGATGTAATTTAATTATATGCATGACAAGCATTATAAAAACAAACTTTTTGTTTTGGGGTGTTATAAGAGATGTTGTTTTTTTGTTTGAAAAAGAATTTTTTGTTTGAAAAAAGAAAAAGAAAAATTCAAAAAACATTGGCAAGTTCATGAATAACATATAAACCATCTAGTACAAATCCCATAACATGCCAAAACAAAAAGTTTCAAATTTTTTTTCCGATACAAAACATGGTCACGATAAGGGTAAAAGCATGTTAGGGTGTACCACTTTTGGAACCTGCAAAAGTACATACACTAGGTACTTCAAAACTGGGTACTTTCTCATTTTTATTTTCATTAAAACTAGTACAAAGGTCCAAAATAAAAGTCAAGGACGCATTAATATTCAAAGTTAAGATAAAGATAATGCTACCGGAGACCAAAATATATATAAAAGTTCTAAAATATAACTTTTATTTAGATATTACACGGGTACCCAGTACCCAGTCCTGGGTACCTTTTTAGGTACTTTTTTGGTCACTAAATAATACTTTTTAAGGGACACCCTAACATGCTTTTACCCATAACATCAATCTCTTCAATATCTTCATAAAAGCTTACTGCACTACAATGATACAGGACAAAGGACATGACCAGAATGGTCAGTTGGACAGAGAGTATGATTTGATGCTGTGCAAATCATGTTTTAATAAGGTATGAAACCCCACCAAATCTACCTGGAAATTTGCTATTTTGACCCAGAAAACTTAACCAAATATGAGCATATCATATACATCATTGAAAAGATCCCAAAGAGAGCTTTCCAACATAATAAAAAATATGCAAAATGGAGTTCGAATTCAAAAGTTATGATATAAATATATTACCATCAAATCCGCACTTTGCAAAAAGAAATCCGGATTGAAAAGTAGAAAAAGCAGGTACCTACTTTGATAGATCTGGGTCAAATCATATGCCAATGAAATAATCTCTATATAAGCTTTTCTAAGTTTTCCAAAGAGCCCAAGATCATTAGAATCTGGCCTCTGTAGCTCGTTATAAGCGTAAAAACAATTGGCATTCTCTCTAACACTTCTTTTCTTTATCTATTTTTAGTGACTTAGATATTTAATTTAATTTAATTTAATTTAATTTACTTTATTGATCAAACCATTCAGGCCCCCAAGCCTCTATATTGTATATAATGGTTTGGTTTGGTAAAAAAGAACCTTTCATAAAAATCTTATTTTTGATTAAAACTTTTCTTTTTTCTAACCAAAAATTTGTAAAAAGCATTTGCAAACGTAATTAGTTAACAAAGAATGTGGAAGAATAGAATAGAATAGTTTTTTTAAGGCAATATGATTACATAATTTTAGTGCTAAACTTAGGAGGTACTTTCTAGCTGCAGAGGTAGATACAAGTGCAGGGACGCCTAAGAAAGTTTGATTCGACTCAACTCTATCCTGTTGCATCTCACTAAAATTGTGAAGGGTGACATGAGTCGGCATTTAACCTGATGCAAATGAATACTATAACCATTCCATGACATAAGGTTGATAGTTTGTGAATTGATTTATGTGTCTATAAACTATCCTTCACAACTTTGAAAGGATATTTGGGTTCTTATAAGTAAGGGGCATCTTACTCATGCGAACCTTATGTGTAGCCATGTGCTATCAGCTGCAAACTTACCACAAATTGAATTGAATTTTATCGTCTACGGAGACCAAATGACTTATGGGACTCAAGCTAAGAAGCAGAGAATATTCGGTCTTCTGAACTTGTTCATCAAAAAGAAGAGGTAACATTTTTTTATTTTTAGAGTCTTTGGTCCTACCCACGTGATATTTATCAAAGAAGACAAAGTGTTGATGGTGTTCAAGTGTCCCACACTGCAAATGGCCACAATGGAAGTACCCATATGACTAGCTACAATACACACGATGCAATCGGACGGCCAAGATATGAGGGACCTGACAAGGACAGCGTGTTAACAATTTGAAGGTAGTACAATTAACATATGCTCAAATTTGTTGGCCTTTTCAACGAATTGTGGTAGCTGGGTTTTTGGCGATGGGGGCAGAGGAGAAAAAGGGCGTCTATCCTCCGACATACTACGGCACCTTCCAAGGAAATCCCAGCTTTCCCCAACCTTCCGCTCCTCCACAACAGCAGCAATTTCCCAATCAAGGCTATGCCGTTCCAGTTCAAGGTTACCCCTGTGTCCCAGGTACAACCATAGCTTTGCCAGTCTTGGTTCGTCTTCCTTTCTAGTTAGTATCTAAAGAAATTCATGGTTTGCAGGTTATTCACAAGTTAGAGAAACTAGATGGATTAGTCCAAAACTTTACATAGCTCCTGGCAGGCTCCCTTGTTGTGGGATTGGTCTTGGTTGGCTCTTGTAAGTTCTTGAACTCCCTTTTTGTGTTTGGATTGATGGGACAGGGCAATCTCGGACAGATCATACCTCTCCCTCTAATGTCATTGTTGCCACTTTCTTTTCCTTTTTGAGATTAAAAATTAGAGAAAGTAGATGGTTTAGTGCAAGACTCTACATAGCTCCACGCAGGCTTCCTTGTTGTGGAATAGGTCCTGGTTGGCTCTCGTATTCCATATTTTGCTGAACTTCCTTTCTGTATTTCAACTGATGGGGCAGGAGTTGGTTGCCATTGCCTTTTATGTTATTATGAGAGTTATATTATAATATGATTAGTTTGCCTCTTCTTCCTACATATTTGTTTTTATGTTGCTTTTCACAAATTTGATGGTGTAATAGCTTTCTTTTCAATATTGAAGGTTTGTTCTGGGTTTTTTTGTTGCGATTCCATGGCTTGTTGGAGCATTCCTCTTCTTCTTCTTCGCACATGATGCCAGAGACCATGCAGGACTTGCAGCTTGCACTATAGCAGTAAGACTTCTTAAGTTTACTACATTCGTTTAGTCGGATCTAATTAATTTCATTCCCAAGAAATGGTTTGTTTATTTTGACTCTCAAAATCAACCTCTCACTATTAAGACAAATCTCCTATTCTTTTCACAGATAACTCAAGCAGTAAATAGAAGTTCAGTGCTTCTACATTGTGTTTTCTTCTTATATCTACATATTCCTCACTGTAAATCATGATAAATGTGCATCCATTTCAGATTTCTGATGTGTATATAGACTTCTTCATGCATTGCAATGCATTTAGAATTGCCTTACCTTAGGACTTGGAATCCGTCTTAAAATTGCTGTAAATTAAAAAAACCATAAGGAGGAAACTGATTGATCGTGGTCTGGATAATTTTATTATTATAATAAAATATTTAGAAGAAGCATTTGTTCAAAACTGCATGTTGCAGGACATTAGGCTAATTATTTTTTTTTTTGGAATTTGTTGCAGGCTATAATTGCATTTCTTGTTGGTGGTACAAAAGTATGTGAACTTTGGTAAACATACTATTCAGTTCAGTTGGGCAAGTTGCTAATACGGTTCTACATCCAGCACTTCTTTTTATATGATTCTTTAACCTAAGAATAAAATGGCTATAGCAGTTTGGAGTTGTGTTAAAGCTTTAGTTTTGTACATATAGAGCACTGAGAGTTTTTACATGAAATAGCTGACAAGTATATGGAATTCTGTGTGAAATCAATTATATTGAATATGACTTGTTTTCCAGCCTCTTTACAACTTTCCTTTTGAAGATAAACGCTGATTTCTTTTTCTTAATAATTGGAGAGAGGTGGTACTAGGCGCGTTAATTTATATCCATGCGTCATACTACGTCTTTCTGCTAAAAGTCGTCAACCATCGATAGTTGTCGGTTTGAGGTCAGTCAACTCTAGTTCAACCGACTCATGCCAATGCCATTGAAACAAAAGTTGAAACACCACGAGCAGCAGCATATGAAAATAGTATGTCATGATATTTCGAAGATAGTGATGATTGGGATGGGTAGTCCGCATTGGTATATAATACCGTCTTTCCCTTCCTTAGCATCATTCTGGTGCTAAGGGAAATTAAGATGAACAAGAAATCGGTATTGTTAATATGTATTGGTTGAAGTCTCCTTTTTGATAGAATGTGGCGAAGATGAAATTCCTTTTTGGTGATAGAATGTCGTGAAGATAAGATAGTTCAATGCATCCTCAAACAAGGACCATATTTTATGAAGAAAATTTTCTTAAAACTGGAACCAAAATGTAAATGATTTGTTTCACCTGACTTGGGAGACTTCTGTTCAAGGATTATATCTGAGATACTAGGATTTCTTCGAAAATGTATTTGCCGCACTGCAGAACACGTTGGGCACATTAGGTCACATCCTTGGGCAGTCTTCCATAGGTCACAATCTTTGGGCAGTTTTCCATGGCCATAGAGCCTGCAGAAGAAAATGTCCAATGTTCCCATGAGCCTCTAATTCAAGAGGAACTCAGGTTATGCACCTCAATTCCAAGTATCCTCCTATATCTTGACGTCCAGGTCTATACCTCTCTTTGTCTTCTTGTATGCTCGGTTTCTCTTCTTGTAGCTTTTATTTTTTGGATTGCCCCTTGTTAAGGGGCAATCTGTTAGGGGGAGGGTGAGTTTTGGTATCTTGAGGCATATCGTAGACATATCTCATTATCTCATGATCTGACGACCATTATTACTGATTGTTTTTTCGGCAGTGAAAAATATTTTTGTATTTTCCTATATGAATATCGTCTAAGGTTTTTGGCTTTTTTGGATGCCAATTTTTTTGGGTTGCCCCTAGGGGGGCAAACCCTCGCTCATGTGGGTTTCTGGCATATACTAAGTATATGCTGGAATATACCTAGGATATGCGAATGACTGCTCCAAACCTATTGTTACCTGTAAATTGGCGGTCACCTGTGTTGTGGAGAGCGGATGTTGGAACCGGCTAACTGGCAAGACATACCAAAGCCCCAATCTTCCATTCCTTTGATGCTCGTCACAGGTCCTTGAACACTTGTGAGACAAGGGGTAGAGAAAAATTGCACCTTCAAAGGGCTTTGCATTGCATTGCAGCATTTTGCTAACAAGGTATGATTTTGCTACTAAACTTCAAAGCTGATCTAATTGAGCCACTCTCTTCGTTCTTCTATCTTGAATCGCATGCACTCATTGCTTACGTTCCCTTTGTGGATGATCAAGGTTCTGGTAAGATATTTGCATATTGCGACATGCACATGGATTTGACACTGCTATAACCTAGACCAATGTGATAATTTGCAACTAGGGAAACATTGCTTAACTTCCCTTAGTAGAATATGGAAAAAAGATGTTTGTTGGAAAACAAATTAGTTCAGCTTGTGTGCAATGGAATTGCCTCATAACTGGATTTCAAGTTGTCTATATTGAAAAGGATTTTCCTTACATGCTTAGACAAACAGAGTTGTTTGGCTTGAAAAAATTTGAGGTAGTCATTGCCTAACTTGTGGGCATTAGTCTAAATGTATTGCACTTGCAACTCTGTGTTGCAGTTAGCATTGCATCCTGGAGTGTTGTTTGCCATGGTAAAGTTGCATTATGCTTAAGCGGATCAACCTTATTGGCCAGATCAAGAGCTTGGAGAATCAGCTATAGAAGAAAGAAGCAGCAGTTGTCATAGAGGAGTAAGACCTCTTCCAAGTTAGGTGCCATATAAGTAGTAGCGGTAGCATGTGCATCAGGGGCAATACATCTTCATTCTACTCTTAGATCCACGCAGAGGTGGCATAAAAAAGATTTGAAGAATAAAATAGAATAGTTTTTTTAACGTCCACGGAGACCAATAGGTCATGGGACCCATACAATGGGCTAGTACAATCATTACTACTAGGATTAAAAAACCCCTGCCTCGAAAGGTTTTCAAGGGAAAAATCTTTGCAGTAATGATGATACTAGACAAGCGGAGATAATGACTACTGAGGGCTCAGTAATTGCAGACGTTTATCTAGAACCTCAAGTATGTATAATGCCAAGTCATGCACAGATGGTGATCTGAGAAGTTGTGGAAGCGTGGAATGGAATGCTAAAGTCAAAAAATGATTCCGAACTATCTCAAAAGCAGGGCAACTTAGAAGAGTATGGCTTTCATCTTCAATAACACATGGCGGCAACTAGCACATAGTCTAAACTTCTCGCGGCAATTCGCGGCCGCTCCCATCTACTGTCTCAATCACAGCCTGTGGGACCCCATGCGAATTGATGCAATAGCTACAAGCTTGTTCACGAACAATGAAGCAAGCAAATAAGCTTGGGGCCACACGGTGCCAATGTGGGATTTATGTGTCGCGTGATAATGACCGGTTTTCACTTGGGCCAAAGTAGCTGCGTCCCATATCTTTTGAGAAAAAGCGACCATTGAGATATTGTTGCAAAAGCTTCGGGGATCAAAGCGGCAAGCATTAGGCGATTACTCTGGGTTGCCTGCCAGCCCAGCGGGCAAACCATGTAGTGCAATGCTCTTTCCAACATCGTTTCAAACGAGGAGATTCAGCCATGGCAAGTGCAAAACGGGATACCTAACATCATCCATGTGGTGCACCTTGCGATATAGTGGAGATGGCTTCATGTGAGAATGTTGAAGAGGCCAAAAACCTATCTCTTGTAAAAAAATAGCATAGAACACCGTTGTTTTAACTCAGAAGGCTGTAAGTGAGAAAGGACTTTTGCACCCGCTCAAAGCTCCCCAAGCACTAGCACTAATGGCGGTCCCCACACTTCAAAACCATACGATAAAAGCAGGGCTCTATCAAAGCCCGAAACAAGTGGGCTTTCAGGTGGCCAATCATGAATTTCTCTGCGAAAACAATTGTTTTGCATTACATAGAGTGCTCTCCATCCGGCAGCCATCCACTTGGTAATACTTGTTCCCCAAAGTGTGTTCTTCACAATTCTACACCAAGATACTTGTAGCTATCTATAACTTCAACCCAGCGGCTATCATAGTGCATAGGGGGAACATTGTGACGAGAAGATTGAACTACCAAAAACTTGGTCTTTTGGAGATTAACACCATGAACTGTGTTCTCACAAAAAGCTGTCTCGAGCATGTAAATGTTCTTTGCATACTAGCGGCGATATGTGCTAGAAGTGAAACATCATCGACATACATAAGTTGCCTAATGATATAGTGTGCCAAATGTGGACCTCCATATATACATGATTATCAAGCCATTCTTCCAATTGATCAGCGTTACAAGCCAAAGAGTGTAGGAGATAAAGGGCAACCTGGCGAACTCAATATTGCTAGTAATTTGAGTACACGATCTTTGGAAATTTAGCAAAAACCCTTTCATAGAGCCGATAAACTGCATTTTGAAGATCTTGTGGAACTCAAGTTCACAGTTCAAAAGCGCTAAAAAAGAAGCTTCGTGTGATGCTTGTATCAAAAA
Source organism: Isoetes taiwanensis (assembly GCA_021234155.1). Classification (NCBI taxonomy): domain Eukaryota; kingdom Viridiplantae; phylum Streptophyta; class Lycopodiopsida; order Isoetales; family Isoetaceae; genus Isoetes; species Isoetes taiwanensis. Next base: position 863,342 of record JAJEKV010000084.1, on the reverse strand, counting down.
GCGGTAAAATCCACAAAGCATATATAGAGGTCTTGTTTCAAACTTGACTATGTTCAATAAGCATCGTAATGTGAAAATATGGTTTATTGTAGAATGGCATGGAAGAAAGCACACTTTGTCCTACAGCCCGCGTACACCAGGTATGTTACGCCCATGATGTCAAGCGCTTCTCGGTAAGATTGGCTAAGAGCTTTGAAAATATGGAACTTACCATGATCATGCGATAATTAGAAGGGTCATGCTTATCACACCTTTGTAAATTGGGTACAACCTTCTTGGCGACCCAAGTTTACGGCAAGCCTTCTTGCAAAGCTTGATTTAAAAGAGTAGTGATGATTGGAAGCAATGGCGGACCCCCCCATTTAAGCAACTTCGCTTGCAAACCTTGAAGATCACGGAGACTTGCCATTAGATAGATGCATGATCCTTCTTTGACTTCCTCCTCGTGAATTGAAGAATACCACTTACCAAAGGAGGCCGCGAATTAAGGACCCGGGATGATCATATAAGTGGACCAATCGCTCATCCCATTGCTACATAGAAATATGTCCAAGGGTAGGAGGTGGTCGATATAATATTTTCTTGCCCGAAAGGTCCAGAGGCTCCGCGTAGCGATGAATTCAAACATTTGCTTACGATGCTTTCGGCAACCAAGCTTGCCTTCTTGCGTTTTAAAAAACAGACTTATAATTACGAATGGCATTATGTCACATATACGGCTCAACTATGGTTTCGCAATTGTTTTTAAAGGCGCTTGCGGTCTTCATCAAACCGGGCATTTCTAGGAAAGGATTTCCTACCGGCATGAGCAACACGAGTCGTGTACCAAAAGCAAGAGGCAGTAAGCAAAGCATCGGCAAATCTTTGCATTACACTCTTGGAGAGTTGGGTAATCAAAATACACACAAGCCTGCGAGGAGCTAATGTCTGTTCATATTCAAAAGATCTAGAATAAGTCAAAGCGAATCACGAGGGGCGGGGAACACGGATAGCAATGGGTTGAAGAGGTGGAAGCTGCCACTTTAATGACAAATAAAGTGGATAGTGATCAGATTTTATCTCCTCATCTCTATGCCTTGTGCCAATTCGAGAAAGTCTGAAATGAGATCAAGGCTTGCACTTGGGAAATGACATAATCAACAACACTAGTACCACCACCACCCTGCCTATCACATGCGCATGTAATACCTTTAGAGTGTGGCCATTGCTCTAAGCCAATACAAAGTACCATCTCAAAGACTTCACACAACTGGATGAGCTCCCTTCCAAATGTCGAGACGGGTTTGTTAGCATCAGGTGATGAACGTGGAAAGACTGTATCATTAGCAGACATCTATAAAGGGTCACGAACATCCTCATAGCAACTTGCATTTCAGCAGTGCGAGCATTGAAATCACCAAGAAGAATAACATGCCCCAACTGTTTGAATTGAGCAATGTCATCATAAAGATCACCATAGGGATCACTGCGAGCGACATCATATTCATCATAAAAAGGTGATGATGTAGGTGGGAAGTAACAGGCAGCAACAAAAATGGTACTACTATTGTGGCAATGAAGTTTGATCCACATGTAGCGATTATATCTATCAGCTTTATGAAGCGTGATATATGGGGCAAGGGCATCCTTGAAATAGCAAACAACTCCACATAACCTCGTTGCCCATGACATTCATTAAATAATGAAAAGAATTGATAGCACTTTTGTAAAATGAGGTAGCCGTTTGGCTTTGAATGCTCCCACGTTTCCATGGCGCGAAGGATATCCATATCTTTTGCAATGGGATTCAAGCCATCACCTTTACGCCATGGAAAACTTCGACAATTCCAAGACACCAACCGAAGGCACATTTCCTAGGAAGGTACATTTGAGGTATGAGCAGTGCGAGCTGAGGAGGCTAGAGCAATAGAGGCGGCAGTGGTAGCAATAGCAGCAACATCAGCAGCAACAACATCAAGGGTACCATTAGCAACATCGTGAGAGGAATGGCCTTGAGCAGAAGAAGATGTGGTGGGTGCAGAAGATGGAACAACACGAGGCGCATTTGCAGCATTGGTGTGTGCATGGGAAATGGGAGAATGGACTTTAACACCAGCAGTATGAGTGACTTTAGCATGATGAAAGGCGTCAGCAAAAGTTGCATGTGATGGTGTAAAAATACGTAGTTTTCCACGAATCAGAGCAGCCTTACCACCATTCTTTTGAATGTCCTGGACCTTTTGCAAATTTTGGCGTCGGCTAGCTGTTGGGACTTAGTAAGATCAAAATCGGATAGAGATGTCCCTTTCAATTGCTTGGCACAGCCAGGATATCCATTTTAGTACTCAAATTTACATGCCTTTGTAAATTTCACTATCTTTGGGGTGGTGGGGCTGCATTGCTCCAACCCTATATCTGGCCGATGACAACAAGCTGGTGTTGTGAAGTCAATTTAGCTAACACCAAAGTCTGTACCTTCTGTTGCAAGTCCTCGATCGTCTTACGGCATGCCACGAATTACAGTTACAGCGGCGGTTGTGCCTATCAATGTATTCTCTAAGCCTCTGGCGGATGTAGATCACGGATATAGATGCAAAACCTGTTACATGAGAGTTTTGAAATTGGGGGAAGGATGAACTAGGCATGGATCTTACATTAGGATCATGATGCTTTGAAGAAGAAGTTGGAGGTGCCTTGGTTGCATGAGAATAGGAGCGTTTCAAAGGCGGCAACTTCGACTAGATGTGTCCTTAGCAAGCTTCGATCACTTGGCGGTCATGCTTTCTTCCAATGCTTTCGCATCTTGAGTATTACAACTTCGTAGACACCTCGAAACATGGCGGAGTAAATCTTGTCTTTGCTTGCCAATATCAGCCATTAGGTGCTCCACAGGTCATATGACAAGCGACAAACTCCAACTTTAAGCCCTCAATTGCTTCCCAAAGCTTTGCATGTTCGGCATGAATTTTGCGATGGCGTTGCAAGGTCGTTCACGACACTTTGCCAATTCAGACCTCAATGCACATCGAAATTGTGTCATCTCTTGTTCTTTGCATGTGCAAAGTAGCTATAAGAATGTCAAACTTGTTCTCTAGGTCTTATTGAAGCAAATTGACATAGAGAGGAAGACGTGCTGGACGAGGGACCTTGGAGAAATCATCTGGGGTCAATGCCTCAGCAATCTGCTCCCTTTCATCTTCTTGAGTTGAACCTCCAACGCATGTTGGAGGTGTGGCTGAGCGATATGCACTTCCAACACCTGTAGCAGATGCAATCTGCTCCCCATCAGCACCATGTGGTGAACCTCCAATGCATGTTGGAGGTTAAATGCAGGCTTGATTACCTTGTCAACACACATAGCGGATGCAATCTGCTCTCCATCATCATGTGTTGAACCTCCAACGAATGAAGTTCCAATGTTCACAAAATTAAGTGGAAAGGGCAAGACAACTAACTTCCTATTCAAAAAGTGTTGGCCATTTAATCCCTTACGTCCCAAATCCAATCCAGTTTGGTTCACCCAAGGTAAATCTAAGGTCAAAGGTTTGAAAATTGAAATCAAATCAGACCAACTTTTATATTCCATAGTTTAGTGAAAAATTATCCAAGTTTGAATGGAGAAAAGCAACTAATGTCTACAAACATACGAGATGTCATCAACATGGCGGCACTTCCAATTTGAAGCTGCATATGCATGGACAACCGAATCTTAAAGTTGAATTCTAGATACAGCTCCAGGAGTTCTATATTTCACATTTTTTAACTATTGCTAGATATTGATTGCATTCCAATCACGGCATTTGTATCATCCATATGCTCTTTTATTATCCCCAAGTGTCAAATAATTCTTACCTGTATTTCTTGGTGAGGGATTCCTTGTTTGTAGTCTTTGATCCAGGAATTCACAATCAATTTTACTGGGAAAAATGCTTACATAAGCTCACATTTGTTGCAGGAATTGTTAAAATTTTGACATCAGCACAATTACCTTCTTTGGAGCTTGCAGCCACTAACTTCAGAGAAATGCCAAGCCAAAATTATAGCTGCAAAAAAGATGTGACTTCTTCTCCAGAATTGTGTCAGGATAGCAGAGTAAGTGTCATATGTTTAGTACTGATCTTGCCCTAAGAGAGCAATATCGGAGGCATATGATGGTAGGAGGTAGGTATTTGCACCCAATTGGAAGTTCTCGGTTGTTGGTGATGACTTCATATTTAGGAAAATGCTTGCGCAAACACTTTTGTGCTAAACTGACCCATTTATACTTTATAGTAGCGCAATTGGTGCTAACCTTGTGAAGATCTCAAGACCTTTTTGGATACATGAATAAAGGCACCAATATTTCAAGGAATGTTCTATGTGTGTATACATTTGTGCTGAGCTACATCTCTCATAGATTTCAGGGTGCAATGCAATGCCATACAATTGTTGGCTACCTTCTAATAGGAGAAATCCTATGCAAACGTTTGTAAAAGCACAAGTATATTTGCTGCATTTTAATAGCTACTAAACAATATGGTAATGCAAACAACGGATGGACACTCCACAGACCTCCATTTGTGCAGTTTGATGCTCAGAATTTGGAGCTAATGTATGGGATGCAGAAAGCCAAATACTTGTTGCAAGCCACTTTATCATTGCGAGTCCATTTTGCATTTTTTGCAGCATTATCTAAATGCTATTAGTTTTGCAACAGTGGCCACTTTGGCTGAATAAAGGAGTTTCGTCCATGGTTAATCTCTGATGGGATGTGTAAATGATTGGCCAAGTGGATAGTTATCTGCATACTTGACTAACCTACTCATTGCCTCCAGCTGCGATTTTTTTTTGGTCTCATTTTCTGCCAGCATACCATCAACTGTTGCAGCTGAGATGTCCTTTCCTAAGTCCAGCAATCTTCGTATATCCCTGATATCATTTTGATGCTTCAAGTCTTTCAGGTAGTAACTTGAAGAAGGTCCTTGCAAAGCTCTCCTCACTGCAGACACCCCATCACTTATAGACACTGGAGTGAGAGCAGTATTTTGAGGCCATCCATACTTGAAGCACTCACATCATTCTTCATCAGACCATCTTTGAAAGCTGTTGCCCTGGCATGTGTAAATCTAACGAGATCTTTCTTGTGGTTCTTCACAACCTCCACTAGGAGTTGACAATATATGTCATCCTGCTCCTCACAAGTGATAAGAATACCTTATATCTTCATAAGATCGGTCTCTTTCTTCCTGGAGTGTAACACAAGATCCACCTTACCATTTGTTTTGCCTACGTCAATATACCACTCCGCACTGTCATCCATCTTCTCCTCGGGGCATCGAGGATCTGTGTCTGCTCTGATAATGGATCCGCTATCATCCAGGATACTGCATCCTCGTTAGGCTTTCGCTTCTTCTGTGAGCTTGAGGTCACTGGAGTATCTTCCGAGCCTCTTGCTTTCTTAGGAGGAGGTGTAGCAATTACCAATCGGTTTTGCCTCTTCTTCCCTGCAAACGAGGGTGCAATACACGCTTAGCGCGATTTTGAGTGGTTAACCATTCCAGCCAGACTAAACTATAAAGAATGGCATACAGTCGCCAATTACAGACAGACTAATCACAGGTAGGACAAAAAAGGAAAGGCCGAACAATCACTCACAGGCAGGCCAATTAAACACGGGCAGATTAATTTACTCACTGCCAGACAAATTATAGACAGAACAGTTAATCACGGGATCACGGGCAGGACAATTAAACATAGGAAGAACAATTATGCAAAGGCAGATTTAACTCACTGCCAGACAAATGATAGACATGAGTATGAGCAGCCGGGCAGAAGATTTATTTACAGAAAATAAAGAACAAACACTGCACAATGAATAGATCAATGAACAGACCAATGAATGATACACAGAATGATAAAGAATACTGACCTTGAGCAGCTTCTCTCGTGGCTCGGCCAGAGTTCGGAGCAACACGACCTTTGGGCGATATTTTTGCGATGATCTTGAGCGCCTCAAAGTTCTTGAGTGCCTCGGAGTTCTTGAGCACCTCGGAGCAAGTTTGCAATTAAAAAACAAGAAATAAAATTCAAAAACTTATATAAATTTCCATAAGCAATCGACGGTCGGGTTTGATTAGCCGATTTGACTTTGGATCAATGGGTTTCATTCGGATCAACTTTAGATTGACGGTCCGATAAATGCAATCGGTTATTTAGATTTCACTTATCGACTTCAAATCGATGGTCAGAAATCTTACGATTGCGCCTAATGGACGGCACGCGATTGTACCAGCAGTTAATGGTTCAATGACCGCCATATTATGAAATCCAAAATTAGATTTCACTCAGCCGCTAAAAAAGCAGTAAAATTAACGGATAATTTGAAACTACCACCTAATCTTACTGTCAGCCTTTCTTGCCATTCGAAGAACTCGAAAGAACTGGGAAGAACTCGGAAGAACTGGGAAGATGCCTACGCCTGAGCGATGTCGAGTGCCTTCATGTAAGTTCATCTACTCTTCTGGATCACCCGCTGCGATTTAATCCCATAGTCTTACGAGATTATACAGCGTTGGAGAGGAATGTTACATGCTGACAACGAATTTGAAGAGGAGAGTGGAAAATTGCAAGATAAAATCAGTCGATCCAGAAGCAGTATGCCATGGAGTTCCTCTGGGAAATGATCATGTGAAGATCCTAGTTACCAATTGCCATTTCAACGACGAAGCATTACCCAGAAGGCATCCTGATGGAGACGTAGGCGGAGAAAGCATCGGAACCTTTGTTGCATAATTCGCTTAAGAAAGGCGAGTTTCATTTTTTCGGAAGAAATAGAGGAAGATAAATCAGAAGAAGTAGATTGAGTACATATACTAAGATGCTCAAGCTGATTCTGTCATGTGTATGAAATTAATACGCTTGCAGACCAGACCATTCATTCAAAATTTCAAAACTATAAGGCTTGCAGTCCAGACCATTCAGGAATTTACAAAATACTAGACACTCTTTACATCTGTGTGTTATTCCTCAGTAATATCAAATGCTGGCACAGTAGTATCAAATGCTGACACATGTTGTAACAAGAGAAGCTGACACACAAGAATCTGGCAAATTAGATGGTGCAGCTATTGGGCTATTACCCAAAATGGCTTCGAGCTCCACAATTCTCATTCTCAATGATGATTATATCTGTCATCCTTCCAAAAAAAAAATTTATTTTGTAGAGGTGCAGAGAGCCCTATTAAATTAGCCTAAACTGACAGGACAGACTGTGTTTACAATACAACCACTATGCTTACATGAGGTGTCGGCTTCTGAAACATGACAATCCAACAGCGGATTCTTCCAAAATTTCAGCAAGAATTTCATATAGGAGGTTATATTGCAAAGGAGGCAATAAAGACTGGCAAGAAATACCAAAGTTTTGTCAATGATGACCAATCTAAGGACTTTTTAGAAATGTTCTTCAACATGTGGCTTCGAAATGTACAGATAGAGGTCCTCTACCTTCTTTGAATTCTCTTAAAAATCCAGGATCCTCATCCACAACAAATCAAAAGATTTCTAATGAGGCAACTGCGCCAAAATTAGCAATGGCCATGAAGTCCCATTTTTCGGATGTGGAAGGTAGGCTTAAGAATCAGAAGCTCCTATCACAGAGAATGTTGTAACTATTGAATCGAGCGAGAACCAGTCCAACGTGCATGCCCATGAGATTAGCAAAAACTTTCTTGACATACGGACAATTGTCGAAACTTTAGAAAATCTAAAATATAGAGTTGATACATTTAACAGAGCATAGAAAGTTCACAAGGCAGTAGAGGATTCACTTGAGGATGAACTCGAAGATGAAGATGCCAAAAGTGAGATGACCCTTAATGCGCCAGGCATGATTTCAGTTACTTGGTACTTAACACAAGAAGTAATTTCTAAAGCAATTCACGCCAGGCATGAATTCCGGACTAGCACCATGTTTACCAACTGTAATGCATGTTATGACCGTTGGTTCCCATGCTCTTGAGATGCACATTTTAAAATGCATATCAAGTACGTCACTTCCAACAATCATAACGTGCTTTACAAGGCTTTCATGGTCACTGCATAGTGTCTGCATTTTGAAATGCACGCTACGCATGAATTCACGCATCTTTCCGTATGGTTTTACAACTAGAAGAACATCCCAAAACCTCTATGACCCCAAGTATACATATGGAAAAGGGTAAAAAATCGCCCCCTCCCATTAATGCACGTGGTTTTGACAGGTTCCACAAGGTGACGCCCCCTTGCATGGGACCAACGAGATTGTGCCCAGTTGTCAAGTCCAAGAGACAAGGCAGATAAACCTGTGTTCATTTAGAACATGGGGACTATGATGGATCCTCTTGGAGTTGAGAAGAAGAATAGAATAGAATAGAATATGATTTTATCGTCCACGGAGGAAGATATAATCATCATAGAAGATTATTCACTTAAGTGCTTCAAACACTAAATCCACCTCCTTATCATCCAGACAACTTTGAGAGCAATGATTTTTTGCCTAAATTCATAGATATTATGAGAGGTCTTGCCACAAGCAAAACTGTGGCTGGCATTGTTTTGGAGTATCCAGAGTTAGATAGGACTTCGTACATCGACCCTTTCTTAGAAAAATATGTACAACAAGGGGATTTGTTCTCCAATTGATGAATGAAAGAAACCTGCAATATTGTATTATACGCAATTTCCACTGCTCAATAAGTTCGTTTTTATTTGCATCGATGCAGTAAATTTCACCATGGATTTTTAGTAGAAGTGAAAACAACAATGTAATACATATGTTTACTAGCACCTTTTGCACATTACAAAAAAAGCTTCGCATCAACATATGCCCTAAATATGCACCAAAACAGCGTGATTTTGAAACAGACATAAACCCAAAATAAATGAATTATGGTTTGTAATAGGAAGAGTGCAATGAATCTCGGAATTAAATATGGCAAGGGAAGGAGGTTGAGACAAAGGGCAGCTTACCATGAGACCTGAAACCTTATTATATGGCAAGGTTGGCGTGGCGTCTACCTCGAACTCAAATTTTCTCCATTCACATGGCGTGTAGCATACAATCATACCTACAAGAAGAAAACAAGGTGCACATGCACTACGGATTGGCCTGGTACCATTTGTTAGTTGTTGGGTGACTTTTAATCCTATGCTGATATGCTTTTATAGCCAAACCTTGCAAAACGAGTTAGCTAAAAACCTCACGGATGTGACTTACTTGAAGGCTCTATGCTAGACATAATATTATATTGCTTTTTAGACCTATTGGCCTTTTGCACATCCCAACATTGAACCTAGATGTATTACAAAAACCCTTTTGTGATCTAACATGCAATATGTTACGAACATAGGTTAGGCCCTAGGTCATAATTCATATGTTCCATACATATGCTGGTTCCTAGGTCATATAGGACCATTAAACCTAAGGATTAGAGGTCTAAGGGGCAAGTGGCATAAGGAGGTGCCAAGAGGCTACATGCATGCATGCATATGCATGGCGGCATGCCACAAGAGTTGGTACCCTATATAAGAGATCAGGGATCTCAAGGGGAGAATACCATGTGGGAACGACTAGGAACTGCAATATGCAGTAGCGTTGATCCGAGGGATCAACACAAGTCTAGCGTGGGGAGTCCAGGGGACTCAAGGAGTGGGGAACCCAGGGGGTTCCGGTTGCGTTTACTGTCCCCCAAAAAAAAAAAAAAAAAAAGATCCCTTTTAATGAATGCATCATAGGGTGTCATGATCTAGGATCATGCCTAATTGACACACACTACTGGGTAGTGTGACGTAAGAAGAAACTAGAAGTTGAGAATGAAGTCCATTGTTCAAACATTGTTGTCATGATAATCGCATAATCTGGGATCATTGGCTCACTCCACTGGTTAGGGTGGCACGAGGTTGCATGTTAGCCTTTAACCAATCCTTGTAGGGAATTGGTGACAGATATATTACTATTGGCTCAAGGGGTCACTAGTGCACGACCTAGGGTTTGTGCTAGAAGTGCACAATATTTGGGAAATATTGTGGTGGACTTCATACTAGTTCTGTGAATGTTAGGACTTGGTTACTTGGAGGATTTGGGGTCCGTTAAGTGGGCATCTTGGAAGCAGAGCTTTTATTAGGACTCCGGGAACCCTGACCAGTTCCTTGGAACATGTAACCCTTGTGGAATAGCAACACTTATGGTACGTGTTGAGAATAAGGTCCTTGAATTCTAGGAAGGAATTCTGAAGGGATTTAATGGTGTATACCTTGCATGATATGCTTTTTTATAAATACCAAGTAGGATCTTGGTTGAATTAGGGAAAGTTGGCAAGATGTTACTAGCTTGAGGTATGAAAATTCCTTTGGAAAGTTCCAAACGTTGTAGATAAGGTTAACTGACATATACAATTTAGGATTGTTGGGTCGAGAAAATAACCTTATAGATGAACCTCTGCTTGTCGAATCTATAGTTTAAAAGTTCTATAATCAGAGATGCTAGCTAACGCATCTAGAGAATACAAGTTGTTGTGTTGATAAGGTTGAGAACTTGTCATGTAGAAACTACAAGGTAGTAATTGCAAAGCAACTTGTTAGTCATTTTAAGAAGTTCTTCTGGGAAGAGCACTTAAAATAAATAAAGAAGCATATGGATTCAACTAGGATCATATGGATGCATGCAATAGATTATTGTAGCATTTGTTAAAATTGATTTTAGAAGGTCTCTCTTGAAAGATGCCAAGGATGAATCAAGCTACAATATGATTGATTGGACTGTGTAGTTCCATATAAACTCTACCTATGTTCAAAACTGAGTTATTGAGATTGATTAGAAAATCTCAATATCTCTTGTTGGAAACAAGAATGTTAGTAGAGTTATATTCCTAACTCTATATATAACTAGGAGTTGTGAATATGTCTTATTAACCAATATGTTCAAGCGGGGCTTGGGGTAAAACATATGGGTCACAATATATAAGTTGGACTTGTATAGGTATTGCATTAATACCCTATTTTCCAAAATAAGATGTATATTATGCTTTGCGGCCATAGATTGGCAAAGCAGTGATTATGTGTTCGAACAAGTAGTCAAGGAAATTGACTTTATGGCACATAATTCAAACCTAATAACTGGATCCTATCTATGAATTTCACATTGATAGAGCTATTCACTTTCAAGAAATGATCTCAGTAAGGGGCAAACTGTATAAGAATAGTTTCACATTTAAGAGTGTCTTGAGGTTGAAAATTTTGTTGGCTTGGCTGCCAATGATTGAAAGTGTATTCTGGGAAATCAAAGCCCCATAAGAATTTTGAATGAAGTTCAAGTATGAGTTGGGATCAGTACAATAGGAAGCTTTTGACGAGGTCAAGAAGTTGTGGTACTAGTGGATCTATTAAAGTTGCAGTTGACTTAGGTAAGTCATGTGATGCAACAATAAGGGTTGTGCTGTTGAGCAAAGTCGAGAATGACTTGGGTTAGCTCTAAGCCAAAGCATGAAAAGCAAGATTAGGCATAACAAGAACCACTAATGAGAGTTCTGGTATGGAAAACATGGTGGTATCACTTAGGAAATGGTGGAAACCAAGGTCCATGTAATTCCATAAGTTGTTAGAGTTTGCAAGGCCAATTAGTCGTGTTAGACTAAGTTGCTTGGCTTTTTGCATGAACTCTAAATTAACATCAAACACATATGTGTATGAACACCATACTGATTGATGTATGGATGGAGCATAATGGTGCTTCACTTATGATGCAATGGTCTCTAGGAGATCGATATTGAAAAGATCATTTAGAGATAATGATGACAAAGTCTAGTGACTTATGTCAAGTAAGAGATAGTCAATATGGCATGAGCATCAAAGTACCCCACAAAGAGACTTGGAAGTGGTCTATGCCAATGTGTTGGTTGGGCTTGCAAATCAAATTTGGATTTGATGATGCATTACCTGGGGTGTTAGGCTATGGAAGCCAACAAAGTCAAGTAGTAAGGTAATTAGAACTGTTGGCTCTATAGAAAGAGTGTGAGCATAGGGTTAAAGGCCTTCTTGCTCAATCTTGCAAGGCAAGGCATTTGGGTTCTAGTGAGGCTTGACTAGGAACACCACCATACGGTAGTTTATGGAGTAGTCAAAACTCTTATAAGCAGGGCTTAGAGAGTGGCCAAAACTCCTATTAGTATATCATCCAAACTGAGTAATAGATAAATTCTAAGCCAAACTATAAATTGGATGCATATGACTTTAAGAATTCACTTCCAAAAGTAAAGGATTGCTTGATTTTTTGAAAGGGAAAGGAAAAGGATTTCCTAGCCTCTAGAAGGAATAAGCAAGATGGAATGCGATGGCATTATCAAACTTACCACATGGTGGTTTAAAATATATTTGATGAAGGAAAATTGCTTATTCTACCCTAAGAAAAAGAGGTCACGAATTGGAATGTGAATGTGGAACCCAAAATCGTTGAGGAAAGGGTTCACCTAATAAAGATATGAAGGTTGACAAACTTAGGAAGACAGTTTTCCTAGAGGAATGGCGTTATGCTGGCAGGGCCAGGCATGCCATGGAGACCTAAAAGGGCAGAGTTTGAACCATCACTACTTGTTATCAAAGTAGTATACATGAATATAAGGATTCTTGAGATCCTTGGAGCAAGAGAATCAACTCTGGAAGTTGTGATAGAAAATCCAATTGGAATTCATGATTAGCCATAATTGGTGTATTGGCTATTTATGGAGCAAGGTATCCAGAAATGCAACATGGGGTTAATGTTGCAAAAGATCTCTGATGAATAATCAGAGTGAGAATGGTACAATTATTAGAAGCTTGTTTCTAATTAGATCCCTAGGGGAATCTATGGTCATTACCACTGTATTGCTTATAAGAAGCAGGGTCTTCTGTAGCATAATATTCTTAGATCTAGGATCAAGAATATTGAATTCACATGGGTTAGTAAATTCATCTGACTAGCATCAGGTACTTAGTTCACTAAGTGTCAACTAAGGGACAAACTGGGCCTTTGTTCTAGTACAAAAAGTTGGTAAATGGTCATAAAGAAGCTAGGGTTCTTGACGGAAGAATAAACGCAACTTCCAACTAGATATTATAGTACTAGTGGCAAGGTAAGAACCTTGAGATCATTACTTAAAGATGTCTCGATATGCTGGACTCTGGAAAGTCAATGAAGACGGCATATGAGTTTGAGTTAGAATATGAATGGATTAGGAGTGCACCCTATTCCGCATAAGTTAACTCAAAAAAGAAATATTGTCCAAAGATTGTGACAGTACTCCTAGCTCTTAGCTCTGAGGTAACTCCTAAGGTGATTCTAGACACTCGCATTCGGAGGCTGCGCAATAAGAGTATTGCAGAGTACTGTGGCGAGATCAGTCACTTCCTGAGGCTACATGGGAAAGTGAAGAGTTCCTGCAGCCAAATCCTCACCTGACTCAAAACCCATTGATAACATGGAAGGATTAAGGGAGTCAATATGAGGTCAGTTACCTAAAAGTAAAGAATTAGAGACTTGCATCAGGGATGGCAAGTACGACGTCCCCTAAAGATTCAGCTATGAAACCATGATCACGGAGTGATCCAGGGAATGGGTTTCAGAAGGGACTAGAGGATGAAACCATGATCATAGGGCGATCCAGAAAACGGGTTTTCGAAGGGATGAGAAGTTGAAACCATGATCACGAGGTGATCCAGGGAAAGGGTTTCAAAATGGACTAGATGGTGAAACCATGGTCATCGGGTGACCCAGGTAATAGGTTTCAAAATACACACACTTCCATAACCTTACCTCTGCTGCAGGGGAACTGCTCAGCTTCGACTTCGACCTGGAAAAAACAGAGTCCGGTCGGTTCCATGGGAACCTTCCCTAAGTCTTAAAGCCTTTTCCACACCCACCGTAGGCTCTGATCAACTACATCGTTGTTTTGTATGGCTCCATAGACTTGTTTCATTCAGTCGATGCTTCCAGCTGGGAGCTCCAACTGCCACGAAGTTATATCAAGATCAGTTCGGCCTCCAAGGACCATGTCTTGCAATTTCCAAGGCCATCCATGGCCTTTGGAGAAAATCCAATTCTAGCCCTGGTTCCTTTGAATGCAAGCCTTGATTGCTCAAAGCTACTTGAGGTAATCATTTCTCTTCAATTCGGCCTCCTATAGACGAGTGGACCAAATTTGATGCTGATTGGAGCTCATTTGCAAGAGCCCTTATTGGACTCTCTTGTGTAAAGTGAGCTCTTTTTTGGTTATCACTATTGGAGGAGTACTGATAATTAGTTATCAGTACTGGAGAAGTATTGATATCTAATTATCAGTACTATTTCACCCATATAAAGCCCGATAAAATGGTTATAGAGAAGTATTGATATCTAATTATCAGTACTATTTCACCCATATAAAGCCCGATAAAATGGTTATCGATCTTTGCCTCGGCTGATAACAAAAAATGCACGACCTCGGTTGTACGTCCTCGACCAGATATTTGGCATGTAAGGCCTCGGCCTTATGTGCCAAATATCTGGCCTCGAACATACAACTTCAGTCCTGCATTTTAAGGAAACTATTATTTAGGACATAATATTCAAATGCTATACTTGCTGGCCTTGGTAGTAGCCATCTAATTCTTCTTTTGTCTTATGCCCATTCAATTGTCACGAATGCTCAACATTTGATCTCTCTTTTTGTTCACATGCGCCCATCTGAACGCCCTGAAACCATTTAAGTTTTCAGTATTTCCTTGCTAAAGGACGAATTGCGAATATATTGCCTCTAGCTAATATGTTCTAAATATGTTATGTGCTTTATACAAGGTCTTAAAAATGCGCTAAATCATTGCATCCTCAAAGCAATAACATTCACAAGTCTCCAACTTGCCACACTATCTACTATAACGAAATGCCACTAACTTGCAGGACATCAACCAATACTTTAAGCACGCAAAATCTCTTAACCATTTTGCGCTAACTTTATCTTATGCACATGGTATGTTTCGCAATTGCCATCACCATACCTTCTTAAAAGGTCTTTCATCCCCTTGCCTAAGGAATCGCTTACAAGCCCCAGACTTGTAAGTTATAGAACTTAAATATGAATCATATCGGCATTGCATTATGATTTCACTAATCACTGCATACAATAATATCATCGTCAGTTAGTTGCCTTTCAATGCTCCCAGATAATCGGAGCTCGGCTCTGATGCACACAAAAGGACCGCTCGTCTTAACTGGAAACACACCTACCACCCTCACCACGGATCCAATCTCTCACAGTGTGACACACAATCCTAGATTGTTTGATCCAAGTTAAGGTGCATGCTACTTGAGACCACTCAAGCACTTACACACAATATCACAATACCCCAATTGGGACTTATACATCTACTGCCCATACCCACTTGAGTCCTCGACTCCCCACAATGCACATTGATGAACCTCCCAGGTTCATTTACCAGTTAACCCTATAGTAAGCAAAATGGATGAATCCCTCATTCGATCAGATAGCCTAGCTAACCACATAAGCCACAGCACTTCAGATCCTCTTGAAGACTTATGATCAAAGACCCCATCTATTGTATGGTACATGTGCTAGCACTTAGAACATAGATATGATATCCCGATATCATATGGATTGGCTTCAACATAGTAATCCCTCGATTGCGTGTTCTTAGATCTGCAAGATATTCTATCTTCCTTGCTCTCTTGCTTCTCCTTCCATAGAAATCCTTGATCTCTTATATAGATCCTAACTCTAGTGGCAGTAGCACTTCACTCCCGTTCTACTGGCAATGAACTAAGTGGGCTTCCTTTTTGCAACACCCGCTTAACTGGCTGTGCTACTAGCACTTAACCAAATGTGCTTTCTCTTCGCAACTTAATTAGTTGTCTATAGACACTTGCACTTCTATTATGCATTGATGCCAGTGTCTCTTAAACCTATAGCCCTTAGGTTTAATGGTCCTATGTGACCTAGGGCCCAACATTTGTACGTAACACATAAGTGGATGTATATGTGGATACAGGTGGTTGCCAGGATGTATGCTATAGCACAACATACCCATGGTACGAGTAATTTGATATACTTTTGTAGAGAGTAAGGACTGCGTGGAATATCTAATATCCCAATCATGGAGAATTAATCTATGAAAGGATATGTGGAAATGCTTTTTTTTTTGAGATCCATAGCCAAGATATTGCTGCCAAGATATTTACTATTGAAGCACCAAAAATTGAGCGACCTAGGAATGTATACTAATAGTTAGTTACGGCAATTCGTTTATATAACATTTGGCAAATAGATTGCCATGTTGGTTGTGAGCAATATCTTACAAAGTCACCAATTCCTAAAGAGGTACGATTCATAAATGGAAAGTGGGAACGAGAATGGTAAAGAATTTACATGATTCATATCCATCATACGAAAGGAATACCACTTTAGAAGTGTAAGTTTAACAATGGTGGTCAATGTCACATTTAAGGGACTGGACGTGACTTAAACCCACTACCTCTGGAGTGGTAGCTGTGCATCCTAACCGAAATGGCCATGATGATTTGGATGAAACCGAATCACACGCTCCAGGCCTGATGATTAATCGTCACACTATCCTCCCCTCAAGGCCCCCCTCCTTTAAGGTTTGCAACCGAGGGAATTTGGGGCGGACCGAAATGGAGTGGTAGCTGTGCATCCTAACCGAAAAGGCCATGATGATTTGGATTAAACCGAATCACACGCTCCAGGCCTGATGGATAATCGTCACACTATCCTCCCCGCAAGGCCCCCCTCCTTGAAGGCTTGCAACCGAGGGAATTTGGGGCGGACCGAAATCGATCTGCAAGGGACTGAAACCGAGGAGTGTGACGACAACCATCTGGACCCCCAACCCTATTACGAGTTGCCCACACCACTATAACATGAGTTATCCAAATCACATTCTATATCTTGACTGTGACGATTAACCGTCTGGAGCGTGTGATTCAGTTTCATCCAAATCATCGTGGCACATTTAAGGGACTGGACGGGACTTGAACCCACTACCTCTGGAGTGGTAGATGTGCATCCTAACCGAAAAGGCCACGATGATTTGGATGAAACCGAATCACACGCTCCAGACCTGATGGTTAATCGTCACAGTCAAGATATAGAATGTTGATCCTATATTTTACATCTATTGCAACTTGAACCAAGAAATGATACATGGAAAGCTAGATAATTGGCACTGTAATATTACGTGGGTTCCTTTGAAGTGGAGGCCTTGTATCATAATGTTGCCTTAACTTGAATTTATAAGAAGGCATAATTTTCTAAGGTTTGATAACATACAGGCAAGTCTAACCATAAGTAATATGAAAATATAGACGAATGGATAGTATGTAGAGCAATTGTTTAAAAGCGGCAAGTCTTTTAACTATCTTTGGGGACCGCATTGCACACAAGGTATAATGTCCTCGAATGGGAATGTTAAGATGATGGCAAAATTCACATAGTTCATAAACATCCTTATAGTTATGTTGACCTCGATTTGGTTCTTCTGTTACCGTTAAAGCTCATTCTCAGAAAAGCCAAAGTACAAGTGCTTTAGAAGGAATTTAGTGTAATTATTGTTCTAAAGGCTGTTATGGTTTAGGCACACATTTAACGAAAAACAATTAATCATCCGATCAACCTAGAGGAAGAGAGGGTATGATGCAAAGCTTACTTCCAAAAGTACATCATGCTTGCATTTCCGTGCATGTTTCTCCAAAGCTATGTTATACATAAAGTGCAGCCTAAAAAACATAATGAAACAAGACATTATTATGTTAGCTTGATCTTACATAATTAAACAAGACATTATTTTGTTAGCTTGATCTTTGAGTTTGGGCATCTGTGTAAGCCTGTTGGCTGGAAATATCTGTAACTTGGCTAGCATTAGGTCAGCCTCTATAGAAGGACCTTGGATTCAATTCTAAATTGAACCCTTGATTTCTAACGAATGATCCTGAGATCTTTCCACTTCAACTCCAGTGACCCACTTCCCATCTAAAGACAATGCAACTGTTAGTCCTGTACGTCCAGGTACAGGACTATTCATGCATACGACGGACCAAGTCAAGGCCAAGGATCCACAGTCGGGCACAGGTCAGTCGTCAAAAGCCCCGCAGAAGACCAAGCAGCAGACCACGCAGTCAAAGACCGCGCCTGCTACCAAGAGGAGGCGCTCAGACAAGTGACGGCCCGTCACCGCCAGCATCAGCGTCAGCATGATTTCAGGTATTTCAAGAGGCACCGCCAGCATTCCTGCAAATCAGGCCTCCTTCCAGGAGTCGGCACCGAAATCAGTCAGAGTGTCTATATTGGACCATAGGCCATTGTACTATATATATGAGTAGAGCTAGCACATGAGTTTTTAGATGAGTTTTGAGTCTTGTCTCACTTCAGTTTTCTCTCGATTGCGAGAGCTCATGTATCTTCATTGACATCAAGGAAGTTGTTCTCATTATTGTGATCTCATTGTTCTCTTTTGTTTTCTCTTCTCTTTTTCCTTGTTCTTTTTGCAAATCCCGCGTGACATAGCTCCCGGATTCTCCTGTTAGATCCAAGGGTCATCACAGAGGGCTGTCTTGCAGGAGTTCCAGAACCCAGACCCCAAACGCTGTCGCCGCTGCCGGGTCTGATCTTTCTTTTCCCTTTCTTTCCATCATGTCGGCTCGAGGTTTCACTCCTGAAGAACTTCTTTGCTAAACGGCAGCTCGACTGGAGCGCCATCAACGACGCGAGGCTGTTCGGGATATGTATTATACTGCTTATGCCATTGAGGGTGGTCGTGTCTGCTCCAGAGCTCAGTCGGCACCTCCTATCCCTCGTGCTCATTCTCGACCAGGGTCTCCCCCTGTGTGTCGGCATTGTTCTCAACCTCAATCTCCCCAACATACCCCCGTTCAACCCACGCCTTACTATTTTCAGACTCCTGAAAGCACCTATATCCATATCCCTTCAGGTCACACCCCTCAGCCATCACAACCTTCTTCACCTCCTACCCTCAAGTGTCCTTTGGCCCTTCCTATGTTCATGAATTTCCGCATTCTCCATCCTTTCAGCACGCTCTTCCTGTTTACCAACTCACTGATCTCCAAGCCTACTGAGGAGGGTTCTCAAGGTCCTCCCCCACCTGATGCTACTTTCTCTGGACCACCGGGTTTTTCAGTTCCACCTCCATGCTCTCAGCCCCAGGCTATTCCACCTCTTTATGCTTATGCATACCCTCCACCGAATCCACCTATCTATGCACCAGTTCCGCCTTCATCTCCCACTCATAATTTGAAGCTGACGTATCCAACTTTTGGCAACACTAAAGGCAAACCTTTGGATCAGAGTGCTCAAGCCCATATGGCGGAATTTGAAGCCTTGGCCATTCTGAATGGTCATGTGCAACCACAACTCAAATTTCATATCTTTTCGACCACGCTCAGAGGCGCCCCTCATCAGTGGTTAATGGCCAACAAAAGCCACTAGAAACAAAGTTGGCATGAAATGAAAACCGCCTTTCTGTCTCATTATGGCACCACAGATGATGATCAACTTCTTCTCAAGCAACTCAATGACCTTCAGCAAGAGCCCATGGAGTCAGCCAGGGACTTTGCGGATCGTCTTCACATTCTCGTCAGTAAACTCCAGGAGTACCCCACGCAAAGCCAGATTCTTGTCTGGTTTCTGCAGGGCCTTCCTCCTGCCATTCGACTCATGACAGAATACCTGCGTCCAAAGTCTCTGGAGCAAGCCATTGAATTGGTCAATCACTCGGTCAATGTTTCTTCTAGAGGTGTTGCTCTCACGGAACTCCCTTTCATAACCCCCGTCATGGTTCCACAGAATTCTGTCCAGCCTCAGCAACCAAATCCACAACGCTCACAGATCTGGTGTCATATTTGCAAATATCAAGGCCATTTGGCAAATGAATGAACTCCTCCAATGGACCTCCTCATTGTAAAAGGTGCAATATGTGCAATCACGCAACGGAAGAATGCACTCGTTCTCATCCTACACCCTTCAGGAACAAAATGGTTTTTCAAGTCCAGACCACGCCTCAACAACAACAGTCATATCCACCTCAGCAATATCAAACTCAACAACCGCAACAGTATCAACACACGCAGCAATCTCAGCAGCCACGGGGACAAGGCAACCGTCCTCCCTTTGATCCTTCAAAGGCTCAATGTTATCATTGTCATGAATGGGGTCACACCACCACGGCGTGTCCTCAACTTCCTCAAGTTCAAGTCCAACTTCCAGGTTCCAATCAACCGGCTTCAGTACGTCTCACGGCTTATCAACTATGGGTGGCCAACGGTAAACAAGGCCCTCGTCCTGTTTTGAGGAAGCCCCCTCGTCCGCCTCAACAACAGCGACCTTAGCAAGCGGCATCTACCTCCAATCCTATGGATCAATAAGCCCAAGAGGAGATTTATCAGGCACTGAACCCTCCAGTCCAGCAGTCCAATTGAGTTGGTCTCGTCACACGTCACACACGGGCTTCACGCCCTTTGACCATCATCCCTCACGACACGCAACCCGCTTTTGCTGTGGACACAGTCACTCATGAAGAGGATAAAAAAGTTCATTTTGCACCTGATCTTGACAAACTCATGCCTCATGTCATGCAGGCTGCGGAAGGTCGCACACTGGCAAATGTTCACGCCACCACTAGAGCTCAGCAGCGTCAGGCAGTGCCGTCATCATCCACCAGCGCCCGCTCTCAGCCGTATCCAAATATTGCTACGGAGGTAGAGCTTCTCAAAGAAGTTTCTGCTTCTTTACCCCAGACTCCTGCTCCACTGGATCCTGCGGACCCCTTTTCACATGTTCCTTTGGAACTTCAGGAAGAACTTGCCAAGATCAAGATTCCTTTGAGCCTGGCCACCATTTTGAAACTCTGTCCGGCTCTTAAAGATCAGTTACCTCTTCCCACGGTTCTGTTGGAGCTGTTGCGACCTCAACACCCACGGTGGGCAATCAGCACATCAATCATGTCCAAATTGATGGTGGTAGTGCCGTCAATCTTATTACTGATAAGCTCCGGAAGCAATTGGGGATCAAACAATTATACCGTGCTCCCTATGACATTAAGTTGGCTAATGGCCATATCACGCGCCCTCAAGGTGTCACTCCTCTTCTCCATATCAGCATTGGTGATCTCAAATTCCCCTTGGAATTTGGTGTTTGGAATGCTGGAGAAGATCCTGGTGATTATGAAATGCTGGTTGGAAGACCTTTTCTCCGCCAGGCTAAGAGTATTCATTACTGGGCCACGGACCAACTTGTTATCACTGATGGACATCTCAATGCCACAATGGATCTGGAAACCGGCAAATTGATCTCTGTCGAGAATGCTGAACCTTCCATCTCAGACACTGACTCTGAAGAAGCACAAAACATTTATCATGTTCAAGCTCCTCTAGCGGGTCTGCCTCTCTCATCCTACCCTGAGTATGCTGATCCTTGGGGTGAGATGACGCTGGATCAGGACCAGGCTGTGGCTGCTCTCTTGGACCCTTACCTGGCTTCCTGCAATCGTATTCAACGTCTTGATCATTTTTCAGACACAACCCCTTCTTTGGAGACTGTTGATGTTCATCCCGTCATGAAGCAACCCTTGCTTGATGACAATCAGCAGCCTCTTTTCTTCACCACGCCTCCTGTGATGTTTCAATCTCCTGCTCATCAGGTTCAGGACACGGAGGTTGTTCCTCATATTCAAACTCCAGAAGTAGACATTGTGGACATTGGTAACAATCAACCAGTTCGCTTAGCTGCTGTTCAAGAAGTTCAAACATATTTTTGCTTGGAGCTACAAAGACCTTCGAGGTATTAAAAAAGAATTGGGGGAACTCACCATTCCTACCAAACCTGATGCACGCCCAATCTAGCAACGACAGTACCGGCTCAACCCAAATTACCGTGACCGCGTCAAGGTCGAAATTGACAAACTCTTAGCTGCTGGCCTGATTTATGAGGTCAAACACTCTGAATGGGTGAGCCCCATCGTCATTGCTCTCAAACACAATGGTAAGATCCGCGTTTGCGTGGACTACAGAAAACTCAATCAAGCTACGGAGCGTGATCACTTTCCGCTCTGACCAGGTTCTTGAAGAAGTTGCTGGTCATGAGATGTACTCTTTCATGGATGGTTTCTCTGGGTACAATCAAATCTCTATCAAGAAAGAAGATCAACTCAAAACTACCTTCACCACCCCGTGGGGCACTTTTGCCTACAAGGTGGTCCCTTTTGGTTTATCCAACTCTCCTTCAACTTTTCAGCGCATCATGCTCTCTGTCTTTCAAGACTATATGAAGGATCAACCTTTTCTCCAGATCTTTCAAGATGATTTTTCAGCCTACAGCTCCATGGATGATCACTTGGAGAAGTTAGAGCTTGTCTTTCAAAAATGTGATGAATCTGGCATTAGTCTCAATCCTGAGAAGTGCACTTTCTGCGTCACCTCAGACGTTCTGTTGGGTCATGTGGTCAGTAAAGATGGAATCACCACGGATCTCGCTAAAATCAGTTGTGTACTGAAGGCTCAAGCCCCATCTAATATCAAAGAGACACGTTCCTTCCTGGGTAAGGTTAATTACTATTCCACCTTCATTCCTGGACTTGCAGCTATAGCTGATCCCATTCATAAACTCACGGGTGATGAATCCACTTGGGCTTAGAATCCCCAAGCGGAAGCTGCTTTTCAGAAGTTGAAGCTGCTACTCACTCAGGCTCCGGTACTTGTTCCTCCTCAATGGGACAAGCCCTTCCACGTTCATGTTGATGTCTCTGCTTTTGCCATTGGTGCTGTTCTTTCTCAGGCCTATGATGAGCACACGGATAAGCCAATCCGCTATGCCAGCCGGAAACTCAATCCTGCTGAGCGCAATTACTCTGCCGCGGAGCGAAAGCTTTGGGCTTAGTTTTACGTGTCCAACATTTCGTCATTATTTGTTGGGAAGCGGATCAAGTTCTTTGTTGATCATCAAGCTCTTCTTTATTTAATCAACAAAGCCACGCCCGCGGGTAGAATTGCTCGTTGGGTCCTTCTTCTGCAAAATTAAAACCCCTTGAAATTGTTCATAAGGCGGGCAAGTCTCATGTGGTGCCTGATTATCTTTCACGCATCCACCGCGGAGGATCCCTCTATGGGTGTTTTCGGCGCCTTTCGGATGCTCAATTGTTCTGGTCACGGCCCGCCCCATTGGTTTCACAACTTTTCGGCCAATATCTTCTCCTCGGTGCTCTTCCTCCCTCAAGATCCGGCGCTCTCTCCGGATAAGCTTCGCTCCGCGCCCGTCGGTTTCTCGAGGTCGTGACTACACCATGGGTTGCGGGCCATCTATACAAATCGCGGTAAAGACATGGTCGCCGTCGTTGTGTCCTCCCTCATGAGGTGCCCGATATTGTTCGACAAGCCCATGGCGGGCTTGGTGGTGGTCATTTTAGTGGTGGCGCCCACGGCACCCAAAATTCTTTTTGGCGGGGATATTTTTGGCCCGCTCTTCAAAGATGCCCGCGCTTATGCTTTCGCCGTGTGGCGTCACAATACGTGTGGGAAAACCCGGGCCGTGGCGGCTCTTCCATTGGCGCCCGGTCGCCACACCACTTCCCTTGACAAATGGGAATGGACTTTGTGGGGCCCATGGACCCTGTGGCGGCACACCCGCGTGCTGCTACATTCGGTCATCAGCGATTATGCCACAAAATGGGCGGAAGCTTGTGCACTTCCGGACAACACCTGCTGCCGATGCGGTAAGGTTCTCTACACGCACATCAAAACGCGTTTTGGTTGTCCCACGGAACTTGTTAGTGAACGTGGCGTGCATTTTGTCAATCATACCATCAAGGAGCTGACGGACTATCTTCAAATCCAACACAGGAAGAGTACACCTTACTATCCTCAAGGGAATGGATTGGCTGAAAGTACCAACAAAACACTCATCACTGTTCTCAAGAAAATTTGTGATGCTTCTGCGCCTGATTGGCAAGACAAAGCACGCCTCTTTTGTTCTTTGGGCTTACAACACCAGTTTCAAAATTGCTACAGGCCACACTCCTTTCAAGTTGGTTTATGGTCAAGAAGCTCTCATGCCCTTTGAATATATTCTTCCGACTTTCCGTTTCCAACTTGCTACAGCACATAATCCACCTGCTGCACTTAAGGAACGAGTTTATCAATTGGAACAGTTAGACGAACTTCGGAGAGATGCTTACATTCGTGTTCTTCATGGTCAACAGTTGCAGAAATCCTTGCATGACAAATGTCTTAAGATAAAAACATTCAAAGAAGGTGATTTGGTTCTTCTTTATGATTCTCGTTACAAAAATTTTCCGGGCAAGTTAAAGTTCAGGTGGCTTGGTCCTTATCAAATTCTTCAAGTTGTTCAACCCAGTGTTTTCAAGCTGGCCGAGTTAGATGGCACTCCATTACCTACTCTGGTTAATGGCTTTCGCCTTAAACAATTTCATACTGAAGCTACAGACAGTTCTACACAAGAGGCACAACAAAGTTCAGACTCCACAGATAGTGACTAACAGCGACATATTTATATTTATATTAGAGGCAAATTACAAAATGTGAGCCTTGCCCACTTACTTCCGCTATGGGCAGAGCCCTGTATACAAAATCCTAAGTTAAAAACCCCTCTACTCCGGGTTTGGAGCAGAGGTGATGCGGAGGATGTGGTAGTAGTTCTGTTCCGGATCCCAGCGCAGATGCACCACCACTTCCATGGGGTTGGTCAGAGGGTCGGGCTGCTCCGCCATCCCACTGCACCAGCCATCCATAGGGATGCCACGGTTGTGGCATTTCCAGAGATCCAGACAGTTCATCTTGCAGGTGATCCATTCCTGGCAATGGCTAGGCATTGTGCAGTTCTCGTTCAAACCAGCCGCTGCCATACTCATCGTCGCCAAGGGTGTCTCCGCTTCGCCCACTGCTCGTCTTATATAGCCCAACCGACGGGAATCCTGTCGACGTGGACCAATCAGAAAAATCGCAGACGTGGTTGCAATGCAAGACTGTTTCTAATTTGGGAATCTTTTCTCCCGCCGCATATCTAGCCAAGGTCCTGTCTGACACATTCTTCTTTATGATATCTCACTTCGCGTTGCCAGCATTAAATGACATTCCTTCTTTTCACGCCCGTCGAACATTAATATGTGTACCTGCGCCAGCTGTCACATCCGATCATTCATTTACGTCTCATCTCCACCGTTCATTGCTTCTCCCTTAACCGTTTGGGGACTTAGCCAAATTTTTGCCTCTCAATCGACTCCTTCGCATCTATTGCCATCTGGCATCATCAACGGCCGCTGTTTCATTCTCCTCATGGCCCTTCGCAAACACTTGTGCGCCCTAAAAAACCTTTTCGTCCATCTTCGTTTTCGTCTTCTGCTCTCCGCCTTCCGGCTTCTCAAGACAGTTCTTCCTGTTCCTTTCCGACGCTCTTTGCCATGGCTGCTTCACCCAAATTTCCTCAACTTCAGGCTTCTGCTCCAAGGGATCCGGCTCTTTTTGAGTCTGTGATCTTCTCCACACCGACCTTTCGCGAAGCATTCGTTGGTCCGAGTCGTGAAGTGGCGGAACGCCATGGCCTTTACGAATTCTCCACACATGAACTCACTGCACCCAATCCAGAGCAATTGAAGCAGTTTGTCGCTCATATCATCAACACCCCGGACGGATACGCCACCACGGTCGATGGCACCACCATTTTGCTTACTCAGGCTCTGATTTCTGAGCTATTTCACATTCCTCTTAAAAGACCTTCTTTATCTTGGGCTGCTTTACAGGACCAGGATGTCACTGAGTATGGTGCAGTTCCTTACCAAGCCAACATGCATCGCCTCACAAACATTGCCAAGCCCTACGACACTTTTGTCAAGTTTCTGTGGCGCAAATTCCTTGGGTATTCCATAAAGAACACCCATATCAATAAACAGTTCTATAACGTTGTCATCATGGCCATCCACTCTCCTCACCATATTGATTGGCCACAAATGCTGTTCTTCAGACTTCTTCATGAAGTGGATCGCATTAGGGCTGCCCCTTCTTCAGCCTTTGAAGCCTCAGTGGGTGCCCATCTTCAAGCCCTCATCCGTCATTGCCTTCCTATCCCTGGGTCCCCTTCCAATTCTCATGCATCCACTCATCAATCCTTTCATTCCCTTCCTCAAAACCAACAGGCTGAAACTTCACGCCCTTCTTCTCCTGGTCATGTTCAACACAACGCCACGCATGTCACTGTCTCTTCTTCCTCCACAGAATCCATGCTCTCCACTTCTCATCATGTCTCTCAGACGTCACAAACACGGCAACAACAGGGCCCTGCACCTGCACATCCTCGCCAGCTCCTGTATCAATACCAGCAGGATGTTCAAGCCGTTGTCCTCAAGTTACAAGAATCCCAAGAAGTTCTCATGAATGGAGTTCAAGCGTCCCTGGAGGCATCGGAAGCTGTTCACAGGGATCTTCAAGTTGCCAACACGCAAGTTCAATCCCTGGAAGACAAACTTCAGGAAAAGCACGAGGCTCTCTTACGGGCCCGTGAGGATCTCAAGACTGCACAAGATCAAACCAGCCTGCTTGCTGATCAACATGCTCAGTTGCAATCCACCATTCAGGAATTGCTGGAGCAGGTCAAGGCCAAGGATAACCTCCTGGGCGACAAGGATAAAGACCTTGCCAAACTCAACACCCTGTATACAGAGCGTTCTCAAAGTTACAGCAATCAAGTCCATGACCTTACAGCACGTGATGCTCGAATCACCTCCTTAGAAGATCAGCCTTCCACGCTGACCAGTCAGCTCACGCCCCTCCAGGATCAACTTACGGAGGCTAAGAAACAGAAGCTCATTGATGACGCAGAGATTGCCACGCTTCGGCTCCATACTCCTGGGCAATCCTCTTCACATGGCACGCTTCCTCATAAACGGTTCAGCGATCAATCCCGTCTCCTCCTTGAAAAAGAGAATCAGATCCGTGACCTCGACCATCAACTCCAGGAAGCTGTTCAATCTGCTGAAGACGCACAACATAAACATGAGGGTTACATTAATATAGCTCTCCACATTCCTGTGGATTTTGCTCCTCCCTCCAGTTACCTGGATTATGTGGTTGCCCGACGCCACCTCTTTCTTTTGAAGTGGTACGCGGCAGACGGTCAGGTTAATGAACAGGTACGCAGTGTGGATTTTCTCAAGATTTGGCCGGACCTTTCAATTGAAGACAAAGGCTTACTCTGTGCCCTTTTGGTCTTTGACCTCATCCACTGTGAAGATCCTGATTTGATCATCTTCCGCGTTGTTCAGCCGATGACATTTATCTTTCATGACTTCTATCTGGCTCATACACAGCACAAATTCTGCGGTGAGCCACATCGCAATTTTACTGGCAACCCTGATGCTCACTGGTTGTTACTGGATAACAACCCGTATTTAAAGGATCATGATCGGTCTCACGCTCTTGGCCAGGAGTACATGCCTGAGCTGGCTCATCATTTACCTCTGTGGCAAGCAGAAACACTTGAACAGGTGTGCAAGCATTTAGAACATCCTGAGGATCTTCAGTTTGCCCAAGTTTATATGCAGCACTTGGTCAGCTACAATCAACTGCGGGCCCTTCTGGACAGCAAGATCACACCCACGGGTTGGGTTAATCCTCCAGTCTCTACTCAGCTCTCTGCTTCAGACTAGGACCAATGGTGCTGTGCTCTTGATCCGGACCTTGTTCGCGAATTCAGGGAGCAGGCTCAGCGGCCCACGCCCACGGGTATGGCTCACTCTCCATATGCTTCATTGGGAGTCCCTCCACGCCCACGGTTTCTCACCTCTGACTGGCATCTTCCGTTTTGGACAAAGGTCCTGGAAGGCCACGCTGGGTGGACTCCTCCTCAGATCTCGACGGATCTCCGGTGGGATCCCCGTTTTGTTCGATGCTCTAATTGGGAAACTGGTGCCACCTTGGACCACACTGAAAATTGGATCTATATTGCCAATGAGCATGGTTGGCACACGCCCTCTAATGCTGTCCATGGCCTTGATGCCTTCTTAAAGAATGCTGCCACCTCACCCGATCCTTCCATTCCAATCAAAGCGGAGGCTTACGTGCTTTGCTCTCAAGTGCCTCTGCTTTCGGCTTCGCTCAATCGGCAGCGCCCTATCTTTTATTACAACCCGAATGCCGCATCGGTGCGTTCGAACTTCGGAACTGACTTCTCATGGAATGCCGTTTGTACCTCTTTGAAGCACATCTCGCCCTTGAAGACATGATGCGGCTCGGGATTTCTCCTTGGCGCTCATCACGCGCGGGCTTAACACTCCGAAGCTCTTCAAATGCGCCCGGGGATCTCATTGGCAATTACCACAATGGCGCCGATCCTCATTCGGCGTGAGGATCACTTTCAAAGCTGCGGTTCCATCATCGAAAACACTTCCTCCTTTTCTTCACTCGAGGTGTGTCGTTTGGTGGGGAGTGTTAGTCTGTCACGTCCAGTGCCGGGACTATTCATCATCTGACGGACCAAGTCAAGGCCAAGGATCCACCCGATGAATTGCAGTCGGTCGTTAAAGGCCCCGAAGACCAAATGGCGGAACCCGCGGATCAAAGGACCGCGCTACCTTTAAGAGGCCTTCGGGACAAGTGGCGGCCCGTCACACCGCCCGGCCTCGGCGTCGGCGTGATTTCGAGCATTTCAAGAGCCCGCCGGCATTCACCGCAGAATCGGGCCTCCTTCCAGGAGTCGGCACCGAAATCAGTCAGAGCTATATTGGGCCATAGGCCATTGTACTATATATATGAGTAGAGCTAGCACATGAGTTTTTAGATGAGTTTTGAGTCTTGTCTCACTTCAGTTTTCTCTCGATTGCGAGAGCTCATGTATCTTCATTGACATCAAGGAAGTTGTTCTCATTATTGTGATCTCATTGTTCTCTTTTGTTTTCTCTTCTCTTTTTCCTTGTTCTTTTTGCAAATCCCGCGTGACATAGCTCCCGGATTCTCCTGTTAGATCCAAGGGTCCTCAAGAGGGCTGTCTTGCAGGAGTTCCCGAACCCAGACCCCAAACAGCAACATCAAATTTTTGTATGCCAGTTCCCCCAGATCCAATACGCACCCAGGTTGAAACTTGATAAGGAACAAACATGTCAAGCTTGCTTGTAATTTTGCCCATGGCCTTCTCAACTAAACCTACGGCCATTTGCAATTACGAACTTTCCACTGAAGACATCATATAGCTCCAACAAATCTGTAGCTATAAGACTTAGAAATTCTTGGTGCGCCACAGCCTAGCCATAAAGAACAAAATCCAGATAAGGATGAAAGCATGGAGCTGGGGGGCATTTTCACGCCAGTCAAGCACCCCCTAAGCACCCAGTGCTAAAAAACTTATTTATTTTTATCTTTTTTTCTATAAATGCATTGAGGCTGAAATTTTGTATTCTGAGGCGCAATATTAATGCGTTTCAGGAAAAAATATCAAAAAAATAAAATAAAAATATTTTCCGAAAATACAAAGAAAATGTCTTAAAAACACCCACTAAGCACCATGTGTCGCTGACACAAAAAGTGTCCCCCACCTCCATGCTTTAACCCATAAACCATAAACAGAATAATAGAATAGATTTTTTAACGTTCACGGAGATCAATAGGCCATGGAACCCATACAACGGGCTAGAACAACCCAAAACATCATCAAACATAATGAAAACATTATAAAACTTGGGCAAAACCCAGATGAAATTATGTCTTGGCCTTTAGGCCAGACAATCAAATCAGGCTTTACGTACCATTGCAAAACACAAAAACAAATAGAAATAACATAAAGAAGAACATGGCTATACAAAAACTGTCTAAGGATCAAAAGGCCATTGATCCCTAATGATAGCCTAACCTCCTCTGTATAATTCCCACTCCCGTTGCAGACGAGCTTCTCGTACTCGACATAATTCCTCTTTTCATCTGTAGAGCTGTGCCGAAGTTAGATCCTCTTGGACAAAAAAGGCGGTCCCTTTCAGATTATTGTCATGCCTCACTATATGCAGCCTGGAAATAGCATCTCTAAAATGGACTAGGAGGTGACGAGGACAGTCGGGTCGTGCTGCTCCTACTCGATGTGCAGAGATGATGCCATCTGCCTGTATGTGCATCACCTCTGTAAAAAAATGCTTTGCCTCATCTGTAGCAAGACAACAACTCGTCTCCTCAATACCGACAATACGCAGGCTTAGAGCCGGTGTGTGCTGATCATCCTCTAATGGCCTTTCTCTCAGAAGTGGGAATATCTGCCTGCACAGTTTGCCACAATTCCTCAGACAAAGTCTGTGTGGACATGTCTGCCTTGCCATATGCGCAGGCATTGTGGCAGACACTGGTGGTGGCACACTAATATTATTTGCTGACTCAAGCACTAGCTCCAAGAGCTGTATCCAGCTTTCCAAAGACAACTGAACGGATGTCTCTGTGATAATGGTGTTAGTGCATCTGTTTACTCCAAGATAGGCCATTCGGGTCCAAAAAAAGTGCAGCAAGGAGGTATGGTTCAAAGATAATTATTGTTTTCTATGATATTTATACCACAAGAAAATCCAGCCAACCATATCCAAGGAAAGAAAAATAACAAAGACAGTAATAATCAGCTATTAAAGTGCTTGAATGTTTTAGCCTAGTGTGATGCTTTGTTTGCATATAGATGGGTCCATAGAAATTGTCACTATACGTCGCCATCATGTTGACATCAGTAGTCAACATTGTTAAGCTCCATGCTCATCACTTGATCATACAAACAATCATTACATGTGAAAAGGAACATGTATCATTCTATTTGAGAATACAGGATTATTGGTGTATTGAGATGGAAATCCCTTATAATGTCAGGAATAAAGATGACACATGCATCTTGTAGCAACCTAAACCCTTGGTTGACAAATATTGCAAAACTTCCTTTTAGCAATGGAGGAGAAATATGCTCTTGCCAAACCACCGATTTGGACCTTCTTCAGATGGGGTATTTTATCTCCCCTTTCATTCCAAAAATAGGGCCGACTCTTTCTACAACCTAATCAAATAACAAAGGTTACCCCAATTCATGTCTGGTTATGTGGATTCTTGGGAAGACGACATTTTGAATTGTTATCTGCAAGGCAGATGTGCTGCATAATAAAAGTAGAAGAAAATGCATGTAGAAATGTTGAGCCAAAAGCTATGGCAAGCTAAAATTTGAGAAACTTTGAGACTTTAGCAACTAAAATTGGGAACAAAGCAAGAAAAGTAGAGGAAATTTGGATCCAACCCCATGCCAAAGCCGCCTTCACGTTTCTCTTCAAAGACCCAGACCTCGGTTAATGCAGATGAAGGATTCAACACATGCTGAATTTGCAGGAGTAGAAGGCAAGCAGGATATGCATGCAAACTCGACTCTTTCAAAATTGCCACTCCAAATAGAAACTACCTAGTGTTAAGGGAAATTGAGCTTAGCTCTAATGCTATCTCAGCCTTCAGATTATTCCCATAATCTTAATTGTTCAGATAAAACTAGAAACGTGAGCCCGGCGATGCCGGGCATTTGTCGTAGACATATGAACTTTAGTATTAGATTTCGTAGGATACTCGGCACGATTGTCGTACATATGAGTGTGTAGATAGAACAAAGTGAGTGCATAATGTAATGGGTAGTCGGTGCATCCCAATAATGACAAAATCAGAAACCAAATTAAGTATGTTGTATAGTGCTCAACATGTGATTTTCGCCAAATTAGTCTAACGATATTGTCCCAAATGCTAAAGTTTTAATTTTTGTTGTTGCCAGATCCGAAGTTTCGCATAGAAGTAGCATATAATTGTGCACCAAACAATGTATGACGATAACACCTTGAAGTGAGAATATTAATGGGTTTAGAATAGTGCATTATGTTGGTGTTGGTATGTAGATTGCACTATGATGTATGGAATGTAAATAGATAGTCCATGGCAATGAGGGCATCAAGTCTATATAACAATTGCCATTGAGTTGTAAAAATGTATGGTAGAAAGTGACAATTGATTTGTTGCTGCTATAAATATTTGAACAAATAAGAATTGCAGTTCTTGTTAGAATAAAATGAGCATGGGGCATGTCAAACATAGGTGCAAGTTAAAATACATATGGCAGTATCTAGGTATGAATATCTAGAAATTCGTCCATCTTAAATATTCCTTGTTTGTTTCATCTGTCAATGTTTCTTTGGCATTTGAGTATGGCGGAAAGAAAATAATAATAATTTGAAAAAGCAATACCCTAGAAACTCTATATTAAAAAAAAAAAGGTAAGGAAAAGAATATACCAATTTCAGAATGTCGTTTCAACAGATGAAGCTTAGATATAATGAACCAGAGCATCTCCTTCAATGGCAGTGAATATATAGAGTACATTTGTCTATGAAAATACCATATAACTTCAAGCAAAAAGGAATTAGTTCCTATCCAATTGTAATGTCCTTAGTTGAACTACATGCTCCTCTCATGACATGGGGCAACTCAAACTGTCACGGGGTTAATATTCAACATAGAGCATTTCTTACAGCCAAAATGTATCGGTAAAAATTTCTCATATTTCTCAGCGAGATCGTTCCCTAAAAACCATGCTCTCATGGTTTTCTCTGCCCCAAAGGCCTCTCATTCACAATTCGTAAGTTGCTTCATGATAGCCTCCTTAAACTGCAATTCCATTATATTTTATAACAAAGGGTTCCACTATCCAACTCTTTTCACAGCTACCATAGTGACTTTTAAACTTTTATGCAAAGATACAGATCCAGGTTAATCTCATTGTCATGTGCTTATTCAGCCATTTCTGCCCTGAAGGCTCTACAGTTCAATCAAGTATGTTTTTGCAGGCTACTTCTCTTCCTTTTAATGTCGGATGGCTTCGAACTTGATGGCTAATTTCGAAACAACAGAATGCAGGGACGTTACCTCAAGTCCATCACATGCAGAAAGACAAAATTCTATGGCATTTTGCTTATTGTATGCATTTACACAAATTGTTTTTCTGGTTGTTTCTGAGACCTGTGTGTCTGGCAGGCTGCATTATTTACAGCTATGTTTCTCATGTATGTGTTCTCTGGTTTTGTCTGAAATATTTGAGAAAGGCACATGTTCAAAATTCGCAATTACCTTAAGAACGCCAATGCAAATTCATTATCCGACACCCTCACAGACGCATCAAACAGACAGGAACTGTCCAGCAGCGGTATTCCAACCTATGCATTCCATGTAGACTTTCTTCAGATCTGTTCAAAGATGGTTAGCCTAAACCATATGACACCTTGCAAATGAGAAAATATAAAGAAAAACCTAACTTGGAGACAATGCAGGTGTTTGCAAACTATTTTTTTATATTAATTGCCATAATTTTCAGTAGTAATATTATATTCAATTCCACGGTTCTCCACATTCTGAAAACAATGTTCCACTCTTCATTCAATATAGAAAACAGATACGATGATCAGATACTTATAAAAATAGCTTTATGAAGGATTGGGGAAGAATGCCACACCCAAACTCTACCTTTCACTGCAGCCTGTTTATTATTGGGGAGTTGAGCGCCGTTAACAGCGCCTGAGACCTTTTCGTATGCCACCGAAAAAGAAGGGATCACCCTGTAAGGGTGATCTCATCGAGTATGAGGGGGATTCCGCAGCTATGCTGGCCCTTCTTCAGGATCTTAAACTGGAGATAGTAGGGTTAAGGAGAGAGGTTTCTGGAATGAGAAAGGTTCTTGATGATCTTGTGCTTCAAAATTCCGATTTGAAGCTCCAGAATATGGAACTCGCTAACCAAAAAACACCAACAGACTACACTACACAGATTGAAGCCCTTGAAGGAAAACTAGCAGCCTTGGTGGCAGAAACCACTAGAAACCACTAGAAATCAGAGCGAAGAATATCAAGATTTCGGGCATCCTTGAGCCTGAAAATGAGGACATCTTGAATACAATCACACGGTTTTTCGCAGAGACAATGCATCTGCATGAACCAAGATTTATGTCAGCAAGAAGAATAGGGAAACCCGGGTTACATACTCGCCCTATCATTGTTAAATTTGGAAGTAAGGAAGACCGAGACCGAGTCATGCAAAATAGAGGAGCTCTTAAAGGGGAACGGATCTGGTTGGATATGAATTTAACTCCAACCCAAGTGGAGCACAGGAAAAGGGAATGGCAGAAAGTTAAAGAAGCCAGAACATCAGGACTGGTGGCTTATTTAGATCAAGGAGGCAAAGCAATCATAACAAACAGGAAAAGAAGCTAGGAAACAGGGACCTTGAGAGTGAGTTTCTGGAATGCACATGGGCTTAATCAGGCAAAGATAAATGCCACGGTTGATATATGGAATGACAATGACTTATTATTATTTACAGAGACTTGGGCACATCAATTTCGCTCCCTGCCTGAAATACCTGGTTATAATTTAGTGGGCCAAATCTGGAATGAGAAAATAGCAGGAGTAGGGTGTGGCTCTGGTGGTATTGCAGTCTACATCAAGACCAATTTGAATTCTATGGTACAGGTTGTGAGACAAGATCAGGATAATCAATATGTGTGGCTCCAGATTAAGACAAATAGAGTAAATCTATTTCTAGCTGTATGTTACTTTGCACCACATAACGCTTCAGTCTATAATAAGAGGGCTCTAAATAAAGATGATCCTTTTGGAAACCTTTGTTCAGATGTCATTCATTTCAGTGCACATGGAGACATATTGATTTTAGGTGACTTTAATGGGCGCACAGGAAAGAAGCAGACAAAAACATTTGCAGATCTCTCGGATATGGTTTTAGATGAAATTGAAGATACAGATTATGTGAGAGACTCTGAGGATCAGCTTTCCAACAGCATGGGCGACTTGCTCTTAGAATTCGGTACCACATGTGGGCTGAAAATTCTTAATGGCACAAAACCTTTTACACATTCAGGGAAGCTCACCTATTTGAGTCATGCAGGATCAAGCACGGTTGATTATCTCATGGCAAAAGATGTACACCATATCAAAGATTTTCGGATAGGAGGAAAACTCCCAGAATCTGATCATACCCCACTGTTCATGGTGCTTAAAGCAAGCTTAGGGGCTGATTCAAGTCAGCCACGCTTCCACCCCCGGGTCAAAGTAAATTATAACCTGCATGAAGCTTATGAAAAACATATTGAGGATGTGCTTACACAAGCAACTTGGTCAGGACGATTTGACTCAGATGCGAAACAATTTGCAACATTGGTGTTAGACGCTGCAAAAAAGATCTTTGGCATGACAAAAAAGCGCATATTAGGAAGACCATGCAATTCGTGGTGGGATGCTGACTGCCAGGCTGCAAGAAACAGATTGCCAAAAAATTGTATAAACAAACCCAAGTGGTACAAGCGAGTGCTTAGGAGCAAAAAGCAAGCTTATTATAAGCAGAGGCAGATGGATTTAACCACAAAATTTATGCAAACACCAAGAACCTTTTGGGAAGTGTTCAAGGGCAGATTTGAGCATACATGTTTGGATGAGAATGCTTTGCTAAAACTGGTTACAGATATTTATGAAAAGCATGGATATGATAACATGCCAAATTTGGCCTCCAACGCCTATCCTACTTTTACAGAGGCTGAAGTAGGAGAAGTATTAAAAAACATGGCTAACAATAAGTCTCATGACCTGGATGGCATTTGTGTAGAGCTATTTAAATGGGGCGGTGAAAGGACACTGGCATTGCTTACAGATTTGCTCAATAAAAGTATCAAGAGTGGTCTACCTACTGGCTGGAGGATTAACAGGGTCCACCCAATTCATAAACAAGGGGACAAACGTGATGTGGCAAATTACAGAACGATTCTTATTGGAAGCACTTTTGCAAAGATCTTAGGCAGTCTGTTAGAACGCAGACTAAGCTCATGGGCTGAAGAACATGCTAAACGCTCTCCATGCCAAGCGGGCTTCAGGGAGGGACATAACACTCTGGATCATGCCCTTGCTCTCCGAGTGTTAATAGAGAAAGCCAAGAATCCTAACGCAGCGCTATATGTGGCATTTATTGATTTTGCGAAAGCATTTGATATTGTTCCAAGAGGAAAGCTAAGTGACAGGATGATCCAAATTGGAGTTCCAGCGGAAATTAGACAAGCAATAGCTCAATTATACTCTGAAGTACTGATAAAAATCTCTTTGGATTTAAGCGCATTAGTGAAAAAACTATCGGGGTGCGTCAGGGGTGTCCGCTATCTCCAACTCTCTTTGGCATATTCATCGATGAACTAGAAGACTGGATGAAAGACCATTCTTTGCCAGGCACGAAAATAGGTATATATCTCATTCAACTTTTGTTATATGCTGACGACGTGGTTCTTTTAGCCAATAAGAAACATGTGCTACAGAAGCATTTGCAAGTGCTTGAATCTTTCTGTCTTGCTAAAGGGATGAAGGTAAATATAGCAAAATCGAAAGTGATGATATTTGGCACCAGGGAGAGACCAGATTTCCTCTACCAAGGCCAAACACTTGAAATAGTGGACTGCTATAAATACCTGGGAATTGATTTTGCCTCACAATACAATTGGAAAGAATGTATTAAGAGAAGAGTTGCAGGAGGCAAATCAGCGTTGTATGGCATGCTAACAAAATGCAGCAAGGCATCATTAGTTAATTGGGGGCTAAAAAAAGTGCTTTTTAAGACACTTGTGCAGACGGTGCTATTGTATGGTGCGCCCATCTGGGGGCCAGGAAGCTCATCTAAGATGTGGAGCCAAATAGAATCAGTGCAAAAAATGTTCTTGAGAGAGGAGCTCGGAATCAAATCTCAGACACCGTATGCAATAATACTTGCAGAAGCCGGGATGCTACCGTTAGAGCTTGAAGCTCTCTATCAAACCGTAAATTTTGTTAACAGACTAAAGAAGCAAGAATCAACTCGAATCTCATATCAGGCCATGATGGATGCGGGTCAGGGATGGTTAAAAGATTTCTGGAATTGGGCAAAAAAGTGGGGGCTTTCAGAAACAAACTGGCCATCTGACAAAGAGGAAGCAAGAACACTGTTAGAAAGGCTTGCAATAGACCATTTATGGGCTGTCCCAGGCAGCAAGATGCTATACTACAGGGAGAAAGTCAACCACATGGACGAATATAAGAGTCAACCATACTTAGATGCTGATATTCCAAAGATATACAAGCAAACAACAGCTAGATATAGAACTAGCTCACACAGATTGGAGATAGAGACCGGCAGATGGTTTAGAGTTCCCCAGGAAGATAGGAAATGTAAATTATGTGGTTCAGGTAATGTGGAAGACGAAGACCATGCATTTCTGCACTGCTCGGTTTATGCACACATTAGAGATGAGTTTGACATACACGTAGGTGATTTCTTTACATTGCTAAATATGGAACCTTATTTTTTAGGTGAGTATCTAACCAAGGTTGATACACATCGGAAATTTTTGTTGACATTGTAAATAGAGTGCTCCATGACCTCTCAAGGTCCTAAGAGAGCATCGACTAAATAAATAAATAAATTATTTGCAGAGACAATTGGATATAATGCGACATGTTTACTCTTTGCACATATCTAGCCTCACACAAACTTAATGCCAAAGACTTCTATAGATTTGAATTAGCATACCCAATCATCCATGCAATTAGATGCAACTTTATCATAGCCCGAGATGGACAAACTATTGAATAGTAAAAGAAATCAATTACCTCAGACATGTTCTCCATCAGATAGTACTTCAACAGCAGTAGAAATTATCATAAGCTCTCTTCTCACATTATAAAATGATAAAGCATAGACTGACCTCCAGATTCTCGAGCTGATGCTATCAATAACATGTTGCAAGTTAGAAATAGAGGAATCAAATGCAAGTTAGAAATAGACGAACAAAACCAAATTATATAATGCCAAACAATGCATTCATACCTGAGAAATATGAGATTCTTTAACTGAATAATCTGCACGACGAATGGAGTCATTGAAATGTTCAAAATAAATGCCCTGCCATAGCTGCCGTGACCTGAGTGGCCATTCCGGCATAGCCCTGAACCATAGACAATGGAGGAAAAATCACTCCAACATTCAGTAGCATACCTAAAATCCCTTCAAATGCTTTACCTGCGTTTTCCATTAATGGTAGTCAAGCAAAGCTGTTAGAAGAAGGAGCTTAGGCCGGAAGAAGAAGCAGCATGATCATGGCCGGAAATAGAAATGGGTTCAGCATCGCCCAGCTTTGCCAGATTGAGCAGCATTAGCAACCCCAGGCCACTGCCGTCTGCACCAGGGGAAAGGAAAGTACAAAAGGGAGGCAGAAAATTCGAAATGAAGCCATAGCCGAGTCCGGCAGTGAGCATATGTCTCGGAAAAGCAAACATTTTGAACTACGATAGTGGAGGTAGGAGAAGAAACCCATACGACCAAAATCGTCCCGCAGGGGCGAGGGGGAATGCCGCATGCGTCTGCACATGCGGCGTCCCGGCACAGAAACCAACACTCTCCCATTTTAATAAAGAAGATGTTCCAAGCATATCCCCTGTTCCTAGCAACATCCCTAGGGATTGCCCTCCGAGAAACCCAAAAGGCAACACCACTAAATATGTGAACCGGAAATATTTTTGGAATTATCATCATTTTCTGGCGGCATGCCTCTTCTGGCTATAAGGGCCATGGCTATGCCCTCGTTCCATCCATCTCTGTGCCGGATTTGTTTCTATTACTCTTTTCTTCATAGCCCCCCTTTTTCCTCTCATCAAATCCGCTCTTACGATGTTGCCTACAGAAAGAGCCAGAAATTCCTTACAACATCTAGATTCTGGCCTTTGTGCCAAACTTGGTGTGTTTTTTTGTAGAGCAGCAGGACCCATGGAAGATTACCATGTTGCAGAATACAGGTCGCTCAGAAGTCATGAATTAGGCCTTTTCGCCATATTTGAATGGAAATCCAGATTTTGAGCCCATTTTCGGCCTCAATCTATGCTTTGCAGGCATTTACATTAAGAAGGCGGCAATCTGTTAAGATCTGGCTCTGGCAACCTTGGAACTTAAATAACAAAAGGCTACGATTCCTCCTTCAAATCGCATGCTGTGGGATTTGAAGAACTAGATAGAGCCGGCTTGACACAAAATTAAACCTGCTGGATTGCAACTTATAATCCTGAAGTCGAATTTTTCTGCAAATTTTTATGGTCTGCTGCTGAATCACAGAATTTTTCATGCCCTATTCGCTTTCCAAAGAGCTTTGCTCTCTCAGATACTGTGCCCAATGGAAACTTGGATCGTTTCTTGCATCCGGAATGCCAATCAAATGGAATTTGCCCTTAAAGCTGCAGACCGAATTCGATTTTTGTTGTTAGAATACACAGGAAAAACCAAATTATAACTGAGTATTGACGGTGTTCACAGAGCTGAGAATTTTGCGGTTTCACAAGCATAAACCCATCGATTTATAAGAGGCCAAATTTGATCCATTCCATGGAATTCACAGGTGCAGAGAGCTCAAAGCAATCCCACTATAGAATGTCTCCCAGATGGAGATTAAATCTGTATTAAATAGAGATTTAATTGCTTCCAGGTTAAGCTTCCAGGTCTACCTCTAGTTTGAACGCCCAGTTTCTGCCGACTGTGTTTTATGGAGACCTTGCTAACGTGGCCTGCTACGTGGCGACAATCGAACCGCAAGTCGGGCTGCCCCACAGCGGTTCCGATCAAACTCGGCAGCTCACGCTGATACTAGCAACGATGATGTTTTGCAATGCTTACCGGTTTAAAATAGACCATTACCTAAAATATTTAAGATATTTAAACCCTTTTGGTGTAATATACTATTCCATACTAGGCTCTACACATATTTATCAGCAAAAAATGTGTCATCTCATGTCAACGTCCTCTAATCTAATACACTATAATTAGAACTACAAGAAATTTATCGCGGCAGCCAAGGCCGCCGCGAACATTTCTCTTTTCCACACCTTCTATTTAGAGAAGCAAATCAATTTTCTTATTTTCTTAATCATCTTCTACATATTGCATCAATATTGAACATGCAGGAGCTAAACCTGCATTTCATGACCTCGTGTTCTGGTGTCTGTAGAATAGAAAGGTGCTGATCCTAATGACAATATAACTAATATAATAATATAAATGCACGGGGTTATGGTTCGAAACCTTATAGACACTAAATATATTGATATGCAAGTGGATACCAGGGCCTAGGTAGCCCCTCAAAAAGCAGCAGCATCAGAAGAAGCGATGGCGGCCAAAACACAGACCCGGTCGGCTGGGTTCCAAGGTTCTACTTCGGCAATCCTTCTAGAACTCTATCAAGGCTAATTTCCAGCACAGAGGAGTCGGATTCTTAGACCCAAAGCCAGATTTTCCGCAAAAACTCAAGCATAGAGCAAGCAAGAGGGATCGACTGGCAACTTCTTTTTTATCGCTCACGACCCATTCACGAAGCCGGAAACCAAGCGTTACGGCATTGCTGGATCAGACACGTGTTCCCATATCACGTTGATGTATAGTTATATATGTCTTGATAAGGAACATCCGACCTCTCCTATTTCAATGACCACACTAAGTCAAACATTATTATGTTACCTCGTATAACAACATACACGTTAATCTTTACAAACTGGTCGTAAATTTGGCGTAACACAACCAATAACCCACTAAATATTTATCACCCATCCTCATCTACCAATTCGATGTCCTTGGATCTATCAATCGAAACAAACCATCAAACTGCAATTCAAATTCAAACAATCAATGGTTTTTTCCAAGTTCCCACTTAAAATCAAAGCTAAATGTGAATTTTTAGAGCAATTTTGGAAATTTATGGCCTGATTTGTTGCAACGGCGAGGAATTTGGATTTCTTACCTTCCAAATTAGAACCCTGCCGTTCAGAAAAAAAAAATAGAATTTACCTTTGACCGATGTCGAACCGTACCAACATGTAGAAAACATAAAAATAATAAATACTCTGTCACTAACATTTGCGCAACATAATTAGAGGTCTATGTAAGCTAAAGCTTCTTAAAGCATTCTATTATTGCAAATTTCCCTATGCACAAACTTGCCTGAATGAAATCGCCTCTGAACATGGAAATTGGTTGTGCTAGGTAAAAATTAAACATTGCAATGTCTAATGATTACTATTTCGTGATTAGCAGACAATAAAGCAATTTTGTCTTATTTTCGGCAATTTGTTAACACTATTGAGAGACTCAAAGGTCATAATGCTGAAGAAAAAAAAAAAATCAACAAAAATCAATCAACAGGAAAAAAAAGAAGGATCGTCCAAGGTAGCTACAATTTGTACCCATGTCAAATAAACCTCATTTCTTTACTTTTCATTCTTTATTTAACTAACATTTTTTGCACTCCACTTTCAATAAATTATTGCCTCTTATCTCAAACAATATTGTAGTCAATGACACAGCAAAGGTTCAGAGTCGGAGATATGAGAAAATACAAATTGTCTCTATCTACAACACCCTACATGCAACACAAAACACAATACACCATTGCATTACATATACACTACACTACCCGCACGACCACTATCCAACTATTACTTACAAATAC
Source organism: Isoetes taiwanensis (assembly GCA_021234155.1). NCBI lineage: Eukaryota > Viridiplantae > Streptophyta > Lycopodiopsida > Isoetales > Isoetaceae > Isoetes > Isoetes taiwanensis. The sequence continues at coordinate 821,748 of JAJEKV010000084.1, read as the reverse complement.
TTGCTATTGAAATTGTATTATCGCATGCACAATGCGTCGGCTCCGCCGACGCCAAATTCTTGTATTAGGTATATGTATACGTACAATGTAATTTTTGCTTGGAGCCCTTTTCGCCCCATAATTTTTGCTTGGAGGCCTTTTCGTCCCATAAAGTTTTGAAGCGGCCCCGCTAGCAGGGTTCGAAATTAGAATTTGCCCGAACCATTAAAAATACCTACTTACATTTAAGGCTAATAGAAATACTAGAAATACACGGCTTACATTTAAGGCTACTAGAAATACAGAAAAATGGACTGAAAAAACACAAGAGAATATTTTTTGGTATCGGAAATTTTTTGGAATGGCCGGATTTTTCAGGGTCGAAACCCCCAAATTTCGAACCCTGAACCCAATCCCATCCATGGGTTAAGTGGTGCTAGATGAAGTGGTGCACGAGCAACGAAGGTGCATCGATGAAGGCAGCGCCGCCGAGAATTTCTGAGGGGCAAAAAGGCCCGCCAAGCAAGATTACCAAGCATAATGGAGCCTCGTTCAAATTATGTCCACTATGACAACTGATCAAGCTCCATTTGCTGCTCAATAAAAATTGAAAACGGAGCAGCAAACAAACTTGGATTTGAAGTCGAAATCCCCACAAATGCAAGCTATGGTGCAGAAAGGGAAGGAAAAACGAGAGAAGAGAAGGGGCTTCCAGAATCTCCTCCTAGGCCCCACCATATACAGGCAGAGGAGCTTTTGCATCAGATAAAATGAGCCGAATATACCAGTAATTTGAGCCGAGTATTTCAGTAATTTGAACCAAACGTTCATTGCATTCACACTTTATACTATCAAACCTGAAACGAAAAATAGATTTGATGTCTTACCTTAAACATTAAAAAATTCATGTCTTACACCACGCGCACCTGATACCACCGAATCCACTTGATGACCAAAAACTCACACACTTATGAATGTCCATTTTTAAGTACAAGAACAGCAATTTCACCACGGTATATTTATCTCCTAAATTTCATTTGAACTCTACTGTGACCACAAAACCAACCAAAATTAAAAGCCGACACACGAAGCCAAGCTTCAAAACCAACCAAAATTAAAATCCAACACCACGAAACCAACCTTAATCTAAACGGCAGTTATGAAGATAATCTCTTCTTGCAAGTTCCTCAATTAACAAGAACCCTCTAAAATTCGAAAATAAATTCCATAAGCACTCGGCCCTATGGCACCAATTTGATGCAATTTCCAACAAAATTGAACTCCAAAGCATAATTTAAACAACCCTGCCCAGATGTTGCTTCAAACAAAATTCCTACGCAGAAGCTTAGAGCCCCTTCTAACAGAACCACATAGCATAACAAACCGCATAGCATGGGCCTTATTGATGCTCAATAATTACTGAATTTAATAGAGCATAATCTATACCAGTTTAAAAGATTATTAGTCAAAATTGAACATTTCCTCAAGTGCTTTGACTTTCACAACACAAATACAAAAGGCCCAGAGTCTTTAAACTTACCAACTGGGTTGAATATTTTTGAAGATTCCACATAATGATCTACTGCATCTACAAAAAGATCGCAATCAAGGCAACTACTCCAGACATCTCAACGCAAAAAACTACTTCGGTCCAATGTCCTTTAGAGCACAAATTTGCTCCTCCCCCATTGCACTCATAACTGTCACAACCAGATCCTTTCCTTCACCAAACCCTTCCTTAAGCTGCAGGACATTTTAAACTATTAAGTACAAACCGCCTGTCCAAAACCACAGCAGCTGAAGGCAAAAATACCTGCCCAATCAGTTGATCATCAGTAGGAAGACGAAGGTCATCTTTTGTATCACCAGACTCTTTCAGCAAACTCACCTGCATTAGTTCATCATTTTCAGTTTGACGTAATTGCAGAAACCCAGCTCTTTGCCAGCAATTTCTCACAAAAATTAAAAACCTACAAATCCATCTTCAGAGATGTCGATCAGCTGATAATCTGTTCGGGTAACTTCTGGAACCTGCATCTCCAACACCAGTTTTAGTGAACAATGAACATGTATATTAAGAACCAAGCATCGCAGGGTACTTACATCACAATTGTGAGATGATGGCACAATATCTTCCAGCTTTTTTCCAGTAAAAATGTCAATTCCTACAAAGTGGCACTTTGCATGACCATGCTTCCCTGTCTTTGATGTAGAGACTTCCACAACCTAAGCATAGTAAATTACAATGACCACCATATATTAACATCCCGAAAACAAGTGCTATCACCGTCAGTTCAATTACTTCTGTATAGGCAATCATGCTAGATGATGCTTGTTGCCATCATAGCCTACACAAAACACAGACGCCTTCTGAAACGATAGAACTGCCAGCTTTCTGCATTTGCGTACAGAAGACACTAAGCAAATGTCCCGTCTCAAATATGAAATACCTAAAGAAGACCTCAAGTAGCCTATAAAAAATTAAAGACTTAAAAAATGAAGAATCCCAAAACAAAACCCCATATTACAAAACTATATTTCAACTTCCAGATAGAGACAAGAAATTTCATCCTTCAAAGTCAAAAGCGTCAAGCATCATCTGATGTCGTGCTACTTGACAAACAGACCAATAAGTTTAACAAAAGAAAAGCCAAAAAAAAGAGAGAGAAAAAAAAAAACAACACAAGGAAATCGAAAGGACTCAACACACGAAAAGTAAGGGGAAAAGGGGGCGTACCTTACAGGGACGTTGTTTGATAACGATGTAGGCATTTTTTCGAATGGTACCAGCCTGCTGAGGAAAAGTCTTGGAGGCACCGGAATCGGCCTTGGACTCAAAATGGTGATCATCGTCCGACATAATGTATGCTCCAGCAGAAGAAAAGAATGGATTTGCAGAAAAGGGCGCCTCCAAGGATTGAGAGAGAGCAAGTCCGGCAAGTAACCCGTTGACGTTGGGTTACTGACGGGCCGTCTTGATTCGTCCACGTCTTTCATTCGAATATTCTTGTTTATGGTCCAACTATAAAATGTTTACTGAAGGGTTAAATTAAAAGATCCCAATAAATAATCATGATCGTATTTTTCTAGGGCCATTAGAAAAAAATCAACTTCGAGTAACTTTTCTGTAATAGGTAAAGGCTAAGAGCAGGGCATTTCGCTTGGTAAGGGCCTAACGAGCCCGTTAGGCAAGCCAGGTCCGAGCCAGGCGAAATGGTCTGCTCTTGGCCTTTACCTTACATAAAGAAACAGATGTTGGCGCTCCTCCTTGATCGTTGAAGCTGACACATCCAAGAAATTTCTCGGTCCTGATGTTAGAAATCAGGTGACTATCAAGAGGACTATTGCTGGATATAAAATGGGTCGTAATCATAAGAATATCGCCATCTGTTCCTTTATGACTTTTGTACGCCTATCTATTTCCCATGGTTTACACCTTTTCTTAATACCCAAAGAGATTTCTTCCCTGGCGAGCCACGGTATTATGGTCTCGCACCAGAGTGTGGCCTCGCACCTAGCATGATATTATGGTTCACGATATTGTGTTATTGCCTAGTGGAATCATCATCTGGAAAGATCCCACTCTCGAATGACATGAGACAATCTTCCATATGACCAAGATCTTCTAGGAATCACCAAATAGCGAAAAACAATGAGTTTGGTATATCTTGCTGTGCAGACAGCCTGGACTTTCCTTGATGCATGATGGCAAATAATCTAGAAAGTAATAGGCATTACTACACAAAATTTGGTGTTGTTGGTACTACTACTTTTACTACTATACCTCATCGAAGTCCAACATGTAGGATGTGAGAAGATGGGCACATGTCTGAGGCATAGAGAAATGTCGGACGCCATACCTTACTCCATTTAGAAAGCTAGGATTGACCAATGAGATGTAGATGCTTGTGAAGGTGGAATCAGCTTGAACCTGGCCCTCAGATTAAAAATCATTGTTGAGACAAATTTTCAAATGATTTGTCATTTTTGTGCTTTTTTTCATATGATTTGTTAATGAGTTCCTAAAAGTTGTAATCAATGTAATTGAGGTTAGTTGCTTTCACGAAGAGAAGGAATTGATATTGTTTAAGGTCAGTGTCCAACAAGTGAGCTCGGGAAAGTGGCCAATATAATTATGCAATAGGCGAAATCATATCGAGCTAGTATATATATCATGGTTGGGAACAAAAAGACAAAGATAAAGGCAAAGGCAAGCAAAGGCAAAGGTTTGCTAAAGAAGGCTAACGTCGCGGGCACATCTATACATAGAAGCTAAACTTCAAGTGGCATCTTTAAAACCAGCAATCCGATTTGGGCAAATCTGGTCATGTTCAATAGCCTATTGCTATCCCTAAGTCTAAGTGTTGGAGTCTTTATGTTACATCCTGATACTAGCTGAGTGGGCCGGTTGCATGGACTCTTTTGTATAAGGCTTTGGCTACTAAACTGTGTAAAGGTTCTTATGCTTGTTCAGGTTTTCAGGCTAAGATTAGATCACATGCATTATTGAAATGTTTGTACTTGGCATGGCTGCCGGAAACAAGTTGCCCAACACCACACTGGATATGATGTCCATCATCCTAGTAGAAGGGCAGGAGTACCTCATATTTGGAGGAGCATGTGGGAAAGCAAGCTTTCAAGCTCTTTCACAATCTTGCCATGTGGTATGACAAGGATTTTATGATCGATAGTACAGAAGATACTCTAGAATAATTTTAGGAGGTCTCACAGTCTATCATCTAGCTTGTGTTCTGTCATTTCAATATCTAGCGTAATAACAGGGGGTTGTTTTTGAAATTTTATACGTTTTTTGGCACGGTTTTCCTATGATTTTGGTGTTGTATTCATAGAGGCATACTAAATAGTATTTCTAGAGTGCGTCATTTTTAGGGCGTCATAAACAATCTAACGGCTGTTATTACTCCATTCATATATATCAAAGCCCATAACTTTTGTCCTCCTATAGCTTTCCTTCTCGATTATTGATGTTGCTGGCGGAGTCGATTGGTGCTACTTATCCATATGAGGTCATAGCTTTTATTCTGCTAGTTAATGCTAGAGATTGGTTTTTATTATCTTCTTCGGTTCAGCATAGTGCGTTAAAGCATGGGCCACAACATGAAAATGACCAGCTCTCTGGCGATGTTGGTGACAATACGAAAATGATGCTTTCTCTTCTCAAGCAGAAAAAACCTTTGGGGCTCCGTTTCTGCCATGCATGTGTCTTTGTTCTTCCATGCTTCAGCGAAATCAGATAACCCTAAAAAAAAACCCTTCCTCTTTGGATATTTCTTATTCTGTCTCACGTGTGCAGGTGATGCGGCTTCTGGGTTTCTTCAGGGCCAACCATCCATTTTTCAGGAAGAGATATGGTTCTGCTCTTTTAGGGTGTAACTCAACTGTTTCAATCTGTTCCAGGGACCAATTCTTATTGTGGCAGGGGGAGTTTCTTGTCTAATGCACTACAAACCCTTGGTTTACCCTAATCGGTCAGATGGGTATGATACATGGATACTGCATCTATTTAGGAATGTCCAATGGATATAACAGAGGAAATCTATCTGCTTAATTCTATAGAGCCTTCCTAGTACTATATCCGTGATTGTTATTTAGCAGGATGTGATGGTCTCCTGGTTTTGTATTCTTCAGCTTGCTTTCATGAACCTTGAACTTCATGTACAAGATGAAGTTGTTGTTGCCATTAGAAATTATACCTTCATGGAGGATGGCCTTCATCAAAGTGCTTTCAGAATACGTGGTACAAATTTAGAATTGACGAGCATACAGATATGTCTGATCATTTTTGCTATCATGAATAATATGGTTGCATTGACCTACATCGCATACAATTAGGTTAGTCATCTGGTCGTCATGTTGTTACTTGATGCTGGAAGGGTTACTGTGCATGCTCCTCTTGTGTTTACCCCACAAAAAGTCTTACTTGCACTAAGTGCCAAGTATGTGGTAGGTACCAGGATCGAATTAATCAGTTTTGGATTGCTATTATAGATGTACTCCGCTTGATAGAAGGTGTTGCAGATGGTTACTCAGGGTGGACCAACGATGGGAGCTACTTTACAATTTTTAAGCTCTGACTCTTCTGTTGGAACTATGGATGTGAATTCAAGAACTGTGACTACTAAATCTCATGGCAAAAGCGTGAGTCAATTGTGATGAATTATGAAACTTTTACATTGGTAGTTACTAATGTTGCATGTCAATTTTTCTTTCTTCAGCTTCTTTTTGCAAAGACATATAGCCATGCAGGTGTTTTGATGAGTGAAGCTATGGCAGAATTAGAAGTGCACATGCCTTTGTCGATAACACTTGACGTTGGTGGAGGGCAGCTTGGTGTTGGCAGAGAAATGTTTGTTTTCCCCGTTGGCACAGATGTAAGGCCAATTTTGGAATGTCAATTTAGATAGACTTACCATATGTGCGTTATGCACATTGTGTTAATTTATTTATTGCCATACCAAGGATAAATTGGAGTGGTATGAAAGTGACATGCTGAGTTCATCCGCCTCTCCAAAACACATTTTGGCATGCTTTTCGAGACAAAAATATTGTATTGGTTTGCTGCCAAGGTTATTGAGTTCGGCTGAAGATGAACAGAAGGAAGAACATGCTCTTTTAAGAGAAAGGATGGTTTTTTCTTATTATCTGAATTTGTAAAATTATGTAAAACACAAGTTCAAGATGGATATAGAGTAGTAGCAAGGGTTACACTTGGGTTTGCTCCTCCAGAAGTTGTCAGCATTCTTTGCAACATCTATAGAACACTAAGTTGTTTCAATTATTCTATTCACATTAACTATTTGCTTCTCATATTTTAATATTGATATTTCTTATATTATATTGGATGCTTAGCATATTGATGGCGATGTCAAGATAGACAAAAATACTGTATTGGTTTGCTGCCAAGATTATTGAGCTTGACTGAACAGAAGGAAGAACATGCTCTTTTAGGAGTAAAGATGGTTTTTTTCTTATTATCTACATTCTTAAAATTATGTAAAAGACAAGTTCAAGAAGACCGCAAGATCATGGATAATGAATAGCAGCAAGGGTTAGGCTTGGATTTGCTCCTCGAGAAGTTGTCAGGATTCTTTGGATTCTTTGCAACGTCTATAGAATAGTAAGTTGTATCAATTATTCTATTGTTCACATTAACTATTTGCTTATCATTAATATAAATTCTAGTATTACATGCTAGCTCATATTTTAATATTGGTATTGCTTTATATTGTGTGTACAATTCTATGCAATGAGTTTGTTTCATTAAATTGAGCACCTTTGTTTTGTTCGACGTCTTATGCCATAATACATCATCCATCATTAGACTGTTAGGTGTTTGCTTTTGTTTGCTTTTGTTAGGGCCCGAAGGGCCAAAAATTTTTTTTAGTATAACTACCCACATAACTAACATTAACGTTAATTAACACAAACCATTGCATTGAACATTTTTAAATTAAAATCCCCCTGAAACCCCCTTTGGTTTGGGTGCATATTCACATGGGGGGTGACGCAGGGCAGCGAGAGCCCCTATAATTATATTTTGCAGGTACAAAATCAACACCATATAGTACATTACCTCAAATCTTATAGTATTTTGCAAATCTTCTTATACAGTATAGCAATTTTTGTACATCCATACCCCTCAAACGAGGAACTTTATGTACGGCGTGGATCAAGGAATAAAGGATGCATATGCCTATCCAACAGCTCTCGATGCCCGGAGTCACCCCCCATGTGAATATGCACCAATGCTCAATAGCTTCACAAGAGTATTGAGCATTGAACCAAATGGTTCCAGATGTAGCAACAACAATCTCCTCCAGAGTAAAAGCACAAAAGTGGCAAGTGAAGAAGAGAACCACCTGGGAATCCTGAATACAAGAGAGAAGAGCAGGAAGAGGCAAAAAAGAAAGTAGTGGAAGATTCAAATGTGGAACCGATTCTGACGCTCCAAGACGATATATACCTGGCCTCAAGACGATACCGCATCGCACCGCCACGCTGCATTATCGCCATTCAATCGACGCGTACGCGCCCGACGATGTACCCAAGCAAGGTCGCCCTAGGGGGCAACTTGCAATGGTGCGCACACTTAGCAATGCGCGCACTTTTAGACCTTTAACCCATTAAAGGTAGACCAAGGGTCACGGAAACCCTAAACCTAACTGATAGCCTACATAAGGTACCAAACCCTAACTTTCCCTTTTAAGCCTACGCGCACCTTCCGAAGCTCGATTCGCACGCCTGAGGAGTCAATTCCAACTCTCATGATCCGTCCCGTTCGCCCCAGCTTTGTCGATCGCCCTCCCGACCGCATTTCGGGCAGGTAACGTAGACATGGACACCTTTGGATCGAGAGGAGGAACCAGGGATCGTATTTAGTCGATTGAATAGCCTAAACCTTATTCCAACCTTCAACCAAGAGGGTTTAGCCTATTAAATCACCCCTAGTAGCCAAGCGGATCCCGAGATTGACTCTAACTAAAGAACCTAACTCTATGTATGATATAGATTAGTTCTTATTCTTTAGTTCTATGATGATGTGATGGACTCGATGAATTCTGTGAACTCACCGTATTGGGAAGGGGGTAGAGACTTGAAGCTTAGTAGATGATGCTCCTAGATAGTCCCTCTTAGTGCATTACTAGATTTCGGCCTCAGGCCGTGGAGCCCACCCGGTTGTGGGTGAAGGGGCCGACGGCTTAGAATGAGGTTCGTGTTCTAACCCTAGACCGATCCCTCCGGTGTGTAAGGCCTACCGGGATCAGAGTGACTAGGTCTAATGGCTTGCCACCGAGTGTGGGTAAGGCATGGGCTCGACACCCGGTGGGAGGATGCGCCACTCTCCGGTGGGTTGAAGTCTAATAAGGGCAAAGGCCCTCTAGTCACCTTGGGTTAGCATGTAGATCTCTTGAGGGAGTGATCCCTACCCGCCCCATCCGGGACCGGGAGATGTAACCCAGAATAGCCCCTTTGGCTATGCACCCTACGGCAACCAGTCCCAACACTTTTCAACCTACTCGCAAGTGTGCACAGAGGGGCGGATGGAGTGGACAACCCTAAGCCATGTTCTTATGCCAGCCCAATCCATTGTCATGATTCTCGTCTCAAGACTGAACTCGAGACCCAAGCTTGTCACCATCCCCCGAGTCCGAGCCTTGGGTAGGAACTTCCTTGTATTGTGCCGATCTTTGTCTATGCAGATGTTGATGTGCCACCCTTCGAGGGTGGATATATGATGTTATGTTACCGACGTGTATGTTTACGCTCGCAGCCTAGGTAGGCCCCGAGGGAGATCGGGTAAAATGACCCTTCACTCTTCCCACCGGACTCTAGGACGGTCACAAAGGATATGTGGAGGGCCCCAGACGAGATGGAGCTCGGTGCGGGGATGAACTCCTGCTTGTATACGGGTGCGGCATCGTGATATGAGTAGGGGACGCCACAATGGTATCGAGCGACGCTCTTGGAGACCAAGAGCAAAGCACCCACCATGCTCCCAAGAGTACTAACTTGATAGGATCCTCAAGCCTCAAAAAGGGAAATTTTTTTTCTCATTTTGGTAGTTTATGCTAAGCTAGTAATAGTTAAGTAAATTGGAACTTAATAAGACTAAAAAGAATGAGCCAAAACCTCCTCAGTAGGTGGTCTCCAAATTTCGGGTCAAAGAACTAGACTTTAGTTTTGAGCAGTATGCCACCCTGTGAGACATTTAGCAAGAACACCTTAAAACTTGATGAATTTGAGAAAAGTAATATAGTAAGGCTAGTTCCAAGGTAGGAATTAGTTAGAATAGCATGTTTAAATTACTTAAATTACTTAAAATGTGCAAGATCTCACATACCGCTACCGGTCAAAGAACTAAACTTTAGTTTTTGAGCGAGGCGCAAGTCGTGAGAGACATCGAGCCAAGATCACTCAAACTTGATGAATTTGAGAAAAGTAATATGGTAAGGCTAGTTCCAAGGTAGGAATTAGTTAGAATAGCATGTTTAAATTACTTAAATTACTTAAAATGTGCAAGATTCACAACTGCTACCGGTCAAAGAACTAAACTTTAGTTTTTGAGCGAGGCGCAAGCTGTGAGACATCGAGCCAATAACACACTAAACTTGATGAATTTGAGAAAAGTAATATGGTAAGGCTAGTTCCAAGGTAGGAATTAGTTAGAATAGCATGTTTAAATTACTTAAATTACTTAAAATGTGTAAGATTCATTACCGCTACCGTCAAAGAACTAAACTTTTAGTTTTTGAGCAGGGCGCTACCTGTGAGACCTCCAAACTTTGAACTTCCATAACTTGAGCTACAGAGCTCCAAATCGCCTGAAAATTATTGCAATAGGACCGTTAGACAGCCTAGAATCCATTTATGACCTCAAATTAGGCTAGAAATGTCAAACCCCAGCTCAAAATGACCAAAATTCCTCAAACCCTTGAATTGTTTTTCCAAACTGTGGTTTGTTTGTAAATAGAAGCATACCCCATTAGTACCTCGTAAGTATTGCTCTCGCCCAAAGCTGATGCCTTACTCCTAGATAGAAGTGCCCAAGAACACCCCTTTGTTATAGTCATCTAGACCTCAAAGATACCAACCCAAGTCCAACTGCTGGTACATCACCTCTAGTCATGCCAAAAGCATAAACCTTGACCTAATTTAGTGTCCTCCTAATAGAGTTTGACTTATATAGCCACATTGACACTCCCTATTGCCGGATACCTAGAAAGGAGCTAGAGTCTAGAGCTGCCCAAGTCACCTCATGTGTAGAGATTGGACTCCCCCAAACCAACTTTGTTAGGACCTTAGAGTATGCCTCAAACGTCATGGAGGTTTTGCAAAACAACCCTCATGTCATGCCATACCACACGCCCTAATATCCATAGACTTGAGATTATAGATATGTCTCCAAAATGCCGCCGAGCCATCTTGCTTGCTTATAGAGCCCAAAATGTTGTGGGAGAGCCCTTCAAGTAGACCCTTAGACTCTAGAATATAATGAGCTACTTTTCAAGGACGGGGCTAGAGCCACGTAAGAGGTAGAGGCGCAACCCCTTGAAGACATCAAGGTCCCAACCGACGCATGCATGCATAAGGAGAGGAGACCGAAAAGGCGCACCCAAGAGAGGGAAGCACAACGACAAACACCTAAACCGACAAACGAGTAGAACAGGACACCATCGCCTAGCATCAATCTTCATCAAATGGGAAGGATATTTGGTAACCAGCGATCAAGAATTTTCTAGATGTCAACCTCTCCGGCCACCACGCCCATGAGCTCACATCGAAAGAGGATCTCGACGCCTTCACCAAACTTGACGCATGAGTTTCAAATGGAAGAATGCAAGGCAGCAAAATACAAAAGTGTGAAGACGTTAGAATCGATACCGCATTAGCATCACGAGCTAGGGCGGGCGGCATAATCTTCCGTAGAGGAGAGAAGTCATGGCTAATACAGAGCCAGCGTAGAAACCTGGAGGGAAGACCACCACGACCTTGCAGCCCAAGTAGCTCAAGCGAATGTCATGCAATGTCAACAAAAGGAGCAAACTAAGCCACGAACCACAAAGCACCTAAAAGGCTGACCAGACAAGCTTCCAGCCCCTTTGCACCAGGAGAACTTTCATCCGGTTCCAAAAGTAGGAGACCATGAGGGGAGGAGACTCATATCGTGGAAGGAACATCTCCTCACTTGAAGGCCTATATCAAGATTAGGGCAAGATCAAGGAGGGAGCATACTACGCTCGAACAAGAATTTCTGACCCTAAAACACCTAGAAACCAAAGGAAGGACGACCTTACTACGCCACCCCGAGCACGAGACTTCGAATGGATAGGACCCAAAGGACGGAGGAGACGACCTAGCCAACAGTATAAATCACGCAAAGGCGACCAAAAGGAGCTATGATAGGTGCAATGAAGATGATCACACTTCCGTGCACAAGAGAGGCACCTCCTGAATGGAGCAAAGCCCAAGCAAATGTGAGTTGCACTCGTAAATTCAACCTGCGGAGGAATGACAATGCCCCTCACCGACCACGATCTCGTGAGCTCAAGATATTCAAGAATGGTTGACTGCAACAGCCAGGTGATCCTACTCAAGCGATCAACGGCACCGCACAACGGCAACCTTGCAACGACACACCGCATGTAGGGATGTTGAGCGGTCACCGCATTCCTCACGACGAATATACACATTAAGGAGGAGCATCTTTCTCAAGGATCACCTCGACAAACACTCTTCGCGAACTAGCGTGATTTAATCGGATCGACATGAAGCTCAACAATAGTAGCAGCTGCCTCAAGGAATCCTTTGAGTCAACCGTAACGAAGAAGATGCAAGAAACCAAGAATCAAACGCTTATAGGAGGAGGGAAAACCCTAAAGGAGTAGATCTTCGTAGTTGTTTTGGAAAAGTGGATGAATTAAAATCCCAATGTAAATGCGTATATGTGTATTGTATACCTCGGATGTTCACAGATATAGTGGAGAAACATGAGTACGTTGTTTTATGGATTTAGCACTTAGATCAGAAGCTCCTTCACTTCACTACCAAAAGAGGAAGCAAGGAAGCACAACAATAGCCCAAGATCAAAATGGAAGAGCAAGTACTGAGGGAGAAACGATCGAGGGCCAAGCAAACCTTCACTCCAAACACTTCCTAAGTGCCCTCAAGTAGAAGACCGCCGTCCACCCAATGTCGTAACAAAAGACAACACCGGTCATGTCAAGATCATCGGGCACTGACATCGCCGATGCAACACTACCTCTTGTGACAGCAACAACACTTGACAAACTTATGACACGAGTGGCCTCAACAATAGGAGGAACGCCCCGACAACAACGAGCCAACTAAGAAGGCAACATCTCGACAACCATAATTCCACCTTTGGTAATATAGGGTGATGCGCTATGACACGTGTATTAGATGGAGATGCACTTACGAAAGCCACTGCGACGAGGAGATATGCCTTCAACAACTAGGTGATGGCTTCGTCAGGTACTCCTACCAGTAATTAGAAGAGAAGAAGCCGATCATACCTCCGACATGGGGCACGTCAAATGCCCAAGGTAGAAGCATTCGACACCTTAACGACAAGGATAGCAACTGAAGCACCTTCGGCAAAAAGAGAGTTCAAGATAATAGCCAGGCTATTCAACGACAAGAGTATATCTAAGGCAGGTACTTCTTCAACTCAAGGGTCAAGCTATGCAGATATAAGGATCCATCATCCCGACAATATAGCCAGCAGGGAGGAGAGCCATGATGCTTTACTTAACAGAGAGACCGACATACATAGAGGGACAAAGGTCAGGAACTGAAATCTGGAGAAGTGCTAGCAGCCGACTTCTTCCACGAGCTCCTAGAGGCAACAGAAGGATCAAAACTGACGAGCACAATCAAAACCACCGGAAGGTACCTCAAGACACAGCATAGCACTGAGGAACATGACAATGTCCAAGCCATGTGATCGAGGGGATCAAACAAGGAAGATTGGAAGCTCGATGGAGAAGCAACTAGGTGAGGCGAGGCGAGCCGATGACTTGCACGCGGACTTGCATGCAACTTGGTGAACCCAAGGATGGACGATTCAAAGAATAACTGCAGAAGAGAACAACTCCAGAGGAGTATAGCCAAAGGAATCGCGCACAGCCTCAAGAGACGCCTCCAAATAGCTTCAAGTATCATGAAGGCCCGAGAACAGGATCAGGAAGCAGACCGAAATGTCGAAGCATCAACGACCAGCACACCTTTAGTTAGAATGTGATGCAAAGCATGTTGTGCCATAGCCGACAAACATCGGAGGGCCCAGGTATATCAACAAACTACCCCGGAGTACGAGCCAACGTACAAATAAGAGGATATAGATCGTCAACACCATTGCACCGGGAGGAACACCGATGACATTGCCAAGGAGTAGGCGTGCAACACGAAGGGAGGCTCAAGGGGGACCTAATACCCGGGGATATCACTTAGTGTATAAGGGATACGCCATGTGCGAGGAAGGGGTCATAAAAAACCCCTTCGTATACGCTTTTTTTAAGGTCTAAAAAACCCCTTTCCGTATGAAATACATCACTAGAGATTGGATTTTTTAAAGTCTAAAGAACCCCTTCCCGTACGTATTCGTACGCTTTAGGTTAAAAAAAACCCCTTATCATCCACTCACATGGTATATACGGCCTACACTATGTGAATCCCCCGGGACCTAATAGCGCTAGTAGTAATTGTAATTATGTAAGCTATATGTTTTGCATGAATAGTTCCCCTGTTATTCCTTCCCTCCCATAGCATAATGGATCAAAAGAAGAGATGTCAGGCAATTGCAGGGGTGAAGCAATCCACATCCTCAACACTCTTCGGGCAACACGATAACGACAAGAGGACTCGACGTATGAGACATCGATGGAGTCGAAGAAACAATATCGGATACAGAGTCGTTAGCTGCCAAGACAAAGAGTTCGAGATGAAAGACCTTTTTTTTTCAAACGGCGCCACCTTCAGGCTTTTGAAAAGCGGCATGGAAGATTTCAAGTGATCAACTACACCAGCAAGCCACCAGCAATGAGAGGCTTCTAACGAACAAAGTCAAAAAGAGGATCCACCGTCAAGGAGACTGAAGTATCGAGCGACTCGGAAGAACGTTACCTTGCTATTTCAAGCAGGCAACGAGTGGATGAGCTTCTAGCAAGCTCAAGCATCTAAGGCCATGGGGCCTAGTAGGTTAAATGTAGGGATGGTAACATCCATATTGGGATTAGAAGGCATTGTTAGACATTCTTGCCGAAAGGATTGCCCCAATATTGAGCTAAGCGTCAAATATTGGGAAGGAAACGCATAGGAGTAACTAAAATTATACACGATTGTTAACAGACATCCAACATATTGAAACCACTTGGTGAGATTGATCACCTCGCTAAGAAGGAATCATTACTAGGATAATTGTTGACCATGTATAAATCTAGTACCTCCAAAAGAATAATCCAACCGAAAGAAAAGAAGTAATCTAACAAGTCCGGCCAACTTGTTACGACGACATCAATTCGTTTGGTAGGAATATTCCAAGAATTTAAATAACTAAGAAAGGGGGAATCTCTAGAATATAAAAGAATAGTACATGTAAGATACATCTAAAATAACAATTATAGTAATCAAATAGTCTTTTGAGACAAAAGGAATTGTCATGATGACAAAACCTTGTGGTTTAGAATCGTTCTAACTAAGTAGGTAACCCATAACTATATTGAAATAAATGATAACATAATATGTGCATCCATCTTAGATGGTTATATATGTTAGCTAAGGCTAGTAAATTAAAGTAAGAAGCATATAACCTCTTAAGGGGAGAGAATAGATATGGGTGAAAGCATGCTAGGGTGTACCATCTAAAGTACCTATTTAGGTAGTACAAAACTACCCAGAAAAGTACCCAACACTGGGTACTGGGAACTTGCAAAAATGCCGCAATAAACAATAAGTTTGAGAGTTAATTCATTTATTTTAGTCATTAGTAGTATTGTTATCCTCTAGTACTATAGATTGACATGCTATTGACCCTCAATTCAAAAAATTTCGATTGATTTTAATGGAAAGAAAAAACAGAAAGTACCAGTTTTAAAAGTACCCAGTGTAGGTACTTTTGAGGGTTCCAAAAGTGGTACACCGTAGCATGCTTTTACCCATATGACGTTGTGTACAACGTCATTGAAGGGGTGCAGGACCATTTTCTTTTCGAAGAAAGTGGGAGGGCTCAAATTGACCGACCCGTAGAATAGAGTTCACTCCGGCAATGGCCGAAGCGAACAGAGCGTAAGATAGATAGATACCTTAGCGCTCATGAGGCCTTCAACGTGCGAGACTGACATGATAGCTAACTACACCAATGGAATGGAGCAAAACTATGGGAGCAACGCAACGACCAAGTCATCTCCAAATTACTCGACGCCGGCTCAATGGGTGGATGCATTCTAGCCTTAGGTAAGGCGTGCGCATGCATTATAAGCTTTAATGTGTCTTATAGATAAGTTAAATATAGATCCTAATAATTGCATAGAATCTACTGTACGTATATGTATCATACGGAAATAAGTTAAATAACAACGATAATGTGAGGTAGCATGTTAATTAATCCTTCGCAAGGATGCAATTCCTTCCAAGGATAGCCATGTGACCTCGGGGTTCTTATAAATATAAATAGAAAATAGAATTCGAATATACTTAAGTGCATCTTAGGGATATACTTCCAAGGGTAATGCAAGACCCAAGGAAGAGAATAAGAAGCACATCTAATTCTTGTGTATAATAATTAAAACCTTCTCTATGTAACAATAGGTCTAAAATCAAGGTTATTGTTTAAATAATCGCGATCTAAAGTCGTTAAATATTGTAAAGATTAGAGTAAATATAATCGTACTATCGGAAGTAATGTATCCGGTACTATGATAATGTTAATTCATAAATGCACACTGACCCCAATTTTTGGTCCACAGTTATTTTTTAGTTGTACGGAAGTGTTGTTTTATGCCAAAAACAACACCAAAATGGCCCCAAAAGTCCACGTGGCCTGTTTATCCGGATTTGCACAAAGAGACAGTGGTTTTTTGGCAGAAAAATCCATGCGTAGAGAAAATTGACATGGTTTTTGTGAATTTTTGTCAACGTGTACTTTTTTCCTTCGCTGTTGTTTTTTGGCGGAACCATGCGTTGTTTATCTTTAAAATAGCACGTGTAGGTTTTAATTTTATCAAGACTGAAAAACTAAATTACAACACTAGAAATAAAACACTACAAAGAAAAAGAACACGAGGGAAATAGAAAGTCGATGTTTTCAAGTGTTCTTTTTCGCAATGTGGACATGTTGTTTCAAGTGTTGTTTTTGCAAAACTAAAAAAAAATCACGTATGGCCTTTTTTTTATTTACGAAACCCTACATGTGTTATTGAAATCTAGCTATAGTTTTCCTGAAATAAGGACATGTAAAAAATAATATTATAACATGTAGAAAAAATGTATGTTTTTAATGTGGTTGTTTAACTAATGAGATATTGACACGGGCATACTTTTTAAATAAAAAATATTATTCTAGCTAATCAAATATGGACACGTGGCATACTTTTGAAATAAAAAAAAGCATTAGTATTACATGTAGAAAAGAAGGTATTGTTTTTAATATGTCTTCTATCAAATCAAATGTTGACACATGGCACACATTAAAATAAAAAATTACTATAAACCACAATTTAAAAGCTAATATATTATGAATTTTGCATTGATTTTTTTAATTGTTAAAAAAAAAAGCCTTTTGGGAATCGAACCCAAACAAGTCCATAAGACATAATATTCATGTTATCTCCATTCTCATTTATATATACTGATACTGATGGATTGCAATCTAAATTTTAAATTTTAACGTCAGATTATAACATTCAATTAACATTCAATGGTTAAGGTTTAAAACAATTGAATTAATGGTTGTGGTTAAAAACAATGACTAACGTCATCTCAACTCTCCTTTTCTTCTTCCACAACATCTTCATCATGGAACAGATCAGACTATAAGCTTCATCATGGAACAGATCAGACTATAAGCATGTTTCACGGACAACTAAGAAGCATTATGGGAAAGGATCAAGAAACCCTCATATCAAGTTCATTTTCATAGAATTTAGAACATCGCACAACTTACTGCATATAAGATGCTCAGTCCTTCTTCTATATTAGAAAATAACCAATATGATGGCTTCACAAGAATGAGAGAACACTCCAAGCTGAATTGTACTAAAAAAACAAGAAGCTGCCCATATGGATAACGCTGCAGGATAATCTCGTAAAAACGAGGCCTGTAAGATGAAAGGGTTTTAAATTTATGAAAAATCATACGAATCAATAATCACTGCTCTTGTGTCAGGGATATGCGTGCTGCTTGTTCTTGCCAAAAAAATATCAGCTTTTTGCCATTAGTTATCTCCGATCTTAGAGGTAAAGGGTCGAAATGGTTCCTAGAGGAACAAATCATAAGGCAAATAGGTGAGATGGTTGCAAAAAGCATGGCTCTTAGATGATCAAATGCTCGAAATGCTTTTGGGGACAAGATCAAAGATAAGAAGTGATTTCAGGACCAATAATAGGAATGAAGTGGCATTCAGAATAGGATATGATAAGCAACATCCAAAAACAGATCATTCTAAGGAAGCCAGGCAAAATGTTTTAGCTTCATTGCTCCTAAGATAGCAACGCAGAAATGAATCGGCCGTTCTAACACTACCACGAATTGTTCCATCGAGTTGCATCCAAAGAAGTCCGCAACCCTTCAAGCCCAAGCAAAATAATGCCTTCTTCCATTTCGATCAAGCTTCCTAGTCCCGGAAAATGTTATGCTTTCGAGTTCGGATTCGAGAAACAAAGCTTAGAAAATAAACGAAAAACAAGCCTCTAAGAACATAACAAAACCTGTCGGATTTGCCATTGCCACAGCTGCCAAAGATTTGCCATCGCCATAGCTACCAAAGATTTGCCATCGCCATAGTCGCCGGATTTGCCAAAGCCGCCGAATGTGTGTGCGCCCGCTTCTACCGCCATGGATGTTTGTCTACCGCTTCATTCGGATCTGCCATGGTTGTGTGCATGCAAGCGCTTCGGGCAATGAAAACCCCGATAGAGGGGCGGGAAAAGTTAACCAATAGTCAGCAATGAAAACCCCGATATAGGGTGGGAAAAGTTAACCAATAGAATGAAACCAAGAGGATCGCCATCTTAGCCGCTATTTTTCAAAATCTGGACCGTCCATTCCTTTAGTCCAACCAATAGGATAACACCACCGAAGATTGCAATCTCGGGCCGCCCACCTCTGGGCCGAGATCCGGGCCATCCATGTGGGCTAATTTTTCACCGCATAGTTTAATTATTATTTTCATTTCAACATGTGACACCATGGGTCCTGCTATATTCACGCCATATAAAATGGCGGGGACGTCGCCACGTGTATACCCTTGCTATATTGGCCATGGCCATATGGCCTACATATTTTCCATATTAAATTAAAACACTAGGATTGCTTACTAGCCGGTGGGCATGCATGGAAGCGATGCCATGGGCATGCATGGAAGGAGCCCGGATAGCCTGAGCCCATAGTCGAAGTGGAAGCAGCACGCCGCGGCGCCATAGCCGAGCGCCATAGCAGAGCCGCCAAGGCGTAATGGTCTACCGTCAATTCAAAGGCGGAAAACACAGCCAATAGGAGGAGAGGACCGGATCAAATCCGTGCCGCTCATCTTGGCCCATCCGGGTCGTTGATAAGAGCATTTTTATAAAAATATAATATAGTTGTGGCTTTTTTCCACAAATCCAATGTACTAGGAAAGTTCCAATTCTAGAAAATCCACCAAATTTTCCTAAAAAGCGCCACAAGACGGGTGGCACCTAAGCGGCGGCAAAAGCCGAGGAATATTCCCCACGCTATATACACTTGCTGAAATTACGAGCGTAAGGAGCGGGAGCGGCTATGGCTATGGATATGGCTCGCCGATTCTTTTCTTTCGTGAGAAGGAAGCGATGCAAGAGCCGGGTGGAGCCATGCCTTCTCATACTTTCCGAAAATAGGGCACAACAGAAAAAACAATCGTCCCTTTTGTCATCCCAATCCATACCTGCACATATTTAGAAAATAGAGTTCGGCTATGGCAGGGTAGTACTTCCCTATTCAGCTATAGGATGAACTGCTCTGGCTCAAACACCCAATAATCCAATTTGGATTTGCCTTTGCAAGCAAAAAAGAAATTGACAAAGGGGAAAGACAGGGGACTACTCGTTTCTTCCCAAGCGATGGTTTGAAGTCGGCATCATTCGAATCACGAGGGCTCAAAGAATCGCAGCATTTGAATGATGGACTCTGCGACTGCATGGCTATTCTAGACACTTCATCATAGTGGCCTCCATCTCTGATCACTCAGCCCTGTCAAAAGAAACCGCGTGGCGACGACGCTATAGATAGCGAGGGCATATTATTCGTTGTAAAATGTACAGAAATATACAGTAATTTTAAGCAAGTGTATCACATAGTTGTTTCACACAAACATTCTTCTAAATTGAATATGGAACATGTATTACTATTGTGAGGAGGAGGGCATTCTTAACTTCCACTCGAGACTACTCGACGATTACGTATAGCAATGCAAGATATTGAATACTTTCTATAACAAGGCTTCTCGAAAGTTCTGTGAATGAATATTATGGAGGATGAACATATGGTGGGTTGTTTAAGAGAAGATTTGCAACCTAAGTATTTGCAAAGCTGGCTCAAACATTCCACATGGACTCCAACATGCCACGTATAAGGCTCCGACATGCCAAGGTGGCTCCAACATGCCACCTAGGCTCCAACATGCCAAGGTGGCTCAAACATGCCACATGGGCTCCAACATGCCAACTAGGCTCGAACATGCCAAGGTGGCTCCAACATGCCAACACCTAAGATCTTAACATGCCAAGGTGGCCCGTATATGTATGCCACATGGGTTTCCACCACGCCACTCAGTTCTGCAACATGCCAAGGTGATTCCAACATGCCACCGAGGCTCTAAGATGCCAAGGTGGCTCAAACATGCCAAGGTGACCTTCAACCATACCACGTGGGTTCTCCAACATGCCACCTAGGCTCCTAATAACATGCCAAGGTGGCTCTCAAACATGCTGTCAAGTTCCAACATGCCACCTAGGGCTCAATACGCCAAGGTGAAGCCTGACATGCCACCCAGGGCTCCAACATGCCAAGGTGGCTCAAACATGCCACGGGCTTCAATATGCCACCTAGGGCCCAACATGCCAAGGTGGTTTCAACATGCCACCCAGCCCACATTAAGGTGGTCAAACATGCCATGTGGTCTCCAACATGTGGTCTCCGTGGTAATGTCGATGTTTCTCGGAAAAGGCCGGGCAGTAGCCGATCACGCTCCGGTGGAGAGTTGCCCGTCTGCGGGTTGGCGGACCTTCCAAAGAGGGATCCTTTTGGGACGAATCTCTTCTCGAAGGTTTTAGGGCTCGCCTTTCCAAGGCCAACGCCCCACTACCTCATGACATTGTTCAAGATCCTGTCCAATCTCGATTGTATGGTTTCTTAAAAACGAAACCCCTGTGGGTTGCTAGGTTATTGTAGGGTTTACGTTATGGAGGCTCTAGTTTTATCTGCTTGCACTTGAGACATGGTCGGTAGTCGCAGCTTCGAAAGATCCAGAAGCACAGAAACTGGACGTAATGGGGTTTGATTCACCGAGGCAGTGCTTTCTACTCGAAGAGCCCTCCGGAGGGCAAATGCCAATGCCTCCTTCCCGATCCCGATTTCCTATCCGATCGCTGAATTCTCCATTCAAGAATTTGCCCCTGGAGCAGGCTCAAAAAAATTCAAGATCTGTCCGGGAGAACATATAAAACCGCAAAGTGTCCTGCAGTCGACGGTGTAGAAAACTAAGTGTTTTGTCGTTCGGGCAGTACAAAAGCCCCGGAATGGAGATTTGACTTCGCCATGTCGTCCGAAACAGCAAAATTACCCTAGGGACCAAGTTACACGGTCATTTTTTGCAGCAAAAGAAACACGAACCCTCTACATGGCAGTATTCTGCACCCTCCGCTAAGGCCAATTCACTACGAACGTGTTGGACATGAGCTACTTTGGCGCGGGCCCGCGGGGGTGGTCTTCTGCCCACGAAACTTGGTCTCCAGGGTAATGTCGATGTTTCGAGTCCGTTGGCGAGTCGATCACCCGCCCGGGTGGGAGAGTTGCCGGTCAGGGCAAGGACCTTCTAGAGAGGACCTTTGGGACGAACTTCTTCCTCGAAGGTTTTAGGGCTCCGCCTTACGCCAACGCCCTCCACTACCTCATGACATTGTGCAAGATCCTGGTCCAATCGGACCGGGTATGGCCTCCAAAACGCAAAAACCACGTGGGTTGCTAGGTTATTGTAGGGTTTACGTTATGGAGGTCGAAGTTTATTCGATTGCACTTGAGACATGGTCGAGAAGCTGCAGCTTGAAAACCGAAGCAATAGAAACTGATTTAAATGGGGTTTGGATTTACCGAGGCAAAGCTTTCCTACCATTGCTCCTCCTGGAGGGCAAATGCCAATGCCTCCCTTCCCTAACCCGGTTTCCCTATCCAACCGCTTGAATTCTCCATTCAAGTAACTTACTTGAGTAGGCTCAAAAAATTCAAGATCCGGCCCGAGAACATATAAAACCGCAAAGTGTCCTGCGGTCGGCAATGTTGTAGAAAACCAAGTGTTTTGTCGTTCGGGCAGTACAAAGGCCCCGGAATGGAGATTTGACTTCGCCATGTCGTCCGAAACAGCGAAATTAGCCTAGGGACCAAGTTATGCGGTCATTTTTTGTAGCAAAAGAAACACTAACCCTCTACATGGCAGTATTCTGCACCCTCCGTTAAGGGCAATTCACTACAAACGTGTTGGACATGAGCTACTTTGGTGCTTCCGGGAGCAGGGGTAGTCTTCTGCCCACGAAACTTGGTCTCCAGGGTAATGTCGATGTTTCGAGTCCGTTGGCAGAGTCAGATCACAGTTCCGGGGTGGGAGAGTTGCCCGTCCGTGGCCAGGGACCCTCCAGAGAGGACCTTTGGGTCGAACTTCTTCTGGAAGGTTTTAGGGCTCCGTCATCTGGCTTCAACGCCCTCCCACTACCTCATGACATTGTGCAAGATCCTGGTCCAATCTGACCAGGGTATGGCCTCCAAAACGTAAACCCTGTGCGTTGCTAGGTTATTGCAGGGTTTACGTTATGGAGGTCGAGTTTTATTCAGTTGCACTTGAGACATGGTCGAGAAGCTGCAGTTGAAAACCAGAAGCAATAGAAACTGACGAAATGGGGTTTGGATTTACCGAGCTCCCAGTGTCGCAATTAGAAGTCAAGAACACATTTTATAGTAGCAAATATTTTTGGAATGATTCGGGATCGCCAATAGATCCAAAGTCTGTTATTTCAGTTGCCATGGCTCCGCATGCATGTTCGAAAAAGGTATACCAGGTCCCAAGTGCAACTGACCACATTTTGGCTGGCAAACGTAAACCCTACAATAACCTGGCAAGGCACAGGGTTTGCGTTTTGGAGGCCATACCCTGGTCAGATTGGACCAGGATCTTGCACAATGTCATGAGGTAGTGGGAGGGCATTGAAGCCAGATGACGGAGCCCTAAAACCTTCCAGAAGAAGTTCGACCCAAAGGTCCTCTCTGGAGGGTCCCTGGCCACGGACGGGCAACTCTCCCACCCCGGAACTATGATCTGACTCTGCCAACGGACTCGAAACATCGACATTACCCTGGAGACCAAGTCTCGTGGGCAGAAGACCACCCCTGCTCCCGGACGCGCCAAAGTACCTCATGTCCAACACGTTCGTAGTGAATTGGCCTTAGCGAAGGGTGCAGAATACCGCCATGTAGAGGGTTCGTGTTTCTTTTGCTACAAAAAATGACCGCGTAACTTGGTCCCTAAGGTAATTTCATTTGTTTTAACGACATGGCGGCTTAAGTCAAATCTCCATTCCGGGGCCTTTGTATTGCCCGAACGACAAAACACTTGGTTTTCTACAATCATTTAATCGGGACACTTTATGGTTTTATATGTTCTCCTGACAGATCTTGAATTTTTTGAGCCTTTCGAAGCAAGTTACTTGAATGGAAAATTCAACGGCCGGATAGGGAAACCGGTTTCGGAAGGGAGGCATTGGCATTTGCCCTCCCGGAGGAGCACCGGTAGGAAAGCCCGCCTGGTAAATCCAAACCCCATTTCGCCGGGTTTCTATTGCTTCTGGTTTTCAACTGCAGCTTCTCGACCATGTCTCAAGTGCAACTGAATAAAACTCGACCTCCATAACGTAAACCCTACAATAACCTAGCAACCCACAGGGTTTGCGTTTTGGAGGCCATACCCTGGTCAGATTGGACTAGGATCTTGCACAATGTCATGAGTAGTGGGAGGGCGTTGACGCCAGAAGACGCTAAAACCTTCCAGAAGAAGTTCGTCCCAAAGGTCCTCTCTGGAAGGTCCTTGGCCACGGACGGGCAACTCTCCCACCCCGGAACTGTGATCTGACTCTGCCAACGGACTCGAAACATCGACATTACCCTGGAGACCAAGTTTCGTGGGCAGAAGACCACCCCTGCTCCCGGACGCGCCAAAGTAGCTCATGTCCAGCACGTTCGTAGTGAATTGGCCTTAGCGAAGGGTGCAGAATACTGCCATGTAGAGGGTTCGTGTTTCTTTTGCTGCAAAAAATGACCGCGTAACTTGGTCCCTCATGACTCGGAAGCAAGGTTTTCCCGAGCAAGGTTTTCCCGAGTTTGTGTTTAGGTTTAAGGTGTTAGCTGTGGTATTTTGCTTGATGGCTCCAACAATTACATCTCTAATTCTTAATGCAAATCATCTAAGTGCAATAAGTTATCTTGTTTTTCAAAGAACCATTGGATTCTTAGTGCAAATCGTTAGAAAGAACCATTGGATAAGATAAATTAGATACAATTAAAACCATTGGATGACGTGTATTTCATAACTCTACGCAATATTTTTCAAAATTCAATTCTTACTCTAACATAAACCATTGCACTATAAAAGAACATAGGAAAATCCCCCTTTGACCCCCTTTGGTTTGGGTGCATATTCACACGGGGGGTCACTCCGGGCAACGAGAGCCTTCGGATGGGCATATATGCCTTATATTCCTTGATGTGGACCGTAGATAGCGTTCCTCGTTTGTGGGGTATCCTTGTATGAATTTTTGTATACTGTATGCTTAGGTGTGCAAAATACTATAAGATTTCAGTTAATATACTATAAGGTGTGAATTTGATACGTGTATAATATAATTTAAGGGCTCTCGCGCCCTCATGTGACCCCGTGAATATGCACCCAAACCAAAGGGGGTCAAAGGGGATTTTCCTATGTTCTTTTATAGTGCAATGGTTTATGTTAGAGTAAGAATTGAATTTTGAAAAATATTGCGTAGAGTTATGAAATACAATAATTAAAATATGAAATATGAAATAAGAAATTATAAAATATTATAACTAAAATATTATAAGATATCAAGTCAAATTTGTAAGCTTTGTGGGATTTGAACCCACATACATAATATCCATGTACATCTATGTACATCCAGTGATGCTAGTGAGCACATCTTATGGGATTTGAAGCCTATATACTACTAGTAGCAATTGTAGATACTGAACTTGTGAAAATCGCAACATGATTACCATGACTAGACATGTAATTGTAAGTAAAACCAAAGAAGTGCTAGATAGGTGATGTTGCAAAGAGCTCTCTAAATTTTTCTGAGCAGCCCGTATAGAACACCTCGATGCTTCTCTCAGAGATTCACTTAAAACCCCGCCTCGACTTTCGGTTGAGTGTATCCAATGCACCTGAATCTATCAAACTTAATAAGTCGCAAAAATTTCTTGCAAGTTTTCCGAGGCATTCGGTCACCTCCTTCCAAGACTTGGCACTCTGGTGTAGTTGCCAGATATAAAAACTTTCTGAATTGAATTCTCTGCCACCAGCTTTCCTAAGACCTCCAACCATGATTGCACATCCACCATGTTCAAAGAAGGTAAGGTGCTAACACAAAGATTCAGATGCCATAACTCTAAGTGGAAAACAAGCACGACAATACAGATACCCTTATAAAATGGTTTGCCGTGAGAAGTTGACACATAAAAGGTCTTAGCATTGGCTACAAGTTTCCATGCATAAGTTTTGAATCATATACCCTAGTTGTAGAGTCGTTTCCTGAGGAATAAGCTGCCACTATAACTTTAAAGCTTCTGGAGCTACAACTAAAGCATGCAAGAGATGCCACCCGAAGGTTTTGTAAGGGGTTGCGGCATCACCAATGTGTCACTACTCGCTTATAAATGCGTGAAATAGAATCAAGCACAAGTTAAATTTAGAACAACAGAAGCCAAACCGGCCATAGAAAGCATCCGCTTTTGATCTACCGTAAGATAAGATTTCAAGAACCGGGAACCCTAGAAAAGTGCTCCAAATGAAGGGGAAACTACGGAATGCTAAGATGAAGCAAGGGCGAAATCTTGGGAAGGAAAAACGTGTAATGCAAGCATGAAAGGGGAGATGGAGAGGGCCGGCTGGTTATGGAACCCTAAAGTTTGGGCACACGATGGTTGCATGGCAAGGGTTTTTTCTTGTTTTTTTTTTTCCTTTTTTAAAGAATACCCCAATTGTAAACCGTTAAATTTAAAACCATGCATTCAATCTGCGCCATTGAAAAGAGTAAGGGGTGCCAATTACAACCCTTTTTAAAAAAACTTAATAGACAAAACATTATAAATTTAATCGTGACCGCTCGATGCTGCCTCTCATAAAAAATGAATGGTCAAGATAAGCGTCACTCTAGAAATACTGTTTAGTATGCCTAGATGAATACGGCAATGAAATCATAGGAAAACCTTTGTAAATATCGTACAAAAACACAAAGATGACCCCCTGTCATTATGCTAGATATTGGATCGTCTATAGCGAACCTTAGTACCAACTACTAGATATAACTAATGATATCCAAAATGGGGGGATAATGTTAGGATATTGCGTAGTCTTGCCATTTTATAATGCTTGGGGATTTGTTGCAATGGTCCTATTCCCCATAAACAATTACATCTCAAATTCTTAATGGTCTAAATTATACCAAGATGTAGGAACGGTTTAATGGTGTTCCACTAACGATATCCAAAATGGGGGAATAATGTTAGGATATTGCATGGTCTTGCCATTTTAATGCTTGGGGATTTGTTGCAATGGTCCTTTCCTCCATAAAGAAATACATCTCACAATTCTTAATGGTTTGTTATGCAAAAATGTAGGCGTGGTTTAATGGTCTTTCTCTAACAAAGGATTTTGCGTGGTCCTATGACATTAATGCTTAGGGATTTGTTGCAGCGGTCCTGCACCTCCTCAAGGAATACAAATCAAATTCTTGATGGTTTTGTTATGCAAAAATAGGCGTTAAGTAATTGAAGTAGTTGAAGTAACTTGTCTTACATGGAATACTAGTATAAGGACATGTGATCGTGCACGTGCATCACATGTAGCAAATCAAGTACTCTATCCTACCACTATAAAGACCCGTGATATGGAAGGATAGGACATGTAGAGAATCAAGTATTCTTTCCTACTTCTATAAAGACATGTGACAATAGAAGTATTGCACATGTCGTAATTCATGTATTCTTTCCTATAATGCCTTAGCAAATAAAGTACTCTGTCCTACTACTATAAAGAATAGAATTGTTTTACATGTGACATGGAAGCATACGACATGTAGAGAATCAAGTATTCTTTCCTACTTCTATAAAGACATGTGACAATAGAAGTATTACACATGTTGTAATTCATGTATTCTTTCCTACAATGCTTTAGTAAATAAAGTACTCTGTCCTACTACTATAAAGACATGTGAATGGAAGCATAGGACATGTAGAGAATCAAATATTCTTTCCTACATCTATAAAGACATGTGACAACAGAATTATTAGACATGTAGAAATTCAAGTATTCTTTCCTACGGTGGATTGTATTATAAAATGACATGTCACAATAGAGGAAACTACAAAACAACAGTGGATGTTTTAGTCCACTGAAAAAAGAACACCATTATTGAACAAAACCATACCTCCACAAATCCACATGTAGGATTCTTTGAAAACAGGACATGTAGACCTACCAAAACCGATGTTTTCCACAGTGGACCAAAAACCGGGGTGAGTGTGATGTTACCTTAGTGGTAATTATGTTAATCACATGCATTAAAGGAGCCAGCAAAAAAAAATCGGCTCGGGCATGTCGATTTGTGTTTAGATTAGTTTCATGTGTAGTTAAGATTAATCTACGCATGCAACCTATGCCAGGTATGGGTTGCATGCGTATTTACCGATGATGAGATCATTACGGTGATCTCTAGGACGTGGTGTAATGTCAATGTAGGCATGACCAGCGGTGTCATTGCAAAGTCTACTTACGTCCCCATCTAAAGTAGACGACCTCGAGAGAAAGGAGGTCATTGAGGAATGCATTGATAGGAAAAGCACCTCTAGCCCCATATATGCTTTGATAGGAGGAATCGGCCTTCACGCCCCATATCAGGGAAGGACCTATCCTCCACGCTGGGCAACTAAAGGTGTAGGCATGAGCGCCATATAGGCATTATAGGCGCTGTCTCCACGGCCACGATGGAAGAAACATCCTCTTCCTACGCCGGGAGATTAGCCATGCATTCATGTAGATAGGTGGGGTGGTCACCACATAACCAAAATTTTATTAATAATTAAAATGGTACTAACGTAGTGTCGACCTGCAAGCCAATAGAGCGCTCCGGAGGGCAAGGAGGTCGAGCTACGAAGACTTGCAACACAAATTTTGTTATAATGTGTTGCAAGGAATGAAGAGTACCTTAGAAGTGTAAATTTTGTATGAAATTGATAAACTTTGATAAACTTAAATGTTGTATTAAGTAAGGTTAATAATTACCTTGCGTGGATTAAGTTATGAAGTCATAAGTTAATTGGATAATGAAATAGTACAGTAATGTCTTAAACATTACCTTAGAGTAATTCTAATAATTAAGATAGTAAGTATGTAATTATAGATATTGTAAAATTAATCTGAGATTTTTAAGGTCACGAAGACTTGCAACACAAATTTTGTTGGAATGTGTTGCAAGGAATGAAGAGCACCTTAAATAATAATTGTATATGAAAGTGTTAAATTGTGATAAACTAAATGTTGTGATAACGGAGACTAATAAGTACCTTGTTTTAATAGAAGTTATGATTTGACAAGTTATTTGATAATGTAATGGCGTAGTAATGATTTAAAAATATTACCTTAAGGTAATCTTAATAAATGTGTAAGTATTATAGTAGTATATCGTATGCATCAGGTTGATTGCAGGTTAGGAAGATTCCAAGGTGGGGAGACCCACGATGCTGCGGACATCATCATTTCAAGGTGGGGAGAATGTGACGTTCGAGTACGATATCGGTCTCAAGACGATATACCGTCTTGCACCGCCACGCCGCATACGCCATCCAATCGGCGTGTACGACGCGTGCGTACCCAAGCAAGGTAAGCCCTAGGGGGCAACTTGCAATGGTGCGCCTTAATCGAGCAATCGCGGCACTTTTAGACCTTTAACCCATTAAAGGTAGACCAAGGGTCATGGAAACCCTAAACCTAACTGATAGCCTACATAAAGCACCAAACCCTAACTTTCCCTTTTAAGCCCACGCACCTTCCGAGCTCCGATTCGGCGAGGAGTCAATTCCAACTCCCACGATCCGTCCGGTAAGCCCCCCTTTGTCGGTCGTCCTCCCGACCGCATTTCGAAGCGTAATGAGACATGGACACCTTTGGATCGAGAGGAGTGAACCGGGGGATCGGTATTTAGTCGATTGAATAGCCTAAACCTTATTCCAGCCTTGAACCAAAGTGGGGTTTAGCCTATTAAATCACCCCTAGTAGCCAAGCGGATCCCGAGATTGACTCTAACTAAAGAACCTAACTCTATGTATGATATAGATTAGTTCTTATTCTTTAGTTCTATGATGATGTGATGGACGGATGAATTCTGTGACCTCACTGTATTGGGAAGGGGGGTAGAGACTTGAAGCTTAGTAGATGATGCTCCTAGATAGTCCCTCTTAGTGCATTACTAGATTTCGGCACATTACGCGAGCCCACACAGTTGTGGGTGAAGGGGGCGACCGGGCTTAGAATGACGTTAGTGTTCTAACCCTTGACCGATCCCTCTGGTGTGTAAGGCCTACCGGGGATCAGAGTGACTAGGTCTAATGGCTTGCCACTGAGTGTGGGTAAGGCATGGGCTCGACACCCGTGGAGTGATGCGTCACTCTCCAGTGGGTTGAAGTCGAATAAGGGCAGTGGCCCTCTAGTCACCTTGGGTTAGCATGTAGATCTCTGGAGGGAGTGATCCCTACCTGCCCCATCGGGACTGGGGAGATGTAACCCAGGAATAGCCCCTTTGGCTATGCACTCGGCGGGCTCTGATCAGGTCCCAACACTTTTCAACCTACTCGCAGAAAGTGTGCCGCAGGGGGCGGATGGAGTGGACAACCCTAAGCCATGTTCTTATGCCAGCCCAAATCCATTGTCATGATTAAATGCATTGCTGACTCGGAGACCCAAGCTTGTCAGTCATCCCCCTGGAGTCTGAGCCTTGGGTAGGAACTTCCTTGTATTGTGCTGATCTTTGTCTATGCAGATGTTGATGTGCCACTCTTCGAGGTGGATATATGATGTTATGTTACTGACGTGTATGTTTACGCTTCCGCAGCTAGGTAGGCCCTGAGGGAGACGGGGTAAAATGACCCCTTCACTCTTCCCACTGTGGACTCTAGACGGTCCGCGATGATATGTGGAGGGCCCCATATCGGTGTGGGCCGGGGATGAACTCCTGTTTGTATACGGTGCGGGCATCGTATATGAGTAGGGGACGTCACACATTCCAAATCTCACTATTGGGGACCTCATAGAAAAAGTCAGGCACAATGTTGATATGGTCAAATAATTCGCTTCAACCTTCAACTCAAATGATATTTTCTATAAACCCATAATTGCCTCTAAAAGGATCAGTATCTTTTTCACACTCCAGGTACATGTGCTTAGAGGATTTAAAAGACTAAGGGCTAGCATCGGACCAACTGTTAAGAGGATACACATCCTCAATTTCTTTGGTCCCCAGCAAGGAGTGTGGATGGACTTCAAAGCTAGTAATAGCAGTAATAGTAGCAACAGATAAGCCCACACCAAGATTAAAAGCTGCAACAACTTCAAGCAATACTAACTTGATATTGAAGAGACTCAAGGACGTTGAAGAAGGAGAGGGAACACAACAATTCTTACCAAACGGCTCTGACGAAGTTAAAATAGCGAAATTTTCCTTCGGCCGGCAGACCCGATAAATTTTTATTTTTAAATTAGTAACTTCGGAGTGCACCACTACCAGAAAGTTTGTTTGATTGGCCTTGTCGTAATATGATTGTACAACTCACTATTTAGTTGAATAAAATATCTAAGGAGTTACGATATGACACGGTGCATATTCACACGGGGGGTCACTCCGGGCAACGAGAGCCTTCGGATGGGCATATATGCCTTATATTCCTTGATGTGGACCGTAGATAGCGTTCCTCGTTTGTGGGGTATCCTTGTATGAATTTTTGTATACTGTATGCTTAGGTGTGCAAAATACTATAAGATTTCAGTTAATATACTATAAGGTGTGAATTTGATACGTGTATAATATAATTTAAGGGCTCTCGCTGCCCTACGTGACCCCCCGTGTGAATATCTAGCATAATGACAGGGGGTCATCTTTGTGTTTTTGTACGATATTTACAAAGGTTTTCCTATGATTTCATTGCCGTATTCATCTAGGCATACTAAACAGTATTTCTAGAGTGACGCTTATCTTGACCATTCATTTTTTATGAGAGGCAGCATCGAGCGGTCACGATTAAATTTATAATGTTTTGTCTATTAAGTTTTTTTAAAAAGGGTTGTAATTGGCACCCCTTACTCTTTTCAATGGCGCAGATTGAATGCATGGTTTTAAATTTAACGGTTTACAATTGGGGTATTCTTTAAAAAGGAAAAAAAACAAGAAAAAACCCTTGCCATGCAACCATCGTGTGCCCAAACTTTAGGGTTCCATAACCAGCCCTCCCCTTTCATGCTTGCATTACACGTTTTTTTCCTTCCCAAGATTTCCGCCCTTGCTTCATCTTCGTGATTCCGTGGTTTTCCTTCATTTGGAGCACTTTTCTAGGGTTCCCGTTCTTGAAATCTTATCTTAAAATAGATCAAAACAGATGCTTTCTATGACGGTTTGGCTTCTTGTTCTAAATTTAACTTGTGCTTGATTCTATTTCACGATTTATAAATCGAGTAGTGACACATTCAAAGCGGTTCGCAACCCCTTACAAAACCTTCCTAAGTGGCATCTCTTGCATGCTTTAGTTGTAGCTCGAAGCTTTAAAGTTATAGTGGCAGCTTATTCCTCGAAACGACTCTACAACTAGGGTATATGATTCAAAACTTATGCATGGAAACTTGTAGCCAATGCTAAGACCCCCTCGGTATGTCAACTTCTCCGCAAACCATTTTATAAGGGGTATCCAGATTGTCGTGCTTGTTTTCCACTTAGAGTTATGGCATCAAGGTCTTTGTGTTAGCACCTTACCTTCTTGAACATGGTGGATGTGCAATCATGGTTGGAGGTCTTAGGAAAGTTGGTGGCGTAGAATTCAATTCAGAAAGTTTTTATATCCGCAACTACACCAGAGTGCCAAGTCTTGGAAGGAGGTGACCGAATGCCTCGAAAAACTTGCAAGAAATTTTTGCGACTTATTAAGTTTGATAGATTCAGTGCATTGGATACACTCAACCCAAAGTCGAGGCAGGGTTTTAAGTGAATCTACAGAGAAGCATCACGTGTGTTCTATACTCTGCCTCAGAAAAATTTAGGAGCTCTTGCAACATCACCTATCTAGCACTTCTTTGGTTTTACTTACGAAGTACATGTCTAGTCATGGTAATCATGTTGCGATTTTCACAAGTTCGTATCTCACAATTGCTACTAGTAGTATATAGGCTTCAAATCCCATAAGATGTGCTACTCACATCCGCGGATGTACATAGATGTACATGGATATTATGTATGTGGGTTCAAATCCCACAAAGCTTACAAATTTGACTTGATATCTTATAATATTTTAGTTATAATATTTTATAATTTCTTATTTCATATTTCATATTTTAATTATTGTATTTCATAACTCTACGCAATATTTTTCAAAATTCAATTCTTACTCTAACATAAACCATTGCACTATAAAAGAACATAGGAAAATCCCCCTTTGACCCCCTTTGGTTTGGGTGCATATTCACACGGGGGGTCACGTAGGGCAGCGAGAGCCCTTAAATTATATTATACACGTATCAAATTCACACCTTATAGTATATTAACTGAAATCTTATAGTATTTTGCACACCTAAGCATACAGTATACAAAAATTCATACAAGGATACCCCACAAACGAGGAACGCTATCTACGGTCCACATCAAGGAATATAAGGCATATATGCCCATCCGAAGGCTCTCGTTGCCCGGAGTGACCCCCCGTGTGAATATGCACCCAAACCAAAGGGGGTCAAAGGGGATTTTCCCTAGGTTCTTTTATAGTGCAATGGTTTATGTTAGAGTAAGAATTGAATTTTGAAAAAAATTAAGTGTTAGAGTTATGAAATACAATAATTAAAATATGAAATATGAAATAAGAAATTATAAAATATTATAACTAAAATATTATAAGATATCAAGTCAAATTTGTAAGCTTTGTGGGATTTGAACCCACATACATAATATCCATGTACATCTATGTACATCTGTGACAGCAGTAGCACATCTTATGGGATTTGAATAGGCAGATACAAATGCAGAGGCGGGAATAAAATTTCAGAGGATAATCATGCTCCACTAAATAGAACCACCAGCCTATGCATAAGACAACACACTCAAATAGGACTCAAATATCAACTGTCGCTTGGCAGGAGCAAGCGAAGAACAATGGTAGGCCTTAGCGATTCTAGCTTTGTAAAGGCCCGGAGGACTACTTTGGGAGGAATATCCAAACCCCGAAGATACACAATCTTACGTGGCTTCCGGATGGACCACAAAGAACCATCCTGATGCCAAATGAAATGCTTGACTCCGCACCTTATTCCAAGTATCCGGATAAATAGCCAGAAGCACTTGCTGACTTATCAATGTCACATGAAAAGGAAAAAGCAGCCAAGACCAAAGAGGCTGGAGATGATCACATAAAAAGAAACAATGCTCAATGGTCTCGTCCCTTTGCTTGCACAACGGGCAGAGTGCTGACGCTCGAGGATCAAATCCGTGGACAAGCACTTTTTTTTGTTTTTTTTTTTTTTTTGAGGAAACGGCAGAGAAATTGTATTACTATATGGGAAAATTACATGATCATACAAAAAACCCAGAGTAGGGACCCCTACCCCTGGGAAAATGTTGATAGCTAGTAGCCATCAAAAGCCCTTCATAAGAGGGCACTAGATAAATCTCAAAACAAAGACCACTTTAGACTAAAAGTTCAGAAGACAAAACAAAGGCTATCAGATTGTCATGAGTCGTTCATAATATATCGGGGACTCCATCCAGTCGCAGATAATTGCATAGGCCTCATCAGTGTGGACGAACATCATGTCATCAAGCTCGTTAGGCCCATAGCCAGTAGAATCCAGGTACATGATCCAGGAATCATGGGCTTCTTCATGAATTTTCTTTTTGGCCAGAAAGTATGGCTTAATTTCCTGATTGAACCTCCAAATGTCCTCATCCGCCAAAGGTAGATCAAAGGTAATGAAACTAATGACTTCAGTCTTGACCCAAAAACAGAGCATCAATGGCTTCTTGGTTGGACAATGGTTGTGGCGGGGATCCACTTCGACACATGTCCCCCGCGTAGTGTCTCTTCGCCAGAATTTTGTTAAGAACAACATCCGGATCATTAAATAGAATTGCAAAAATTGAAAGAAACCATTGAAGGTTCCTAAGGAATCCCATTTTCGATCATATTTTAGGCCACTCTTTTGCCCTCAGGCCATGGCACCCAGCTAAAAGAATCTGGAAGGAGGCTTTAAGTTCCGATAGGTTCGGGGGCCAAATTTCAATAGCCAACGTGATTCCTATAAGCTCCAAATAGCCCAGCAGGCTAAAGTTTTGAGAGTTCTCTTGCAAGATGATGTATTATTAAGAAAATGTAGCAGGGAAGCATCATCAGTTGGGATTTGCTGTAGCAGAGGTCTAATCCATTGCCAGAATGGGGATAACCAGGGGCAGGTGAACACATGGAGGCTCGTTTCACTCTGGCCACAGCCTAAGGGACACATACTAGATATGTTATTGTCAAATTGGGCCCTGAAACTATTAGTTTTAAGGCTTTGGTTAAGCAGCAGCCATCTAAAGAAGATAACCTTATTGGCACACTGAAGCTTCCAACTTGTCTGACAACTTGTATTGCTGTATTCTGTTGGCAGTTCCAAACTCTGCTAACTTTGAGTTGACTTTTGTCCAGCAGCAAACTATAGATCAGAGATACCTTGTATCCCTGACCACCAGAGATCCAATTGTGAAGACAGCTATCATCACCTTTGGGATGCCTTATGACTAAAGAATAGATTTTCATATTTGTCTCTGTATCAGAGAGTCGAGTAGCTAGTTCACTCCACTTTTTCCATGTCCCATTAGTTCTTAGGGAGCCTATGGTATGCAGACCAGCCAGGCACCATTCCTTATATTTGAGGGGGTGTTTGAGAGCCAAGCATCCTTCATCTTCATTTACTAAGTCCTGGTGCCAAAAGAAACCATGATTATCATTAACCGAGTCCAAATGCCTAGCTCGGAAGCATGAGGAAGCTAGATTCCATGCAGAGAAAATGCACTTCAGGATTTTTGATGTGCCAGGGGTAGCCTTAATCTGGTAGAATGCTGAATCAGGGAGTTGATGAGGAAGAGAGGGGGCTCCTATTATAGTTGTTGTCCCTAACCAGTATTTCACTAGTTTGAGAGCAGGTGATGGACTATTAGAAGTCAGGGATCTCCAGACTATCTTAGCAGCCAAAGCCTGAGCTTGAATAAATAGATCTTTACATCCTAACCCCCCTTCCTTCTTTGGCAGAGTCAAATTTTCCCAGGAAACCATTCTTGCTCCTTGCCAAATATAATCCATCATGGTAGTCTCCAATTTCCTGTAGGAGGCCTTATCAACAATAATGACAGAGGAAAAATAGATATGTGTGCTAGCAATCACACTATTAATTATTCCAACACGTCCTGCTAGTGAAAGGGATTTAGAATACATCTGTATTTTCCTCTTCATCCTGTTTACAATGGAATCCCATAGACCTGGCAGATTCATATTAATAGCCAGAGGCAGCCCTAGCAGCTTTGTGGCAGCTTTGTGTCCAGTAAATTTGATGCCATGTAACTCTTCCTGGTCTGTTTGCATGACAATAGTACTCTTATTTTTGTTGAGAAGAACTTCTGAGGCATTCCCAAAGAGTTGTAACATGTGTAAAAAGTTAGGAAGGCTGGATCCATCATTCTGCAGAAATGCAAATGTGTCATCAGCATATTGCATGATGACAAAGTCTCCCATACCCTGTGGCAATTGAAGACCTTGAATCTCTTTTGTAGTCACCAGAGACAGTGTGGCCCTAGTTACCATTTCAGCAACGATTAAGAAAAGATAGGGAGCCAATGGACACCCCTGTCGAACCCCATTTTTACACTCAAAGAATTTTGTGGGAGACCCATTGACTAAGACTGCAGAGCAGCCAGCTTCATTAAGGCTGTGCACTTTCTTTATAACTCCATCAGAGAAGCCAAGCTGTGCCATTGCCTTGTAAAGAAACTTCCAATTAATTGTATCATAAGCCCTCCTGAAGTCCAGCTTTACTAGCATACAGTTTTGTTTAGAGTGAAGATTCCAGTGTAGACCCTCATGAGCACCAATGAAGTTATCCAAAATGCTCCTTCCTGGCAGAAAGGCTGAATGTATTGGGTTAATTACCTTTTGGAGGACCCCCTTGATCCTGTTAGCCAAAATCTTAGCCAAAATTTTGTATGATGAGTTTGTGAGTGATATTGGCCTCCAATCAGAGAAGGAAACTGGAGCATCAACTTTAGGAATTAGAGCTATCAGGCCAGCATTTATTGCAGGATGTATCTTTGGTGCAGCCCAGGCCCCCTGTATAAATGTGGTCAGGTCTTGTTTCATAATATCCCAAAAGGATACAAAAAACTCAGGGGGGATTCCATCTGGGCCAGGACTCTTTCCATGAGCCATGTCTTTGAGGATGTTTCCAATTTCATCAGTTGAGGGCTGCTGTAACAGAGTGGCATCATCAATTGCTTGGTCAGCTGACCCAAGCTTATCAAAGAATTTCTTGAGATTGGCCTCATCCACCTGTGTATCAACAAATAAATACTTATATTTGGCATGGAAGAAGTCCATTAAATTTTCCTGCCCTGAGATTTTTTGGCCTCCCTCTGTGACCGAAATAATGCCATTGTTCATGATTCTTCCTTTTGCTGTCCTGAAAAAGAGCTTGGAACTGCATCTGTCCATATTATTAATGTTGATACACTTACTTTTGATGATGAGACCTTTGGCTTCTGACTCTTCAATATTTTTGACTTTTCTTTCGAGATATTCTTCCTCCTTATGCAAATCAGTATTATATGGGTCATCAAATATCTTTTGTCTGATTTTTTTGACCTGAAGATAGATGTCTCTTTTTTCTTTTTTCATTTTTTCATTCCATCTTTTGTCCCATGTCTTCAGCCAGTCCTTTGTCTGTCTCATTTTGTTCACAAACCCCTTCATTGATCCACTTTGCTTCAGGGGGAGACTTGTAGAAGTCTTGGAATTCTCGACAGAAGACTTCATTATTGAGTAGACTAGTGTTCAATTTAAAGGGGGTGTTGGTTCCTCCTTTAAATGAGTTGCCTACCTCCATGAACTGTGGGAAATGATCTGATATGGAATTGCTGTGGTCCCCATTTATGATTATTTGTGGCCACATATTGGCATCTTTGGTATAGAATCTGTCTAAAAGACAGAATACCCTATCATTCCCTGCCCTTTTGTTACTCCAAGAGTATACACTGGCTGAAGAGGGAGCTTGATACACAAAAATATCCATTAGTTTGTCCCACTGAAGCCTCTCATTTTTTGTCATGTTCAATTTCTTGCCTAACTTCTGGTTCCACAATGGAGTGTTATTGAAGTCTCCACTCAAAACCCAACTATCTGCATGCATGGTGGGAATCCAGTCAGCCATGTCCTTCCATTGCCTTTCTCTCTCCTCTGGATCAGTAGATGCATAGACATTAATTATCCCAACTTTGTCTTCTCCAACCTGAAGGAAAATGACATGCCATCTACCAGAGTGATGATGATATGACCCTAAAGGAGAGTAGGAATTCCACATTGTGCAAATTCCCCCTTTGGTACCATCTGCTGGTGACCATATGGACCCTCCATTGGGCATAATCCAATTCCCAAGATTTGAAGCTTCAAAGTTTGGGAGCCTATGTTCCTGGATAAGGACAATGTCAACCCTCATTTCTTTCAAGGCAATGATGACTCGTCTTCGTTTCAGAGGGCCTTTAATTCCCCTGACATTCCATGTGACAATCTTCATGTCTTCTTAGATCTGGTGATTGGCCCATAGGGATTAGGAGTATAGATCTTTCTCTGCCTTGTTTTTTTGGTTGTTTGGGGGGTGAAAAATGACTCCTCCTGAGTATCTTCATCACTACTTTCCCCATCATTCCAGAATTTACCATGAGGGGTGTCCCCAATTTCCAATTCCAGGGATCATGGGACCCCCTGGATGTCTTCTTCCTGCAAGGGAGCCACCTGTGCCTCTTGAAACAGCATAGGAGAGTTATCTACCATTAGGCCAGTAGGTAGAACCATCTCTGATCCTAGTTGAGTCCCCTGATCTTCAACTGCAGTATGTTCTCCAATAGGGCGATCCAAGAGATCCTCTACTGGATCAACCTTTTGAGTCTCACAAAGAACAAGGCCAATCTGAGTGGCCTCCTGCCCCTTTTCAGAGTCTTTTAGCAAAGGTGAAGCATCCTTAAATAATTGGAGGACAGGGGGAGAGGAAATTGTCTTAGAGGGTTCACCCTGTTCTAAAAATTTTCCTCCTGAGTCATCTGACTCCGAGTATTCATTAACAGGTGGCCCACTAGGTTCTTCAATGGTCAGCACCCTAGCTCTGCTCTCATGGGCTGGAGTCACTACAAAATCATTTGGATCCACAACTTCTTTCCCCTTTGCCCTGTTCAGAATCTTAACCTCCATGTTGTCTGCCTGAAATCTAACCTTCTTCCTCCATTGTCTCTTTTGATCTTTTATCTTTTGTTCCTCCAAGTTCTGCTGCTCCCAAATTTCCCTCTGTTTTTGTCTCCTTGCCTTCCTCTTTTCACTACCATTCACATTTTTCCTGTGCTTCTGAGCAGGGGTGTTTTGATTCTTCTGAAATTTCCCTTTGTTAGGAGTGATCCATTCCTCCTCTTTATCTGTTACCACAGTCTGTCTAGGTTTCTCTGTTTTCGTCCCTTTGCAGATGCCTCCACCATGTAATCGGATTCCACAAACAGCACAAGGCTCAGGCAAACCATTCCAGGCCAGTTTCAAAATTTTGGGATTTCCAAAATAGTCAATATAGTGGATGCTATTGGGCACTGGTTTCAGAAGGTCTATCTGAGCCCATACTCTGGGAGCTCGATCAGCAGTGATCTCCAGAGCAATGTAGTTACCTGTATTCTTGAACAGAGAATACAGAGATTGTTCATTCCAGTACATGGGGTTTAGCCCCTGCAGAGATGACCAGGCCGAATGGAACAATTCAGATAGATTATGGGGATCAAATCCCGGGTACCACTTCTGGAAGAAAAGCTGGGTATTGGCTCGGTTGATTGTCCCTTTTTTTAGAAGCAAAGTGGCAGAATGGGAATTCTCACACTCTGCTATGAAGAAAGGAACTCACTCCAATACATATTTTTAATTAGGATATCCTTATCTTTTTCCAGTTTAGCTTTGAGGTACTGCAGACGCACCCCTTCGTGTCGGACACATCCAATGAGGCCCAGACTAGAGAGATATTTAAGTTTATTTTCTACAGCTGGGTTTTTGAGCTTACCAACACAGGCCGGGACATGCTGGTCTTTCAGTTCACGCCTCACCACTTGTTGTATTTCATTGGCATAGTCTAATATCGGCTGAACCATTCTCTGCTGCCTATTCACCGGGCCAACACCTGCTCCAGTTCGGGTATTCACCATACTTGGGAGGCAAGTTAGGAAGTCTCCGAAAGCGACACAGTGTGCTGCTTGTCCGTGCTCAAGTTTGATCAACTCTTCCAAAATCGCCCACAGTTGCTCTTGTCCTCTGTTGCTTAGCTTGCGTAACTGTTGCAGAAGCCTCTTTTCCAGTCCCTGTACCAACACATCCTTTTCCAAAGGTTGCCTCAAATTCTTTTCCCGCCCTTTATCCCAATCCAAAGCCCCGACCTTCCTCAAGGCGTACGCATTCCAATAAAAGTCCTGTCATCCCTTTTGGCACGGCCCCACTATCCAATGTGCTGCTACTGCCCTCTTTTTTTCACTTTTCTTTTCCTTTTTTTTATTTATGTTAACTGCACCACCCTAAAATTTGCTCAAAGCTTCGACTAACTAAAAACTCTAACAGTGAAATTGTGTTCTGTCCAAGAACAAAATGGATTGAAAACTCCTGCTGCTGACCTATTCTTATCACCTACAAACTCTCCTAACCAGGATTCTATAATCTGCACTTCAAGATTCTACTGAAGTAAAAGGAAAGATCGGGTGAAAGAGATCGTCGGGAAAAAATTGGTGGAGCACCAAGTTTCTCCAGAGGGCTGCATCATCACCCACTAACCAGCCACAAGCAATCTTCGATCCTTCAGCAAGGATGACGAAGTATCTCACAGCCATGGCTTAGTGTTTGAGCGCCCTCGTCCATTCCCGCTCCCCGCCGCCAGGTCAATCGCAGACCCAAATATCGACAAGCACATTCACCCGAGGGCATCTGTGAAGAATCTGCCACCAAAGCACAATCACCTTAGGATGGAGTAGTTTATCCCAAGCCCAAGTCCACATACGTCTCAACTAAGAGGTGAGAGCTGAAGGGACCACTTAGTGGATGGCGAAAGGATATCACCATTGACAAGCAGCCTATACATAGAGTTCGCAAGCCTATGCTCGTGAACACTCTGGTGGAAAACCCACATGCACCCTTCGATAGCCTCTGGAGCAACCAATGGCAGAGTACTAGCAACCTTTGCCAAATAGGTCTGTCCTCGTAATTTTCTCTATGGGGACCAATAGGAGGTCACTAAGGTGGCCTATGAAAGCCTCAAACGCTTGCTAAAGTGATAGATAGATAGATAGATAGATAGATGGATAGATGGATAGATAGATAGATAGATAGATAAGTTTTTTATCGTCCACGAGAACCCTATCGGGTTATGGGACCAGAACAAAGAAGGAGGGCATGAGCCGCCAATAGAATAAAAAGGCCTAAGCCTAAACAAAGCACAGCATGGAGACAACGCCCCGTAATAAAACATGAAAGAAATAACAAAAAGAACTAACTAATAAGGCACTATGCATATCCCAGCCAAGGGTGCTCAGGCTAGTGGTCGCGAATGATAGTTGTGCCCCCTCTATACACTACCCATTTGTTCTGCATCCGAGCCTCTCGGACTTTACACAACTCCCCCAGTCGCCTAG
The DNA here is from genome assembly GCA_021234155.1 of Isoetes taiwanensis. Taxonomy (NCBI): domain Eukaryota; kingdom Viridiplantae; phylum Streptophyta; class Lycopodiopsida; order Isoetales; family Isoetaceae; genus Isoetes; species Isoetes taiwanensis. Next base: position 780,312 of record JAJEKV010000084.1, on the reverse strand, counting down.
TTAACTGTACAGGGGAGAGATCCTCCTGAACAGAGAATCTAGTATTCTTCAAATGACTGTCGTGCTGGAGCACATATAATCTGTCCTAAGAGGTGCGGAAGTGTACGACTATATGACGAGGTCGGTCCGGTCTCTGGGCCCCAACTCGCCGGGCTATTGCAATACTAGGCTGCTGAATGTGCATGATATCGCGAAAAAAATTTGCAGCTTGTTCAAAGATCCGAGCAAGAGTCCGTTTCGTAGCCCCACTATGCCAGATTAAGGCCTCTATCTTGCTAGGGATCACTTTATCTGTGATGGGACCCGCCCCATGCCCGGTGAAAATTTGTGTCCAGGTTCCAACCTCGAGTTGCCTCTACATCGGGCCATTATGGAATCCTTGCATGAGGCTAGAGCCGCCCTGAAGTCTCAAAGATTCCGTGCTCATGTCCCACCCTAGATCGGGCCTTCGCGGCATTCCGGGCCTCGCCGAAGTTCTAGATCAATCTCAGATAATCGCTATCTCCTCGCGACCGCGGCCCGGGAGAGGGTGGTGGTCAGATAGGGCAATTCTGTGGTCTTGGAAGAAATAATCGTGATTTGAAGGAATTGCCGAGCCTTCATCATAACAGGGGCAAACATTGTCCGCTTTCCAAGTGAGATAACGTATCATGTTCTCGTCACCGAGACGGGGCAAAGTTTATCTCTAATTTCAAGGAACCGCTTTGAGAAGATCTCCACCGGTGTGTTAGAATTTTTACACCAAGCCCGCCCGTCATGGCGTAAATCCTTCCAAGCAAGCTCGCCAATCGAGCTCGGTGTCAGCCAGATATTATCACCGATATGATGAGAAGAATCCGTACCTCGGCCAGATTGCGTAACCTAACGGATCCGGGTTTGTCTTTGATCTCAAATAAACAAACAGTGGTTTAAGCCGTTACTGTAACCGGGCCACTGGGCTGTGGAGACTCGAAACTGTATGCTAGTGAGCCAAAAATCAGAGAACAGTCCCAAATAATTCAAAGTAATCCGAAACCTAATAGCGCTGCACTATTCATTTGGGAATGAATAGAATATCACAAAAAATGGTTCGTCGTGCGAAACATATAATTATACGGGCATTTTGATATTGTTTTCATAAGATTCTGTTGTTGTATTTATGTGAGGGTATGCCAGCAGTATTTATGGAGCGCATGTTGTATTTCTAGCTAGTTTGCACTTTCAACTTATGGTTTTGGCATGCATGCATTACATGCACATAATGCATGCACACAGTGTATGCATGCCATGCATGCATGTTGAGTCCCTTTAGTTGCAAGCCTCTTTGTGATGTGCATCCACCTGAAGAAAGTTTTGAAGTAAGTTTTGCCAAGTTGTATGGTTGCATAGTTGTGATGTGTGTGTTGGGCAAGAGTTATTCCATAGGAGATCAAAGTTGCAAGTTGTAATAAGCTAATTTGTTGGCAATAGACAAACTACTTATAGGATGTTTTGAACTGTCTACTTGTAATGTAATTCCAATTTATATCCTGAATCTTACATTATAATGTTATGTAATGGACCACGCTCTAAATCCAATGGCTAAGATTTAACCCTAGAATTAGATCTGACCATCGAGTTTCCTCACTCTATTTTTTTCTTTGTTAACAAATCAACGAGAGGGCGACAGAGCTGCTATTGACGTCTTATGGCAGCGCGAAGCATAAGCAATGGCCTTTGATTCATGGCGGATTTGCAGCACCGGCTCAGTTCAATTCCTAGCTCTGCTGTAAAACCTAAGAAACAAAGATGTGGTCGCCTCTGTGACCACATCGCTCGGATTAGGGATGTGAGCACAATTTGCAGCAGCAAATAGGAAGCTGCCGCTCTGAAATGCAGGTATACTTGATGCAGTTCTTCAGGTTTGGATGTTTTAGGTATTTTATTCCTCTGTTCATGTCTTAGGTTATTTTTACCCTTTTCCTTCTATTCGAATTCATCAATCGGAGACAGAGTTTAGCAGGCAAAGCATCAGCTCATCACAGCCATAGAAAAGAAGAATGAAAACAGTGCATATGGTGTCTGTCCTTCCTACACATTGATTTTACAAGGCTCGCATCAAAAGTGGATTCTGCTTTGCAATAGAGCTGCATGCAATGCAAAATCTGGGTTATGCATTGGATTCGGATTACAGGACTGGCTATTGTATTCTATGGTATCTTTATTCGTATTTTAAAATGGTCTGCCAATGATATCCTCATATTTTAAAATGGTCTGCCAATGATATGCTCATCGCAGGCAGAAAGTTTAGCATTTTGGAAGAGAAGCAGAACAGGAAAGGACATCACAGATCATTGATGAAGCAGCTGATTACAAAAGCAGTAAATATACTCTAAGAGAAAGAATATGGCGGATTTATCTGATTCGACGTGTGCCAGGTTATAATGATGTAGCTGATGCATCTCCCTGTAAACAAATCTGAGAATGGGACTTAATGGGGCTCGCTCTTGGTATTTCCTTATTTTATTTTGCATTTGCAACATCTAAGTTTCTGAGTAATATATAAGGATAGCAGGAGTCTCACCAAATTGAACCTACCTCTAATAGCAGTCTTACCATTTTGTTAAATTGTGCAGTTTATGATTGTTATTCATGTGCAGTAAACCACTTGAAACTTCTATACATTCTCTAGCAGATGTATTATGAAATTTCATGAAGATCTTATCTTATTCTGAAAGATGTTTGTTTAGATTGCAATGCTATGTAAAACTGCTTTCAAGCCTCCACATGGAATAGCTGGTTCTAAACTCTATAGTAACGCAACAAAAAGTTCTTTGCTATACTATTATACATATACTGTATCAATATATGCTTGCAGACCACTCTAACTACCACATGGAGCTGCCACATACTTTATTTTACTCTTCATTTATATTTTCTTTAAGGGAATGCTCACTCTCTTTTATTTTACTCTTCATTTATATTTTGTATAGGTGAATGCACTTATTTTTAAAGATAAGTAATAACAATAAAAGAAGAAAGATATACTTTTTAAATTCAAGATATTAATGTATGCATTGTTATATTCTATCCAATTCATCTTACTGCACAAAGTAAGGTGCTATTTAGGTTCAAACTTTTTAAAATGTGTTAATGACTTCCGAGATAGGAATTTTAAGAGATGACCATGTCTTCTGGAGTAAAGAGCATATTGTATAAGACAATATCAACGTTCTGGTTGCTATATTGTTGCTATAGTGATCGAAGGATCCAAATTCATGTCTCTTTGTCAACAGCCCAAATTTATGCCCTTTTCCCTTCTAATCAAAACATCAACCTATGGCCATGAGGTGATGCGAGGAGAACACCATCTAACAACATGAGTAAATGCAAGAGATAAGCGAAAAAAAAGAGGAACAAATTAAAGAAGTGGAAGGGCTTTTAAGAAGAAAACAAGGGAAATCCATCAAAGAAAGTCTAGACTCAATCCAAGGGCACCTCTGATGCATTATGCATTTGCACTGACCTCTAATACTTCGACTAACAAACATAGAAGACATTAAGAAGCCTTGCCAATGCATCAAGTTGTTCTAGGCCCAAGGACACAAATGTGGAAGCTTCTAAGAGAGTTATGAATTGGAAAGCAAGCTAGACACTGAATTAAAGGATAATGCATGAGTGGTGAGCCAACACCTCAATATCACCGCCGCCTTTATCATTTACAAAGTCCATTAATTATGCCCAAAGAACGCCGGGCAACCGCATTAGCACGATTATTATTATATACTAGTAATGGTGCGGCTTCTGCCCGCTTTAGCTATAACTAATAGAATAGAATAGAATAGAATAGAATAGATTTTTAATGTCCAACAATCTCCAAATTAACTTATGTATATTTGGTACATGTCCAACAATCCCCAAATTTGTTGTGTATGCTTGGCGCCAACATAGTAACCATAATGTTATGTTAGGATACTTCTATTGTGCCGAGGATGAAGTAGGATCCGAAACATGCTCCTTGCCCTATTCCTTCGCACTTGGTACAAAGCTCTTCTAATGGTAGGATGCCTCACATAGTCATAGACAAAAATTTAGCTTGCGATATCCAGTTGCTAGAATTTGAATCTTCAAGATGGTTCCTTAGTGATACAATTGTGTGTGTGTATGCTTTCTAGTTTTGAACTTTCAAGTGCCTGGAGATATTGGGTCGAAGTTGCCAAAGTCGCTAGTTAAGTCGAGGTAATAATGAGTAACTATTCATTTGCCTGCAAATGAATAGTTACTGGTTATTGAAGAGTATTGTTGTAAAACCTTATCCCTGGGTCAATTCAATTTTTATGAAGATTAGAATCCACAATTATTATTCTATTCTATTCACTTTTGAATATTATTAAACAACATGGTGCAAATGAATAGTTACTGGTTATTGAAGAGTATTGTTGTAAAATCTTATCCTTGGGTCAATTCAGCTTTTATGAAGATTAGAATCCACAATTATTATTCTATTCTATTCACTTTTGAATATTATTAAACAAAATGGCGACATTATTTGGCCATTAAGAAAGGCGAGATTGAGTTGCTCAGCTTTGGCAACAACGTTTTGCATTAGGGTGGACGATATGGTGCATTCAAATAAGCAATATTCTTTTGTAGTTGTGTGTAACAACTATACAATGTTGAACAAACAACTATGTGTATGGTGATGTTTATAAACAACATGTTGAAAAATGTCCCATATAGTGTTTATTCTAGTGGTACTTTTTGCAAGATGGAAATTGCATAGTAGGCTATATATTATTTTGTGCTGCTCAAATCTACTACCATGAAGGTTATAGAGGTGAAAAAAACACTTAATAGCCCATAATCTATGCCTTTGATAAGGTAAATGCCTCGAGCATCGAGTACGAACTGGCTCGTTGCGGCAAATAATCGTATTGAAGGCATCTTCACTATCACTTTTGAGAGGAGAATAAACATCGTTAGCACCTTTGACATAGTACAACTTGATAATGAGAACATGCTACTTAAAAGGCGCCACTTTTGTTCTTCACTTTGTACAAGTGTGTATATATGAATTTGAGATCGGAATACGTCAAAGTAGTAACATGATCACTTGCCATTGAAAACATAATGTGGATAAGTGATCCCTTGATGTATGGATGTAACCTGTTCATTTGCTATAGAGGATATATATGTGATCCCTTGATGTATAGATATTTTGTTATCATACATGCAAATGACTTAAAATCCTTGTAGGTCTTCTTGTTCCAATTTCATACTCATCTCGTACTCATCTACATGTGAAAAAAAAAATCTTTCAGGCCAATACATCATCATCAAAGGTCTCAAAAAAAAAAAAAAAAAAAAAATTTTTCTTTGTCTCAAGCAAACAAAGATCTTGCAATATAAAAAAATCCTTGTAGGTCTTCTTGTTCCAATTTCATACTCATCTAGTACTCATCTACAGTGAAAAAAAAAATTCGTGTCAATATATCATCATCAAAGGTCTCAAAAAAAAAAAAGAAATAATTTTCTTTGCCGCAAAACAAAGATCTTGCAATATAAGACATGCCATAAGATCCAATTCATAGGCTAACCAAGGATCCAACTCCAATCAACTCCCTAAGCCCCAGAACCAAGACACGCATGTGCTTAATATGTTTAATTGAATACATTTAAAACATGCCTGAGGCAGAGCCAAAGACAAAGTTAGCACTGGAGCATGTGATGTATCACCAAGATCCGGATTGAAGCATCAAGCTTACCTCAAATAAAGTTTGAAACAAAAATAAATAATGAAGTATACATGCTTTGACCACGTGCTTTCGAACACTTGGCATGAGATTGCATATTGTCATTTAATGTTTTCGGACTCAAGGAAGACCTTTCTGGACTTTTGGAAGCTACAACAACACCATCACTGTTACTCGTAGGTGTTCTAACAACAATGTTCCTGTGATTGTTTGAAATAAAGCTTTCCACCAAATCTGAGAGAATGGCATGATCCTCGTTGCTACATCTTCTCCACCACCAATGGTTATAGTAAAATCCTTGTCCTGCAAACTTGCCAGCCATGCACGCAAGGGCTCAGGGAAGCTGAATGTATATGCTTGAATATATATGCTGAAATAAGCATTTTCTATTCTCACAACGCAACTATCTGATGCATCATGTCAGAACGCTGCAAGACAAAAATGAATTAAGAGATGAAAATTAGCCATTCTGGCTTTGCGTTTTAAATGCCAAACAACACCATGGCACGGGGAGCGCAGGCCGCTCTTGCACGACGGAGTAAGAGCAAAGCCCGCCCGGACTGGCACTCGAGCCTTCGGTTCTTAGGGTTGGCAGAGTACGATCGAGGCGAGCAAGCACCGCTCACGGGCCCAGCAGTTCTCGTGTTGGGGGACTGCTCGCATCACCCTGCCGCCAACTCCACGCACGAAGCTCCGGGTTCGCGGCAGCCATCTATAGACCACCACCACCCATGGATCTCCCCTTTAGCCAATGGTTCATAGTCACCCAAGCAAATGCAGGGAGATGGCCAAAAAAAATTCTTAGCCCAAATTTTGCGTGAAATGGTTGAATAGCCCCTCCACCTCCGCAAGAGAACATCGATAGTGCTCCTTGAAAAATGGATGATTAGCTTTACATGGACACCAAGAGGAACGGCGAACTACCAACAAGGGTTACCTTACTTTTTTTCTTATTCGATATGAAGTTGAAGCATCCCGGATCATATTTTGAGCAATACGTGACCCGACCGGTGCTGCCCTTTCATCAAGGAGGTTATAACAATGACCAATCCCCCATTATGTTGGATTGGCGCCATCTCAATGTTCCCACCACCACCACCACCCCAAGACAGTTTAGCCACCCTCGCCTAATTTTGACTCGCGGCAGTTTAGCTTAACTCCAAGAGCCTTCCATGAGAGGCCACAACTGGGTAGTCCGAGGCATGCCGTCCCAGGAAAGAGGAGGGGAGAGTTCTCGCCGCAACATCCTAACACATTCTCGACGGATGACATTCCCGGCCAGCTTCATTTCCCGAAAGTAGCCGCCATGGGGCTCAACGCCCGTCGTGGACCGCGATTGTCATATTCTCGCGGCGGATGCGCTGGTCGTGATGCCATATTGCGCCAGGGCAAGATGTCGAAGGGGACATCCCCGTACGGACCGGGACCTCACACCCCGCACAACAGAGAGCACGCAGACAGAGCTTGTCGTGGTCGAGGCATTCGCCACCAAGGGGTGCCGCAGATTGGTTCGGGGCAGATGCACATTTTCCCGCCACCGCTGCCCAAGCAGACCGCGAGGCCCCAACCGCAAATTAACGAGGCCCCGCCAGCTTCTCCCACGCCCCCCTCCCTTCTCCTCGCCGCTACTCCCTCGCCCTCCCCGCCCCTCTCTCACCACATGCGTCCTCCCGCTCCCATCTACTTCTCACTTCGACCGCTTCTCGCCCTCCCCGCGACTCAAAGTTGCACATACCACCTACCGACAAATAGGAATTGTGCCCCCGTGGTCTCATGGAATTGTCGAGGCTTCCCTTGGTAGAAGGGGGACAGGCCTCAACTTCGGGGGCGTACCGATATGGATCTCATCTTTCTCATGGAGACATGGGGAGCATGCCGGCACAAAGCTACCTGATCCGCCCGTTACCAACATTTCTGCCTTCAATACCGGACAGACGTAGGGGTCATGGTGGGGTTGTTTGCTACCACCGGACAACCTTTTGGCACATTCGGTTACCCTCCAAAAGACGCGACAGCACAACCTGCACTTGTGGGTTCGTGGTACATAATACCGCTGGCAACCCTTTTTCCGGCGCAAGATTTCCCTCACGCCAGAGAGCACCTTCTATCGCACCCACTCCGATGCGATAGGATGGACCCTTATGTCGATCTATATGATGACATACGGCCAGACAAACAGCTGGTAGGGTCGCCCTTCTTGGGGATTTCAATGCAATCTTACGTGAGTAGAGCGTTCCCATGAGACTTGACCCCCGCTAACGACATGTCCCGCAGCCTACGCCCCGCCAGAGGCAACCCGCCACGAGGATCGATGACAGTGTGTCACCGCTTTGGCGCATACTGTTCTCGCTATGTGGTATTTTTGACTTGATAATTTGCAATGGCTCACATGCTGGCCCGCTTCCGCAAGTGCAATATGCAGACAGACAATCGTGGGGAGGGTCTAGTGTGGTCGACTATGTACTTGTAGTCGCAGAAGATATGCATCTCATCACCATTTCCGGTGGGCACCGACAATGGGATGAGGAGGTCGACTGCATCACCTCCCACTTTATTTGGACATGGTTTGGCAAGCCGCCAACCCCCACTATGCCGACCGCCATCCTCGCCATGACTAGATTATGAGCAAAGGACAGTGCTTTTCGCGACCCCCCCGCCGCCGCCGGGGACAGTAACATTTCCGTAACCGATGGTTTGATTCGAGAGTAAAGAACGCAAATGCCACCCCACATTCTAGATCCGTACCCTTCGCGTGCCACCACACACGCACTCACACCCATCCGGCGAGACAAAGCGCTGCATTTGCTGCATCGTGGGGAGATGTTCTCGGCCGGACACTCATCCTCAACCTTTACAGAGGGTGCTCGGGGAAGGCCACCCAGCCGCCATGGGGACATCACACCCGGCAAAGGGGAACAAGCATTTGCAAAGCAGCACTTATGACCCACTAGGGACGCAGCCCATACCCCCACGATGGCCCCCCATTGGTTCTCGCGAGGAGGATGTTGTGGAGGGCCCGCAATGGTCGGGTTAATGGGAAGGCAACCGACTCGATGGTATGGAGGCCGAAGTTACTTAAATGGGCAGGGCAGTCACCGGGTGCCGCATCCTCACTACCCTGTTCAACCGAGCATTGCGGAAGGTTTCCCCGACAATGGACCACAAGCGTGGTTGTCCCCATTCACAAGGCGCGACCCACACCGTCCGCCAATTACCGGCGATCATGGTCAGCTCTCCAAGATTTGCCAAACCGCTATCGGCATTCTCGAAGCAGCAGCTTGACCCGGCCGGGCGTAGGCGGCAGATGTGCGAGCCCCTCACACAAGCAAAGTTTAGACCCCGCCACTCAACGATTGACCATATCTTTACACCGCTGCAGACCGATTGAAGACAACGGAACCATCGGGTGGACTTGTATTGTCGCTTTGTGGACTTCAAGGCTTTTTGATACGGTCCCCCGAAAAAGCTATGGGCTAGATCAAGGCCAATCACAGCTGCCACGCCGTGCGTAATGCCATATAAAGCACAATTTCATTAAAATGAGAAATTTCGATTCCAATTAGGAACGAAAATCCTTTTAGTCCATTTTATGTGCCATTTTTGAGCAATTATAGCCATTTAGAAAAAAAAATGCATCTAAAGTGCCATTTATTGGCACCATTAAAAATACTAATGGAAGCATATAATGAAGCTAAAGAAACATGACATCACAAAATTAGTTAAAATTTCCAAATTCATAGTTTTGCATATCAAAAAATTTGCCACAAAGTGCAAGAACTCCTAAGAGAGAGTCTGCTTACAAAAAATATTATTGTACAATTTACATTATAATCACACAAAATTCGTGGCTCGTGATCGATCAGTTCCACAAAGGATCAAGTTCTCAGATCGCCAAAGCCATGGCTAGAAGAAGCACCCATAGATCTCCTTGAAAGCTCTTGAACGCCGTGGCGTTGAAATTGGGATCATCAAGAATGTCCGTGATTGAATTGTGTATTCTTGATCACATCATAGTCCACATCGGGTGGAGCTTCGTGCATCTCTCGATTTGGTGGATCTACGCCTTCTTCAACAATAGCACCTTGTCTCTCCGCTGCGTGAACCGCCAAGCGATGATAGATTCAAGAGGGCGGCCAAGCCTACCAAGGCACCGCCGCTAACCGGTCACTTTCAACACAATGCAAAATTCTTTATTTATCAATGAAGCCCTACCCAAACGAACCACGTGAGAAGTAATCAAACACTCCTCTCGGCAAGCATTCATTTTCTCGCACGAGGTAGAAGCATGTGGCAGCCCCACCGGGTTTCTCATGATTATAGTCGCATTCGACCGCCGTTGCAGAGCTTCCCTGCCATAGCCTCGATCTCCCGTCTGCGTCTTCTTCATTTAGGTACCGAACCGGTGGCGCTTCTTGAGGATGATCGGCAAACGGAATCAGGTCAATTTCATCGATAGGGATCACCAGCAAGAGGCATGGGGCTCCCGAACTCCCCGCGGCAAAGGATTCTTGTATTCGGCCCTCATACATGCCAATAAAACTCTCGATCCGAATCCGGATTATCCAACACGATGAAATAAAAAGTTATGCTCGCCTTTATGGGCACACTATCCGTAAAGAATCACCGTGGGTGTTCTTTTGTATTAAAAAGTTAGATAGTGTGGTTTTGTCCCACATTGGAGTTATGCCTCTAGTGTCCGTGACTATCAAGGATGCCGGGTACAGTGAGTGCAAACAACTTGCCCCCCGGCCGCCGGGCTAGTTCAACTCAAGAACCGAAGTCTTCGCGATCCTCTCTCTCAAAGACAAAGATTATGATAAATCTTGCCAAGGCAAAGGGCACGCTATCAAAAACTCCTTCCTTGGTCACTCCAACTTCAACCCACTTACTATGCAAGGTGGCCATGGAAATCAAGTTTCCAGATCCTCGGCTCCGCCACGGCAAGATTTTGAGATCGTGAAGGATGTGAACTTCTTCTAAAATTATCCTTCACATATTCAAAAATCTCCTTCTTTAAGAACGATATAGATCGTAGTGTCTTTGCCTTGTCTTGAAGAATTGCTTACCTGTATAATCAGTGGTGACCTTCACGTAGGTCTTTCCATCCAGCACTTCCTGGAACAAAATTCGACAGTCTTCATAGTCGAGACCCCTCATGCACCTCGTAGGTCCGATCAAGTAGTCACACTTTTGCCCAAGCATAGTAATAGTTTGTCCCTTATTATCTGTTAACTTGCAAGATTTCCACAAGTTCCATAGGGACATGAATAGTTGAAAAATATCCTCTGGCATGAAGACCCACTGGTTGAAATCTTTCGGTTGCTTACCACGCATGGTAACTTCAGCCAAAGCCAGATAACGCTGGAAACAAGAAGAAGTTAGTCTTGAATGCAAATGATTATGAAATGGCGCCGTGGCACCATTTCGTGAGGAAATGGCGCCTGGGCGCCATTTCATGAGGAAATGGCGCCACGTCGCCATTTGCTAATCTTGCAGAAAATAAAAACACGATGTACCTTGTATGGTTCTCGAAAGCTGATTGCCCGCATCCCGATGGATCGCTTCCCGCGAAAGAGCATATTGTTGCCGCAGTGGGTTATTTTATCAATGTAAGGTTCCTTGAAGATAGTCTTGGCAAATAGAGTCATTGACTTCACAACGAAAGCCGCAGTATTCTTGCTCGCTGATCGTAAGCGATAAGACTCTAATTCCGCTCAAGATAAATCTTTGACATTTGCTCTTGGGACTTTGTCAGGTCGAAGTCTTCTACAAACAAGCCGAGCAGCCATAACCGAAAGTGATTGCCATTTACTATATAATAGTGCATCCCCATGAGGTCATCCCCGCTTTCCAAGGCTGCGCTTTTTGTGAGGGGATTGAATGGAATCACATCCGCTAGAGTAGACACCGATGTGGGTCTCTTTGAAAGGATTCCACTAAGGTCTTCACGCGTTCCATATTTCTGGCCTAGATGTCGATTTGCGTGCCCTTGAACTAGGCCGAACACGCTTATTCGCTTTATAAATGTGATGCCCGTGAGGAAAAAGATGGCGGTGGTCAAAGATCTTCAAACGGTTCTCCTCTCCCGCCTTCTCCTTTCTCGATCTTTCCACCTTAAGATTTGAAGGCACCCCCCGAGAAAGCGCCGAGCTATTCTAATGTAAGCTTACGCCTCGCTTCTGAATGGTGACCTTTGGCCGTGTGCCCGCAGAATCCTCGATATGTGATGGGCTTGGAGGAACTTCACCACCACTCGCCCCTCGTCAGCCTCCCCGCCTTGGACTTCCAGCCAGACTAGGAGTACGAAGCCCTCTCCTTTGTTTTTAGGTGTTCTCCTTCTCCTGCAGGGTCTCTAGCCCCAGGCTTCTTCTTCTTTTTCCCTTCCATTTCCTCCGCTCCCCGTGTTTTCCTCCCTTCCCCGGTCCCCGCCTTTCCTTCCTTCCGCCTTTCTTTCCTTTTCCTTTGTCTTTCTTTTCCTTCTCTTTCTTTTCCTTTTCCTTCTTATCTTTCTTTTCTTTTCTTTCTTTTCCTTCCTCGTGATCTTCGGATCCTTTCTCTTAACTTTCCCTTGCCCGCCAGCTTTTCCTTCCTCGATCCTCAAGAGTGATGAGGAGTCTTTTTTACCGCAAATGCAACTACCTCCTTAGTTTGTCTTGTCTTCTTCCCGCTTAACTGGTTTTAGCCAGGTTCCATAATGACGAAGTTTTTCATTGGCTAATGCCTTGACAACAAATGAAGGCGAAGTTTTTCGACTGCTCATACGACAAGTAAGAATCATAAAGCCTTCTCAAGATTTCGATCTCGATGTCGCCTTCTTCAAAGCCGTTGTATGATGGTAAATGGCCCAAAATTTGCTTCTTCACGAACCGCCTACATTTGCAATACTAGAAGACATTACAAGGATCATAAACTTCCTATTCACATAGTAGACAATTATTCTCTCACGTATAGTATCCTCATCGCACTTCACCGGATCCAATCATCGCGACCGCCTTTTGGTAACCATCTTCATGTGGACCAAGATACCCTACCGGTAAATTCCGCCGATTCGTGGGTCGTCTCCTTTATAAGCAAAAGCTCTTTCCGGCAGCCTCCTTTCAAGCCCAGAGAAGAGAGGGGCTCACCCGCATTATTTCCATGCACCGCCTCGCCCTCCGCCGATGATAGTCCGGTCGGATTGAAATTGTGTTTCCTGACGCAACATAGCCGCAACAAAGAGGCATCGCGAACAAAGAGGCATCAATAACTCGGGTTGGAACAAGCAAGCGTATTCAAAGTTGACTATGCAAATGGCTTCATGGCGCCATTTGCATCGGGCCGCTGCATAAGCACATGGAAGCAGCTCAATGCATTTCCTCGCTTATCGCGAGAGCCTCCACCCAGCCAACCGAGCCACCCCTTCTCGCAATATTCTCTGATGATGGTTCAAGGAGAGTGGCTCGACCGGGTAGAGGCACCTCGCTAATCGTGAGGAGAGTGCAATACGTAATCCAACACAATGAGAAGCAAGCATTACAAAATGGCCGATGGCTTCATTTGGCTCTGATTGGTTCTTATTGCCGATACATATGTGAATGCTTCCATAACCAGATGACTAGGGCAAATGGCCATGGTGCCATTTGAATCCCGCCGCTGCATAAGCACATGGAAGCAGCTCAATGCATTTCCTCGGCTATGAGTTGTGTGCCTCCCACCACGGAGCCCCTCCCTTCGCAATATTCAAGGAAGATGGTTCAAGGAGAGTGGCTCTAACCGGTCGAGGCACCTCGCGACTGTAGGAGAGTGCACCACGCAATCCAACACAAAGAGAAGCAATAGATATGCGAATGCTTCCATTAGTGTTTATGGATCGATCTCGATACAAATGGCGCCATGGCTTCATTTGCCAACAACAAGACCCTAATGTAAGCAATAGACATCAAATGGCGCCATGGCGCTATTTGCCGGCCAACAAGACCCTAATGTGTTAAATAGACATCAAATGGTGCCATGGCGCATTTGGCAACAACAAGACCCTAAAGTAAGCTAATAGGCATCCTAAAGTAAGCTAATAGACCCCTAAAGTAAGCTCGGCATTCAAAATGGCGCCATGGCTTTATTTGTCAACTATAAGACCCTAAAGTGGCTACTAGTATCTAAATGGCGCTATGGCTTCATTTGCCAACAACAAGACCAAGAGTAAGTTAAGACATCGAAATGGCGCAGTGGCGCCATTTAGATCAAAACAAAAATGCAAGTAGATGACATACTGCGTTTTGCGGGTAGCGCTTAGCCGGGCCGCCTCCACTATTCTCGAGGAGCTCCAAAATTGTCGATTTCCATTTCGAAGCGCTTTGAATTTGGTCCGAACCGGGTGGTGTAGCTTGATGGGGTGAGGCGCCGAACCGGGGGAAATGGCGCCGTTAAAACACCGAAAACAGAGGCCGGTAAAAGGCTTGCTCGAGGCGCCGGGCACTAGGCGCGGGCGAAGTAGGTGCCGGGCTACCGGTGGCTAAGGTCGGTAGGCCGAGAGTCGAATCGAAAACGAAAAAAAAACAAAATGAGGTGCTCCGTAAAACAATGAGGCATAACTAACTTTGGTCACTGGTCATTGCACCACAGCGGCCAACTAGGGCCCGGGTCGCCCAGCGCCCATGCCCGCGGGCGGTCCAAAATTTCCATGCCCGCCCATGCCCGGAGCGTCCAGCGCCCATGCCCGCCTTGATGCATCGCATGTCCAGCGCCCATGCCCGCCTAAATTTGAATTTTCAAATTCAATATTTCCTCGCCTCCTAACGTCAGCCCAAATTTGAACATAAAATTCAAAAAATCCTACCAGAATTTAAAAACTTGCCACCTGCAATTAATATAAAATTCAAAATTCACCAGAAATTGAAATTTGATCGCCACCGGTCCAAATTTGAATCGTCCGCTTTAAAATTGTACTTTTGCATTTAAAGCCCTCTTTGTCGCCGCTTCCCCTCTTAAAGCTTAATTCATGGCACGACGCAGATGCTGCACGATTCGTGCTTTTGAACTACCGCTGCTTTCACCGCCGCCGATAAGGCGCTTTTTTTCGTGCTTAGGCGTAAACTTTGTAAGGCGATAAGGTTGTCAGCGCTTTTTTGGCGCCAGAAATCCTGCAGTCATTCTTGGCGCTTCCATCCAATTCATCCGGCCGATCACTTTGTTTTTCCCCGCTCCATCTAATCGCCTCCAAGACATACCACTATGGATCTATCTTATATCAAGTAAGTCCACTATTTCCTGTAGGAATTATGTTCTATTGCGCCATGTGTATAGCGGTTCAAATGTCGACATTCATATCGCTAGGACACTAACCCATGTTATGCATGCCCGCCTATTGACACATATACAAAGAATGGGAGCAAGAATGCATAACATAGGCACCTCGTAGATTTTGTGATGGAGCTAAGCCAAATCGCCCCCATGGCACCCACTTGATCAAATGGCTTCGCATTCCATTCTCGCTCCAAATACACCACTAAAATGGTGTGTGGGTCTTAAATGGCGCCATAGCCCATCTCGGGTGGAAAATGGTGCACCACGAAATGGTGTAAATTTGGAGCCAAATGGAGCCATGGCGCCATTTGGTCTAAATGGTGCACATGGATCAAATGGCTTATTTAGCCCCAAATTCACACCTATGAATGTGCCATAGGTGTGAATTTGAACAAATGGCGCGATGGCGCCATTTGTTCCAAGTGTTCACAAGCTTAACCAAATGGCTTTTATGGCGCCATTTAGCTCCAAATTTAGACCAAAATTTATTCTTTTGTACTAAATGACGCCATTTTTGCTTGTTTATTGCTCATTTTTCGCCTAATTTATATGTTCTAAAAGTGTCGCTTTGCTTGATTGAAACAGTTCAATTTTCCCCGCATAACCTATTCGCTCTGAAGGACAATTGTTGCCCTAGGCTATATTTTGAATAGAACCAATTTTCATGGGAAGGGGAAGTAGATCCTTTAAATGTAGCACTGAGGTCACGAGTCCGTGATCCCATCGACGGAAGCCGGCCTCGCGGAGGGGCGTATAACATTGGTGAAGCAAGAGGGCACATTCATTCAAGGCCTAAGAGGGATGTAAAACATGTTGAGTGCCCCTCAAGTGAAGATACGCCTTCGATCCCTCAATTTTGCCCCTCTTCGTAAGAGGATTCATCTAGTAGTCCACCATCTCGCCGGGAGCTCCCCGACATCGGGCTTCAATCGCCACTAATGGTGAACCAAGCAACACAAAGAAACAAAATGAAGAAGACGATAGTAGAGGAGATTGGAGGTCATGAGAATCTAGCCTGGCTCTTGGTCTCGTGTTGTTTGCTCAAGATGAGATGTTTACTACCTGCATCGTGATTCTACTAGGTTTATATGTATTCTTCTACCTCGTGATTGATCTAAATATTCTGGAGGCTTAATATAGTCTTTAGTGATCCTCAGATGCTATAGACGCATGAGTTCTTGGGTGTATCAAAGGCTCAAGCTTTCGCTGAGTAAATATAATAGATCCAACGGGAAACCAAAATATCAGTCACGTCATGCTTCAGGCCTCCAATTTCCTGTAGGAGGCCTTATCAACAATAATGACAGAGGAAAAATAGATATGTGTGCTAGCAATCACACTATTAATTATTCCAACACGTCCTGCTAGTGAAAGGGATTTAGAATACATCTGTATTTTCCTCTTCATCCTGTTTACAATGGAATCCCATAGACCTGGCAGATTCATATTAATAGCCTGAGGCAGCCCTAGCAGCTTTGTGGCAGCTTTGTGTCCAGTAAATTTGATGCCATGTAACTCTTCCTGGTCTGTTTGCATGACAATAGTACTCTTATTTTTGTTGAGAAGAACTTCTGAGGCATTCCCAAAGAGTTGTAACATGTGTAAAAAGTTAGGAAGGCTGGATCCATCATTCTGCAGAAATGCAAATGTGTCATCAGCATATTGCATGATGACAAAGTCTCCCCATACCCGTGGGGTGAAGACCTTGAATCTCTTTTGTAGTCACGGAGACGGTGTGGCCTAGTTACCATTTCTGTGCCAACGATTAAGAAAAGATAGGGAGCCAATGGACACCTGTCCGAACCCATTTTTACACTCAAGAATTTTGTGGGAGACCCATGACTAAGGCTGCAGAGCAGCCCGGCTTCATTAAGGTGTGCACTTTCTTTATAACTCCATCGTGAGAGAAGCCAAAGGCGTGCCATTGCCTTGTAAAAAACTTCCAATTAATTGTATCATAAGCCCTCTGAAGTCCGACTTTACTAGCATGAGTTTTGTTTATAGTAGAAGATTCGTATTAGACCCTCGCGGGCACCAATGAAGTTATCCAAAATGCTCCTTCCTGGCGGAAAAGAAATTTGAATGTATTGGGTTAATTACCTTTTGGAGGACCCCCTTGATCCGTTAGCCAAAATCTTAGCCAAAATTTTGTATGATGAGTTTGTAGTGATATTGGCCTCCAATCGGAAGGAGGCTGGAGCATCAACTTTAGGAATTAGAGCTATCGGTGACATTTATTCTGGATGTATCTTTGGTGCAGCCTGTGCCCCTCATATAAATGTGGTCGGGTCTTGTTTCATAATATCCCAAAAGGATACAAAAAACTCGAGGGGGATTCCATCTGGGCGGGACTCTTTCCATGAGCCATGTCTTTGAGGATGTTTCCAATTTCATGATTGAGGAGGGCTTTGTATGAGTGGTATCATCAATTGCTTGGTCGGTGACCCTGCCTCATCAAAAGAATTTCTTGATTGGCCTCATCCACGTGGTATCAACAAATAAATACTTATATTTGGCATGGAAGAAGTCCATTAAATTTTCACATCTGAGTTTTTTGGCCTCCCTCTGTGGACGAAATAATGCCATTGTTCATGATTCTTCCTTTTTCTTTGTGAAAAAAGAGCTTGGAGGCGCATCCATCCATATTATTAATGTTGATACACTTACTTTTGATGATGAGACCTTTTAACCCGACTCTTCAATATTTTGACTTTTCTTTGAGATATTCTTCCTCCTTATGCAAATCAGTATTATATGGGTCATCAGAAAATATCTTTTGTCGATTTTTTTGACCTGGAAGATAGATGTCTTTTTTTTTTTCATTTTTTCATTCCATTTTTTGTCCCATGTCTTATTGGGTCCTTTTATCTGTCTCATTTTGTTCTAAACCCCTTCATTGATCCACTTTGTTTTTAGAGACTTGTAGAAGTCTTGGAATTCTCGATGAAGACTTCATTATTGAGTAGACTAGTGTTCAATTTAAAGGGGTGTTGGTTCCTCCTTTAAATGAGTTGCCTACCTCCATGATTTGTGGGAAATGATCGATATGGAATTCTTTGTGGTCCCCATTTATGATTATTTGTGGCCACATATTGGCATCTTTGGTATAGAATCATCTAAAAGGCAGAAATGCCCTATCATTCCACCTTTTGTTACTCCAAGGTATACCTTGGCTGAAGAGGGAGCTTGATACACAAAAATATCCATTAGTTTGTCCCATGAAGCCTCTCATTTTGTCATGTTCAATTTCTTTTAACTTACGGTTCCACAATGGTGTTATTGAAGTCTCCACTCAAAGCCCAACTATCGCATGCATGGTGGGAATCAAATCGACCATGTCCTTCCATTGCCTTTCTCTCTCCTCGGATCGGTAGATGCATAGACATTAATTATCCCAACTTTGTCTTCTCCAACACTGAAGGAAAATGACATGCCATCTACGGAGTGATGATGATATGACCCTAAAGGAGAGTAGGATTTCCACATTGTGCAAATTCCCCCCTTTGGTGCCATCTGCTTGGTGACCATATGGACCCTCCATTGGGCATAATCCAATTCCCAAGATTTGAAGCTTCAAAGGTTTGGGGAGCCTATATTCTGGATAAGGACAATGTCAACCCTCATTTCTTTCAAGGCAATGATGACTCGTCTTAGTTTAGGAGGGCCTTTAATTCCCACGACATTCCATGTGACAATCTTCATGTCTTCTTAGATCGGTGATTGGCCCATAGGGATTAGGAGTATAGATCTTTTCTGCCTTGTTTTTTTTGTTTGTTTGGGGGTGAAAAATGACTCCTCCTGAGTATCTTCATCACTACTTTCCCCATCATTCCAGAATTTACCATGGGGGGGTGTCCCCATTTTCAATTCCGGGGATCATGGGACCCCCTGGATATCTTCTTCACTGCCAAAGGGGCCACTGTGCCTCTTGAAGCGACATAGGAGAGTTATCTACCATTACTGGCCAGTGGGTAGAACCATCTCGATCCTAGTTGAGTCCCCCATCTTCAAGCTGCAGTATGTTCTCCAATAGGGCGATCAAGAGATCCTCTCTTTGGATCAACCTTTTGAGTCTCACAAGAACAAGGCCAATCAGTGGGTGGCCTCCTCACCCCCGAGTCTTTTTAGCAAGGTGAAGCATCCTTAAATAATTGGAGGGGCGGGGAGAGAATTGTCTTAGAGGGTTCACCTGTTCTAAAAATTTTCCTCCGAGTCATTCCTCAGTATTCATTAACGTGTGGCCCACTAGGTTCTTCAATGGTTGACACCTATTTCTGCTCTCATGGGCTGGAGTCACTACAAAATCATTTGGATCCACAACTTCTTTCCCCCTGTTCCGGAATCTTAACCTCCATGTTTGCACTTTTGAAATCTAACCTTCTTCCTCCATTGTCTCTTTTGATCTCTTTTATCTTTTGTTTTCCTCAAGTTCTGCTTTGCTCCCCAAATTTCCCTCATTTTTTGTCTCCTTGCCTTCCCTCTTTTCACCTACCATTCATTTTTCCTGTGCTTACGGCGGGGGTGTTTTGATTCTTAGAAATTTCCCTTTGTTAGGGTGATCCATTCCTCCTCTTTATACATTACCACGATGTCTAGGTTTTCTTTTTCGTCCCGCTGCGGATGCCTCCACCATGTAATCAGTTCCACAAGCGGCCTGAGAATTTTCGGGG
The DNA here is from genome assembly GCA_021234155.1 of Isoetes taiwanensis. Classification (NCBI taxonomy): domain Eukaryota; kingdom Viridiplantae; phylum Streptophyta; class Lycopodiopsida; order Isoetales; family Isoetaceae; genus Isoetes; species Isoetes taiwanensis. The sequence continues at coordinate 760,649 of JAJEKV010000084.1, read as the reverse complement.
CAAACCATTTCGGGCCGGTTTCAAAATTTTGGGATTTCAAAATAGTCAATATAGTGGATGCTATTGGGCCTTTGGTTTTGGAAGGTCTATCGGGCCCATACTGCGGGAGCTCGATCAAGCGGTGATCTCCCGAGGAGCAATGTAGTTACTGTATTCTTGAGCGTAGAATACGAGATTATTCATTCGACATGGGTTTAGGCCCCCAGGGAGATGACCAGGCCGAATGGAACAATTCGGATAGATTATGGGATCAAATCCCGGGTACCACTTCTGGAAGAAAAGCTGGGTATTGGCTCGGTTGATTGTCCCTTTTTTTAGAAGCAAAGTGGCAGAATGGGAATTCTCACACTCTGCTATGAAGAAAGGAACTCACTCCAATACATATTTTTAATTAGGATATCCTTATCTTTTCAGTTTAGCTTTGAAATGCAGCGGGCGCACCCCTTCGTCGGACACATCCAATGAGGCCCGGACTAAGAGATATTTAAGTTTATTTTCTACAGTTGGGTTTTTGAGCTTACCAACACAGGCCGGGACATGCTGGTCTTTCAGTTCACGCCTCACCACTTGTTGTATTTCATTGGCATAGTCTAATATCGGCTGAACCATTCTCTGCTGCCTATTCTGTTCGGGCCCTTTTTGCTCCGATTTGGTATTCACCATGCTTGGGAGGCAAGTTAGGAAGTCTCCGAAAGCGACACGGTGTCTTTGCTTGTTAGTGCTCAAGTTTGATCAACTCTTCCAAAATCGCCCACAGTTGCTCTTGTCCTCTGTTGCTTAGCTTGCGTAACTGTTGCAGAAGCCTCTTTTCCAGTCCCTGTACCAACACATCCTTTTCCAGTGCTGTCTCAAATTCTTTCCTGTCCTTTATCCATTATCAAAGCGACCACGGTCTGCGGCCGATTCAATAAAAGTCCTGTCATCCCTTTTGGCACGGCCCACTATCAATGTCTTTTTCTCGCCCTTTTTTTCACTTTTTCTTTTCCTTTTTTTTATTTATATTAGCGCACCACCCTAAAAATTTGCTCAAAGCCGACTAACTAAAAACTCTAACGGTGAAATTGTGTTACGTCCAAGAACAAAATGGATTGAAAACTCTGCTTTTTGACCTATTCTTATCACCTACAAACTCTCTAACCGTGATTCTATAATCGCACTTCAAGATTCTACTGAAGTAAAAGGAAAGATCGGGTGAAAAGAGATCGTCGGGAAAAATTGGTGGAGCACCAGAAGTTTCTCCAGGGCTGCATCATCACCCACTAACTTGACCACAAGCAATCTTGATCCTTGACCGGAAGCAGGATGGCGAAGTATCTCCAGCCATGGCTTAGTGTTTGGCGCCTCGTCCATTCCCGCTCCCGCCCCGCCGGGTCAATGTGGACCAAATATCGACAAGCACATTCACCCGGGGGCGTCTGTGGAAGAATCGCCACCAAAGCACAATCACCTTAGGATGGAGTAGTTTATCCCAAGCCCAAGTCCACATCGTCTCAACTAAGGTGAGAGCTGAAGGGACCACTTAGTGGATGGCGAAAAGGATATCACCATTGACAAGCGACCTATACATATAGGTTCAAACTATGCTCGTGAACACTCAGGTGGAAAACCCACATGCACCCTTCGATAGCCTCTGGAGCAACCAATGGCAGAGTACTAGCAACCTTTGCCAAATAGGTCTGTCCTCGTAATTTTCTCTATGGGGACCAATAGGAGGTCACTAAGGTGGCCTATGAAAGCCTCAAACGCTTGCTAAAGTGATAGATAGATAGATAGATAGATAGATGGATAGATGGATAGATAGATAGATAGATAGATAAGTTTTTTATCGTCCACGAGAACCCTATCGGGTTATGGGACCAGAACAAAGAAGGAGGGCATGAGCCGCCAATAGAATAAAAAGGCCTAAGCCTAAACAAAGCACAGCATGGAGACAACGCCCCGTAATAAAACATGAAAGAAATAACAAAAAGAACTAACTAATAAGGCACTATGCATATCCCAGCCAAGGGTGCTCAGGCTAGTGGTCGCGAATGATAGTTGTGCCCCTCTATACACTACCCATTTGTTGCGCATCAAGGCCTCTCCGGACTTTACACACAACTCAGTCGCCTAGTTAAGCGTAGACAGGGAGAGATCCTCTGACGAGAGAATCTAGTATTCTTCAAATGACCGTCGTCTAAGCCGAGCACATATAATCATCCTAAGAGGTGCGTATGTACGACTATATGACGAGGTCGTCGGTCCTGCAGGCCCCCAACTTTCATGGGGCTATTGCAATACTAAGGTCAGCCGAATGTGCATGATATCGATGCAAAAAAATTTGCGGCTTTTGTTCGGGAAGATCCGGAAAGCAAGAGTCTGTTTCGTAGCCCCACTATGCTAGATTAAATTTATCTTGCTAGGGATCAGCTATGGTGATGGGACTCCGCCCCTATACTGTGAAAATTTGTATGCGTGGTTCGAACCTCGAGTTGCCTCTACATCAGTCATTATGGAATCCTTGCAGAGGCTAGAGCTGCCTCGAGTCTCAAACATCATGCTCATGTCCCAGCCCTAAGATCGTCTCGTGCATTCGGGCTCCATCGGGTTCTAGATCAATCTCGTATCGCTATCCTAATGCGGCTTACCGGGAGAGGGTGGTGGTCAGAGTAGGGCAAGACAACAGTGGTCTTGGAAGAAATAATCGAAGACGGAAGGAATTGCCGGAGCTTCTATCATAACATGAGGGGCAAACATTAATACATTCCAAGGCGGTGATAACGTATCATCATTCGCTGGCCGAGAGGCGTGGGCAAAGTTTTCTCTCTAATTTCAAGGAACCGCTGAGAAGATCTCCACGGGTGTGTTAGGAATTTTTACACCAAGCCTCGCCTGGTCATGGCGTAAAATCCTTCCAAAACAAGCCCGCCAATCGAGCCGGTCGCCGCAGATATTACCGCCGATATGATGAGAAGAACTCGATGGATTCTTGAAACCTAACGGATCTCGGGTTTTGGCCTTTGGATCTCAAAAAAACAAACAGGTTTAAGGCGGGGTTCAAGGACCGGGCCAATCGGCCGTGGAGACTCGAAATCAGATGCTAGTGAGCCAAAATGGAGAAGCAGGTCCAAATAATTCAAAATGTCCAAAAACCTAATAGCAAGAGCACTATTCATTTGAGAATGAATAGAATATCACAAAAATGGTTAAATCGTGCGAAACATATAATTATCTGGAGCATTTTGATATTGTTTTCATAAGATTTTATTGTTGTATTTATGTGTGAGGTATGCCGCCGGTATTTTATGGAGCGCATGTTGTATTTCTAGCTAGTTTGCACTTTCAACTTATGGTTTTGGCATGCATGCATTACATGCACATAATGCATGCACACAGTGTATGCATACCATGCATGCATGTTGGAATCCTTTAGTTGCAAGCCTCTTTTTGTGATGTGCATCCACCTGAAGAAAGTTTTGAGTAAGTTTTGCCAAGTTGTATGGTTGCATAGTTGTGATGTGTGTGTTGGGCAAAGAGTTATTCCATAGGAGATCAAAGTTGCAAGTTGTAATAAGCTAATTTGTTGGCAATGAAGACAAACTACTTATAGGATGTTTTGAACTGTCTACTTGTAATGTAATTCCAATTTATATCCTGAATCTTACATTATAATGTTATGTAATGGACCCGCTCTAAATCAATGGCTAAAAGATTTAACCTAGAATTAGATCTGACCATCGAGTTTCCTCACTCTATTTTTTTTCTTTGTTAACAAATCAACGAGAGGGCGACAGAGCTGCTATTGACGTCTTATGGCAGCGCGAAGCATAAGCAATGGCCTTTGATTCATGGCGGATTTGCAGCACCGGCTCAGTTCAATTCCTAGCTCTGCTGTAAAACCTAAGAAACAAAGATGTGGTCGCCTCTGTGACCACATCGCTCGGATTGGGATGTGAGCACAATTTGCAGCAGCAAATAGGAAGCTGCCGCTCTGAAAACAGGTATACTTGATGCAGTTCTTCAGGTTTGGATGTTTTAGGTATTTTATTCCTCTGTTCATGTCTTAGGTTATTTTTACCCTTTTCCTTCTATTCGAATTCATCAATCGGAGACAGAGTTTAGCAGGCAAAGCATCAGCTCATCACAGCCATAGAAAGAAGAATGAAAACAGTGCATATGGTGTCTGTCCTTCCTACACATTGATTTTACAAGGCTCGCATCAAAAGTGGATTCTGCTTTGCAATAGAGCTGCATGCAATGCAAAAATCTAGGTTATGCATTGGATTCGGATTACAGGACTGGCTATTGTATTCTATGGTATCTTTATTCGTATTTTAAAATGGTCTGCCAATGATATCCTCATATTTTTAAAATGGTCTGCCAATGATATGCTCATCGCAGGCAGAAAGTTTAGCATTTGGAAGAGAAGCAGAACAGGAAAGGACATCACAGATCATTGATGAAGCAGCTGATTACAAAAAAAGTAAATATACTCTAAGAAAGAATATGGCGGATTTATCTGATCTGACGTGTGCCAGGTTATAATGATGTAGCTGATGCATCTCCCTGTAAACAAATCTGAGAATGGGGACTTAATGGGGCCCGCTCTTGGTATTTCCTTATTTTTATTTTGCATTTGCAACATCTAAGTTTCTGAGTAATATATAAGGATAGCAGGAGTCTCACCAAATTGAACCTACCTCTAATAGCAGTCTTACCATTTTGTTAAATTGTGCAGTTTATGATTGTTATTCATGTGCAGTAAACCACTTGAAACTTCTATACATTCTCTAGCAGATGTATTATGAAATTTCATGAAGATCTTATCTTATTCTGAAAGATGTTTGTTTAGATTGCAATGCTATGTAAAACTGCTTTCAAGCCTCCACATGGAATAGCTGGTTCTAAACTCTATAGTAACGCAACAAAAAGTTCTTTGCTATACTATTATACATATATTGTAATATATGCTTGCAGACCTCTAACTACCACATGGAGCTGCCACATACTTTATTTTACTCTTCATTTATATTTTCTTTCAATGGAATACTCACTCTCTTTTATTTTACTCTTCATTTATATTTTTGTATAGGTGAATGCACTTATTTTAAAGATAAGTAATAACAATAAAAGAAGAAAGATATACTTTTTAAATTCAAGATATTAATGTATGCATTGTTATATTCTATCCAATTCATCTTACTGCACAAAGTAAGGTGCTATTTAGGTTCAAACTTTTTAAAATGTGTTAATGACTTCCGAGATAGGAATTTTAAGAGATGACCATGTCTTGGAGTAAAAGCATATTGTATAAGACAATATCAACGCTCGGTTGCTATATTGTTGCTATAGTGATCGAAGGATCCAAATTCATGTCTCTTTTTGTCAACATGACCCAAATTTATGCCCTTTTCCCTTCTAATCAAAACATCAACCTATGGCCATGAGGTGATGCGAGAGAACACCATCTAACAACATGAGTAAATGCAAGAGATAATAAAAAAAAGGAACAAATTAAAGAAGTGGAAGGGCTTTTAAGAAGAAAACAAGGAAATCCATCAAAGAAAAGTCTAGACTCAATCCAAGGGCACCTACGATGCATTATGCATTTGTAACCGACCTCTAATACTTCGACTAACAAACATAGAAGACATTAAGAAGCCTTGCCAATGCATCAAGTTGTTCTAGGCCCAAGGACACAAATGTGGAAGCTTCTAAGAGAGTTATGAATTGGAAAGCAAGCTAGACACTGAATTAAAGGATAATGCATGAGTGGTGAGCCAACACCTCAATATCACTGCTGCCTTATCATTTACAGGTCCACAAATTATGCCCAGCAACGCTGGGCACCGTTACTAGCACGTATTATTATTATATACTAGTAATGGTGCCCGGCGTTGCCGGGCTTTAGCTATAACGAATAGAATAGAATAGAATAGAATAGAATAGATTTTTTAATGTCCAACAATCTCCAGCTAACTTATGTATATTTGGTACATGTCCAACAATCCCCAGCTAAGTTGTGTATGCTTGGCAGCAACATAGTAACCATAATGTTATGTTAGGATACTTCTATTGTGCCGAGGATGAAGTAGGATCCGAAACATGCTCCTTGCCCTATTCCTTCGCACTTGGTACAAAGCTCTTCTAATGGTAGGATGCCTCACATAGTCATAGACAAAAATTTAGCTTGCGATATCCAGTTGCTAGAATTTGAATCTTCAAGATGGTTCCTTAGTGATACAATTGTGTGTGTGTATGCTTTCTAGTTTTGAACTTTCAAGTGCCTGGAGATATTGGGTCGAAGTTGCCAAAGTCGCTAGTTAAGTCGAGGTAATAATGAGTAACTATTCATTTGCCTGCAAATGAATAGTTACCGGTTATTGAAGAATTGTAAACCTTATCCCCGGTCAATTCAATTTTTATGAAGATTAGAATCCACAATTATTATTCTATTCTATTCACTTTTGAATATTATTAAACAACATGGTGCAAATGAATAGTTACCGGGTTATTGAAGAGTATTGTTTGTAAAATCTTATCCTTGGGTCAATTCAAATTTTATGAAGATTAGAATCCACAATTATTATTCTATTCTATTCACTTTTGAATATTATTAAAACAAAATGGCTACATTATTTGGCCATTAAGAAAGGCGGGGATTGAGTTGCTCACCTTGGCAACAACGTTTTTGCATTAGGGTGGACTATATGGTGCATTCAAATAAGCAATATTCTTTTGTAGTTGTGTGTAACAACTATACAATGTTGAACAAACAACTATGTATGGTGATGTTTTATAAACATGTTGAAAAATGTCCCATATAGTGTTTATTCTAGTGGTACTTTTTGCAAGATGGAAATTGCATAGTAGGCTATATATTATTTTGTGTTGCTCAAATCTACTACCATGAAGGTTATAGAGGTGAAAAAACACTTAATAGCCCATAATCTATGCCTTTGATAAGGTAAATGCCTCGAGCATCCCAATACCTAACCGCTTGCGGCAAATAATCGTATTGAAGGCATCTTCACTATCACTTTTGAGAGGAGAATAAACATCGTTAGCACCTTTGACATAGTACAACCTGATAATGAGAACATGCTACTTAAAAGGCGCCACTTTTGTTCTTCACTTTGTACAAGTGTGTATATATATGAATTTGAGATCTAATACGCCAAAGTAGTAACATGATCACTTGCCATTGAAAACATAATGTGGATAAGTGATCCCTTGATGTATGGATGTAACCTGTTCATTTGCTATAGAGGATATATATGTGATCCCTTGATGTATAGATATTTTGTTATCATACATGCAAATGACTTAAAATCCTTGTAGGTCTTCTTGTTCCAATTTCATACTCATCTCGTACTCATCTACATGTGAAAAAAAAAATCTTTCAGGCCAATACATCATCATCAAAGGTCTCAAAAAAAAAAAAAAAGGAAATAATTTCTTTTGTCTCGTAAACAAAGATCTTGCAATATAAAAAATCCTTTGTAGGTCTTCTTGTTCCAATTTCATACTCATCTAGTACTCATCTGTGTGAAAAAAATCTTTTCGTGTCAATATATCATCAAAGGTCCAAAAAAAAAATAAAAAGAAATAATTTTCTTGCCTGCAAACAAAGATCTTGCAATATAAAACATGTCATAAGTTCCAATTCATAGGCTAACTAAGGATCCAACTCCAATCAACTCCCTAAGCCCCAGAACCAAGACGTGCGTGTGCTCAATATGTTTAATTGAATATGTTTAAAACATGCCTGAGCCAGAGCCAAAGACAAAGTTAGCACTGGAGCATGTGATGTATCACCAAGATCCGAATTGAAGCATCAAGCTTACCTCAAATAAAGTTTGAAACAAAAACAAATAATGAAGTATACATGCTTTGACCACGTGCTTTCGAACACTTGGCATGAGATTGCATATTGTCACTTAATGTTTTCGACTCAAGGAAGACCTTCGACTTTGAAGCTACAACAACACCATCACCGCCATGTGAGGTGGTCTAACAACAATATTCCCGTGGAGTGTCCGCACAATAAAGCTTTCCACCAAATCGAGGAGAATGGCATGACCCTTTGTTGCTACATCTTCTCCACCACCAATGGTTACAGAAAATCGCTATTCCCTGCAAACCCGCCAGCCATGTAACGCTAAGGGCCGTGAGAAGTGAATGTATATGCTTGAATATATATGCTAAAATAAGCATTTTATTCTCACAACGCAAACTATCCGATGCACCATGTCCAAACACCGCAAGACAAAAAATGAATTAAGAGATGAAAATAGCCACTGGGCTTTGGCGCTTTTAAAATGCCAAACAACACCATGGCACGGGAGCGCAGGCCTTTTGCGCATAGCCGCAATACGCCTTCGGTTCTTCGAGTACGATCGAGCAGCAAAGCCCGCCTGACGCTCAGGTGTTGGGCCTCGAAGCCGCCTTACCGTGAGCCCAAGTCTGTGGGCTGCGGGCAGCCATCTATAGACAGGCCAGGATCTCCCTACCGAGGTTCATAGTCAGCCGCAACAAGCAGTGGTGCAGAGATGGCCAAGCGCCAGCAGGCCCCCCGCAAGAGCCGCGGGCTCCCACTTCACATGGTCGAGGACGCCTGCACCGGGCTACTCCCCGCAATGTACTTCCACGCCGCAGCCAGACCACGACCGCGTTCTCCGCACTCGCCACCCCACGCCATCTCGCCCACCACCACCACCACCCCAAAGACAGCCCCCGCCTTCACCTTTGACCCGTTGTGCCTGAACTCCAAGAGCGCAGACAAGAGAGGCCAATAACTGTAGTCCGAGGCATGCCAAGAGGAGGGGGAGAGTCTTCTCGCAACATCCAACACACATTCCCCTCGGGACGGGATGACATTCCTAAGAAGTCTATTCCCCGAAAGCAGCCCGCCATGGGCTCAACGCCTGGTCGCGGATCAGATTGTCATATTCATGGCGCGGATGCGCAGTGCGTGATGCCATATTACGCCGCGCCGTGGCAAGATGTCGAAGGGGACATCCCCGTGACGCGGGACCTGACCTCACACCGGGACAACAGAGGCACGCATTGTGAGCTTGTCGTGGTCGAGGCATTCGCCACCAAGGGGTGCCGCAGATTGGTTCGGGGGCAGGATGCACATTTTTCCGCCACCAAGCATCGCGTTGTAAACCGCAGCCCCAACCGCACTGAGCGAGGCCCCGCTTCGCTTCTCCTACCACGCCCCCTCCTCCTCGCCTCCTACTCGCTTTCCCTCACAGCCCACGCCCTCACCATAATGTTGCAGCTCCATCTACTTCTCCTCAAATCACTTCTCGTCACTCCCCGTGACTCAGGTTGCATACCACGACTCCTTGACAAATAGGAATTGTGCCTCGGGTGGTCTCATGGAATTGTCGAGGTTTCCCTTGGTAGAAGGGGGACAGCCTCAACTCCGCGGGCAGCCGATATGGATTCATCTTTTCATGGAGACATGGAGCATGTCAAGCACAGCTACCTGATCCGCCGGGTTACCAACATTTCTGGCCTTCAATAATTGCATTGTGATGAGGGTCATGGTGGGGTTGTTTGCTACCACCGGACAACTTTGGTACATTCGGGTTACCCTCCAAAGATGTGACAGTAACAACCGTAATTTGTGGTTCGTGGTACATAATACTGGCAACCCTCTTTTTTCGGCCGCCTCGTTATTTCCCTCACGCCAGAGCACCTTCTATCGCAGTTAATTCGATGCGGATAGGATGGACCCTTATGTCGATCTATATGATGACATACGCCAAAGACAAAACAGCTTGGGTAGGGTCGCCCTTCTTGGGGATTTCCCAATGCACGACGTGGAGAGCAGCCCTATGAGACTTGACCCCTCGGGCTACCCATGTGTCCCAGCCTACGCCCCGCAGAGGCAACCCGCCACGAGGATCAGATGACAAAGGGTGTCACTGGGCTGGCATGCACGCTGTTCTCGCTATGTGGCATTTTTGACTTGATAATTTGCAATGGCCTGTCACAAAGGTCCGGCCAAGTGCACATGCGCATTGTGACAATCGTGGGGAGGGGCCCCAGTGTGGTCGCATGTAACTTGTAGTCGCAGAAGATATGCATCCCATCACTATTTCGGTGGCACCGACAATGGGATGAGGAGGCTCACTGCATCACCTCCCACTTTATTTGGGATGGTTTGCAAGCCGCCAGAACCCCCACTATGCCAGCCCCTCGCCATCCCTGGGCCATGGCTCAGATTATGAGCGTGCGTGATTGTGTGCTTGGCGACCCCCAAGGCCGCCGCTCAGTGACAAGAACATTTCCGTAACTGGCGGTTTGATTCGTGGGAGGAAGAACGTAAATGCCATCCCGATACATTCTAGATCCGTGTACCATTACAGTGCCAATTTTCTACACAAGACCACACCCATCTCAAGGAGACAAGGCGCTGTACCTGCCGTGCATCGTGGGGAGATGTTCGCCCGGCTGACACTCATCCTCAACCTTTGGCCAGAGTGTTCAAGGCCAGCCCAGCCTACAGGGGACATCACACCCGGCAAGGGGAACAAGATTTGCAGCAGCTCTATGACCCACTAGGGACGCCAGACGCCCACAATTCCCCCACAGGATGGCCCCCCATTGGTTCGCGAGGAGGATGTTGTGAGGGCCCCGGCAATGGTCGGTTAATGGGAAGCGCAACCGACCTCGGCGGTATGGAGGCCTGTTAATTAAATGGCAGGGCGTACCGCCGGGTGCCGATCCCACTACCCCTGCTCAACCAGCATTGCAGAAGGTTTCCGACAATGGACCACGCTGTGGTTGTCCCTATTCACAGCGGCACCCACACCGTCGCCAATTACCGGGCGATCATGGTCGCTTAGTATTTGCTAAAAACCTATCGGCATTCTCAGCAAAGAGTTGACTCCACAAGCAGAGGGCAAGCATGTGCGAGCCCTCACACAAGCGTGCTTTAGACCGCCATCAACCATTGACCATATCTTTACATCAGCGGGCATCCGGATTAAAGATACCGGAACCATCGGCAGACTTGTATTGTCAGCTTTTGTGGACTTCAAGGAAGGCTTTTGATACGGTCCCCGAGAAAAGCTATATTAGGGGATAATAATGGGCTGCCGCTGCCTGTGCAGAATGCCATATAAAGCACAATTTCATTAAAATGAGAAATTTCGTGATTCCAATTAGGAACGAAAATCCTTTTTAGTCCATTTTATGCCGATTTTTTGAGCAATTATAGCGCCATTTAGAAAAAAAATGCATCTAAAGTGCCATTTATTGGCACCATTAAAAATACTAACAGTGCATATAATGAAGCTAAAGAAACATGACATCACAAAATTAGTTAAAATTTCCAAATTCATAGTTTTGCATATCAAAAAATTTGCCACAACAGGCAAGAACTCGGAAGAGAGAGTCTGTTTACAAAAATATTATTGTACAATTTACATTATAATCACACAAAAATCGTGGCTCGTCGATCGTGATCGGGTTCCACAAGATCAGTTTCAGTTCGCGTGATCGCCATGGCTAGAAGAAGCACCCATAGGATCTCCTTGAAAGCTCTTGAACGCTGTGGCAGTGAAATTGGGATCATCAAGAATGTCCAGATTGAATTGTGTATTCTTGATCACATCATAGTCCACATCGGGTGGAGCTTCAGGCATCTCTGGATTTGGTGGATCTACAGCTTCTTCAACAATAGCACCTTTGTCTCCGTCACAGAACTGAACATGATAGGATTCAGAGGGCGGTCAAGCCTACCAAGGCAAGAGGCCGCTTTAACCGGTCACTTTCAACACAATGCAAAAATCTCTTATTTATCAATGAAGCTCCGCCAAACGAACCGGAGAAGTAATCAAACACTCCTGCTCCCCGGCAGCACCATTTTCTGCGACGAGGTAGAAGCATGTGGCAGGGCCCGCCTGGTTTCTCATGATTATAGTCAGCATTCGGACCCACATTGCGAGAGCTTCCCGCCATAGCCTCACGATCTCCCCGTCAGCGTCTTCTTCATTAGGTACCGGAACTGGTGGCAGTTCTTGAGGATGATCGCAAACGGAATCTGGTGGTCAATTTCATCGAGTAGGGATCACCGGGCCAAGAGTGCATGGGGCTCCCTAACCCCTCGCGGGGCGCGGATTCTTGTATTCGGCCCTCATACATGTTAATAAAACTCGATCCGGGAATCCAGATTATCCAACACGATGAAATAAAAAGTTATGCTCGCCTTGCTAAGCACACATCCAAAGAATCACCGGGTGGTGTTCTTTTTGTATCAAAAAAGTTAGATAGTGTGGTTTTGTCCCACATTGAGTTATGCCTCTAGTGTCCGTGACTATCAAGGATGCCGGTATGTGAGTGCAAACAACTTGCCCCTGCCGCCGGGTTAGTTCAACCTCGCGAACGGAAGTCTTCAAGATCCTCTCCGCAAGACAAAGATTTGGCGATAAATCTTGCCAAGGCAAGTGGCACGCTATCAAACTCCTTCCTTGGTCACTCCAACTTCAACCCACTTACTATGCAAGGTGGCCATGGAAATCAAGTCGGTATCCTCGGCTCGCCACGCTAGCAAGACGGGAGATCGAAGGATGTGAACTTCTTCGAAAATTATCCTTCACATATTCAAAAATCTCCTTCTTTAAGAACGATATAGATCGTAGTGTCTTTGCCCCTTGTCTTGAAGAATTGCTTACCAGATAATCGTGGCAGACCTTCACGTAGGTCTTTCCATCCAAAGACTTCCCCGAACAAAATTCGACAGCCTTCATAGTCCAGACCCTCATGCACCTCGTAGGTCCGATCGGAAGTCACACTCTTTTGCCTGGGAAGCATAGTAATAGTTTGTCCTTTTATTATCCTGTTAACTTGCAAGATTTCCCAAGTTCCATAGGGACATGAATAGTTGAAAAATATCCTCCGCATGAAGACCCACCGGGTTGAAATCTTTCTCGGTTGCTTACCACGCATGGTAACTTCACCAAAGCCGCATAACCGGAAACAAGAAGAAGTTAGTCTTGAATGCAATGATTATGAAATGGCGCCGCGGGCACCATTTTAGAGGAAATGGCTCGGCTTATTTCATGAGGAAATGGCGCCACGTCGCCATTTGCTAATCTTGCAGAAAATAAAAACACGATGTACCTTGTATGGTTCTGAGCGTGATTGCCCGCATCCCGATGGATCAGGCTTCCCGCAAAGAGCATATTGTTGCCGCAGGTGGGTTATTTTATCAATGTAAGGTTCCTTGAAGATAGTCTTGGCAGCGATATCATTGACTTCACAACTGAGCTGCAGGCATTCTTGCTCGTTGACTGTGCCAGATAAGACTCGGCAATTCCGTTCAAGATAAATCTTTGACATTTGCTCTTGGGACTTTGCTGTGCCGAGTCTTCTACAAACAAGCTGAGCAGCCATAACTGAGTGATTGCCATTTACTATATAATAGTGCATCCCCATGAGGTCATCCTCAGTTTTCCAAGGCTGCAGTTTCCTTGTGAGGGGATTGAATGGAATCACATCCGCAGGAGTAGACACCGGATGTGGGTCTCTTTGAAAGGATTCCACTAAGGTCTTCACGTGCTCCATATTTCTTGGCCTAGATGTCAGATTTGCAGGCCCTTGAACTAGGCTGAACACGTTTATTCGTTTTATAAATGTGATGCCCAGAGGAAAAAGATGGCGGTGGTCAAAGATCTTCTGTAACGTGTTCTCTGCCGTCTTCTCCTCTTCTGATCTTTCCACCTTAAGATTTGAAGGCACCTCGAGCAAGTGCTGAGCTATTCTTAATGTAAGCTTACGCTCTGGCTTCTGAATGGTGACCCTTTTGGCCGGTGTGCCTGCAGAATCCTGGATATGTGATGGGCTTGGAGGAACTTCACCACCACTTCTCGCCTCCTCGTCGCTCCTCTCCCGTCTTGGACTTCCAGCAGGACTAGGAGTACGAGTCTCTCTCCTTTGTTTTTTAGGTGTTCTCTCCTTCTCAGAGGTCTCTAGCCTGTGCTTCTTCTTCTTCTTCTTTTTCCCTTCCATTTCCTCTGGCTCCCCGTGCTTTCCCTCCTTTTTTCCCCGCCTTTCCTTCCTTACGCCCTTTCTTCCCCTTTCCTTGTCTTTCTTTTCCTTCTCTTTCTTTTCCTTCTTTTCCTTCTTATCTTTCTTTTCCCTCTTTTCTTTCTTTTCCTTCTCGGATCTTAAGTGATCCTTTCTCTTAACTTTCCCTTGCCAGCCTTTCCTTCCTCGGGGTTTTCTGGCCAGCATCCTCGATTGCGGATGAGGAGTCTTTTTTTTCGTTTTGCAACTACCTCCTTAGTTTGTCTTGTCTTCTTCCCCTTCTAACTGTTTTTAGCCGGGCCGTGTCCACAATGGCGAGTAGTTTCTGGGCACGGGCTAATGCCTTGACAACGAATGAGGCGAAGTTTTAAATTCGTTCATACGATTGCGAAGAATCATAAAGCCTCTCAAGATTTCTTGTGGACCACGGATGTCGGCTTCTTCAAATTTGTTGTATGATGGCGGCCTTGACCTTGCTTCTTATTTGAACCAGCTACATTTGCAATACTAGAAGACATTACAGTGGGATCATAAAACTTCCAGTCCACATAGTAGACAATTATTCTCTGCTGCATAGTATCCTCACAGACCACCCGGATCCAATCATCGCGACCGCTCTTGGTAACCATCTTCATGTGGACCAAGATACCCGGCTGGTAAATTCCGGCTGATTCAGGGGCTGTCTCCTTTATAAGCAGGCAGAGCTCTCTTCTGCAGTCTCCTTTCAAGCCTGTAGCAGTAGAGGGGCTCACCCGCATTATTTCCATGCACCAGTTCCTGTCTGTCAGCATGATAGTCTGGTCGGATTGAAATTGTGTTTCCGGACGTAACATAGCTGCAACAAAGAGGCATCAGTAACAAAGAGGCATCAATAACTCTGGTTGGAACAAGCAAGCAGACCAGTCGACTATGCAAATGGCGCCATGGCGCCATTTGCATCAGTTCAGTGCATAAGCACATGGAAGCAGTTCGAATGCATTTCCCTGCGTTTGGTCGCAGAGGCCTCCACCCAGTCCGAGCCACTCCCCTTCGCAATATTCTCGGATGATGGTTCGAAGGAGAGTGGCTCTGACTGGGTAGAGGCACCTGCGAATCGTAGGAGAGTGCAATACAGAACGCAACACAATGAGAAGCAAGCTACCAAGCAAATGGCGCGATGGCGCCATTTGGTCGGTAGATTGGTTCTTATTGCTGATACATATGTGAATGCTTCCATAACCAGACGACTAGGCAAATGGCGCCATGGTGCCATTTGAATCCCAGTTCAGTGCATAAGCACATGGAAGCAGTTCGAATGCATTTCCCTGCGTTTGGTTGCATGTGCCTCCACCCAGTCGGAGCCCCTCCCCTTCGCAATATTCAAGGAAGATGGTTCGAAGGAGAGTGGCTCTAACTGGGTCGAGGCACCTGCGACTCGTAGGAGAGTGCACTACAGAACGCAACACAAAGAGAAGCAATAGATATGCGAATGCTTCCATTAGTGTTTATGGACTGGACTCAGATACAAATGGCGCCATGGCGCCATTTGCCAACAACAAGACCCTAATGTAAGCAAATAGACATCAAATGGCGCCATGGCGCTATTTGCCGACAACAAGACCCTAATGTAAGCAAATAGACATCAAATGGTGCCATGGCGCCATTTGGCAACAACAAGACCCTAAAGTAAGCTAATAGGCATCCTAAAGTAAGCTAATAGACTCCTAAAGTAAGCTCGGGCATCCAAATGGCGCCATGGCGCCATTTGTCAACTATAAGACCCTAAAGTGGCTACCAGGCATCTAAATGGCGCGGTGGCGCCATTTGCCAACAACAAGACCGAAGAGTAAGCTAAGACATCGAAATGGCGTGGTGGCGCCATTTAGATCAAACAAAAATGCAAGTAGATGACATACCTGTGCCTTGCGGTGCGCTAGCCGCTGTCTCCACTATTCTGAGGAGCTCCAAAATTGTCGATTTCCATTTCGAGCGCCTTGAATTTGGTCCGGAAACTGGTGTGTAGCTTGATGGGGTGAGGCGCTGAACTGTGGGGAAATGGCGCCAGAAAACACTGAAAACAGAGGCCGAAAAAGGCTTGCTCGAGGCGCTGGGCACTAGGCGCTGGCGAGTAGGTGCTGGGCGCTGGTGGCTAAGGTCGAGGCGCTGAGAGCTGGAATCGAAAACGAAAAAAAACAAATGAGGTGCTCCAGAAAAACAATGAGGCATAACTAACTTTGGCCGCTGGCTGTCTGCTGTACCACAGGCGGCCAACTAGGGCCCGTGGCTGTCCAGGCGCCCATGCCCGTGGCGGTCCAGCCGCCCATGCCCGCCCATGCCCGTGGCGGTCCAGGCGCCCATGCCCGCCCATGCACGTGGCGGTCCAGGCGCCCATGCCCGCCCAAATTTGAATTTTCAAATTCGAATATTTCCCGCCCTAACGCCTGCCCGCCCAAATTTGAACATAAAATTCAAAAATCCCGCCCGTAATTTAAAACTTGCCACCTGTGCAATTAATATAAAATTCAAAAATTCACCAGAATTGAAATTTGATCACAATTGTCCAAATTTGAATCGTCCGCTTTTAAAATTGTACTTTGCATTTAAAGCTCCCTCTTTGTCGCCGTTTCTCCCTCTTAAAGTTTTACCATGGCACGACGCGACGTTTTGCGGCACGCATTCAGTGCTTTTGAAACCGGCCGCTTTTCAAATACCGCCGCCGATATAAGCGCGCTTTTTCTCAGCGCTTAGGCAGAAACTTTGCAAGGCGATGCGTTGTCAGCGCTTTGCCTTGGCGCCACAGAAATCCTGTGTCATTCTTGGCGCCGCTTCTTCATAATTCATCTCATTGGGATCAGCTTGTTTTTCCCCTGCTCCATCTATCGCTCCAAGACATACCACTATGGATCTATCTTATATCAAGTAAGTCCACTATTTCTGGTAGGAATTATGTTCTATTGCTGCCATGTGTATAGCGTGTTCAAATGCTGACATTCATACTGCTAGGACACTAACCCATGTTATGCATGCCTGCTCTTATTGACACATATACAGCAATGGGAGCAAGAATGCATAACATAGGCACCTCGTGTAGATTTTGTGATGGAGCTAAGCCAAATCGCCCCATGGCACCCACTTGGATCAAATGGCGCCAGGGCGCCATTCTGTTCCAAATACACCACTAAAATGGTGTGTGGGTCTAAATGGCGCCATAGCGCCATTCGGTTGAAAATGGTGCACGGTCGAAATGGTGTAAATTTGGAGCCAAATGGAGCCATGGCGCCATTTGGTCGAAATGGTGCACATGGATCAAATGGCGCCATTTGTTCTAAATTCACACCTATGAATGTGCCATAGGTGTGAATTTGGAACAAATGGCGCGATGGCGCCATTTGTTCCAAGTGTTCACCGTTTCAACCAAATGGCGCCATGGCGCCATTTAGCTCCAAATTTAGACCAAAATTTATTCTTTTGTACTAAATGACGCCATTTTTGCTTGTTTATTGCTCATTTTTCGTCTAATTTATATGTTCTAAAAAGTGTCGCCTTGCTTGATTGAAACAGGTTCAATTTTCCCCTGTACAACCTATTCGTCGGAAGGACAATTGTTGCCCGGGGCTATATTTTGAATAGAACCACTCTTCATGGGAAGGAAGTAGATCCTTTAAATGTAGCAATTGAGGTCACGGAGTCCGTGATCCCATCGACGGAGTTTTAGGCCCCCTGCGAGGGGCGTGATAACATTGGTGAAGCAAGAGGCACATTCATTCAAAGGGGCCTAAGAGGGATGTAAAACATGTTGAGTGCCCCTCAAGTGAAGATAACGCCTTGAGATCCTCAATTTGCCCTCTTCGGAAGAGGATTCATCTAGTAGTCCACCATCTGCCAAGAGCCTCACGGACATCGGGTTTCATCGCTTCACCGTGGTGAACCAAGCAACACAAAGAACAAATGAAGAAGACGAGATAGTAGAGGAGATTGGAGGTCATGAGAATCTAGCTGCCCGCCTTGGTCTCGTGTTGTTTAAGCCCTCAAGATGAGACAGTCTACTACTCCAGAACAGATCTACTAGGTTTGCCATGCTACATTCTTCACTCCTGCATTGGATCTAAATATTCGGAGGCGAATATAGTCTTTAGTGATCCTCAGGATGCTATAGACGATGAGTTCTTGGGTGTATCAAAGGTCGGGCTTTCAGTGAGTAACATAATAGATCCAACGGGAAACCAAAATATCAGGTCATGTCATGCTTGTGCTGAGAGGCCTCTAGCTAATAGTCTAGTAACTTGGGAGACCCATGATGTTTTGCTTCATGATGGTAGGACAGTTTCACAACATTTACAAGCTCGAAGCCGCCTCGAACAGGGATGACTTAGAAGTTGAGTGCTTGGAAGCTGATGTTGAGAAGCAATTCAAGAGGAAAAGGAAATATACATATGTGAAGAGGGTCAGGAGGGAACCAAAGGGGGATAGCAAGGAGGAGAGGATGTGCGCTTCCAAGTCAATCAAGAGTGCTCTAAAATCAACATGCTGCAAGGACGAATGTGTCAAAAAACTGAGCCGAGAGCATGTGCCTTAAGAAAAGAATTTTATTCTCAATCAAGCAGTGCCAGGATTACGCTTGTTTTTGATGTGTTGAGTGTAACTTATACAGGGCAGTCGGAGGCGAAAGTAGTGGTCTCTGGAGTGGAGTGCTGTCAATTCGCATGGCGCGTGGCTTTAGGAGTTGCTCAATCTACGTTTTATAGTTGGAGGAAGAGGTTAGAGTTAGGTGGAAAATGGGCGGAGCATGGTAATACAGGCTCTAAGAAGCCTAGATCTGTGACACTAGCTACAGAAAGTGTGCTTGATACCTCCATTAGTGAGAATGCGGAGAGCATTCCACATAGAAGCAACAAAGGAAAGGATGATATAAGGGAGAATGTTCGCAAACTTCCTTCCATCCTTAATAAGAAGAGCATACATAAGGAAATGGGTGCCGTGGTGGAAGAATTGACAGGAAAGAGTGTAACCTTGCCCTCTTTTTACAATATTTGGAAGAAAGAGTTTCCAGACGTCAGCATAGCCAAAAATACAGCATTCTCCAAGTGTAACATATGTGTAGTCATCAAGCAGAAATTGGAAAGAACAAAAGATACAAGGGAGAGGCGCAACCTTTCAATTCAACGGCGGGCACATATGTTGGAACAACGTCCTCAGAGGAGTCAATATTGGCATTGGCGTGCATTATCACATCGTTCGCCAGAAAGTCACCTTTGCATAATACATGATAAGATGGATCAGGTCAAAACACTCACACCAAGAAGTCATCATCTCGCGAAGTTTGTTTGGAGAGGAGATCGCTTGAAGAGCAGCTTGACAGGAGCATTGACACATGGTCATGGTGGACGGGCTTATGGCCATTTCTCTCTTGATCTTTGGAAGGATGACTCAAACTTTCATGTTGGATCACTTTCTAGGATCCTACACTATCTTGAGTTGCCGAAAGAAGACAAGTGTGGTGATCTGTGTGGAAGCAGAACTACAGATTGCAAATTGATGCAAGCCCTAAAAGATACTCGACCACTGCAGCATAAGCTAGCGCAGACACAAGAGAAGATGCCTTCATCTTCTAGTGCCTACTTAGAAGGCTTCAATCCTCTTCCTTGAAATCTCTACTTACAGTTGGATAATGCATCGGGTCAAATAAAAATAGATATGTGTTCTCCTACCTCTCTTATTTGACATGGCTTAAGGTATTCGATGAGATTCAGGTTGGCTTCATGATGGTTGGGCACACTCATGACGATATTGATGCATTGTTTGGGAACTTTTCGACGTTAATGAGTTCATCGGATGCTCTAACTTTGCCTCGAAGTTAGTTTTTACTTGTTTAGCAAGTGCAATGCAAAGTCTCCCTCGCTCCATATTTTGTGGATGAAGTTCCAGATTGGAAAGGCTTTGTCAAGGGATATATCCCCGATAAGGGCCAACGTCTAATGTGCCATACCACCCATTGCTATTCGATTTAAAATAGATGGGAAATGGCCCATTATGCAATATAAGATGCGGCCAACCCATAGAGTGGATTCGGAAAAGGAATAAGAATGTGGAAGGAGGATGAAAATGGTGAGCCAACGTTATCAACGGGGGGTGCCTAAAATATCCCTCCAAGGAAGATATTGAAAGATCTCCCCGGCCCGCGCAGACAAAGATCGCAAGTACATAGCATTATGGAATTCCTTCGCAAAAATCAAGAAGGTAGTGTGTTTGCACGACAAAGACAAAGCAATTATGGATTTACCGAACGAGATTCTTTTGTGTTTGGAAGATGTATCTCCGGGCGACCTCAAAATGATAACTTTTTGGTTGCGTACAAGGAAAGAACCTCTACAAGCTGCATTTACTCCAGAGGTCGATGAAGCCGCTGTGCTTGTAAGACCTTTGCCTCACGTATTGTGGGCCGCCAGATGGGCGCCCGGTGTTACCTATGGATGAGTTCGATCCTCATGCACATGTTACTTAAAGGTATGTTCGTTAAGTCCGACTGAGATCGATGAAACTCCAACATGGTTGGGCTTTTACGTAAGAAGATGCCATCCTAGATCCAGAGTCTACCAATTATGGTCACATTTATGTATCATGGTGGATGCCTGTTGGTCGTGACTATACAGGTTGCTTAACTAAACGTTGGCGACCCAATCCATCAGATCCATCAAGGTATGAGAAGTTAGATGCCATACATTATGCATGGGATGCAAATGGAAAAAGACCGAAGACTGTTCAGATTCCAAAATACATTGTTGACATGTGGGGGGACATAGCATTAGCTAAAAGCTCTCAATCTCAGTCATGTTCTTGATAATCATGTATGTAATTTCTTTTGCTATAATATTTAAGCATTTTGGACAATTAATACCCAGTTGATACATCAATTAGCTTTCATTATGCTTTTTTTTTTTTTTTTTTTTTTTTTGTAGGCAAGCTTTTTTAATTTTCTATTGATAGCAAAAACAGGGTACATGACCTTATTGGAATGGGCTCCACAATAGGCCAGATAAAACATTCTCATCCAATGGTCTACCAGATATCTCAATGAAGCTTGTCAGTCCAAGATTAGAAGTCCAAGAACAAGTATCATTCTTTTCAGCTGAAAAAAAGGCAGAGATCACTTTACGATCTGAAGTCGTAGCCATCTGAAGCTCACCATCCCAAGATGCAAGCAGTTGAAGAGCATCTGATAGCAAATATCATTCTGCGCGTTAACTAGGCCTAGAATATTATCCTGCTCTGCTGTACTACAAGTGGCTATACCTCTATTCCATTTTTGTACTAAGGGGATGGATGCCCTTTCTTCTAGCAAATACAGGGATATCGACAAGCCTGCCCTGAAGGGGTGTCCACTCGCTCTCAAATGCCTTTTCACCTACCAAAGATATACTTCAACCTCAATATGTTGGCTCACACGTAAATCCGAGGTTCAGTTCCCTCGTAAACACAAGAAGCATGGCTTAATGAGTTGAGCAATCGTTAACAAAGCACGGTCTCCCCGCCCAATGCTTCCATCATTTAGTTCCCCTTGATCCAAGCTGTCCATCATAAATATCTGCCCTTAAATCCTAATCTCCCCCCAGCTGGGAAGGGGAAAAGACTTAGTTTTCTACCCAAAGGCAGTCCTGCCTATTAACTCAGAAACCATAGCTACAAAGAACAGATGAGGAGCTTGAAAACTCTGAGCCAAGTAGCTGCAAAGTGAGTGCGCCTTCCTATGATGCGGTGAGTGCAACAACAGCCCCGACATCGTTGCTTCCACCTACCCTTCAGCCCTAACCCTTTGCAGAAAGGTTGAGAAAACCAGACGAGCTTACCTCTAGGACGACCCACAGCTAGGCCTCAGGAACTTCCAGAAACAAGCGGGCTTCAGATGATTTCTAGTCTCAAAGAACTTGTGCCAACAGGAGACATGTACAAGATCAAAAAGCCCGGCCACCAGAGCTCAAGCCCACAAACTGAGACTGGAAAACAAATCAAGAGGGGACTAGCAACGAGCCCGGCCGCCAGCCCCTTCCACCTCGAACTCCGGTGATCTCGCGAAAATGGGGGGCCGCCACAAAGGGCTGCCCCTAAGCCACTTTCGAACCCCTAATCGTCATTTTCATATGTACATTATTTCCCCAGCTTTCATTATGCTTATACTACATCCTTACATCTTTTATATCTGATGCACGCATTATTAATGGCAAACATATAATTTAGATGCACATATTATTGATGGCATTATAGAGTCGATGATTCACTCATCTTCAATCCCTGCTAACGTGATCCCATTCAGCTCGTAGGCATGGCGCTCAGGAAGCCAAAGAAGATGGATCACAACACGAGTAAGGCCGGGGCAATGACACTCACGACCACTAGCTTTGGATTCTAAGTAAGGATCCAGCTTAACACCTTTATATATGCACTGAACAATATCATTGTAGCTCATGGAGCAAATAATGGTCTCAAACCGATCTTCATAAATATTATAAGCCATGGTAGATGAATGACTTCTACCACCGAATGGAGCTGCTTTTATAGTCGTTGCAGAATTATTGGTATAATACTTCAGCATTATTGGTATTATATGTCAGCATTATTGGTATTATACGTCAGCATTATTGGTATTATACTTCAACATTATTGGTATTATACTTCAACATTATTGGATTCGTCGCTATAAATTCTTTCACCTTGCTTTCACTTCTCACTTTTCACCTTGCTACTTGATCTTGATCCTTGCTTCTTGCTCCTTCATCTTCCTTGTTCCTTGATCTTCTTGCTACTTGATCTTCCTTGTTCCTTGATCTTCTTGCTACTTGATCTTCCTTGTTCATTGCTTCTTGCTACTTGATCTTGTGAGCTAAATAAACCCCAAGCCCAGATCAAGGCAATGCAGTGCATGAGTTATCACACAAATGGCAAGGTTCAAAGAACGAGGTTTGATGAACTGATACTTGGAAGACGACGAGTTAGATTGCAACCGACACCATAGCATTAATATTCATATAAGCCTTAAGGTATTGAAATCGAAATATTTAGTAATATTCACCTTATTAGCAAAATTTAATAATGTAATAGGGAATCTACGCCGAGGAATTTCCGAGGCGGCGCACGAGCGGCGGAGCCGCGAGTGCTCCGCCGAGGCTGGTGGCTCCGCCGAGGAATATTCTGAGGGGGATACCTGAGGACAGTAGATTCCCTTACGTAATGCACACCTGGCAGATTACGAACAGGAAAAATATGCTGAACAGAGAAACTGGAACGGCTATGGCACAAATTTTCCCTTCAATGGCTATGCCTGAGGAAACTGGGCTGTCAGAGCTTTGATTTGGAGGCCGGAATGACATCTCTGCTCTAGATCTATGCTTCTATCATGGCCGAAATGCTTCTTTCATCCCCATCGGAGCTTTCGATGCATGCACAACAGAGAAAAATGCAGGAACATAAGGGCATGAAACGTCACAGAAAAGAAACAAAACTCACAGAAAAGAAACAAAACTTACTAAATGAAGAGATCTCCGAAACAAAGAGATCTCCGGCTATTCTGGCTCTCTGGCTTTCCTCAATGAATTTGCTCCGCTTCAAGCTATTTCGGCTAGATCTGTCGCTATTCCGACTAGATCTCTGGCTATTCATGGAGAGGCTATTCATGAAGAAGCTATTCCGGCTAGATCTCTGACTATTCACGCTGCTCTCCTTCAAACATCCGGCAGCAGCGCTTCAGACGAAGAGATTTGAAGGAAGGTCGCCAGAAGATTTGAAGGTCAGTTGCTCCTCCATAGTTCGCCATAGCCACAAAATATTGGCGGCGCCGCTATACACAGGCGGAGAGAGAATTGCGCGGGGTAAAATATGCAGAAAAAGGCAGTAATTCTGCCTAGGTGTGCATTACGATTAGGTTTTCACTTGAAGCACAACAAAAAATAATCAATATATTTACGGCAGTACATGAATTCGAACTTATGAACAATTAATTCCCAATCAATGGCTTATCCAATTTTAATACTTTTTGCACTAATATGAATCTATCCATTTTTAACATTTTTACTTCTTTTTATTTTATTTTATTTTTTCTTCTTTCCTCCTTCTCTGCGTGCGACGGCCGGGTAGGTATGGTGCAACGAAGGCAGATCAGGGCTATGGCAACGTCGTTAGGGCATGCAGAATTGAATCCCTCCTGGGTTTTTTGCAGGCTCGGGTGCAGTATTCGACAGGGCAGATGGATATGGCCAGAGGAAAAAAACAGGATTATGGCAAAGAATAGGTCTACTTGGCTATGGCCTGGCCTTATCGGCTCCTCCTCAAATCGTGATTTAGATTTCACTTTCCCTCAGCAAATCATGAAGAGTCCCAAGAATAGGTGGAATTTTTCTCCAAACCGGTTGGGGTTGCCGGACTCACTAATTTGTTCCTTGTTATTGATTTCTAGCAGAATAACAAGTTGGATCTTAAGATTCAGAGCTGGATCCTCAGAAGAATTAACACTGATTCCTTTTGTTCCGGGGAACTGACGGAATAGTTATACATGCTAATGTCTTTGTTTCAGTCTGTTATTTTTCCACACGTTTACATCACAGAATCTATTTCTTTGTTTTAATCCTAAACAGAGAATAAGTTAACATCAAGCTTTGCTTAATGGACACTTGCCTCACACCAATAGCACTCAGGACCACGAGACACACTCCAACGCCCTTGCAGTTGGATTCTCCAACGCCAAATGCCTAAATTTCTTCGTTAACGCAGCTTTTGGGCATCAATTTCCACTTCACATTATTCCCCCTTAAATGAATTCGACGTCCCGACGAATATAATAATAAAAGCCTATTTTGAACTTGCTGGGATGGAGAAAATGGCCAGCAATACGGGAAATGAAAAAACAACAGTAAAGAAAACAATGGTCATGGTTGGTAAGCCAACTAAAAACAGATGAACATGAAACGAGGTTTGATAAACTGAGAAGAGTTAGGTTGCAACCGACACCATAGCATTAATATTCATATATATTGAAATCGAAATATTTAGTAATATTCAAATAATGGTTAGGTTTTCACTTAAAGCACAACAAAAAATAACCCATATATTTATGGCAGTACATGAATTCGAACTTATGAACAATTAATTCCCAATCAATGGCTTATCCAAAACGCTATGCACAATTTTGATACTTTTTATCCTAATATGAATGTATCCATTCTTAATGTTTTTACTTCTTTTTATTTTATTTTATTTTTTCTTCTTTCCTTCTTCTCTGCGTGCGACGGCCGGGTAGGTATGGGCTAGATAACGTCCTCTCCCGAGGAGTTATGGGCCAGGAAAATGGCCGAGTGGCCATGTGGCCGTGAAATTCGAGGTCGCATTTTCCCGCAAGATGGCGAGGAATTTCCTGGCCACATGGCCACGAGGCCATTTCCCTGGCCCATAACTCCGAGGGGAGGACGTTATCGGCCTTAACGTCCTTGGCCGAGGCATCTAGCAGAGTGACCGCCATAGCCCAGCTTGGCGAGCCCGCATAGTATTCCAGTGCCACAGCTTCACAGAATCAGCAGGCCGAAGATAGTTTCTTTAAAAACTCACACACAGCAACAGGATTTAAGGATCAAACACCTGTTTGTGGCTGGAAAAATAAAGCTAACACAGGCCGATACTCACACACAGCAACAGGATTTAAGGATCAAATACCTATTCGTGGCTGGAAAAAGAAAGCTTACACAGGCCGATACTCACACACAGCAACAGGGTTTAAGGATCAAACACCTGTTTTGGCTTGAAAAAGAAAGCTCACACAGGCCGATACTACATCAATGGATTTTAAATGGAACAAAGGAAAGCATCTGGCCGCATCCTTGTTTTTGAAATAGAGCCATCTCTGTTTTTGAAACAGAGCATCTGTTGCAGCAAATAGAGCAAATTTTGAAAAAAAAAAAAATCAGAAACACGGCATGATCCATTTACGAGTAAGAGAGGATTTCGAAGCTTAAATGCCCGGCTAGAACTGGCAACTGTAGAACTGGCCGGCTATGGCGACTGTAGAACTGGGTTGTAGAACTGCCCGGCTATGGCGACGGATTTGTTGCCTGGCATTTTTGCTTGGCTATGGCGGAGGGCCCAAAAGAAAGAAACAGAACGCGTGGCAGCAGAGAAAATGTTATGGCCATAACATTTTGTTATGGTCATAACCAATTGGGCCACATAATGTTACTGGACATAACATCTAGAGATCAATGGCTAAGATTAAATCCTACAGCTAGATGCTGAGGCCAAGGACGTTAAGGTGCAACGAAGGCAGATCAGGGCTATGGCAGAGTCGTTAGGGCATGCAGAATCGAATCCCTCCTGGGTTTTTTGCAGGCTCGGGTGCAGTATTCGACAGGGCAGATGGATATGGCCAGAGGAAAAAAACAGGGTTATGGCAAAGAATAGGTCTACTTGGCTATGGCCTGGCCTTATCGGCTCCTCCTCAAATCATGATTTAGATTTCACTTTCCCTCAGCAAATCATGAAGAGTCCCAAGAATAGGTGGAATTTTTCTCCAAACCGGTTGGGGTTGCCGGACTCACTAATTTGTTCCTTGTTATTGATTTCTAGCAGAATAACAAGTTGGATCTTAAGATTCAGAGCTGGATCCTCAGAAGAATTAACACTGATTCCTTTTGTTCCGGGGAACTGACGGAATAGTTATACATGCTACTGTCTTTGTTTCAGTCTGTTATTTTTCCATACGTTTACATCACAGAATCTATTTCTTTGTTTTAATTTTAAACAGAGAATAAGTTAACATCAAGCTTTGCTTAATGGACACTTGCCTCACACCAATAGCACTCAGGATCACGAGACACACTCCAGCGCCCTTGCAATTGGATTCTCAAAACAAGCATGTCTTTTCATTCCATCAGTTTCTTATTTATACAATTAAACTTCAATCTTGACCGTCAATAAAATCAATCTAAACCGTCCAAATGTTATAATAACTTAGCATAGTCTTCATGTCAATTTTCTCTAAGATATATAATGGCTTCACGATGGTCTCCTACTAGCTCAAAATGTTCCCATAGAAGGAAATACACAATTCCGCTAAAATCTTCATTTTTGCCCAAATTTGGCATCAAAAACTTTAATCTCATATCCAAATGCCTAAATTTCTTCGTTAACGCAGCTTTTGGGCATCAATTTCCACTTCACAGATCTTGATCCTTGTTCCTTGCTACTTCATTCCCGTGCTACTTGCTACTTGATCTTGTTCCTTGCTCTTGATCTTGCTACTTGATCTTGTTCCTTGCTACTTGATCTTGATCCTTGCTTCTTGCTCCTTGATCTTCCTTGTTCCTTGATCTTCTTGATACTTGATCTTCCTTGTTCATTGCTTCTTGGTACTTGATCTTGATCCTTGTTCCTTGCTACTTGATCTTGTTCCTTGCTCTTGATCTTGCTACTTGCTCTGCTCCGTGTTCCTTGCTCCGTCGGTGATCCTTGCTTGCTTTTGCAAATGATTGGACCCAATCCTCCCTGGGCTACTCCAGAAGGCCTGCAAGCATGCCCCAGGCATTCTGTGTGGCCTGGAACTGATGAGCTATGTGACCATTTCTTGGAGTGGAGGTTGCGCCACAGTCCCACCAAGGAGCTTACAATGGAGTTGATCAACTTCATTCTGGAGCGATTTGATTGTGGTCATGAGCCACTGATGGAAATTAATCCATCTGAATGTTATAGGAGACTTGCAATGAGGGGAATTCTTGAACCCCCTCCTTTTCTGGACGAGATGCTACAGCAATTGAGGCCTCTTCTTCGTGCTGGATATTTAGCACACTCTCTGGATCAATACATATCAGAGTTCATTCATGAAATTTGTAAGGGACACATGTATGGCCTTATTAGGACGTACTACAATGAGTACAACGGTTTTGTGGAGTTGGGTCTGCTCTTCTTCCGTGAGTATCATCCTGTGGAATTACTTTTTGCAATGACTAGGTACCCCATATGGTGGGACGAATCAGGCTGGGATATGCGTGAGCTCTGGTTTCCTAACCCAGCTGCATGGGTTTGACCTCGCAGGGGAAGTGAAAGGGGAAGGGGAAGGGGTTAGGAACCTGGGGGAAGGTTACTAGGGACATACATAGTTCATACTTTGGTCTCTATTGTATTTGGAAGTAGGTATAAGGATTAAAAAACCCCTGCCTCGCAAGGTTTTCAAGGGAAAAACCTTTGCAGTAATGATGATACTAGACAAGCGGAGATAATGACTACTGAGGGTTCAGTAATTGCAGATGTTTATCTAGAACCTCAAGTATGTATAATGCCAAGTCATGCACAGATGGTGCTTTGAGAAGTTGTGGAAGCGTGGAATGGAATGCTAAGGTCAAAAAATGATTCCGGACTATCTCAAAAGCAGGTCAACTCAGAAGAGTATGGTTTTATAGAGTAGGAAACTATATGTGCGGGCGTGAAGGCATATTTTTTTTTTTACAATTGAAGGCAATCTTGATGGGGAAGCTCAATTTCTCATCTTGTATATTTAAGGATCTTACTTGTACATACCAGCAATTTCTGCAATGCATATCTGCAATGCCAGCAAATGCCTGCAAATGCAAAAACCCCACAACCTTAGAAAACCAACCTGAAAAAAAAATCCAAAAAGTTTTCCACTTGATGGAAAAACCGAATTTAAACAATAGGATATTGGCATACATTTTATTATTATTTACATATTTGTTCGTCTATTTGTAATGTAAGGTAGAATTCATGGTGTGTTAGTGCTTTTCTTTTTTTATTCGTTTTATTACTTGCTACAAAGTTGCCTTCGGCTCTAAACATATTTCAATGGTCTGAGAGGCCATGGTATAATTTTAAGGTATTTGAAGCTGCAAGGTAACCTACTAGAGAAGAAGGTGTGTTTGACTAGGGATATTTACGCTTTCTTGTGTTCTACAATGTACGTTATCCTATGTTCGTTGATGGATTAATATTATTTCATATTCCGCAATTTATATTTCCCATGTAGTTCCATTGCATCATTTTTTAAGTATGGAGCTCATATTATACAAAACCACCCTTGGCCCCGAAGGGACCAAAATTTTTTTTGAACCCATGCACACCTACATTATATCTCGTAATATATATAACATTATTTGGATGTGTTTGGTGATATAGATTTTCTAATATTGAAATGGATCTAGGCCGTTTCTTTTGGGGTTGATGAGGTGGCACACTTTTGTCCTTTTGATTTCTATATGAGGCATGTATGCCCATGCATGGGGCATGCCACACATTTGATGACCGTCGGATCAAAGGGGGCAGGTGATATCTTAGCCATCGAATGTCACGGGAGGGTGATTTAATGGTGGCAGAATTGGAGCATTAAATGAGGCATCTATTCTTGGCTAGCTAGGTATATTGATCGCATTAAATGCTGTGTGATGCGGTGGCAGATGGCAGCAAGATATAATGGCCCTCTTGTGACGGGGATAGGCTGATCATATTTTCTTCTTTCTTGCTTCCTATTACGGAAGGAGAGGTTGGTGTGCACTTCAATCGAAGGTGCATCAGGCATTTTTTCGGAACAGGTAATTCTCGCCGATAGAAAATTTCGGGGCGAAAGCCCTGGCGAGCGGCAGCAGCCGCGAGCCTGGGCGCGCGCCCCAAAATTTTCTGTCGGCGAGAATTTCTGGACGAAATAAACGCTGACTTGATATTTTCGGCTGTTCAAATTTTTTGCCGGTGACATTCCGGCACCAAAAAAGAAAGTTTCAGGTTTTAAAAACAAGGCAAAAAAGCCGAAACATCAAGGCGGCGTTTATTTCGTTGGGATAATAATTTTGAAGAGGCATAGATGGAGTTGGGAAAGGCATTTTGGCTTGCTGTTGCTCCGGTATCTGCCATTGGAATGAGCTTCGTTTAAGCGTTTTGCATTTAGCTCAATCTTTCACAGATCAAGGAGCCGTATTCTGAGGCACTTTTTCCTGCCGCAAAAACCATTATATCAGATGCTCTGGTGGGGCACCGAGTTTTGACGGATACATATTTCGGTGTATACAATGATTTCTGTGATACAACTGTAAGCTGGTTGAAGCGGAAGCATTTGAAAAACATGGACGTGGGTTTTTCATCTCACGAGTCCTCTAGCGATGGGTCACTGTAACGGTCCTGGCTACTTGATGGGCCAGTATATGTACTCATGTACGTATATACATGTTTGACATGCATGCAAAATAGAATATGCATGCAGAACTAAAAATAAGCAAAAGCTTTATAAATTAGAGAGGCAAATTGAGAAAGGAATTTTAGAAGCTTTTCTGGAGGAATTGCATCAGAGCTGTGGAATCCAGAGCTTGAAGATTCAGCATTGATCTCTCTAATTTTCAGGTGGGGTTTGTGAATTTACTGAGAATTGCATAAGCTGTCTAGAATTGATGTGTGCATGCTAATAATATGGATTGATATCAGAAATTGGAATTGTGGTAAAAAGTTAGTCTGTTGTATCAAAATCGTCTGAGCCAGAAGAGGCACTCTGGAAAACTTCATGAATTGATCTGGAATGGGTCGAATTTATTGGCAAAGTGCCGATTTGAGCTTTTGTGAGATAAATTGGAAGTAATATTTGCATTAGAGAGCTGCTGGGAAACATGGAGCCGTGAATTATATGCTCAAATTAGAGCTTGAAATTAGTATAAAAGAGGTCGATTGAGACTCTAGAGTGGCCCATTTACCTTGATTGATTCTTTCCCAGGCCAGAACTGTTGATTAATCGAGGCTTGTTGCCTTGTTGGCTATTTGGTTGAGACCACAAAATCAACTGAAAACAGGTCGAAATTGCTTGGAGTAGGTCGATTTGGGCTTGGGAAGTGCCGATTTGCCTGGGGAAGAGCGATAATTTGTTGGATCGATGTGTTCGGGAAGCTGCCACAGTGCCAACGTTGCTTGCTTTTTGTTTGTTATAGTTTTGTACTAACTGTTACTTTTGTCCATTGTTTGTTAATTAATTCATATTTAGCTTCAATACATATATTAGTGGTTCAAAGGAAAGCAATAGAAAGTTTAAGGGTTTGGATTGAGGACCGACCATCCACAGAGTACACCCAGGTACTGCCGCAAAAGATTTGGATGAAACATGCGAAATAATATGTGCTCTGCATTGCTTGAAAATAACATGCTAAGGAAGAATAAATCTCTCTTTTATAAGTAAATAACTCAGATAATTGTACGGGCTTGCTCCTAGAGATGGGGCTTGCCTGGGAGCTACTTGACGGAAGTTCTAGGCAGTTGCGGTCAGGGGGACCCCATGGATTTTTAAGCAGGAAAAGCGTAAGTTGAAAGCGCCAGTCTGAATGCGCAATTAATTCATTAGCTAAGAAGTGGAATTTTAAATATTAAAACCTTGAAACCATACCTAAGGGAGCTTAAGTAAATAATATGGTGAAGCGAGTACTGCATCGACCTTTACAAGGGTGGTTTGAGCACGCTACATCAACATTTGAGTCGTCATTAGGGTTTTTAACATCGATCTAGCTACTTCGGCATGGTTGGGTTGTATGGGCAACCTCGACGAGGGCTAAGAGTATGATCTAGGCACATTATAGTAAATTCTCTAATGGACACACGTCATGGTCTTTGAATTGTTCCACTGTCGTTCTTGATATTATGTATGTACTTGGAACCTCCGGGGTCGGACTACCAGGTTCGGTGGCCTGGGTCGTTCCGGCATGACTTGTTCTATGTTCTTTGTATTTGTGCTCTATGACACCGGGCGTTAGTTCTCCTGGCCGGGATTGCTACGTCAGTCAACTCTTGTGAAACCCCATGGTAAGAGGTCCTCCAGTGCCAGACGTGGGCTGAGAGGGTATGCGCATATGAGGTTCACCCCACCACCTCGCTACAGGGCTTGGAATGTAAGCTGGCTGAGCGTTATCCTGCTAACGGGGCCTGTATGTAGGCTGGCTGAGCTACCCTTTGTCCCGGAGTTTGTTCATGATGTTTTGGTACTTAAGTTATGTTCTTTTCTTTGGATGTTCATGATGTTTACTGTGTTGTGGTCATCTAGCATTGCACCATAGGTTCTTATGTCTTGAGTTGTTTATGTTCTTGATATCCAAGATTCTAGAGTGATTCCATGTATGCAGAGATAGCTATGGGATCCCCACTTAGTCACGAGGACTAACCCCTTTGAGTGCATGCAGTGATTGAGCAAGGTGGTGCTCGGGCCAGTGGCAGTGGTTCTGTTCAGGATCGTGGCTGAGTTGGAGTTTTCTAGAAGCTGAATCTTAGCTTTGGTTTTTGAATAAATGCATTATGGATGTATTTCTTTTTAACTATATTACAATTGTTGGATATTAGTTATATATAAGAAGGGAATCATTCTCCATTATTTTTGGAAGATTAAATTCTTCACCAACATAGTTGGTTTAAGTTTTTATATCAACCTTGATCTAACCTCAAGTATTGACAAGATCCCGAGTTGCCAGGAGGGTCAACTCGGCAAGCTCGTCACAGTCTTAAAGAATCAAAGTTAATCAGGCTTGAAACAAGAACTCTGAATATTTGGAATTTTGCGCATTTGACAAGCCCTCGGTTAAAAAAAATCCATGGCAATCAGGTGAGCTATCTCTATTTGCAATAGTTTAGCGAGGAATGATCTAGAATATAATGGTAAAAAGGAAATTTTGGATCGAATTACCTTAGCTAAAACCGCCTAAGATCTAATACATTATGCTTTTAGCTGGATGAAATGAGCTCGTGGCGGATGATGACGGGGGCACCCTGGCAATGACCTGGGTCATTATATGCTGCCGGAATTGCTGATTATGCTGCCGGACCTGGGGGATTTCCATGCTGCCGGATTCCTATGATCGGAACAGGCTTGCCAATTGTTGCCCAGAAGAACTGCCAAAAAGGACTTTCTCAAGCTTCCATTTCTATACAATCGGTTTAAGGTAGAAATTAAACATCTGTTCATTATCTATCGTTATGAATTGAGATATTTTTGATAAATTATTCATGATAGTTCCTAGATCAGGAAGTAGATACTGTGAAATTTACAGCTGGAAATCCGTTTCTGAACTTCAAGGCCCCAATTTAACTCTGTTTCCATGGCCAGCTGTGTGTTTGAACGGCCTTTGGAGGTCGTTTCCAGGGCTCATGGCCGAGCTTATCCCATTTTGAACGCCCTGAGCTTAGCCCTGATGGTCGACTGTTTTCAGTATACAGGGGGAATCAGATTTCTATTCTCAGTGTTGTGCGCATTCAGGGGTCTTGAAGATAATTTGAATGGCAATTTTGCAGCGATCGTGTTCTACTGACAGGTAACTTGCACAAAAGCTTTTGTTGTTCCTGTCTTTTTTCTTTTCTATAGACTGTGCTTACATGTATTTTTTCACATTTGCAGGAGCCATGAAAGATTCATTGTTGCATGAAAGATTCATTGTTGCATGGTTTTTGATCAGCTTTCCTCTGCTCATTCATTTCTCTTGGCTGGCTTGCATAGGACTCAACCATTAGGGGCAGATGACGTGATGTTCGTGTGATATTATTGTAGATGTGTGAGCTTTTATTCCTAAGGATATAACTGAGAGTCGCTTATTGCCTTTGATTTCTCCTCCTAAGCGGCTTCTCCCTGGCTTAATCTATTGCTATGTTGTGGGAGGACCAAGACTGGCTAAGGATGCCTATACTCGTGGAAGCAAGTCACAGTAAGCTGGCTGTCTATATTCGTAGACACAAACAATGAAAAGCTGGATGAAAGCGACTAAATCCAGGTTTTTACATTGTATCTGGTTTTCTAATCTATTTAAAAGTACTCATCCTAAACTTTTTACCAGATTCGAAAGACTTTGTATCGCATTAGCTATCGTATACCAGAAGAATGGCAAGATCTATCGTATAGAACAAGATGGGGAGCTTATTTCATTGGAAGAGACTGTGAAGAGCACAAAACACATTGCATTAACAGTGAATGAGGAACTTGATTCGCATGCGCGTCTGCTGGCATCCATGATTTTCTATAGTAATTTGCATGGTCTGTTATTTTGCTG
The DNA here is from genome assembly GCA_021234155.1 of Isoetes taiwanensis. Classification (NCBI taxonomy): domain Eukaryota; kingdom Viridiplantae; phylum Streptophyta; class Lycopodiopsida; order Isoetales; family Isoetaceae; genus Isoetes; species Isoetes taiwanensis. The sequence goes on along the minus strand of JAJEKV010000084.1, from coordinate 726,612 downwards.
ACTTTTGGAACATATAGGATGACTTGGAAGAAGATGTTGATGCAACTAGTTCTCGTCTTAAGGTTGTGGCTAACCTGGGCATTATTAGTTCCTTCAAATTTTTAACAGCCTTTAATCTTTCCAGGCTAGAAATCGACAGTTGGCAAATTTCAACAAACGCGGTATAAAATGTTTTAAGTGGGTAGAGTATGTTGGGTAGAGTATGCAGATCCTAGGTCTCAAAGTTTTGCAGTTTTACAGAAAAGTTGTAATTGTGGCTCGTACAGTCTTAACAGTTTCAAAAGGTTTCCTGCCAAGACATTCAGGGCATTATGATCACATTGTGGCACACATTTTCTGGTGTTGTGGAAACTTCTCAATATCTTTCACCCACTTGATATATGATCTCAAGTTCTCTTTAAATCAATCTGGCTTTGCTTCAAGTTTGGAGAAATATGGCATCACAGAATGTAAACAGTAATATATTATGGATTCTGTCATTCCAAGTTGTACACATGCATAATGTTTGAATATTTTAACTATATTGCATTACATGCCTATGACATCATAAGGAAAAATGTCTTGCCACGTTCTGGGGCTCCATGCCAGGATACTTTTAGAATGCTAATACCAGTGATGTTGATGCGGCAAAGATTTAAATTTCATAGCGGGAAGACCATTTCTACATATCTTGAGAACCAGGGTTCAAATGTTGCAGGAAAGTTCGTTTACGGCATTTGTGTACTTGGAAAGCTCTGTCTTTTAGCCTAATTTGTGATATGCTATAAAACAGGATGTTTAAGCAGATAAGAGCCACATCATTAATTTCTAAAATGAAATGAAGATGAGCATTGCTTTTTATTTTGTAGAAGCAACAATATATGCATTTGATTACAAGGCAACATATGAAAACAAACCACCACATTGTTCTTACTGATATTTATATATTGACAGGATATCGAGTCCTAAGATAACAAAAAGCGCCCATTTTTTTTTTTTTTTTTTTTTTTTTATACTACATTTTATAGATATTGGTGGAATTTCAAAAATCCAAACGAGCCTCTAGGAAGTTTAAACAAATGTTTTACATTTACAACGAGAAAATGCCACCAAAGCTAAGCAATGATCTTATATTATAATGTTTTGCTGTGTTGCATCCAGCTCTAGATCCAACGACACAGATCTAGAGCTGTAGATCCAACAGCCATGGTAAAAAGAAAGAAAGAAAGAAAGAAAGTCGCTTCCTCCTTTGGCTGTGGTGAAACGTTCATTGATGCATTGCAGCTATCAATTGTTCGCCCTCTCGCTAAACCTAGATTTAAAGGAGCTAGAGAGATCTATTGAATGAAGCAGAGGATCTTCAGGCTGAAGTGGAGAATAATGATCTGAACACGGCAGAGCTTAGCAAAGCACATACCCTTGAATGAATCTTGGCAAAGCACTTCATTTTTTGCACCTGTATGTATTGTGAAGATCTTCTTCACAGGGTTTGCCTGTTGACTTCAGTGTTAGTGTTGTGAGGTCAGAATACCAAAATAGTAAAATGATCTTCTTGCTTTCAAGTGGCTTTTGAGTGTTCTGGAAAGTCGAGTATGTTTCCTCTGATAGAAGCTCTAAGCAGGTTTTGGAAGGTCACATTAGGGTTTTAGAAGCTCAAATATGTTATGGGTTCCTGAATTTTCTTGAGGAACTGTGGTGATCAACTGTATTTGTGGTTGGAAACTGCTTCCCAGAAATAGCTCTCTAATTTTTGGGATTTATGGAGCGTTGCAAGGCATGCTGGATGCATGCATGCGAACACATTTCAGGTTAGATCTTTGCACTGGCTTTAGCTCTTGACTAGATCCTAGAGGCAACACATAGCCGTGCTGAGAAAACGCAGAAGCAAATCACTTCATGCTTTTCTTTAGCTATGTTGGGATGACTTTTTCAGTTGCAAAACTCTTGAAGATCTGGCATCTTTAAGTGATAGATAGGATGATAGGGTCAATTTGGATGACCAGAGTGATCCATAAATAGGACAATTTTAATTTTTGGAAGTAGACATCATAGTCATTGATTATGTTACGGCTCTTGGAGATGGGTTGTTATTTACAGGATCGGAATTGCAAGGATCGGAGAATTGTGGCATATCTTGGATTTTTGAATCTTTGTAGCAGACCACTTTTATTACATGCATTGTCTTTTTAGAAATCCTGCCAAACATATTTCAAACTTAGTATCGCAGCAAAAATGAAATTAGTAAGCGTGTTGGTTAATATTTCTGTCCTTGATTCACTTTGTAACACTCAATGATTTGTGTATTACTTCCATTTGTGTAGGTAATCTCCATAGCTCAGAAATCTAATTGTGCAGATGTAAGGTTTATGAGTGCGAAGATCAGAGAAGAGAAAACAAAAATCAACTAGAAGATGAATTCATCTGTGAAATGTCCTAGGATAAAAGCAAGAGGTACAACTTCTTCCATTTCATTTGGATAGCAATGGCACCAACTTTGGCTACAGTAAAGTAGAGCCTAAGATCTGGAGATGGACTAGGTGCTGCTAATGCGATTCAAATAGACAAATGTATATATATCACAGGTGCCACTCATATTCTTCAAAGTCATCCAATTACATTGCCATCCAATTTCTCCAACTGCCCATAATGCTCCTCATCTGCCTATATGTATTGCACAATCAAAAGCACAATCAAAAGCAGCACAATCAAAAGCAGGGTCATAAAAGACCAGTTGTTTGTAGTTTCTCTTTTCTTCCAGTTTTTTTTGCAGGGTTTTAGAGATTCTGCCAGTTCATACGAAATATATTTACATGCAACCGTAGATTTGGTACTTGAGAAGAGGTAAACATCTAGATTTTTGTGAACTTGGTTGCCTCTGTTGCCAGCATTATACATAATTTGCCATAATTTTTTCACCTGAAAATATCTCTATATGCCTTATTGTCGTGCGTATGTCTTATTGTCATGTTTAGACAGTAAAAACAAGTTATGAACTTAGCACACTGATGCTAATGTGATTGGACATTTGCAACATTGCATAATTAATGAGACCATTGTTTGTACTAAATATTAGATATGATAGAATAGAATAGAATATGATTTTATCGTCCACGGAGACCAACTGGCCTATGGGACCCAAGTACAAAGAGAGAGCAGCAGGCGTATTACTACCAGGATTAAAAAACCCCCCCGCCCCGAAGGGTTTTCGGGGGAAAAACCTTAGTAGCAATAAGGATGCTGACATACTGCACAGTTATATACATAATCACAAGTACAACTGAGGTTAATGTCGGACAGGGGGGCATAACTGAGTCCGCGTATCCATTACCTCCCGGAGGTACGATCCCAACAAGCCTACAGAGGCCGTGCTCAGTAGCTCATGCAAGGCCTGATGGGGCACAACTAACCGAGCATGTTCCTATCTTAGGGTTTAGGGTATTTCATCTTATCAAAACTAGTCTATCATAAACCTCAGTGAGATTGACTGGGGAGTTTGATCCAAGTTGACTAGGGTCATTGACCAAGCATTTGGCCATGAGTTTAACCCAACGTTTGACCAACCAGTCGATTTTCTTAGAGAATCTTTAGAGGATCTTAGAGAATCTTCAGAGGATCTTGGAGAATCTATGGAAATCTTCAGAGAATCTTTGGAAATCTAGGAGAATCTAAGGGTTATTTTCATAGAATCTTGGAGAATTGAAGGGAATCTTGATGGGATCTTGGTGAATGTTTATAGAATCCAATAGAATTGAGAAGAACCTTGCAGAAGCACAGCTATCTTATCCGCTAAACGACAAGCTTCTTTCTCTGTCTAATTTTCATTCTCAAGATCTGCAAAGAAACTTGGGGGTCAGGGAAATCTCAAGAGAATATTAGAGAATCTATGGAAACCTCCATAAAATCTTTAGTAATGTAGGGGAATCTTGATGGAATCTTAAAGAAACTAGAGGAATCTTCATAGGATTTTAGAGAATCTAGGAGAATTTACATAGAATCTTAGAGAATCTTTAAGAATCTTGGGGCTATCTTAGGCAATCTAACAACGTTGGCTGATATATCGACTGTATACAATTCTCAAAACATATAGACTCAACTTCATACAAGCCCTACATAGTACAAGAATTTAGCGTTGGCGAAGCCAGCGTTTTTGTTGTGGTATGTGTGTAAGCACGTTGTGTCCAATGATAGAATAGTAGGGATGTATACATAGCGCGACTGGTGCTCCATCTACATCGTCGGCATTGAGGTGAATGAATGTTTTTTTTTTCTTTTTTCTTTTTTTTTTGGAGGGAGAGTTACGCACCTTAGTCATGGGAGGAGTTCCTTGTAGATGACGTTGGTTGTAGTCTTTGTCTTATTGTCTTGATCTAGGAGAATTAAGATATCTTCTCTTTTTCTTATGCGGGTGAATGCTATGTAAAGTTGCCCATGTGCGAAGACTTCACTACGCAAGTCAATCACAATCTTGTCGAGTGTGAGCCCTAGGCAGCTGTTGAACGTTGTTGAATACGCAGGCCGTAGTGGGAGTTGGCGTCGGTGGATTGTCCATGGCCATTTTTCTGGCTGACTGAAGAAGTCAACACGTGATATGGGGTGGATGTTGTCTCTTTGTTGTGGGTCTCCTGTGAGTAATTTTACTTGGACGAATCTGTTATGTAATGAGGTTATGATGACCCTAGCATTTTTAACGAGGCCTCTGTCTCTGTCGAGTGTCTTTGTGATGTGGCATATCGTATTGAAAGTACATGTGTGTTTAGAGCGCTACTTCGCCATCTATCTAAAGCATATGCCAATTCATTCTTTGCGGCTAACTAGGAATCGTTCCAATTTACAATGCCAATTCATATTTTGCATGCCATATAGAGATTTGTATTTTGGATGCTATAGAATCTTGACTCGGCATGGGCATCATGCCCATTCACATGCTGATTCTCTAAATATATAGCACTTTGTGGAATGCATATTCATCTTTTTAATATGTAACCATCAATTAAACCCATATCCATAGTCTATATATTCTCCTTCAAGTTAGATAGAAAATAGCCATATCCATGGTCTAGATATTCTGCTTCAAATTAGATAGAGGATAGAGCCATATCCAGAGTCTATATATTCTGTTTGAGTCTGAAACGCTCCTAGAGCGTTAAGCACTTGAGATCAAACAAGAGAGAGTAATGGAACTCGAATAATAAATATCTTTCATTAATAAAATTCATAAACTCAAGGTTACAATTGAAACTACGTAGGAATCTACGCAAGACAGCATCTCTACTATCACTCGTGCTCCCCTCGCTCAACAGTCACGTAGCTACCAGATTAATCTGTAAGAAATGAGAAAGAAGTGGTGGGGGGGTTAGTCCAGGAAAAGGACTAAGTGGGCCACCGTTACCTGGGTCTAGATAAACTGGAAAGAAACACAGCATTACAACACAACTTTAACAGTTATTAATGTTATCCAGGGATGATCAATCCCGCCGCTCTCACGCATTAATCGCTCTCATGACACAGATGTACGTTCACATACCAATCACCTGGTATGCACGATGCTCAACCGCTCCAGCCCTCCGGCATCGACGAAGGGGCAGGTTCATTCAAACAGTTAAATCATATCTTATTACCATTCCACTTTAAACATATCAAAACAATAAGAATATAATGAAAGAAAACACTTTGACAACCATTATTTACAAGCAAGAATCCTATAAGGGGTAACACGGTATATGTGAGGAGCAATGTGACTTCATAGGTTAAAATGAAAGGTTAGGCAAAATTTCTCAGCCGAATTCGAACCTGGATCTCTAGAATAATAGCTTTAAACCTTAATCAACTAAGCTACAATATTCTTATAGATCAAAAAGGACGAAAATTAACTATGAACGATTTATGGAAAGGAATTTAAAGGCATAAACGAAGTTAGCATTTAACCATGGTCGAATGCAAACAAGAGCAACAAAAGTAGAAGGAGCGGAACATGCCGCATTTCCATAAATGTATGCCGTCTAATGTATAAGGGTAAGACAATCGGGAAGTGATTCGGATTGGCGACCGGCCAAGTACGGGAACAAGCCCGAATGAATCAATCGGGTTTTCTTACCCTTACAATATCATGGTTGGGGAGTGATTTTGAGCTCACGGCTGATGGCTATGGTGCTATGATTTTAATCCCTATTTGGTTTTGATCTCTGTTTCCCTTTCATATCCGATCTTCAGCTGTTGTACAAGGTCAGAATAAGAAGCAAAACAACAAATAGTTGTTCTTCACTACAGACCGCGGCCGGACGGAACAAAGCAAAGAACACAAATTCTGTTTACCGGATCAACAGGTAATCCGGAATCTTCATACCCGATTAGCATTCCTTGATATTGGCCGTGCCACATGGCATCAGGGAAATACACCACCGGAAGAAATCACGACCCAACCATGATATTGATTTTGTCTCGTGATTAGGTCCGGATAGAGCGTGCAAGAAAGAGTAGGTTGCTGATTTGCTGGCTTTGGCAGCAATCTAGAAGCAAAGGAAAACAACAAGACATCGCTTCCTGGCTGGCTCAGCAATGAATAATGAATTCCAAACCCTAAAGACGATTCTGGACATGCTTTTTGAGTAGACAACAAGATGTTAGATAAGAAACAGACGCAAAGCTGGCATCAATCCACATCCTGAACAAGCACATGAACAACGATGGGAAAACCATCACAGATTCCCATGGATTTGGCTCCGGTTAACCCACCAATTCCGATTGATCTCTTCTGTATCTAGGCTTGAAGGCGCAGGCAGAGCTTCTGAAAGTTTGACCCACCAAAAGACGGTTTTCCTTAATAACGTTATAAACCTAAAGACAAGAAAAAATATCCTCCCCCTTTCCTATTAATAGTAAAAATCTTCCTATTCCTAGCTCTGCTATTTCAATTTGGATATTCCCTCTATTTCCTTTAAATATCTACGGTACCATAGTATCAATACCGTATTCAACTTGTTTCCCCAACCATTGCTATTCTTTTCTATAATTTATTATTTCTAACCAATGGTTAAGGCTCAAACGTTAACTGGTCCATCAACCCCCTAGGTGTGTCACAGATTCTTTGCATGTCAAATATAGATTATATTGCAAATGGACGGTATAGAGTCTTGACTCCGCATGGCCAAAATGCCCATTCAAAAGTCAATGCTCTAAATATGTACCATTTTGCAAAATGCATATCCATCTTCTTAATACGTAAAGTTAGGTGATGTTCTGTCCTCTCGTCCAACCCTATGCCGCCACGTGGCAATTTTTAGGGGACATTCATTTCGAGGGAAATATAGTAACAAAATTACTCATTGTTTTTTGTGGCGATTCTCTGCTCCAGCCGTCGGATATCTGACACGTGGCACAGAACAGCACCTAACTGTCCTCCACGTTATAGGGAAGCCCATTTAGTGGGCTTTCCTGCTGTGGAAAAGAGGGCGACGCGCGGCACCCATTTAATGGGCTTTACTGCTGTGTCAACAGGGCTGCCGCGCGGAGCCCTGTTGACACATCGATTAAAGCCATGTCCATGGTTTATCTCTGATCATAAATACTCCTCCTAGATTTTGCAGTTCAAATATGGCCTAATACTGCTCCTAGATTTTGCAGTTGAAATATGGCCTAATAATACTGCTTAGCTTTCTTGAAACGTATCTTGGTTTTCTACTCCGGCTCCGCCACATCCGCCATAGCCGTGCTGTGCCCTGTTCATCCTTCAACTTTTCCTTCAATTCCAACATTTCAGAGAATCCCGCTTCAATTCAAGCTCCTGACCTGTGTATTTGGCCACAGATTTCTCTCCTTCCATTCAAATTCTTCTTGCTCTGTTTTTCCAGCTAAGCATCGCCGGATTTGGCTATGGCTAGATGCTGCTCGCATTGTAGAAACGATGGGCACAATTGTAGCACTTGCCCAGATTGAGGAGTTCGTTTATTTGGGGTTCGACTGACAAACAATGCCATGAGAAAAACTGTAAGCATGGGAAATTTGTCGCATCATGGATCAAAGCGCTTCCGGGAAATGGCTGAAGACTTTTATAGGAGTGAAGAAATCGGGAGACTTGTACTTTGCGCCCCCCCTCCCCCTGTCCCGGTGAAGGCGACGGCCTGCTCCAGGTTAATAAGACAAAAATAGCTGAACAGTCCAAATAAGACAAAATAAACTCACGGACGGTGCCGGGTCGTTATTTTTAAACAATTCAACCACCAACAACGCAATCAACCCCAACAACCCCAACCCCTCCCTGTTTGGAATCTCCTTTCTATAGGAGACGTGCACCTTTACCTTTTGCCATGTATGGCACGTATGTCACATATAGCACTCTTGCCTATTGTGGCACTAGTCCAATACTGGCTCATATTGATGTATAAATATGTATCTCATATGAATAAAATTTTGTCTTGTCTTGTGGGAAAAGTTGTGTGTGTCTCATATTTTTAACATGGTATCAGAGCCAAGCTCTTCTGTTGTTACTTTTCGCGGGCTCTCCGGGACAAAGACACTTTATGTCTTTTCTGGATCTGGCTTCCCTGTTAGGAAGCTTAAGATGGAGTTGGTATTGGAGAGTGACAAGCTTTTTGATTATGTCACGGGTAAAAACCGTGTTCCAACACAACCATTGACTAGTGCTGGAGTTCTTGCTACCAGTGGAACTGAATACGATACTTGGGTCAAGCTTTTAGCTGACTGGTGAAATACTTGCTGAATTCCCTTTTTCAGATGATGATCTTTTTACTGATGTTCCTATGCTGCCTACTACTCCTCTCATTGCCCCTGCTATCCTTGATGCACATAATCCGATTTTTGATCCTGCTGAAGCTCTTGATGTTCCTGAACTTGCTTATGATTTTGCTAATGATGGTGATTATGATGAGGAAGATCATGATGGTCTTGATGAAATTATTCATGAGGGTGCTCATGATGATGAAGTTATTCATGAGGTTCCTCATGATGATGCTATTGTTGCACGTCGAGCTTGGAAGCCGACGCAACGAATCTTAGATTATTATTCTGCTTTGGCTATGACTGCTGATCCAATTTCTGTTGCTGATGCTCTCAGTTCAGATCAAGCAGAATCATGGAAAATGGCTATGGAGGCTGAATATGAGTTCTTGATCAATAAAGGTACATGGGAACTTGTGGAATTACGTGCAACACGAAAGCCCATTCAATGTAAGTGGATTTTTAAGACCAAGGTTAAGCTGATGGTTCTTTTGATAAATTCAAAGCTCGCCTTGTTGTCAAAGGTTTCTCACAAGTTGAAGGTGTAGATTATGAGGAAACCTTTTGTACGTCTTACAAGTTTGCGAGTGTTGTTAGCCTTTGCAGTGCAGCATGATCTTCATATACATCAAATGGATGTAAAGACAGCCTTCTTGAATGGTGATTTGAGTGAAGAGATTTACATCCTGGATTTGTTGTGTCTGGACAAGAACACTTGGTGTGTAGATTGAGAAAAGCTCTTTATGGTTTGAAGCAAGCTTCCCGAGCATGGTTCATAAAGATTAACACCTTCTTGCTTTCTGCTGGATTCCTTCCTAGTGTGGCTGATTTGAACATTTACTTCAAGCAAGAAGGGTCCTCTTATGTTTTCATTGCTCTATATGTTGATGATACGATCTTTGTTTGCAATGATTTTCCATACTTACATAAAGTGAAAGCTCTCTTATCTGCAGCCTTCCTTCTCATAGGCCTCTGGCCTCCGTGGACGTTAAAATAAACTTCCTTCCTTCCTTCCTTTGAGACGGTTGACTTGGGTGAAATTCACTCATGTTTGGGTATTCAAGTGCAACGTGACAGATCAAAGGGTTTGTTACATCTTTCTCAATCCACATACATCTCTGCACATTGAAAAGTTTGGCCTCCTTGAAGCAAAATCACAAAGTACTCCTCTTGTTGTTAGTTCCAGATACTCCAAACTTTCTCAAAAACAAAGTCCTTGCACTGATGAAGAAAGATTGCAAATGAAAAAATGTCCTTATGCTAGTTTGGTTGGTGCGTTGATGTATTTGGCCAATGCCACTTTCGCATACGATATTAGTTATCTTTGCTAATACTCTTGGTCAATTCATGACTAATTCTGGACAGGTTCATTGGATTGCTGCTAAAAGGGTTTTGAGATACTTGAAAGGCACTTCTACTTGTGGTTTATTGTACATAAAGCAGAATGATGTTGATGTATTGACTTTGCTAGGCTGATTGGGGTGGTTGTCCTGACACTTTTCGTTCTACTAGTGGGAGTTGCTTTTTTGTTGGGAAATCCTTAGTTTCTTGGATGAGCAAAAAGCAACGATGTGTTTCTGTTTCCACTACGGAAGCGAGTATGTTCTTCGCATCAATTGCCGAGAGAGAATTGGTTTGGTTGCGACGGTTGATGGATTGTTTTCATCAGACTCAGGTGGGGCCTACTCTACTCATATGTGATAATCAAAGTACAATTGCATTAACAAAGGATGAGGTTTTTCATTCTAGATCTAAACATATTGAGCTACATTATCATTATATCAAATTGGAAGTACGAAAGAAGACTATTATGCTTAAATATTGTCCAACGTCAGCAATGGTTGCTGACATCTTCACCAAAGCATTAGGACTTCAGAAGCAAGAGATGTGCAAAGCAGCTCTTGGAATTGTTGAATCTTTTGTTGTTACTTGAGTTGTTCTGAAAGTGCTTGGGTTTTTTCCTTTTAACCCACAAAAGGTTTTTTTGATCCAAGCACTAGATTAAAGATGCAGGGAGGGATGGTTGGAGGCATCTTTAAATATGAGATACAATTATTTTGTTCAAAAGGCTAAAGTTGCAGGGAGGGTGTTTGGAATCTCCTTTCTATAGGAGACGTGCACCTTTACCTTTTGCCATGTATGGCACGTATGTCACATATAGCACTCTTGCCCCATTACAAGGAGCACATCAACCCCGTGTTAGCCCGGGGCCCACAGCTCTACCTGCGTTCCCAGCTTCCCCTGAAAAAGCGCAGACTCATTGCCTCCATTCGCACAGGTGCCCACCATCTTCGCATCGAGACGGGCAGGTGGATTGGGGAGCCCCGCCAGGACAGGCTCTGTCAGTGCTGTCAAACGGGTGCCATTGAGGATGAGTCTCACACTTTCCAGAGTTGCCCAGCGTTCAGTCAGATCCGGGCCAGATACGCTCCCTTAGTACGGCCGGACTTGCCCTTGCATTTGCTGATGAACACACCGTCAGTACGTGCCCTGGGGTCGTACATTCAGGAGGTACTGGACTTGCGAGGTCACCTTTGCCCCCGCCTGGCTGCCCGCTGATTAGGCACTACGGGTGTGGTGCATGACTGTATATATTTGGGTGTTTCTGCATTTTATATGTTAGGACAGTTTGTCAGCAGGCTGATTGCTGCCACGGTTTTTCCCTCGAAAACCCTTCGGGGCGGGGGTTTTTTAATCCGGGCAGTAATCCGCTTGCTGCGTTTTTGTATTGGGTCCCATAGACCGATTGGTCTCTGTGGACGATAAAAGTACCTTCCTTCCTTCCTTCCTATTGTGGCACTAGTCCAATAGTGGCTCATATTGATGGATAAATATGTATCTCATATGAATAAAATTTTGTCTTGTCTTGTGGGAAAAATTGTGTGTGTCTCATATTTCTAACACTCCCTTCTCTTATTATAAATCCTGAGACTTGAACGTTAATAAGACTTGCAATGGATCCTGAGTGGAATTGGGAATGTGACAGATGGGGAGGTGGGTGTATTTCATGTCGCGACAAAAGAGCAGTGTTTTTTCTTCGGCTGTTTTGTCTTATTAACCTGGTGCAGGCCGTCGCCTTCACCGGGACGGGGGCCGCAAAGTACAAACTAGCCAAGAAATCTACAAAATCATCCGCCAGAGAAGGAACTGTAAGTCAGAGATATGTTTTCTACATATTTAAGTTTAAGAATCCACAGATTTTAGGGCTGAAATGTGCATCTGAGAACAAAAAGTGATTGTCTATTTCTGTTTTGTTGAACTGTAAAACTTTTTCTGGGTTCCCTTTCAGCAAAGGATTCATGTGGAGAAGCAAAGGAAGTGGGGGAAATGGAAGCATTTTATGGATGATCATACCAAAGAGCAACAAAGCGAAGCTAAAACAGAAGAGGAAACGAAGAAAAATCAAGCAAAAATGCGCTTGTAGTTGCGACAGCGGCAACAGAAACAGCTATGGCCCAAATCGATTACAAAGCACTACAGAAGAATGGGCAGCGATTAGAATCCAGACAGCATTCAGGGGCTTTCTGGTAATGCAAATCTACAGGGCATTTTTTTTTATCTGCAGGCTTGAATAGGGACTGCTTTGTTTTATAATCTGCAAGCTTGAATAGTGGTTTTTTGGTAGAATGCAAATCTACAGGTTACATGGGATTTTTTTATCTGCAAGCTAGAATAGGGACTGCTCTGTTTTTTAAATCCCAAGATGGACAGCTATTTTATTCTGGGTTATGCATGGCTTGATTCATGTCTGCTTTATGCTGGGTGATTGGAAGCTGACAGATTTCATTCTGTGTACATGATAGGCAAGAAGGGCATTGCGGGCTCGGATTTGGGGCAACTCCAGGCGTTGCCAGATCTCTAAGTCCGGCGCTGGGAAGCTCGAAATATTTACGAGCTCTAACAATTCCTGACCCAATCTCTCAAATATCTCTCTCTTTCTCAGAATTCCCCCTCTGGGTCCTTGAATCATGGGTCCTTGAATCAATTGGCTTCGCTGCAGCGGCCTAACTATTTGGATTGGACCTCAGCTTCAACAAACTTGAAGGAACTCTGTCCCAATCTTTCAAATACCTCTCCCTTTCTCAGGATTCCCTTTCTCGGTCCTTGCTTCAACAAATTTGAAGGAAAAATCCCTTCTGAGATTTTCGGGAGACCCTTTCATTCCATATATAAAGCAGTATCATTTTCTGTTCTTAAAAAATAAGAAGGTAATTTTTCTGGGCTGAGCGCAGCCCTGGCCCTGACACGTATGCGGCCATTGCATTTTCAAATTCAAGAAAAAAGAAAAAACCTAGCGATGCCACGTTTTTGTTCTTATCTTCTTTGAACGAATCTCCTCCGTCGAATGCTCTGCTCTCCACTTCCTCTGCTCCATTCTGGCGAGATCAGCTCTCACACATCGCCGCCATAGCTCAGATACTAATGTAGGAGGTCGCCAATGGTGTTTCTTACTAATGTAGGAGGTCGCCAATGGTGAAGAAAGATCATTCTGTCACTGCAATCCAAAAGCTACTGCGGATTTGGATCTTTTCCTTTCTTTCTTGCTCTGCAAGAAATCCCTTTCTTTGGGTTCTTGAGCAAAACCATGATCCCAGGCCACTTCCTGATTATTTGAGGTGCCAAAAGGCGAGCTTCCAGAGCCCTATGTTTTCATGCTCCTCTGTGCCCATATTCGTGCTTAGGTTTCATGCTGATGCTAACCGAGAAGTGAAAAACCGAGGCAAAATTTGAAGGAGGCTAGTAAATCTGGCTCTGCACAAGATGGACGTTTTGATTGTGCGGGAGCCAGAGAATGCCATTATCTTTGAGATGCACGGTCGAGAGAATGCCATTATCTTTGAGATGCGATCATGTGTTAGGGAAGAAGACCATACTAAAGAGTGATCATTTTCCTGATTGTCAGAACAAAAAGCTGCGCCCCCATGTGCCTGGAGCTCCAAATCATCGGCAGGTGCTTCTTAGCAATTCCAAGTATTGTGTGTTTAATCTTTATTTCGTTTGTAATTTGAAAATCATTAGCAGACTTGCATATTGCATTGCATGGAAAGAATTATCCTCTGTCAAGGATGTTAAATTGCAAATGTTGCACTCTGTCAGGTGGTGTCATTGCCCATATATGGTGTTGCCATTCCAACAATTGAAGGAATACTTAATGTGCTTAACCTTATTGGAGGCAATAAGAAGGTGCTTTGGTACAATCTAAGGGAGGAGCCAGTAAGTAGTCAAAATTTTTTAGCTACTTAAGAACCGGGAAGTATTCGACAAACATCTTTGTTCTAAGGTCATTTATATAAATGGGCGACCATTTGTCTTGAGAGAGGTTGAAAGGCCATTTTCAAGTCACGGAATACCACGATATCGACTTCTCACTTTTCAATAGTTTTCATGAATAAATTCAGCGAGGTTGATGTGCTTAGTTTGATGGAGTGGGTTCTATGCGGTGTAATTATCATGATAAGCATAGACATCAAAAGATATCCGATGAAGTGACCAAAGTTGACGTCATGATGGCATTATGAATTAAGGGTTGTTTTAGTACCAGTTTGACTACTTTTATCACAAGAAATAAGAGAGTATTGTTGGGCATAGATAGTAGACCTATTTCTATGTCGAGGTGCAGATTTATTGGAGGACAAGCCTTATGCATGAGCATGTGAAGAATTATATTACTATTTTACAATGTGCATTATCTAGTTATCCCTTTGCATTGTGTATCTACTTAGCAGTCATGGTTTGATAAATTCCTTCTGCATTTTAATCTCATTCCATTATACTTGCTTGGACATATTTATTAACCATATGTGGTACAAGACTACAAGGAATAAATAGGATAAGCTTGGAGGACATGGAAGCTCGATTGAAGAGTGATGTTTTAAAGGAAGCTTCTAGGTATGCTGCCATTTGTGTTGAATTTTTTCTCTCTGTTTTAAAGACGCAACTTTACGATTTATTAATTTTCATGAAGATATGCAAATAAGATATTGGTGTGTGACGAGAAGCCAGATGGTCAGATGTTTGACCAATGGGAGAATGTTAGCGAGTTTTCTGTGCAGACTCCGTTAGAGGTAAATATAGGTTTTACACCATCTACGAGAGCAGATTAGTTTAAAATGGCTCTATACACCTCATCATGCTCTGGTGCAGGTGTATGAACGTTTGGCAACAGAAGGTTATAAAGTTGAATATGAACGTCTACCCATCACCGATGAGAAAGCTCCCAAGGAAACTGATTTTGATTTATTGGTAATTTGTTTCTCTGGCTATGTTTGAGATAAAACATAAAAGCAATGTAGACCGAAGGAGTTAGTGTATTGGAAAGTGTCACTGAATATTCCTGTCATTTTGTTGTTGTTAAGGACCGTAATGTGTATCTACAAATTGCTTAGGTGGAATACATGTCAAAGGTAGGATGACCACTGGCATGGTGATTGCAACCATTACTCAAAATTTGACAGGAACCTTAAAATAGAACGGATGAATGCTTTTCATCATATAATGATGTTCCAAGATCAATGGAAGTAGGTAGAATAGATCAAAAAGATGACCTCTGTTCTACTTACTCCATCTAAGATGGCCTCTGTTCTACCTACTTCATCTAAGATGGTTTTACACGTATCACTTGAAATGGACATTATTTGCAAATTGTATGCTAGCAAGGTTGTGGAATTTCTTCGGGTTGCCCACCTTTTTATCAATGCAACACTACAACTATAATGCCTGACGCATGTAAATAACAATGTTCGTATTATGGCACTTCTAAATCTTCAAAAAATAGCTTAAATCTTCAAATTTTGACAAATGTAGTCTTTTCTTTCATCCCATAGCTATTATAAAATTGACATGCAACTTTTGTACTCAAACATGAGTTGTATGTACAGATGACATTGCATGCTCTTTCAAACAAATTGTTAGTCAGAGGCTTCAGTTGCTGACAATGGAAATAACTCCTATCAACAATTTTTTAAGGAAAGGATAATTAGATTGCAAGGGAGCATGCAAATCACACATTTTTCCTTTTAGAACAAAAAATGCAAGTCCAAATCCTGCATGTTCTGAAGCATGAGAGAAATGTTCCCGTAACACCCACATATCATATGGATACGAGACCATATGGCAACAATATGAGTCCAAGTCCCACATGTTCTTGAATTATATATCATATGATCCGAATAAACTTCTGATTGTATACAAAAGGTTGGGAAAGAGAAACGTTCGCGGCGGCCTTGGCCGCCGCGATAAGTTTCTTGTATAAATTAGGCTAATATACCATAAATTCGAACAGGAACCCACCTAGATGGTTTGTGCTCCTTCGTCTCTCTATCCTTCCTCTGCCCAGAGCGAGCTTCCGAAGGCCGGTGGCATCTCTGCAAGGCAAGCTGGTCGCAAGCTGTGTTTTGGGGAGGCCCAAAGAGCTTGCTATTCAAGGTTCCCTTGCATTCGAGCCGGAAATCAATATCCGGTTCCAAATCTTCCAAATCTGGACATTTTGGAGTTTTTTTTGTTTATTTTTGGAACCGGAAAGGTGAGCGAGTAATTTTATCTCTATCTCTATCTCTATCTTCTAACATATGTGTTTTTTGGTGACGTGGCAAGCAAAAGTGACGTGTATGAGGGAATTAATTCCATGTCGGATTGAGATGGAGGGCCAGGATTTCTTGGGGCAAAATAGGGTTTGGGCCATTCCGGCAAGATGTGGGGCTCAGCTTTGAGTCCTTGACTGCTGGTTGTGCATGTACGCCGGCGTTTTGGCGACCACAGTAATTTGTTGCTTGATTTTCATCCGCCGGGTTTGAATCCAAGTCTGAATTTTGCGTTTCCTGGATTGCTCTGGGTATTGCTCAAGATATTTCTTGCGTTCATCACGATTGCGTATCTGTCTTACCCACAATCTGGCACGTTTAGACTGAAGCAACATATTATTGTGGGTCGGAAGCGTATATGATTTGGTTTGCTGTGTGTAAGGAAGAGAAGGGAAGAAGACAACAGAGGTAAGGCTTAGAAGGAAGAACAGTTTGTTTCTATTGCAAATACCCCAGCCGACCTATGTATTTGCAACTCTCTGGACCGGGAACAGCTAGAAGAGGCAAAAAATACAAAACACCCAGGTATGTTTTCAAGAAAACTGCTTTCTGTATGCTATTGGCAAATTTGCAAATAGCTTCCTACTAGAGCTTTCGGCAAAATTTCTGGCCCGAAATATATATTTGCAAGATGAAATCGATTCTACAGAGTTGAGCCTAACGTGCCGACAAATTTAGCTCACCTGCTTTCCTTGCTCGAGCAAAAAGAGAAAAACCCAGATCCCTGTTGCAGCCAAAAACCCTTTTAGCGGGCTGCGATTGAGAAAAACCATCAAATAGAATAAGGATTGAATCAAATACTGGGAAAAGAGATGCAGCAAGCGCAAAAAAGGGATTGATTCACAAAACCAGAAAGCGGATGCAATTTTCTTTGTCTTGCCATCTAAAGAGAGAGTTTTGCAAATTACCATTGCAAATCTGTGGATTGAGAGCCTAATTTGCACCAGAACTTAAAGTCTGGGGCCAGCATCTATTAATCAACAGAGAAAAAAAATCTATCGTTTGTAAATTGAAAAATTTAGACTATGTAAGCTTTGCTGATTCTAATGTGTATGCATGTAAAGTGGCCAAGCTGTGCTGTCATGCCAAAAAGTAAGCAGAGAAATATATTGGATGTCTGTGTCGAGCTGTGGAACAAACGACTATAAACCAGGGTTTCCGTGAGCAGCTCTGAGACAACTGTATATACCTTTATACACTATTCCTAGCTTTTGCTAAAAAAATCAACGACTATGGAGCTTTAAGATTTTTTACTGGGCATTAAGTTGTCCGTTTGTGCTAACCTATGGTCATATACATCTTAACATTTTTTGTTCCTACAGGACCATCTCTGTCTCTCATAATTAAGCATGCCATGGAGTAATATGCAGAAGTTAACATGCTTACATGAATTGTGGCATACAGGTTCTATTTCCAACATATTAGCCCTGGGAATCTCCTCAAGCAGAAACCTCATTTCACTCACTGCAGATAATTTATCAGGGCGCTTTGCAGTTCACCGCTTATTAAATTCTTTCTATAACATTCATTATCTAGGAAATCAAACATCAAAATGCATGCCTGACTGTTATCTTCCTTATGAATAGTTGTTACACCCTTACAGCTTTAAGATTAACAGATTTGAAAGAGGATGCACATTCATAGTAAAACTAAGCTTGCCAAAGACATATCTGTTATTGTTATCTAATAGACGCGGAGGAAGACCTTGGCCAGATATCATTGTGTACGTTTAAAATGCGTGTGGTCATAGAGCATTGCTTTGATACCACAAATGCAAGATGAGTGTTACAATATGTTGCGTCTTTAAGTAAAGAAGAGAAGTTGATGAACTGAGAACTTCAAGAAAAAACAATCGAACAATGCAATGAGTATTGACTACGGAAAGTGCGTGTATGCTAAACCACACTTCATAATAAAAAATGCAATAAAGATTAAATACGAAAGACGCCTTCTAATTTGCACCTCTCATGTATCATATTTTTAAAAACTATTCCAATTAGCTAAAACCAATTCGTCAGGACACCTTATCATTTTCTTCAACATATAACTAACAACATTTTAATCCCAAGTTCCGCCCATTGATCTATTTAGCTACTTCAAAAAACCCGTCGAAGTAGAGCGGCGGCAACGCCGCCGCATTATCATCTTGTATGTAGTAAGATTAATATTGCACATTAGATCGTTGTACATGGCATCCGACATATTAGGAAATTAAACCACTGAATAAAATCCCCCCCTCCCCCCAATTGTTTTTGGTGATATTCATAGGCAATGAACCCTATGTACAAACATGTGAATACACCAACCCCTCCCACAACCTTTGCAACAATTTCGTATTTCTAACTAATAATTAACTAAAACTTTCCAAAAGACGAGTCGCACCTCTCGAAAATGATATCCAATGACCCGAGACTACCAATGAACGCCCCCAGACGAATATCACCAAAACAACTATGGGTTTTTTTTTTTGGGGGGATTTTTATGCAATGGTTTAATTTTTTAATATGTGGGATGCCATGTACAATGATTTAATGTGCAATATTAATATATTGTTATAATACATTTATATTTATATTTATATTTATATTTATATTTATATTTATATTTATATTTATATTTATATTTATATTTATATTTATATTTATATTTATATTTATATTTATATTTATATTTATATTTATATTTATATTTATATTTATATTTATATTTATATTTATATTTATATTTATATTTATATTTATATTTATATGCCTTGAAACTTGAAAATTTCTTGAAAATCCATTGACATTTCATAAAGGCAAATTTCCCTTAATATTAACCTAGATCGCGTAATATTTCTCTAGATTCTCCAAGATTCCAAAAAGATTCCTCGAGATTCCCTTAAGATTCCACAAGAGTCTCATAGATGCCTTAGGATTCTATGAATATTCTCTTAGATTCTCCAACATTTCGTTAAAATTCCCCTAGTCTCCCCTAAGATTCAATGAAGATTCCTATAGCTTTCTTAAAATTATATGAAGATTCCCCTACATTCTCTAAGATGTCAATAGATTCCTCAAGATTTCCGTACATTCCTTGAAGCTTCTTTGAGATTCCGTCAAGGTTCCCTCAAATTCTGCTTGATCCCCTAAAGATTCTCTTGGATTCCCAATGATTCCTTTCAATTTTCTAATATTCTATGTAGATTCCCCTAGATTCAAAGTCCAAGATCCATTAAGATTCCTTATGATTCTATTAAGAATCCCTTAAATTCCCCAACATTCCCTTAATATACGAAAGAGATTATGAGTGTTTGTCATCAATATCAATTTTGAACCATTGATGCAGATGGATGGTTGAGATTGCGGATTTGGGAAAGGGCACAAGACGTTATAAGCATAACCGTTTTTTCAAATAACCATTTTCAAAATAAACATTTTGAAATAGATGAATGTTGGAATGGCATAAAATATTTTTTAGGCCACAACCTTTTTTCTTCGCCGTGCTTTTATGGTTTACGTAAGAATTCACATGCAAACTTGTGGCCGACTTTTTGGACGGGACCTGTTTTTTCTTTCCCTTAATATACATTCTTGTTGTTAATATAACTACAAAGAATGTAAGCATGGCGTCCTATACAGATATGCCAGACCCTTCAATTGCTATTTTGAACTACAGTCTCTGGTTACACATTTTTTAGTTTACATCGTCGTGTAAGGCATATCATGCGGCCAATACTTTATGTTGCTACCCGTACAAATGACGCATCAATGAGGATGCATGAATACATGCATCCTCTTCGAGTGTATAAGCACGAGCAAAAAGCCTTGAAGTGGGTTTCAAATTTATTCGTGCTGATAGCCATTTGACCAATGCGCCAGTTATGCATCAACCAGAAAAAATGAAGAACCTTTGTAGGCATTACTTAAGTTTGTCACAACCCAGCTTCAATAGTTCTAGTTCCGAGCATTCGGTGCTCCTAGTGATGAAGAACCTTTGTAGGCATTACTTAAGTTTGTCACAACCCAGCTTCAATAGTTCTAGTTCCGAGCATTCGATGCTCCTAGTGATGTCCTGTATTACTGCATGCACATCTTAAAGTTAATTAACTACATAATGTTTGACTATATACAAAATGTTGAATTTTTTTTTTGTGTGTGTGATTCTTTTTTTTTTTTTTTTTTTGAAGAACGACAAACTTTATTGAAACTCCAAGCCAAAAGCAAAATACAAATGCAGGGGCGGGAATAAAGTCTTAGAGGATAATCATGATCCACTGAGTAGAACCATCAGCCTATGCATAAGACAACACACTCAAATAGGACTCAAATATCAACTGTCGCTTGGTAGGAGCAAGCGAAGAGCAATGGTAGGCCTTAGCGATTCTAGCTTGTGCGTCTTGCGTGAAAATTTGCTATCAAGATAGCAGAATTTGTTAATGTATGCATATTAAGTTAGGAATTTTGGGCCATAAAATATTCATCAGTATTTGCACCCTAAGATCACTTAAACCAGCTCCAAACACCTCACATGTGTGTTATTATTTGCTAAGTTCACCTAGCAAATTCAAATCAACTTCTTTGACGGAAACATAGGGAACGTATGCAGCTTTTGGAAGAAAGTGTTTTGACATTTTGCATCAACCAAAATTCCTTTTCTTGGACTATGTGTAATGGCAAGAGGTAGGCTTCCATCATTTCACAAACATGTCATTCCATGGACTTCGCACAATCATAAGGGAATAAGTCATTTCTTCAGGGACAGTATCCCTCTTGGAACCATCCAAAACCAATTGTTGGCAGGCAATTTACGCAACAAGAAATTGGACACAAAATTTTCCTTTGGCATGTGCAGATGTGCATTACAGTCTATAGCCATGCAATTCCAGTTCGGATTCTCTTATTAAAGGTGCACGCCTTTCGATCATCCCTATGCATTATGGAGATGATTTGCAGAACATTGATGGGCACCTTGGACATCAAACATCTAACGAGGTAGGCACCATAGAAGACGAGCAACTCTTATCAGGGATAGGTTCAATACTGTATACGTTTTATACTCAATACATATTATTCGAATAATACGGCACTAATTTGAAGTATAATACGTCAAAAATACGGCAAAAAAAATTCCGGCGTCGAACATTTTTACAAAGCGAAACTCCCTCGCAAAAAAAAAAAAAAAAAAAAAAAAAAAATTGTTAAATATTTTCATGTGTTGGCCCGAAGGTTTAAACTACGCTAAAAGTTCAGCCCGCGTATTGAAGGAAAAAAAAAAAAAAATTTAATTGCAGTGACCCTCGCCGGGCGTGCCACATTGAATTGTGCCATGCCGAGGGTGGGTGTCATTGCTTACGCGAAAATTCAAAAAAAAATTCAAAAAAAAAAAAAAAAAAAAAAAAAATCGAATTTAAATTTTATTTTTTTTTTTTCCGCGTAAGTTTATTTCATTTTCTACAGAAATTCGTTTAAATTCGCTTGAAAAAAGAAAATTCAAAAAAAAAATTCGGATTTTTTTTTTTTTTTTTTGAATTTTTTGCGTAGTTTAAACCTTCGCTTCATGTTAAACTTTTTTTTTCCTACGGTAGGTTAAAAATACGAAAAATATGTATTTAACCTAAAAATACGTATTTTTGGACTTTATACGTCTGAAAAAATAATTTCGTACGTACGGAACCTATCCCTACTCTTATTCAGCTGTTCTGCAGATAATGACCTTTATCTAGTTGGCTGCACTGGATGAGATCCATTTGTCTGCAAAATATATGTGCATTGCATCATACCTCATCATCTTATTTACCTCGTCATGTTTTTATGCCAAGTTTGAGAGTTGAAAGATGATATCAAATGGTGGAATGCAATCCGTTGAGAAGCCCATTTGGCTGTAGTAGCATAGTCATATGAGAAAGTTCGTTATCTTCCCCGAGTTGAGCTAATCTTTGACAAAATGTTTGCTACATAGGGATCCATTCCTGGCCTTCTAGTATAGAGCTGTAGTCTATAAAAATAATTATTTCCTAATAAACCACCTTAATTTGCCCAGGTTGAGAAGCAAATTTTGGCAAATTTTATGCTAGCAAAATCGAAGCTTTACGTCTCACCATTCTAGATGGATCAATATTCGGCCTGTTTCAAATTCTATACGCAACACCTCTATATGCAGTCAAAGTGCACATATAGTCTTGTCTCAAAGCAGAAATCATCCAATGCTACTTCTGCCAGCAATTTTTTCTATTCATTTGCCGCCTATTTCTGAAATATTGACTTACAGTTGGATGCCCTAGATATATTTGGGCTCTCAACTGCACCGTTCGTCATCCAGAGGTCGCCTTGAGCATGTTCGGGAAAAAAACCTGCATAAACGCTAGATTCTACAGCAGAGCAAGCCAAGAATTTGCCAAAAAATACAATAGGACATTCTGGATAAGCATCAACATATTCTCATAAGATGATCTTGATAAACATCAACATAATCTCATGTTAAAAGGCACATAGGAAACAAACAATGCATGTAAAAGTGCAATCACAAATTGAAAATGGCAGACCCCTGCCTAGAACATAGGGAAAACCTGTGTATGACTCTAGGAAGGCCAAGGACATCCTTGCAGCACCTAAGCTACCAATGGCAAGAGAGAATGCTTGACAAATAATAGAAATCACATAAGATATTGCGAACAAACATATCCGCACCATGTTGACGCCACACTGTCTAAATTGGCACATCAATAGGATAGAGAAGTGACATCACACATCACATGATGTGAATCAGTTCATATATTGATTATAAGGAAAAACCTTTTAAGACCTTTAAGAATAAGATATGCACATTGTCTGCAAGAATACATGAACATATTATTGCTGCAACATTCAAACTCTTGTGGTTTGCTGCTTCGTATAATCTACGATCACCTGTATTCCAATAACCATGGGGTTAAAACCTACACCAGAGATGCTCTTGAAACACACATGAAAGTGAATCAAGACCTTAAAATGCGTAAAAATATACTTCGTTCAGCAATATCCAACAACCCAATTGTTCATTTCTTCAGACAACCATAAAAATTCCACATTATCCAAGTTCATATTAGCCGGTTCCCAAATTTCTATCGTATACTTTTCTACTGTCTGTATTTTCTCAAGATCACCCCCCATGGCTATGGTCTAGTTGGTATTCATTGGATTCAGATTTATGGCGAGCTAGGAGATTGCACTGCCTTTATAATGGGAATGTTCATCTTCAGGCATAAGAGTTGGGTAATTATTTGTCTACATGTTCTTTTTCTGTTTCCTCCAGATTTTGGTTCATGTTTTACTCTTCCAGTTTGCAAAGGATACTGAAAATCTTTCTTGGGCTTAATCTATATGTGGCCATTAAGGGTAACAGAAGCTGCTACAGTTGGACTAACAAATGGATCAGTTGTTGGAAACTTTGGAGATGTTCCTATAGTACTTGGTTTTAGCAGAAGAAGGATGGTTTACCACTATAGTATGTTGAAGCCGAAGAAGATGTTGAATGACTCCATTGGTAGTACTTAACTTGTCTATTCATTCTACTTTATGTTAGCAGTTTCTTATTTTTCCCTGGATCTTCTGGGTTCCTCCTAGATATTCAGGGTTTTTTATGTACTGGAATTCTTCCAATACGATTCTTATGGAATCATGTATGTGCTGCAACGTTATATCATATGAATGAATACAAAATCTACCGTGCCTTCAAAAAAAAAAAAAAAAAAAAAAAAATTATTCAGTTGTGCAAACCAATTGCCAACCCAAAACTTGAAAATGCAGCCTGCTTTTGTTAATTTGTTAACATTCAACAGTTTCATCATCTGGGAACTTCCAAAATGATACAACAGAATTAATTCCAAGACAGGTGTTATAAAGAGAACCTAAAGGAAATGGAAAAGAATTGGGGCTGGCATTTTCACAGATCTAAAATCCAACTGCAGAAGTAGAAATAAAAATAGCTATACGCCAAGCCGATATAATATACTATCACAGCTAGTTAAACGTGACATTTTATAAGATGGTGGTGGCAAGAACACGTGGCAGAGGTCATTTTCCAAAAAAGAAACAGGGAACTCTGACAGTGCATACCAGAATATATTGAGGGGTCTACAGTCCATTTTAGCTTCATATAATTCACACCAATTCGGCCATAAGGCCAAGTCCAATTGCAGAAAAAGACAGCAAAAACATTTGAATAGATTTGAAACAGAATACATACCGCGGATCCAAACATCTGGGTCTTTACATTCAACATCTTAAGCTTGCTCTCTTGATTTCCTCAAGAAGTAGGATCAAAACGAATTTGTTTATGGGTTGCAAACAGATCTGAGCATGTCATATAAAATGGGAATGACTTTCAAATCTGAAATTGTAGAAGCGAAAAGGTTTACCTTTCTGGGCTCCAGAAGAGAACACACAATCTTTAGCAGTGAACTATTGTTGCAGTCACAAAGGACCATAACCCATTAAAGAAAATAGATGAGCAAATCCACGCCATAGCGCAAGGTTTCTTGCGTTATTGCAAGGAAACCTAGAACACTAAAATATGTTTGTATTTTGGAGCTTCCTGGCGTGACAAATGTTTCTGAAATATTTCCCTAGTTCAAAGAACCTTAGTCAGCAATACGTTTCCCCTTCACAAAATTGCATGATTAACCGTTAGTAAATCAAATAGCTCCTTACTGGAGCTACACAAGAAACAAACTCAAGAATAAACAGGAAGAATAAAGGCGATTAAAGCTTTTGCCCTTTGTTCTCTATTCACCTAGAACATCAAATAAATCACGAAATATATCCTAATCAAAAGCAACCAGGTAGACATATTTAAACCAGATAAATATTTATCATGTGCCCTCGAATGTCTGCACAAGTTTGCTTCAGACAAATCTTAAATCATAATAGAGTTTGCTTACCAGCCACAGACCTTCGGCAAAACTTTGAGTGCTTCGGTCGCCATTATTCATGCCAGAAGCAGGTCTCGGAGAGAGAAAATCAATCTGACAGTATCGGGTAACCTGGACAAAATCGCATATGGCCCAAATCCAGCATATCCGCAGTTGGCATCGATTTATCTCATCTGATATTTGCCTTGTAGACTAGGAAACAGCCGATTCATGCAGAATCTAGTTTTGGCGCCACAAATTAGACACATTTCGGCCATAGCATCTTGAAATAGGGTACAGATTAGTAACTCTTTTAGCTCCTTTCCTAAGTTATTATGTGAACCATGAATCTAACAGAGCAAGCCACAACCGTTTCCACTTCCACAAATCTAAAAGCTGCATCAAAACCAGATTATCAAAGTGGCGACGAGCTCCAAAGTCCTGAATACCAAAATGGGAAGGGCACAAGAGACCGTCCAAAATTTTCTACACTGCCCTGTGATAAGAATTTCGAGAATTAATTGTCCTTTTTTATCAGTGTTGTCAGGTACGTTTAGTACAGTACGGGTATTATACGTACGTAAAGTATTAATACCGTATGCATACCTCTCATTTTTAAAAGTACTTTAAATACGTTTTTTGGAATTATAAAATACTCATTAAATACGTAAAATACGTACTTTACGTACAGTACGTTAAGTACTTCCTGTAATTTTTTAGAACTATTATTTCTTGTATTGCAGTTGAAATAGTTGCAATAACAACTAATATGAAGAACTTCAAGTTTTAAATAATGAACCATAATATATTACTCTAGAAAATTACCATAATATATTACTCTAGAAAATTAAGTATTTTTCAAAGTCTTCAATCCAAAATATGTCTATTTAAGAGTTATATCTCCTCATATTCTGGTTTGCAATCTACACCCATAGACAAATAAATTTAAGTAGTTGTTGCTCATTTGTTGCATCCGAAGCTATTAGCCATTGCTGACCTCTGTATTTCTTTCTTGGCATGAATGCAAGCTACCGAAGTATTAAAGGGAAGGTCTGCCTCCTGCCATGACAAAAAAGGGAGAAAGATGGGTCTGCATCTCCATCTCCATTCCGATTCAGCGGCTAGAGTAAGAAGAAAGAGGAGGAAAACGTAGAGGCTTTAGGTTTTTATTCCCAAGAAGATTGTTTTTGTTTTTTTTTTTTTTTAATTACAAACATATAATGATGGTAAGCATTTATACTTGTTGACACAGGGTTTTATTTGACTTGTTACATTGAACTGGCATAAATATTAACTGGTTTGTAACTTATGATTAATGAAAATTGGTGGTTAATGTGACTGGCTACATTTGTGCTATGGTTAAAAATTTCAACTACTGGCAAAAGGAAAAAATGGATTATCTTTGCCTTACCTAAAGTTGTAATGCAGAGTTTTGGCGACCTCTGGAAAATGTAAGTTTGTTGGATATAGTTTGCAACCTGACTATTAAGCAGATACATGGCTTAGGGCTTGTACACGTGTTTTACTAACATTCGATATTTCCTTTGGGCACTTTTTTATGTCTAATTTTATTGCTTGATGTTTGACAAACTTCTGAAAATGGACGGTCGTTGGATCTATTGATCACGATCCAAGATTAGGGTTGCCCGGATTGGGTGTTGCCCGGATATATATGCTGCTAAGTTTATCCTGCCGAATTAGGGTTGCCTGGATTTGAGTGTTGCAGGATATACATGCTGCTGGGTATTCCGTTGCTGGGTATTCCGCTGGGCATCGTTCATGCATTCTAATCTCTTACAATATGGATGGATCTACAAGGTTGAGAGCTGGAATTATTCTTTGAAGAAGCAGATTTCTGGAACTAACTCCTACGATGCATTCACTATACAATTTACATCCAATGCGGATCAGGCTGGATGCAGCACAAGGAAATGGAGATTATTTCCCATGTCCAACATCTTCACAGGTTTGGGGCTAGTTTTTAATTCTTACATGATGTTTCTAAATTCTTATATGCTTTGGCTACACGGCTTAGGAGATTTTAGCTGGTCTATGGCACGGATTACTATGTATTCTATTTATAGACTTCTTATTTCGTTATGTTAAATGGCCAAGATGACTGCCACTGCTATTGTCTTAATAGACCAAAAGGCTAACAATTATTGGATTTATAGATAAAAGAGCTTTTAATGTTTCTGGATGGTAAGCTGGAACATGCAAAATATCTGCCACTCATGGCTTAAGGAATGGGTCTTAATATATCTGCCCCTCTTATTAGTAATTGCACGTTTATCTTGGTTGAGGCACATGCAGATCTAATATGCACATTGCTTATTGTAGCAGTATAAATGTGCACTAATATGTAGCTGTAAATCTACATCTCATGTTTGCTATTGAATGTAGTGGTGGATATTTGTTGTTTAATTTTAAGGCATGAAGTTATAAGTATTCCTGTCATATGCAGCTGATTGCATGATTTATTGCAGGGCATGGAGCTTTTTAACAGTCTCTTAGCAAACCTGGCTGTTAGCTGCAATTGCCTGGGGCAAACATAAACCATTTAAGTCCTCATAGATTATTTGAATATGATGCAACTTGATTCGTCTGCAGTATAACTTGTCTGCAGTATTCCGCCACCATTGAAGCAGTTTTATGTTGGTGACCTCTATAGAATGCTGGTGCAGCAAAATAACTTCCCTAGAACAGTGAGATTAGAGGCATTCTAGTTGTAGTATGCCCAGGTTCTTTGGGAAAAGTTTTTACTCTTAAATCCTTGTTGCTTTATGTTAGTTACAAGCAAGGTGAAGGGTGATAAACTTAAAAGACCTTTTGACGCCTGCTAGTAGCTTAGGCTTTTACCCATGTTCTTGGCTAACTGTCCTCTGGTTCTACTGCAGGTAACAGGGTCTTTTACTCCTTGCTATGTTTCTTGGTGTAAAGAATATGCTTTAAAGATGGATTCCTCGGGAAAAACAAGTGCTACTCGAGGGTCTTCAAGAGGATCAATTGAATGTTATAATATAAGGCAACTACGTTGCTGTGTTTGTCACTACATGTTAAACTGGTTTGTTTTGTACTAGCAGAACTATCAAGGTAATTTTTGGATTTGTTCTCATTTGAACACCAAAGAGAGTTGTAATCTTGTAGCATATATTGCTAGCAGTAGAGTCTTTATGGAATATATTGAGTTTAATTTTTTATGGTAACCATATCTTTGGCCTGAGTACACAGACACCTCATTGTACTTAGGGCTGCCAATTGTATCATGTTTTGTTCTTGCAAAGATCAATTTATGATAAGAAGTCTAAGGTCTTAGGATCTGATAGACTTGAAGGTTTTTTTCCTAACTTCAGTCTACTGGTTATACCGGTAGCCAAGATATTGGTTACATTATAGGTGCTGTTTTAAGTCATATTCTTGTTAAACTAATGGATGAAATGATTTTTATAGGCTACTGGCATTGAGGACAGATTTGATACCAATGACAGTGCATCAAAGAGCCTTGGCATTGGCATTGGCATTGGCATTGGCATTGGCATTGGCATTGGCATTGGCGAGTCAATCAAAAAGAGGGACATATAGAAGTTAAGGTAACAGGACATTTATTGTTTCTGAAATTATTCCACATGGAAGTTGAATCATAGGATGTATTTGGTATTTAAAATAGTCCTGTAGCATTTGCCTAGTCAAACTCTTATCAGTTATGGTTCCACATAGAAGCTGAACTACAGAATGTATTTGGCATTTAAAATAGTCTTTTGGCATTCGCCTAGACTAACTATTATCAAGATGTACCTTGTTTACCCTTTGATAACAAAGATGCTATTTTGAAAAATCTAAGTGACCACTTTGCTGGCCACTTGTTTGCCATTGGGCTTTTCAAAAGAAAAATAAATATGCAATAACTGTTACGCAATATAGGTAGGGTAGGGCTTTGGCAACAAGGTCCTACTCTCCTTGTTGCTAATTCTATTATTACTTTGGCCCACCCTGATCTACGGAAGGAGGCAGGATTTTTTTATTACAAATATAATGATGGTAAGCATTTATACTTGTTGACACAGGGTTTTATTTGACTTGTTACATTGAACTGGCATAAATATTAACTGGTTTGTAACTTATGATTAATGAAAATTGGTGGTTAATGTGACTGGCTACATTTGTGCTATGGTTAAAAATTTCAACTACTGGCAAAAGGAAAAAATGGATTATCTTTGCCTTACCTAAAGTTGTAATGCAGAGTTTTGGCGACCTCTGGAAAATGTAAGTTTGTTGGATATAGTTTGCAACCTGACTATTAAGCAGATACATGGCTTAGGGCTTGTACACGTGTTTTACTAACATTCGATATTTCCTTTGGGCACTTTTTTATGTCTAATTTTATTGCTTGATGTTTGACGAACTTCTGAAAATGGACGGTCGTTGGATCTATTGATCACGATCCAAGATTAGGGTTGCCCGGATTGGGTGTTGCCCGGATATATATGCTGCTAAGTTTATCCTGCCGAATTAGGGTTGCCCGGATTTGAGTGTTGCAGGATATACATGCTGCTGGGTATTCCGTTGCTGGGTATTCCGCTGGGCATCGTTCATGCATTCTAATCTCTTACAATATGGATGGATCTACAAGGTTGAGAGCTGGAATTATTCTTTGAAGAAGCAGATTTCTGGAACTAACTCCTACGATGCATTCACTATACAATTTACATCCAATGCGGATCAGGCTGGATGCAGCACAAGGAAATGGAGATTATTTCCCATGCCCAACATCTTCACAGGTTTGGGGCTAGTTTTTAATTCTTACATGATGTTTCTAAATTCTTATATGCTTTGGCTACACGGCTTAGGAGATTTTAGCTGGTCTATGGCACGGATTACTATGTATTCTATTTATAGACTTCTTATTTCGTTATGTTAAATGGCTAAGATGACTGCCACTGCTATTGTCTTAATAGACCAAAAGGCTAACAATTATTGGATTTATAGATAAAAGAGCTTTTAATGTTTCTGGATGGTAAGCTGGAACATGCAAAATATCTGCCACTCATGGCTTAAGGAATGGGTCTTAATATATCTGCCCCTCTTATTAGTAATTGCACGTTTATCTTGGTTGAGGCACATGCAGATCTAATATGCACATTGCTTATTGTAGCAGTATAAATATGCACTAATATGTAGCTGTAAATCTACACCTAATGTTTGCTATTGAATGTAGTGGTGGATATTTGTTGTTTAATTTTAAGGCATGAAGTTATAAGTATTACTGTCATATGCAGCTGATTGCATGATTTATTGCAGGGCATGGAGCTTTTTAACAGTCTCTTAGCAAACCTGGCTGTTAGCTGCAATTGCCTAGGGCAAACATAAACCATTTAAGTCCTCATAGATTATTTGAATATGATGCAACTTGATTCGTCTGCAGTATAACTTGTCTGCAGTATTCTGCCACCATTGAAGCAGTTTTATGTTGGTGACCTCTATAGAATGCTGGTGCAGCAAAATAACTTCCCTAGAACAGTGAGATTAGAGGCATTCTAGTTGTAATATGTAGCATAATAACAGGGGGTTTCTTTTGTATTTTTGTACTTTTTTCCCTAAGGTTTTTATATGATTTCATGGATGTATTTGATGAGGCATACTGATTAGTATATCTAGAGTGCGCGTACGGTTGAACTAATTTTGATGCCTATATCCAATGGTTTAGACCCATATATCATATATTTATTTTTATATTGTATTTTCGTATTGTATCAAATATCACCTTTCGACATGCAAGGCTCGAGATAACCCATTTTAGGGTTATGTGTTGGGAATGAAAATGAAGATTTTTAGGGAAGAATCATTTGTGGGCGGATTAAATTGATCATCTCTGCATTCCGGCGATCTGCGAACAGGAGAATTCCGGGTTTGACAGGTCGTGATCTTCAATGCCTTTTTTTCTGGGTACCCATCATAGATCGGATCTTCGTTGGAGCAATTAGGTGCCCATGTAACAAAATACACAAATGGGTCGCCTTCTCATCGACATACCGAGAAACACAAGCAGTTGTTTAATCGCCATTTGTTCCGCTATCTGGTTTTACATTCAAAACAAGAACATAGGTTACTCGGATGTGGGATTGAGCTATGAAACCGTAGTTTCTCAAGGCCAGCACTGGCGTCTTATCACTTCTTCATTTTCCCATATTAGTTTCTTGCATCTAATCTTTAATATGAAATACGAGGAGCCTTGGGATTCTTTGAAAATTTGAAAAGACTTGAGGTCTTGGGGTGCGATTATTATTTGCGATATCGTTACTCCTAATTGTTGTTTCGGGCTCCCGGTTCGGGGATTTATCATGTGCTCATTCACGATTTAAGTTGGAGTTTTACGTAAGAGTCTGTCTTTGTTGGTTATTCGTGTGTGGTTTTGGATGGATGACCATAAAAAACAAAGCGACCTTCTTCAAAACTGGAACTGTTTGGGGTTCTTTCTTTGCCTATCGGCTTTGCCCCATTTGAATCTCGATTTTCACATCTATAATTGTTCCCAGGCCGTTTTTTAGGTCATTTGTCGAATTGTGGTAGGATATTTGATTTCTTGGGGAGTTATACAAGGAATGAGTAATTATTGGGCAATCGCCTTACTAGGATGGGTCACACTCTTCTTTTTGTGAGTTTGCATCGGACGACATCATACCGCTTTGCCTTTTCTAGAAATTGAGCCAGTTCTTGAATCACCTATCGGTTCGGTTCGATTACAAATTTGGTCCAATAATATCAAATGGACCTCCGATTCATTGGGAACCGGTTGGTGTAATATGGCTTGATGCCTTTTAGGTGTTGATTGGCTTCCAAGAAGAAAGAAGATGCTAAATCTACAAGGCAAATGAAGACTCTATATGAGACAAATCCACCTCTGTATTAGCGGGACTTTGTGATCTCAAAGACACAAGAAGTTTGCACGCCTATATCTTCATATTACTCAAAGAGGGAAATCAAGGTAAGGTCCACTTTTACACGAGAATGAAAACAAAATTCATTGATTTAATCTCATTGAATTGATTTATTCGGTTGAAGCAAACGTTTTACACTTCATCCTTTGTATACATCGGGATTTTCTTGTCCAATAAATAGCATATTTTATGCGTTGGCCATTTCAACAATAAATTCTTCCTTTCCAGGATGTATCTAAGCTGTGGAGTGAGAAGTGGAAAGTATGGTGGAAAATGAGTAGATATTGTCCTATGCTTGAATCCTTCTTGCCGAGATGTTCTTGGCATACCCAACCGTTCTTTCCCAGGACCCAACCGGATTCGCTCTGTTTTGCACCTTTCTAATCATTATGCCGAAGATTTCTTCGCTTCCAAATGTGTATTTGTCATTTGGGCATGTGGGTTTTGTAATTGGGTATTTGTTTCTGGTGTCTGTTTTCGTGCTCCATAATTATAGGGTTGAATCCAGGGCATTGGCAGGAGTTTCTGGAGATCCCCATTTAAGGTTAGACGAAATGTTTGCAAATTTTTGTCACATTGGACTTGAGTATTAGTTAATTATCAAGTTGAATGTGCATTTGACTGATGCAGGGAACAATTGCCATTGGCACATTTTTTCCTTTTTTTGATGAGGAAACAAGTTGGAGAGGCTATTGTACAGACAATTGCTTTATTAGACAGTTGCTTTATTAACGTTAACATCACACATTCCATTCCATTCGACACAATCACATGTGAACTCTCAAGTTCAATATAATTGTTCAAGTTCTAAATATTTAAACGATGGTTATCTAGTATACTTCAAATATTAAATCCTTAGTGCATATTTGGATTCCAAGGTTCAAGATGCAACCCTACACTATCTTCATGTTTTAAATGTTTTTTTATATTCTCACGTCTTTTTTTTTAATGGCAGAAGGGCCAAAAAATTTTTTAGTATAATAACCAACACATAACTACCATTGACATTAATAAATATAACCATTGGATCCAACACATTTAAATTAAAATCCCCTTAAACCCCCTTTGGTTTGGGTGCATATTCACACTGGGGTGGCGTAGGGGCGTGAGAGCCCTCATAATTGTATTTTGCACGCGTCTGAAATCAACACCATATAGTATTCAGGTTGAAATCTTATAGTATTTTGCGAATCTTATTATACAGTATAGCAAATCTTGTACTTGCATACCCCACAAATGAGGAACTTTACGTACGGTGTAGATTAAGGAATAAGGGGCGAATATGCCAATCCGACAGCTCTCGATGCCCGGAGTCACCCCCCGTGTGAATATGCACCCAAACCAAAGGGGGTTTAAGGGGGATTTTAATTTAAATGTGTTGGGAAAAGTTTTTACTCTTAAATCCTTGTTTCTTTATGTTAGTTACAAGCAAGGTGAAGGGTGATAAACTTAAAAGACCTTTTGACGCCTGCTAGTAGCTTAGGCTTTTACCCATGTTCTTGGCTAACTGTCCTCTGGTTCTACTGCAGGTAACAGGGTCTTTTACTCCTTGCTATGTTTCTTGGTGTAAAGAATATGCTTTAAAGATGGATTCCTCGGGAAAAGCAAGTGCTACTCGAGGGTCTTCAAGAGGATCAATTGAATGTTATAATATAAGGCAACTACATTGCTGTGTTTGTCACTACATGTTAAACTGGTTTGTTTTGTACTAGCAGAACTATCAAGGTAATTTTTGGATTTGTTCTCATTTGAACTCCAAAGAGAGTTGTAATCTTGTAGCATATATTGCTAGCAGTAGAGTTTTTATGGAATATATTGAGTTTAATTTTTTTAGAAACCATATCTTTGGCCTAAGTACACAGGCACCTCATTGTACTTAGGGCTGCCAATTGTATCACGTTTTGTTCTTGCAAAGATCAATTTATGATAAGAAGTCTAAGGTCTTAGGATCTGATAGACTTGAAGGGTTTTTTTTTTTTTTTTTAAACTACAATTCCATAATTTTCGTAATGTCTTAAGTCTCCTAATGTGTTTCTTTACTCCTGTTCTATAATATATAATAATGTATTTTTCCTAATGTATAATTTTACCAACTCTATTGGTCTAATGTCATTTGGACACTTTTTTTTAAAAGTACGTATTATACGTATTGTATGTATTAATATGTTAAGTATGGTATTAATAAAACAATAGCTCAATTTGACCTGTCAACTTATAGGTATAGTACGTATAGTACTGTGAGGAAGGTAAAGGGACGTATGTAAACATAAAATACGGGTACGTAAACAACACTGTTTTTTATATAAAGTTAAATAGGTACACCACCTGTCAAATACCAGTAAATGTTGACTTATCTTTGCTTTTAATCGACGAAAAGGGTCAAGATTTCATGCCCCAATTCTGCAACCATTTAATGCAACCATTAGGGGTGGCCACCCCTATTAAATCACCCTCCAGCCACATTCGACGGCTAGGATATCACCTGCCCCCTTCGATCTGACGGTCTTCAGATGTACGACATGCTTGTCATGCATGCCATAGTTGGGCCGACCCACCGACCTAACCGACCTGCCGACCTAGGTGGGAGAAGGCCGACTTAGGTGGGGATTTTTTGCCGACCTACCGACCTATTTCGCCAAAATTCAACTTTCTTTTTTCCTGCAGTTAATGCATAAATAACATGTAATACATCTCTACTTCTAAATAAATAGTGAATACAGACAAGTTTACACCTCAAATAATTTCTAAATAGTTGATTTATGCTATTAAACTTCAGACAAAGCAAAATACATTGTCTTTGGAGGAAATATACATAAGAAAACGAGTAAATAGTAGCATCAAACCAAATGCATAATTCTAACCTTCGTCATTAGATTTCAGAATTAGATTTCAGATTATCAGTATTAGATACACAATCCAATGGGAAAACCAGATTTCAGCATTAGATTTCAGAATTAGATTTCAGATTTCAGCAGATTATCAGCATTAGATACATAACCAGATTTCTGGGGTTATTTGTTTCTAGCCTCAGCCTCACATTCCTGGGCAGATTTCTGCCGTTGCGCTTTGCAATTTTTCTCAGACCATCCATGGCCTCCTCTATTCTTCCATGCACTAGCAACCACCTGGGAGATTCAAGGTATCTAACAGTCCCTTCACCACATTTCTTTCGATGCTTAAAATACGTCTGCAGTTTTTTGGATTTTGTAAAACAAGCAGAGTTAAAGCTTGTCCAACCTACATAACTATCTTAAGAGGCATTTAAGATTTTAGCATCTTAAATGCCTCTTAATGCAGTTGTCTGCCGATTTTACAATAACTAGTACAGTTATCACCACGGATTTAAAGAGGGCCTACATAGGAATCCCTTAGGTAACCTCCATCAACAATAAAAGCTGAAAGCAGAACTTGAGAAAGCAAAGACTTACAGGTATTAGTGCCTCAGCACAAGATTCAAAGTCCCCTAGAAGCTCCTTCGACAATAGATTTAGGAGATGGCAAGCGTGGACCTGCCGAATTTGCAGGTGCGCAGGAACAACAGATCTAGGGAAGAGCCACTAAAAAATAAAATGCGATCTCGGTGCCATGTCACTGTGATTCGCTCGAGTGAATCACGTGATTCTCTCAAAGGCGAAAGGTGGTCGAGTG
This sequence comes from Isoetes taiwanensis, assembly GCA_021234155.1. Taxonomy (NCBI): domain Eukaryota; kingdom Viridiplantae; phylum Streptophyta; class Lycopodiopsida; order Isoetales; family Isoetaceae; genus Isoetes; species Isoetes taiwanensis. The sequence continues at coordinate 690,868 of JAJEKV010000084.1, read as the reverse complement.
CTCTTCATCGTGTAATTTTGTAAATGTTGCTTAATTTAACATTTGATCCAATGCATCACTTACAATGCCTAGTTCATGCCCAGCTACACTTGGCATAGTTTCTAGTATCTTATATCACCTGACATTATAAGATGTGACATATGTCATATATTTGATATTATATATACGAGGTGACATATGTCATATATGACATTACATAAACTATGTGAATTTGTTTGACTTATGGCATATGAAACATATGCTATATATGGCATATGTCTGACTTATGGCATATGACACAATGTCTGAATTATGGCATATGAGACGTATGTTATATATGGCATGAGACATATATCATATATAGCATATGTGACATATGTCTGACTTATGGCATATGAGACATATGTTATATATGGCATATAAGACATGCGTTATATATCTTATTATATATACTACTATATGGCAACTATTTAACTTTTTATCATATATGAGACGTATGCCATATATGCGCACTTTATTGGCTTGGTTTTAACTGGGGTGCCAACACAATTCTCTCGAGAGAATCTTTGGGGTCGTGCGAGAGAATCATAGTGATTCTCTTGATAGACACACGTGATTCTCTCGAGCAAATCACAGTGATGTGGCACCTAGATGGCATTTTATTTTTGAGTGTCTCTTCCCCGATCTGTTTGTTATAACCCCATGGAAGAGGCCGAATCTGGCAACTGTGAATCGAGGCCTTTTTTGGCTCCCGAAAGGGGGGCATGCCGCAGGCGAATTCGCATAAGCGAATTTGCCATTGAAAATCGCTTAAGCGAATTTTATCTTTGGAAAAGCTGATTGCCGGCAGGGGCCAGAAGCGTCCGCGGGTGGGCCGACCGTGGGGCCGAAGCGCGGATCGCTATCTTGGCCCGGCGGCGTGCCGCGAGGCTCGATTAAGCGAATTTCCAAGTCGATTGTAATTCGAGTTCTTTCACGCTTCTGGCAATTTCGGTTCTTCCGCGTTTCTTGACACCTTCCACCCTTGTAGCATCCCCGGGTGCATGATGTTTCGATTTCTGTTCAAAACAATTGCTTAACTCACGGTTAGCGATGTTTTGGCGACCCGATACATAATTCGCGAGCATTACAACATGTAGATAGGTGGCCGATCAAGAGGCCGAGATCTTACGCGGGAGAGTCGCCTGATAGGGATGGATGAGAGTGAGCTCGGGATTACGTCGGCCGCGGACGGTAGGGGCCCGATTGATACATCACTTTCACGGTAAGTACCCTCGGACCCCCATTAGATAACTTGCATTGTTGTCGTTAGGGTTTTCCTTTGTACTAGTATGGTTGGTAGGCTAGCCTAGGCGCCGATTATGAAAGCCGCCAGGAGTATCGAGGTATATGGTGATTGTCAGCGTCCCAGGCCCTTAAACAACCCGCGGGCACACATAGTTTGGCCACTTATTGATGCTTTGTGATGCGGGATGTCCCCATCTGGCCGGACAAACTAAGGGTCAATCGTCACGTGGGCGTGTCCGACTAAGGATGGGGCCATTGGACACCATAACGCATATCCGCGAGGAGATATGTGGTGGCTAGCGAGCGTGGTCGCCCCGGGGAATGACTGTCCGCGGCCATCCCCTCTTACGGATGAGGAGAGGAGGGGGACCGGTGACCTCTCTCCGCGAAAGTCGGCCACAAAGCGGCGGGCAAGAGCAAATGCGGTGCGGTGGCCCATAGAGACAAAGCGTGTTGTAACGAGGGCGATTTGTCCGTATCGCGGCTCCATGCTATAAGTGGCCGGTCAAACATTACCATCTTTGGAAGCGGTGGCGATGGAGCGGAGTTGTCTTAGTATCGGCCGAGGGCATCACGGGGGTGGTGCACCCTCATCAATGGAGGGAGGCTCAGTGCGCTATGATCATCGGGGCCGAAACCACCCGGGGAGGATGCTAGGATAAATGTAATGGGTTGTATGAGTGGGCGAGCGGCCCGGATGTCGCGGCCCCCCCCTCGCCCTCGCCCAGGAGATCATGGGTATCGCGGCGGTGTTGGAGTCTTGCAAGGGCGGGCGTGGGGGCACGCGATCGTGCGGAGAAGCGACCATCGTAGTGATGTGGCGGCTTCACCTGGCGGGGGAGGGTGGGTATGTCACCTCCCTGATGATCTTGGCACACCAGATTTCCAGTTCAGTGGCATGTCGTCTTCACAGCATAGCACGCCGTCTGGACAGGTCCGTCAGTACATCACGCCAGACAGACATGTCCCTGTAGATATTGAGGACATCCCAGACGACTTATTCATTCACACGCCACCTCCACTGCATGTCATAGAGCCTCGTGTTTCGAGACCGATGTTTGATGAGCTGCGGGAGAGCGGTCGCAAAGACGCATGCTCGAGATTATCAGAAGAGAGGGTTCGATCGCTTGGCATCATCAGGTGTCACCCTTTCTCCATTACCGCAGATGCACGTGGACCGATAACGATTGGCGAGGGACAGGGGCTAGAGACTTCTTTTGTATGGGATGGTGTTTGGGGCAGGTACGCTTTTATGCCTACTATTTTTGCGACCCTTGGGTGGGGTAGGAGGTGGCGAGAGAGGCCTAGTATGCACGGGACAGTGTGCTAAACCGTTGTTTGATGTTGCCTCTCTATTTCTGGGAGGAGGTATACATTTTTGGGGACTCGTACACGGATGAGATTAGCCGCGAGGTATGGCGATTTGTTGAGACACACCCACGTCCTACGCACCCACGAGATCTTGTCGACTCTATTGGGGACGAGAATGTCATTGTTGGGACCCGGCTTCCTTACCCCCACGTTGGATATGAGAAGCACGCCGAGGAGCCTTCGTATGAGTCACTGAAGAGTGGGAGGCAGATCATGTCAGGGTCATTATCAGGTACGGCATATGTCATAGCACCATTTCATTCATGTGTTGTACACCTTATGTCGCCGACCACATTGCCGCGTAATACGATTGCGCATGCACCGATTCAGCGACCCTCGGTTCGAAGATCGCGGCGTCATGGGCGCGGACCTGCTCCCAGTGTACCAGATACGATGCGAGAGGTTGCGAGCTGTCATATGGCCCATCTGTCATGGGTACGTGGCATCATCCCCATCCCCTCTCGTGTTTCCATAGGTACTCAAGCAGTGTACACCAGATGCAGGGGACACTGGTATCTTCTGGTGCATATTGTAGATCCCGTAGTACGAGAGCGACTTGGGTGGCCGAGGCATTTCAAGGGCTTCTGGTACATGGATTCCCTGCCTGGTAGTCTGGGCCGCGCGAGGACTCAGATACGAGTGCAACCCGCGGACGTACAATGGTGAGTTGTTTGCATGCTCACTTTCTTAATGTGCTTGACTTGAATGCGTGCATCAACTCCACACCGTGTTTGAGACAGGGTTTTGGCACCGTGGCTGCACCACACTCATGCCCCGGACCACTGGCACGAGCGCATCAGAAACAGGGTGGAGCTGCGGGTGGCTCCGGTTCCAGCACAACACCAGCATTGGTCTTGTGGTGTCCATGTTTGTCTAAGCATCCGGCATGTCATGCAGGCTTTCCTATGGCCAGAGACAGACATAGACTTGCAGGTTAGACACTATCCTTCCCCACCACCTCATCTGTTTTGACATATGCTCCCCATGACATCCTGTACCTTCCAGCCCGAACATGCATACGAGTTAAGATGTGACACGGCTCCGTCGGAACTTCTTCACGATCATTGCGTGCCTGTACGCAAAGGCATATTGGTTCAACTATCAAATACTGAGGCGTGCGGGGCTGTAGACATTTTCTATGTCTGCACATTTTTCTATCTATGTACTTTCTTTCCTGCAATATGTACATTGTCAATGATTTAAATGCAACCTTTCAAGTCCCACTTTCGTTGAATTATTTAGTTCATCTTGCATGCGAACCAGACACTGGGTCAACAGCTCGAACCAAACACTACAAAGATTGTAACTCTGAGTGACAGACATCACGCTCACATCAGTCAAATCTGAGTCGACGCGAGGTCGACCCTCTCCTCCCACGTGGCTGTGGCGGGGTTTCGCATTGCACAGAGGGTCCAGGACGTGGCATTGAGAAGTTACGCACCCGTGCTCCCGCCTGCTGAGTTGCATAGCCACCTCGCAATGGGACGTTTCTCGGTGCCGCCGCATCACGGAACGCCCTCAGGCGACGTCGCGCCTCCGCAAGCAATGGAGCCACGTCATCCTCATCTATATGTTCTTGATTCATCACCTCCGTTTGCCAGTATTGCATTTCCTCGCCCATTGTCTGCAACCACTGACTAACCACCGATCTCAACCTGTCTTCATCCACAGGTGCTGGTGGCCGCTCGATGGGCTGGACCTCCGCTTCCCGGCCGGGATAGAGCACTTCAAAGAGGTGGGGATGGTGCCTAGAGAAAAACATATCTTCTGCTATGAGGTGCTTGCACACTGGGACACCAGCGGAACAAGTGGGACAAGTGCAATAGTGTTGCAGCATCAAAACAGTGTAGCGGACCCCATCACCGGCCTCGGATGCAATGGACAGTTCAATGGCCTCGTCGTCTTTCACAAATTCGCTTAAGCGAATTTCAGCTGCCCGATGGTCCACTTTCGGGAGCCAAAAAATGCACCGACCGTGAACCCCCTGGGTTCCCCACTCCTTGAGTTCCACGCTACTGCATATTGCAATTCTTAATCGTTCTCAGAACGACTCTCCATGATGTTCTTTCCTTGAGATCCCTGATCTCTTATATAGGGTACCAACTCTTGTGGCATGCCACCACGCAGATGCATGTATGCATGTAGCCTCTTGGCACCTCTTTATGCCACTTGTCCCTTAAACCTCTAATCCTTAGGTTTATTGATCCTATATGACCTAGGAACCAACATATATATGAACATATGACTTATGACCTAGGGCCTAACCTATGTTCGTAACATACCTCCCCCCTTCAAATCCTTGGTCCCCAAGGATCATGGAAGTATGTGTATTTTAAAACCTATTCCCTGAGTCACCCGATGACCATGGTTTCACCATCTAGTCCATTTTGAAACCCTTTCCCTGGATCACCTCGTGATCGTGGTTTCAACTTCTCGTCCCTTCGGAAACCCATTCCCTGGATCGCCCTATGATCATGGTTTCATCCTCTAGTCCCTTCTGAAATCCGTTCCATGGATCACCCTGTGATCATGGTTTCATAACTCATCCTTTAGAGGACGTCCTAATTGCCATCCCTGATGCTTGTCTCTAATTCTTTACTTTTAGGTAACTGACCTCATATTGACTCCCTTAATCCTTCCATGTTATCAACGGGTTTTGAGCTAGGTGAGGATTTGGCTGCATTTACTCTTCACTTCCCCATGTGGGCTTGGGAAGTGACTGATCTCGCCATAAGATCTAGTACTCTGCAATACTCTTATTGCGCAGCCTCCGAATGCGAGTGTCTAGAATCACCTCAGAAGTTACCTTAGAGCTAAGGGCTAGGAGTATTGTCACAGTCTTTGGACAATATTGCTTTCTTGAGTTGACTTATGCGGAATAGGGTGCACTCCTAATCCATTCATAGGTTCTAACTCAACTCATATGCTGTCTTCATTGACTTTCCTAGATCCTTGTGTTTATTCTTCCACCAAGAACCCCAGCTTTTTTATGCCGCATTTTACCAACTTTTTGGACTAGAACAGAGGCCCAGTTTGTCCCTTAGTTGACACTTAGTGCAACTAAGTACCTGATGCTAGTCAGGTGAATTCACTAACCCATGTGAATTCAATATTCTTGATCTAGATCTAAGAATATTATGCTACATAAGACCCTGCTTTTTAAAAGCAATACAATGGTAATGACCATATACTCCTCTAGGGATCTAATTAGAAACAAGCTTCTAATAATTGTACCATTCACACTCTGATCATTCATCAGAGATCTTTTGCAACATTAACCGCAGGTTAATCCTTGCATTTCTTAAGACCTTGCTCCATAAATAGCCAATACACCAATTATGGCTAATCATGAATTTCAATTGGATTCTCTATCACAACTCCCAGAGTTGATTCTCTTGCTCCAAGCATCTCAAGAATCCTTATATTCATGTATACTACTTTGATAGCAAGTAGTGATGGTTCAAACTCTGCCCTTTTAGGTCTCCATGGCATGCCTGGCCCTGCCAGCATAACGCCATTCCTCTAGGAAAACTTTCTTCCTAAGTTTGTCGACCTTCACATCTTTATTAGGTGAACCCTTTCCTCAACAATTTTGGGTTCCACATTCACATTCCAATTCGTGACTCCTTTTTCTTAGGGTAGAATAAGCAATTTTCCTTCATCAAATATATTCTCTACCACCATGTGGTAAGTTTGATAATGCCATCGCATTCCATCTTGCTTATTCTTTCTAGAGGCTAGGAAATCCTTTTCCTTCCCTTTTCAAAAAATCAAGCAATCTTTTGCTTTTGGAAGTGAATTCTTAAAGTCGTATGCATCCAATTTACAGTTTGGCATAGAATTTATCTATTACTCGGCTTGGATGATGTACTAATAGGAGTTTTGGCCACTCTCTAAACCCTGCCTATAAGAGTTTTGACTACTCCATAAACTACCGTATGATGGTGTTCCTAGTCAAGCCTCACTAGAACCCAAATGCCTTGCCTTGCAAGATTGAGCAAGAAGAACTTTAAGTCTATGCTCACACTCTTTCTATAGATCCAACAATTCTAACTACCTTACTACTTGACTTTGTTGGCTTCCATAGCCTAACACCCCAAGTAATGCATCATCAAATCCAAATTTGATTTGCAAGCCCAACCAACACATTGACATAGACCACTTCCAGGTCTCTTACATGCTCAATTTGTGGGGTACTTTAACGCTCATGCCATATTGACTATCTTTTACTTGACATAAGTCACTAGACTTTGTCATCATTATCTCTAAACGGTGCGAACTTAGTTGGTATTCAATTGATGAATGACAAATGTAATGCACGCGGGTAATACTGATCTTGAATGAAGTTGGGAATTAGTTATGGAATAACCAATATTACGCCAAGTGTACCGGTGGGCATGTCGCGAAAATGACTATTCCACGATACGTGGGAAGGTCTATTTTTCGACCGCCGCCCGATGCAAAAATAGCGATTCCAACGTTTTTGGGGGCGCAATTCGCGCCTTGTGACTACACACTTCTTGAAGAAAATGCTTATCTGAATTTAGAATCTACATGTAAGGAAAATGGCCAAGAGCTTTCCAAATTGAAAATGTGCGGTAAATAGATGGATCACATGTACCACTTATGGTTACATACTTATAACTAGCGAATGTCTGAAATATTCTAGTAACAGAATTTAGAACTCATATAAGAGGCATATCATACATGAATGCAGAAGTTCATTCGCAATCGGGATCATCATGAGCAGGTAGTTGAGTGATGCGATTAATCTCATAGACGCGACGCTCTGGAACCCGATGAAGGTGGATAACAACACGATAAAACCCGTTGGAAGAACGATTTCGACCCTCTGCTACTCCTTCCAGCCAGGGATCAAGGGGGATACCCCTCTGAGAACATCTATAAAGATCATTATATTTCATAGTGCAAGTAATGGAATCTATATCTTCGGGGCGAGGAGGCAAGGTAGACCCCCTGTAATAAGAATAAACGTGGCAGAGACATAGCAAATGGATGCCTTACGCATTGAATGGGTACATACTTATGTCGAACAAAATTATTGACATGCACTGTAGCAGCATTATTGGTTATATATACGAGCATAATGTAGTACGAGGGATAGGTTCAATACATTACCAGACGTTTTATCACTGAGGAATAATTATGAATTGTATGATACGACCCCCAATTTCTGCCGTATAAAGCGTAAAAATCGGCAAAAAATCCGGGTCGGAAGATTTTTGCGTCTGTGAAACCTTCTAATTCAAGCTTGAAAATCAGCGTCTGACGAAAAATATATATATTTTTTTGAAATTCAAATTTCGGCGTCTGAAACCTCTGTTTCAGCGTGCGAAAAGTTTTTCGCGTCGACGCTAAGCGAAGGGTTTCAGCGTCCCCCAAAAAAAAAATTCGTCAGACGGTTTTCTTTGCCGGCGTATGCGAAAAAAAAGCGTCGCGGCTTTCCGCAGCTTTGGCGTCTGCGAAATTTTTTTTCCGTGCGTGAGGGTTTTATCACGTTAAATCATTATTTTATTAAAAATCGTATTTTTTTGACTTTATCGTCGGGAATTTTAATTTTATGCGTATAGAACCTATCCCTTAAATGTACAAAAACACATGTAAATATAAATATGCGTGTATAGCATATATACTGGTTTTCTCTTTAAATAGGCATCTATGCCTTCATTGTCTTTAATGCGCTTCTTGTTTGCATCTTTGCTTGCCTCCCACATAAAGCTTCTTGTTGCTCCTTGCCTCCCAATGCGCTCCTTTCTTGCATGCTCCTTGCCTCCACATGCGCTCCACTAGTTGTTCCTTATGCGCTCCACTAATTTCTTGCAAATGGTAACTTTGCAAGAACATCCTCGGTTCCAACGATCCAGGAATACACGCAAGCATCTTGTGAGAATAAATACATGCACCTTTGATCAATTTTTAGCAACTTTTGGGAGCATCGATGGCGTCCGCGGCCCAACCACAAAGCTTGCAAGGCGGTGATCAACTTCATTATCGTCGCTATATTTCGTCATCTCCCTCCACCGGGAGATCGGCCCGAAAGTCATGCAAGGATCACTCTAAGTGCTTTGGGACTTCTTGAACCCCCTTAGATTTAGAAGCTAGGCTAGAAACGGTTAAAGGACATGCTTTTCCATGGTTTCATGGCCTACTCTCTCGGATCCTTTGTGTACCTCTAGTCATTCCTACTAGTGAAAAGAATAGGATTTATATCCTCATTGAACTTTACAACTTCCATTACAAATCTTTTGTGGATATTGGTAAGCTCCTATTCCGTTCCCTTGATTTCAACATCCTGTGGTTACTGTCTAAATTCCCCGACTGGGATACAATTCCTTGGGATACACGTGACCTATGGCTACATAGCACACGACCGACATGTAATACATATATCACGGTAAAGATACTCCATTGGAATATGTGTATAAACTGGTATAAAGATTTTCATAGAAATTAAGTATATAAGCAAGTGATTTTCGTGTAATTAAGTAACATCCTTATATTATCATGTATTATCTTGGCAATCTTACACTTTTAGTGTAATTGAATGATTTCTTCTACCATCCTTGTATTTTCTCATGTGATTGTTCTATTTGTGGTCATATTCGGCACCGTAGCCACGGTGCGAAGTCGCCTCAGTTACAAATTATTGAAGGGCCTATTTTCGCGCGCAGGTGGCTACGGTGCGAAAATAAACGGATCTAGTTTAGTTTCACGGGCCCATCTTTCTTGCCGACCGTAGCCCGCGGTCGCGAAATCAACTCAGTTACAAATTATTGAAGGGCCTATTTCGCCACCACCGAATGGTATAATACTTCAGCATTATTGATATTATTCTTCAACATTCTTGGTATTATACTTCAACAGTATTAGTATTATACTTCAACATTATTGGATTCGTAGCTATAAATTCTTATGGCATATGAGGCATATTATATGGCATATGAGGCATATTATATGGCATATGTCTGACTTACGGCATATGACACACATGTCTGACTTATGGCATATGAGACGTATGTTATATATGGCATGAGAGACATATATCATATATAGCATATATGACATATGTCTGACTTATGGCATATGAGGCATATGTTATATATGGCATATAAGACATGCATTATATATGTTATTATATATACTACTAGAAAGGGGGGCGGCCCGGTAGAACACTTTTCTTTTGCTCCTTTCTCGGCTCGTGCGACCTCCGTAGGCCCAGCCCTCCGGTTTGGGCCACTGCGTGCCCTATCTCCATCTCTCCTCTATCTCTTCTCTCTCTTCTCTCTCCTATCTCTTCCCTCTCTCCTTTCTACTCTCTCTTCCCTTTCTTTTGGTCCTTTCCTCGGCTCGTAGGAAACGGTGACCTTAAGCCTCGGTTTGGGCCCACCCATGTGCCCTATCTCCATCTCTCCTTTCTCTATTCTATCTCTTCTCTCTCCTATCTCTTCCCTCTCTTCTCTCTCCTCTCTCCTCTCTCTTCCCTCATCTCCCCCTCTCTCTCTCTCTTCTCTCTTCTCTCTATCCCCTCTCCCCGTGTTTCTCTTCTCTCTCCTCTCTCTTCTTTCTCTCTCCTCTCTCCTTTCTTTCTCCCTCCTCTCTCTCTCTCTCTCTCTCTCTCTCTCTCTCTCTCTCTCTCTCTCTCTCTCTCTCTCTCTCTCTTCTCTTGCACCCATTCCTAGACATTCGGCCCCTCTGTTGCATCCTTCCTCATTTCGACCCCTCAGGGGCCTCGCCTCGGTTTGGACATCCCAGACTATTCCTCGATGTCGCCTCGGTTTGGGTCCACCCGTGTGTCACCTATAGGGAGTTTAATCAACCTCGGTTCAACATTGCCTCAGATACATACTTACTATCAATTCCAAACCATTACACATTGAGGAGCTCAGTCACATTTACTACCAATTTCAAAGTATCATCCACTGAGAACTCACACCTACTATAAAGTCCAAAGTCTCATTCATTAAAAACTGACTCACACTTACTACAACGACTACCAATTTCAAACTATCACCCATTGGGAGCTTACCTACACTTACTATTACTTTTAAAGTATCACCCGTTAAGAGCTTGCTACATTTACTATGAATTCCAAAGTACAACCCCTATATATTTAAGAATCAAGAAACTTTCCATGTAACTAAGCATCCATTACTCAACCACCCATGAGGAGCATACTCACACATACAACCATGAGGACTTATACCACATCTACACCCATGAGGACTTTTCTATATGTCTTCTCTCCCCCTTCTCTTCGTCTCCTCTCTTTTCTTTCTCTTTTGCTTCTCTGTCTTCTCTCCCCCTTCTCTCTCTCTCCTTTCTCCTCTCTCTCTCCTCTCTTCTGTCTCTCTTCCCTCTCTTCTCTCTCTTCTCTCTCTCATCTGTCTCCCCTTTTTCCCCTTCTCTCTCTCCTCTCCCTTTATTTCTCCCCTCTTTCTTTATCTTTCTCTCTCTTCTCTATTTCTCTCTCTCCCTCTCTCGTCTCCTCTCTCTTCTCTCTCCTCTCTCCCCCTCCTTTCTTTCTCTCTGCCTCTCTAAAGTATTATCCATAAGGGGCCTACCCACCTACTACCACAAAGTATCACTCGTGGGGAGAACACCACTAATTCAAAGTATTACCTATGAGGATTTTACTCATCTCTTGCTCCATGGTATTTCCGCGGTCTTATTTCACATCTTGCTCAACCCTCTATTAGTTATCAACAAAGTATCATTGACACATACTCATACATACCCATAAGGCCACATCTACTACCTCTACTACCAATTCTAAAGTATCTCAATTCTAAAGTATCACCCATGTGAAGCTTACACACACCCATCATACCCATCACACTTGCTACCAATTCCAAAGTATCACCTCCAGAATATTCTATTTTGAGCATTTGCAAGGTTTCAAGAAACTTTCTACTTTTAGACCTTTTGCTTCTAGAGCATAGGTGGTTGCCCTATAGCATCTGGAACACTCTAGAACATTCTATTTTGAGTTTTTGCAAAGTTTTAGCAAACTTTTTCGTTTTTTAGACTCTTTTGTACTTTCTATTTTTAGGAATTTTGAGATGCTTACCCTAGAGCATCCTGAAACATTCTAGGACATTCTATTTGAGTTTTTACAAAGTTTAAAGCAAACTTTCTATTTTTAGACCTGAAACTTTCTTTTTTTAGGCTGAGGTGCTTACCTTTAAGCATTTGCAACATTCGAACATTCTATTTTGAGCATTTGCAAAGTTTCAAAAACTTTCTATTTTTGGATTGAGGTGTTTATGCATGAGCATCCGCAACATTCCATAACATTCTATTTTGAGCATTTGCAAAGTTTCAAAAACTTTCTATTTTTAGACCTGAAACTTTCTATTTTTAGACTGAGGTGCTTACCCATGAGCATCCGGAACATTCCACAACATTCTATTTTGAGCATTTGCAAAGTTTCAAAAAAAACTTCTATTTTAGATTGAGACTTTCTATTTTTTAGGATTGAGGTGCTTACCCATGAGCATCACGGAACATTCTAGCACATTACAAAAGATTCTAAAACATTCTAGAACATCCTAGAACATCCTAGAACATTCCACAACATTCTATTTTGAACATTTGCAAAGTTTCAAAAAACCTTCTATTTTTAGACTGAAACTTTCTATTTTTAGACTGAGGTGCTTACCCATGAGCACCTGGAACATTCCACAACATTCTATTTTGAGCATTTGCAAAGTTTCAAAAAACTTCTATTTTTAGACTGAGACTTTCTATTTTTAGACTGAGGTGCTTACTCATGAGCATCTGGAACATTCTAGGACATTCCAAAAGATTCTAGAACATTCTAGAACATCCTAGAGTATCCCTGAATTAATTAGGCTCCAGCCTTAACTAAGTATGGACTTCCTATTATTTCAAGAAAAGATTGGTTGGTCTAGTGGTAAGGGTGGGGGGTTTGGGGGGCAATGTCCAGGGTTCAAGTCCGTGGTAAACCAAAAAAATTTTGTCCACCAAACTTGGGAGCTTTTGAGAGGCCAAGGCCCACGGACCGCCATTTGAGATCAACACGTATTTTAGCCTCCTCCACCCGTCCGGATGGGCGTGGGACGGGGACCTGATGAGGCATGACTCACTCACTCACTCTCACTTTACTAGGACCCTATTTTCTTATTATATTAGACTAGAAAGGGCCAAAAGGCTGGTGGCCATGAGGGCCCTTTTCTTGCACCATTCCCTCCACTTTTGAGCATTTGCTTTCAAGAGCCCCTCAGGAACCTCGCCTATTTCATTTTTGGGCCCACCTATGCAACCTTTTCTCTTGCATCCTTCCTCGGCTTTATAAAAACATTCTAAAAGGACCTGGCCTCGGGATTTGGGCATGCTTGGGATTATTTCTCGGCTCGGCCTCGGCTTTGGGGGTTTAACATGCTTGTATTCCTGATTTGGGCCCACCCGTGTAGTCTACATAGAGGAGCTTAGTCACATCTACTACAAATTTCAAAGTATCATTGATTAGGAGTTTACTCACACCTACTATCAACTCCAAAGTCTCAAATATCATTCCTCGGCTCGGCCCCTCCGGGGCCTCGCCTCGGTTTGGGCCCACCCACTATCACATATTGGGAGCTTATTCATACCTACTACTACTTTCAAAGTATTACCTATTGGGAGCTTAGTACATCTACTATGAATTTTAAAGTACAACCCCTATATGTTCAAGAAGCTTTCCCTGTTACTTAACATCCATTGAACAACCACCCATGAGGAGCTTACTCATGCCTATTACTAATTCCAAAGTATCACCTATGCATGAGGAGTTTACTCACACATATTACTATTTCTAAAGTATTATCCATAAGGAGCCTACTTATACCTACTACTACTTTCAAAATATTACTTATTGGGAGCTTAGTACATCTACTATGAATTTTAAAGTACAACCCCTATATGTTCAAGAAGCTTTCCCTGTTACTTAACATCCATTGAACAACCACCCATGAGGAGCTTACTCATGCCTATTACTAATTCCAAAGTATCACCTATGCATGAGGAGTTTTATCCATAAGGAGCCTACTTATACCTACTACCATGCAAGTCCATATACACACATGACTTACTACCAATTCTAAAGTATCACTCATAAGGAGAACACTACCAATTCCAAAGTATCACCTATGAGGATCTTACTCACACCCTTTTGGACTCGGGGCATTTCAGGTCTTATTCACACATACTACTCAACCCTCTATTCCATTACCAATAAAGTATCATTCATGAGTAGCATACTCATACATGCCCATGAGGCCACATCTCTACTACTTCTACTACCAATTCTAAAGTATGTCAATTCTAAAGTATCACCCATGTGAAGCTTACACACACCCATCATACCCATCACACTTACTACCAATTCCAAAATATCACCTTTAATATTCTATTTTGAGCATTTGCAAGGTTTCAAGAAACTTTCTACTTTTAGACTGAGGTCTTATTCACACATACTGCTCAACCCTTTATTCCATTACCAACAAAGTATCTTTCATGAGTAACATACTCACACATGCCCATGAGGCCACATCTACTACCTCTACTACCAATTCTAAAGTATGTCAATTCTAAAGTATCACCCATGTGAAGCTTACACACCCATCATACCCATCACACTTACTACCAATTCCAAAGTATCACCTCCAGAATATTCTATTTTGAGCATTTGCAAGGAGACTGAGGTGCTTCTAGAGCATAGGTGGTTGCCCTATAGCATCTGGAACACTCTAGAACATTCTATTTTGAGTTTTTGCAAAGTTTTAACAAACTTTTCTGTTCTTAGACTACCGTACTTTCTATTTTTAGGCTGAGATGCTTACCCTAGAGCATCTGAAACATTCTAGGACATTCTATCTGAGTTTTTACAAAGTTTAAGCAAACTTCCTATTTTTAGACTGAAACTTTCTATTTTTAGACTGAGGTGCTTACCCTAGAGCATCTGCAACATTCATTCTATTTTGAGTATTTGCAAAGTTTCAAAAAACTTTCTATTTTTGGATTGAGGTGTTTACCCATGAGCATCTGCAACATTCCATAACATTCTATTTTGAGCATTTGCAAAGTTTCAAAAAACTTTCTATTCTTAGGCTGAGCACCTGGAACAGTCCAGAACATTCTATTCTGAGCATTTGCAACACTCCATAACATTCTATTTTGAGCATTTGCAAAGTTTCAAAAAACTTTCTATTTTTAGACTGAAACTTTCTATTCTTAGACTGAGGCGCTTACTCATGAGCATGTGGAACATTCCAGAACATTCTATTTTGAACATTTGCAAAGTTTCAAAAAACCTTCTATTTTTAGACTGAAACTTTCTATTTTTAGACTGAGGTGCTTACCCATGAGCACCTGGAACATTCCACAACATTCTATTTTGAGCATTCCCAAAGTTTCAAAAAAAACTTCTATTTTTAGATTGAAACTTTCTATTCTTAGACTGAGGTGCTTCCTCATGAGCACCTGGAACATTCTAGGACATTCCAAAAGACTCTAGAACATTCTAGAACATCCTAGAGTAATCCTTGAATTAATTAGACCCCAGCCTTAACTAAGTATGGAGTTCTTATTATTTCAAGAAAGGAGTGGTTGGTCTAGTGGTAAGGGTGGGGGGCTTGGGGGGTAATGTCCAGGGTTCGAATCCCCCACAAAACATAAAAATTTTGGAAAGGCCTAAGAATATTCTAGAAGACTTTAGAAGCTTCTAGAATCTTCTAGAACTCCAAAAGAAGATTCTAGAAGCTTCTAGAAGATTCTAGGACCTTCTAGAAGTTTCTAGAACTTTCAAGAACTGACCGAGGGCTGGCATATCGTGGCTTTCTCGTGAGCCGTCGATGGGGGTGGAGTTACCACCAATGCATGCACTCACTAGGACACTATTTTTTTTTATTATATATAAACTTTCTATTTTTGGAAACTTTCTATTTTTAGACTGAGGTGCTTACCCATGAGCACCTGGAACATTCCACAACATTCTATTTTGAGCATTCCCAAAGTTTCAAAAAAAACTTCTATTTTTAGATTGAAACTTTCTATTCTTAGACTGAGGTGCTTCCTCATGAGCACCTGGAACATTCTAGGACATTCCAAAAGACTCTAGAACATTCTAGAACATCCTAGAGTAATCCTTGAATTAATTAGACCCCAGCCTTAACTAAGTATGGAGTTCCTATTATTTCAAGAAAGGAGTGGTTGGTCTAGTGGTAAGGGTGGGGGGCTTGGGGGGTAATGTCCAGGGTTCGAATCCCCCACAAAACATAAAAATTTTTGGAAAGGCCTAAGAATATTCTAGAAGACTTTAGAAGCTTCTAGAATCTTCTAGAACTCCAAAAGAAGATTCTAGAAGCTTCTAGAAGATTCTAGGACCTTCTAGAAGTTTCTAGAACTTTCAAGAATCCAGGCAGAGAGCGCCACGTGCCACGCGTGGCGCCGTGGAGCCGTCGATGGGGAAATGGAGTTACTCACCACCCACGGACTCACGGACACTATTTCTTTATTATATATAGACTATATGGCAACTATTTAACTTTTTATCATATATGAGACGTATGCCATATATGTTATATATGGCATATAAGACATGCATTATATATACTACTATATGGCAACTATTTAACTTTTTATCATATATGAGACGTATGCCATATATGCGCACTGTTAGCCCTTTGGGCTAAACATATGTATGAGTGGCATAAGCCACATGTATTTATCACATTGGACCACTTGATCTATGGCCCAGATTTAGCCTAGATCTGTGGTAGGTGGCATAGGCCACATGTATTTATCATATTGGACCCCCACGATCTATGGCCCAGACTTAGCCTAGATCTGAGGTAGGTGAGATGTCAGTTAGGGTTAGGGTTTTGCTCTACTATTTAAAGAGAGCATTTCCTCTCATTTGTTTAGGCTTTTGCTCACGTTTTGGAGCACCTCCTTTTGGAGCATCAATATGATTCTGTTGTTGGAGGATCGGGAGGAGAGAAATGGAAACATGAGCTACTTTTATTTACACGTTGATGTTACATATATGATAGAGGCTCCCTACCTAACTAAGATGTGACCACCTAACTAGTCTTAACATGTGATGTCCACCTACCTAGTCTTACATGTGACTTTGACCTTTGACCATACACGTTGGACTATGTGACCTAACGTCCACATAGGGTTAACAACATAGGGTTAACAATGTTGTTCCAACATCTGTTTTGTTCATTCTTTGCTTTGCTCTTCTTCTTGGAGTTTCTTCCCACCTTCTTTTGTTGATCCATGAGCATTGTGGCAGCCTTGTGGCATCCGGCAGTCATGGACTGCCGCTGCAAGGTGATGCCAAGAACCCCAAAAATCAACACTGGCGCCTCATGCTGGGGTCTCTTGGGCTCATGATCATCCCTTGTTTTTTATTTCAAGCATCTCCAAAAGTTTTAAGCAAAAAAATTATTTGGATCTACACCGACACATTCTTGCATTATCATCTTTTCATTATCATCTCTGATACTTGCCCACTTTTCAGAAGAGGGCAAACGTGATTTGGGGCAAAATAAAGTTCTTATTTGTGACATTTGGGTTGATCGACACTATTTTATCCTCTGTTCTGTGCACAAGGCGCATACATTTCTTATGAGACAAGTTTGCCACAGGTAATACAGTTCTTATTTTCGGATGTATTTTTGTGCTGGAGATGCTCTTCGAGTCTTCAGTACTACTCCAAGTTCTTCTATTTTCGAGTGTATTTTGGATACTGGACTCTGGAGATGCTCTGTGGATCTTTAACATGTTCTTCATCACCATACTCTGTGATAATGGTTTCAAAAAGGGGCAAATTCCGCCACAGTTCTTTTCATCCAACACTTGGATTTTTCTGTCTAGCACTTGCGTTCTATTTTGGGTGCTGGGATGCTCTTCGATCTTTAATACAGGCCCAAAATTCAAAATCTAGCCTCTGCTCTCTCATTCAATATCGGAAACAAGTCGGCCCAACCTGTTATCTTCGACAATCCCCATATTTTCCTCGGATGCAACATGCAGCTCTCTATCGTGATTCATAACTTTGATTTCATGCTCTGCATTCATAACTCTGATTTCATGCTCTGCCCTCAGCATTATGCACACAGCAGGTGCGACACATGGGCACTCAGCCCTTAATTCCAACCACAACCAGAGGATCTTCTTGCCATCTCCCTGCAAAATCATTCAATCTGTGCAAATCGGCTGCTTCCATTGTGGTGCACAAACACATCCTCCAGCAAAACACACTGATTTTTTTGCACCTCAACCCCGGTCCCATCTTATATCTTGCGGTATCGGCCATGTTTTTGTTCTTCTACAGTAATGCAAAGGGCTCTATATTGATTCAACCTTGTAAGTCTAGCACGGGGTCCATCAGCAAAGCAAATCCACCAGGAACACCACGAAAACATCAAGGGGGGTGCACCTAGAGTACACGTATTGATCAAGTGAGTGCATCGGTTAGGGTTTTTTATCGCCTTGGTCGTAGGTATACGATCGGGAGCTCATACGGGCGGGAAGGAGAGATTCTGTAGATGATCAATTTGGGGAGCTGGTCCATCTGACGGAAGGAGCGTTGTATGCTTATACTTCCAGCTTCATTTTTACCTTTCTAGCAGATTCATCTCAGCACTGTCCATTCCAACTATTCCAGGTATTGCACAGGTATTACCCTATTCCAGGAATTCCAGGTATTCCAGGAACCCTAGACCTATGTCCTCACAAAAGGTACAAAGTCAGAAAGGGATTATATAATTTGGCAGAACCAATCGTAAATCTATGGATAGGGGCTATAATATATGTTAGTTCGAAACCCCGTATGGTATGGGTTTTTCTACTCCAAAAAACCGTATACAGGGGTTTTTCTGTGACCCCTCGAACGCACATGCCATCTGTCCATATATAGAGGTGCACCCCCCGGGGAAAACATACCTTTTCCATAGCATACCTTGGCCTGCTGAAACAGAGTTACAGACTCAATATCCGCCTGTACATGAATCTATTTGAGTGATTTCCTTGAATCCCATCCACATTCGATGGCTTCTAGCACAACCACTGGGAAATGGTTTGGCACCTGCAGTTATGGAAACGCATCCAAATAATCTTCATTTTTTACTCTAGCAAAAGGCAAAATTGTTTCACAGAAGCAACAAAGGTTTATTATCTATGAACCATCCTGGAGACAACCTTTGTCTCACCATTGACCCGGTTCTACAGCTAGAAGTGCCGTTTTCAAGCTATCTTAACTTGTGCAAGGGTAGCAGCAAACAGAGCATCTGTGTTTTCCATGCATCCGAAATTTTTTAGCGCCATCTTTCAGCGGCATTCTCCCAACGGCTGCAGTGATACCCCTCAGTATTTTCGTGGCAATCAAATGCCCTCTTTTCTGCAACAACTGATCTTCTGGCAAAACTTGGGCACGAATTATGTGCATCTACTCAAACCTCTGTTGAAGAAACCAACTCCACGGCGTGGACCAATCTATGGCTTTAACAAAATGGGAAGCGTGAAGCCCACCCACGGCTCTGTGACCCCAAGATTTTCAAGAAATCACCACCTTCGCCCTGTCGAAACAGAGCAAGCACTAGAGTTTTGCATGTGCTTTCTTCGAAGGGTTTGGCCTGCATCAAGACATGCCCACGGCCCATCATGGCATGGCACAAATTCCCTATTCAAGTCTCTGTCGTCATATCCCTGTTGCAAAAATCAGCCCACGGCCCATCATGGCATGTATTCAAGTCTCAATCAGGCCACGGCCCCTCGCGGCGTGGCACAAATCCTCTGTTACATGACAACAAACCCATATTTCATTGCGGCGTGGTTTCACAGAGTCTCCACGACCTTTCTGCAACTCTCACAACAATAAAGCTTCAGGGTGTGCTACTCTCATCAAGGCCCTGTAAGTCTGTCTGTCCATGGCCCGTCAATCAGCACATCCAATCAGCACATCCACGGCCTCCCACGGCGTGGGTCAACACCGAGCCCACGGCCCATCCCGAACATGGCACCACTTCAGTGCGTGGGACGCGTGAAAAACAAAATCAAGTTAAATATCCACGGCCTCGTGGCTGGGAAAATTTTGAGTTCCTTTCCTTGACTCTCGATTGTCCATGCTCTTTTTCGAGGACATCCTTTATGATTTTCCTTTTGTAGAGAGAATTCGACACTTGAATGCCCACATTTTTGGTGTTTTCCACCCCTTCTAATATTGAAGCCGTTTTTCATGCAACTATGACTTCATGGCCTTTCATGGCATGAGACATACAACAATGTTCATTCCGCAAACATCACGGCCTAACGGCGTGAGTTCCTCAATTTGTCACGGCCCCTCACGGCGTGACTTCGAGCACAACTTTCGATCCTCTTTTCATGCAAGAAGTCCTGGAGCATATTTTTGGCACATTTTGGGGGACGCCTCATCTTTTACCGCATTTTTGGAGATCTTCTTGGCATCCTTATACCAACAAACCTCACACAGCCCTATGGCATGTGTAGGCCTTTTTTCAGCAATCTTAGGTCAACAATCAAGCTTACCTCATCGACCCAAATGCAGGGCGTTTGAAGACAACCTTTTCAATCCATCTCGGCCGTCCATAATACATGGCGGTTGAGGCTCTTTCAAGTTCAACAAATGGCGTGAAGATGACTTAGAACCTTCCGCCCCTTCAATTTCAACTCCTTCAAGTTCAACTATCTACTCAAACTCTTTCAAGTTCAACAAATGGCGTGAAGATGACTTAGGGCCTTTCGCCCCTTCAATCCCTTATGTTTCAATTCTTTCAAATTCAACTCCTTGTTTCAACTTTTCAAGTTCAAAAATGACGTGAAGATGACTTAGGGCCTTCCGCCCCTTCAACAATTTTTGTTTCTAAATTTTTGTTCAACTCCTTACAAGACACTTTGAATGGCGCATGTATTCGGAGCTAGTGGCAAGCTCTATGAGAAGTGGTGACAGCCTTCTCAAAATTAGATTTGACTTCTATGGATTTAAAGGAGCTCGTGGCAAGCTCAAGAGAAGTGATGACAACCTTCTCAATCTCTCATGATTTTTGTACTTCATCGACATTGGCATTTTTGGGTCAAGAATTTTCGGCGATATTATCGTTACCTCCCCTCACTTTGGACACTGTTTTAAATGTTTAACCTGATGTTATAAAGGTTCTACATAGTTTGATTTGGTGGGGGGGAGTGTTAACCCTTTGGGCTAAACATATGTATGAGTGGCATAGGCCACATGTATTTATCACATTGGACCACTTGATCTATGGCCCAGATTTAGCCTAGATCTGTGGTAGGTGGCATAGGCCACATGTATTTATCATATTGGACCCCCACGATCTATGGCCCAGATCTGGATGTTCCTTCTTGAAACCAAGACATAGTTGAACCTGCACAATGAAAAAATTTAGTTACTTTCTAAACAAAAAGAAAGAAAGAAAGCATTCAAAATGTATGGTCGAAACTATACCTGTGTCATCTCTAGCAGATGAATAGGATGATCAATTTTCTCACCTTTATCATTCAAATGCTTCCTCACATGCTTCTTATAAGGTGATACTCTGGTATTTTCATCCCAATACTTCCTGACTGTGGCTATTTCTTCAGCTGTGAAGGCATCTTTTCTTCTCTTCCTTCCAAACATTGACCGGGGGCCGGCAGATTCCGCAAAAATTGCTTCTAAATGCCATGGCAACGGTTTTTCGTGGAATAGATAGAACCCTTTGAAATTGCATTGATTGATCCTCGGGCCCGAACAGTCGCCATTTGTAGAGTGCTCTTTTTTGCTTGCAAAATATCGCTTTTTCTTTTGCATTTTTGGGCCCGCATTGTCTCTGGACATTGGAAATCATGGTATGCATTACAGCCTGTGTTCTTGGGATCCGTAATTCTCCTTGCAATGGTAATGTGTATTTTTCTTCAAAAGTCTTTGAAGAATTCTCCCTTTGTCTAAATCCTCCAAACATTCCTCACAATGTGATTAAAAGAGTCAGCTTAGCTCTTTTGATGCTCTTGCAACCTTCTATCATCGAGAAAATGTTTTTCTTCTTCTCATTTGGTGCAATGTTTTCTTTTTCCTTTAGTTTCAATCTCTTTCTCGATTCTCTCTTCCTCTTGGCTTCAAAATCCGGATAAATTCTCCTTTCCCCGATCAAAGAATGCTCTCGAATTAGAATTGGGATTGGCATTCTGATTGAGAATTGCAAGTGAATTATCAGCCATGAGAATGATCAAAGATTGAATTGGATTGGAATTGAAGACAGCCAGGTGAAAATCTCAACATACAGAAATCTTCAAAGAATGACAACCAAGAATTTCCTCCAAGAATCCGCCATCTAGAAATCCCGCCAAACATGAAAATTCATCTCCCAATTCGCGCGGGATCATCCATGTCATCGATCCCTACCTCCACGGGATGATCCGCTCTATTTCGAGTAATCATCAAACGATGTCGCTTGAACTAAAAGCACTCGAGGGTAAAGCACCTAAAGCACTTACAGCACTTGTCCGGACAGTGCTTTTTGGGTAGCATTACCATATTTACACCCGCATGACCTATTACCTAAGCCTGTCTACATGTGCATGTGTTACAATCAATATCTAAGTCCTACATCCCTGCCCATGTAACCAGTGCCTTCAATAACCATACTTCAATCATACTATGGCTGCGTAACCTACTCACTTCATGCCGCAGCTTGTATGTAGTAAGTTTCACATCTTTCACATCTCCCTATTGATTACCCTACTTGCAGACCACTATACACCTATTATACGCTACTAGCAGACTTCTATGCAACCTACTATAGACTACCATGTATCGTTCCCTACTAAGCTTTAAGGAAAACTGGAATTTTTCCAGAAATGAAAGACCATTTCTGAAAGGTCGAGTTGCTGCCTTCGTTTTGTCCTTTTAACGGATCAACGGGTGACGAAGAAGCAAGCAACCGATTAAGCAGCCGGTGAAGATCGAGCCAGTGAGGATCTAGCCTGGCCGAAAGCGTAAGAGTATTGCGATTACGCATGGGAACAAGTGTTCTTCGACTTCAACCTCGACCTCCATCGCTTTTGCGTACGTGCTCATGGGAACGTCGCCTTAATCTGTAATGATTTTTGGTTAACTTTGAAAGATTTACTAGAAAACCCAAGAGACGGTACTGTCTATAGGCAGTTCGTGCATATGGGTTCCATTTGTTATAGATCAGGGCTCCTATTCTGATACATCAAGCAGAGGATAGGATGTCCTGCATGAAAAAGTCACGCTATCAGTGCTCTCAGGTTATCACGTAGTGCAGGAGAGGAGTCATAACTCTATAAATAGCTCTCATTCTGATCTGATAAGATCGTATCTGTTTGAGAGCAGAAAGGATAATGGATTATGTTAGCAACTGGAGCAACAGGATTTAGTTGTGGTAACTATTAGTGAGCTGACCCAGTATTTTGCTCAAACCCAAGCGAAGACCCATTCCTCACTCAAGAGTTCAATCGCTTGATTGATTCTCAGGTTGATAAAATGCTTGATCATATGGATTTAAAAGCAACACAGCTCACACGAGAGCAAGTACAAGGAGAATATTGAGCTCGGATTATTTCCTTGGGATGGGCTATAAGCTCATCGTAAGTTTCAACATGTGTATTAGAAGGGATCGTTGGACGATTACGTTGGTGAGCTCCAACAGCTCATGCCCAAATGGCACGTGTCTTGTATATTTATTTATATGTATATATATGCTGGCAAATAGAACCACACTAAAGGTGTTGTATTGTGGAATCTCCACAATGATCTGCATATTTAGAGCAAGCGGTACATATCACTTCTAGCAACATATTATATTATGACCTCTTAAATATAAGTTAACCTAAATGAAAGGATATGTTGTAGAGAGCAAAATGGCAATGCGACCTTTGCCATAAACCAAATATCTTAATTTCTTATGTGGTATAACCAATTAAGATCAAATAGTCCAAATTACGCTTTGATTTATCGACCCAAAAAGGGATGTATTGGGTATGCCCATTGGGACCACTTTCTAATGTGGCTTGCCACCCCTATTTCAATTTTTTTTGCAGGAATGTGATAATGCCCCACTCTATGGTCGAAGGAATTTTTTTTTGTTTTTGGTAAGCATATAGCCTGTAGGCATCTATTGAATGATATAACTAGAATGTTCCTCATATGATACATGGATTGGGACCTCCAAGTATGTTGGAAAATATATGTAGTCTATACTAGGGCTCGTACTTCCTAGAAGGGAACCTAGGATGAATTAATTGTGTATCCTTTGATAACATATGAACCTAAGGGAATTATGGGCATATTGGCTAACCATTGAAATACATGGTATTTCCCATGGAGGAATACCTTTGCATTTTTTTCCACTAAGAATTAACTTTTACCTTAACCTAAATTTTGGTCCCTTCTCGACCATTATGTTGAAGCTAAGATTTGTTGGGCTTTGCCCGAAATTATATTGCAGACCAAAATTAAGTAGGCGCATGCATTGGTAAATTTTCCCGGGCTTTGCATATTGTGGAAGATGAACTTCCCCATTCTGATGCGGTTAAGCGGCACTTGAATGAGAGGATTTTAGACAGCGAGATTGGCAAAGCTTACATCTTATGGAGAGCAAGAACAATATAGACAGCCATAACAAAAGAGGCAATCAAAACTATGGTGACCATCCACAAAATAGAAGATAGCAGGGTTCCCGTAGGGAGCTATGGAGAGGTTTCCCCGAGACCCAATACATGGATGAATATGATTCAGACAGAGAAGACAACCAATTGTCGCGAGCATAGTCTTTTAGATTATAATTTTTATGCATACTTATACTGAGAATGCCCATGTACATATTAGCACTGCTGGGCTTGATACTTTCGGATGGATCCTATATGTAGATATAATAATAAGAGGTTGTGTACTTTTTCTTGGACTGTCTTAATACTTTCTACATCAGGTTGATCCAAGGATTAATAATCCTCCATTCTTGTCTCTAAGCTGATAGTTAGGGAAGGGGAAGTTCTAAAGGTTATTCTTTTCTTTTCTTTTTAAAGCTAATCCTCTTATGTCCTGATTTTATAATTCTATGTTGTTTGCATACTCTCAAAATAAGAATGTCTTTTATTTACGCAGTATTTACACTCAAATTAGGTTGAGTTTAGACTCTCCCATTGTCTGGAATAATGGCATACTTCACTAAGCTCTTTTTGAACTTCGGGCGAAAGGATTACATCAGGCAAACATTTAATAACCAAGAAGCCTAAGGTACCTTTTGCAATTTTACCCAGTCTATAGCTAATTTTGTATTGGTTGGCTGCACGTAGGGGGTTCTGTTCTTAATGTTTTCCTTTTGTCTAGTATGTGTTAGGAGCGCTTGCTAATTGGCATACAAATGTACTGAAGTTGTTAAATGAAAACATAAAAACAGATGTTATAGCTCAAATATGAAACCTAAGACTTGCGCACATAATGTGTGCCTCTTTTTCTATGTCTCCCAAACAATGTACTTTGTTAAGTTTGCATTGTTGTTGGAGGCTACTACATTATCCAATGGCAACCATATTTTATCAAATGGCCAATCTGAAATATGAGCAATTAATGGCCGAGTTTTTAAACCGTGCTTCTGCTGAATATGTAAGACTCAACTGCATAAAAGAATATACCTCATTGTGAGTTCTTTTAGTGCTTTCTAGGAACTCCGGTAATGTTGCTCTACTTCTGCTAGTTTCTTACTGATAATTGTTACAGTATGGTGTGGTTGGAGAAGATACATTGTGAAACTTTTTTTTAGAACATGAGTCTCTCCAATTATGCTGTCAATTTAACTTTTTTGTGCGATGAACATTGGTCATTCTAAGCTAAAATGTTAAACTCCTATTTCTAAATGCCTATGGAATTCTGGTAGTAAATATTCTATTCCTCTAATTTATTAATTGCACAGAGTAGATTTCTGAATCTTTACTTCTTAATAGGATGTGCAATTGTAGAAATGTGACTTGTCCTGAAGCTATGCTTTATGTCCTAAACTCATCTCATGTATATTATCACCTAGGTGGAACGTGTAATATTAAAAATCTGCAAAATGCAACAACGCATGTTGAGGTAAGGATTTGAGGCCTTACAAATGAACTTTATAATATTATGACTGGTTAACTAAGTATTACCGTTAAGGATCTCACTAATTGCTTACTATTATCAAAATAATTTAAAGGTTAAGTTCCGAGACATACTTTGTGGAGCGTAATACTCATAGAATTTAAAAATTAGGACCATAATTGGTTAATGGTCTATTTACGTATTTTTTGACATAATTTGCCTATGCTTACTAGTTGCAAATTGTATACTCTGGAAAAATAGTACTATTTTGGACTGAAAAATCCTTGTATCACCAGATAAGACGACAGAGGGATTGAACAATGCTGATGTTTGTGCTAAATTTAACTAGTTCAAGCCTTCTTCTGAGAGTTGGCAGTTGTCTGTATTCATCTAATGCATGAAATGCATAGGGTTACCTAAAGCTTCACACTGTGCTCCCAAATCGTTACAACGCAGAAAACAGGAAAATCGTGGTAAGAGTATTTGTCATGTCCTATAGATAAGAGTATTTGGATCGGCCCATGGGAAGAGTATTTTCCCTTTTTAGCAGAGCATTGGAGCTCCTATTAGTTGTAGGGATGTATCCAGACCGTTTGCAAGGCTTGCAAGAAATGGGTTTTTGCACTGGCAACAGGCCGGATTTGCTATTGGATACTAGCAAATGGATGGTTTTGCAGAGCATTAGGTAGATGGATCTTTTTGTAGGGCCTTGGCCAAACAATAAAGCTTGGAAAAATTAGTTAGGTGCTCGCTATTGGAACTATAATGTAATTGATGGAGCAACGATAAAACTTGTATTAATATGTTATCTGTAATATTTGGACAACCCAGAGTAACCTGTAAAACTTGTTATCCTTGATATGTTAGCTGTAAAACTTGTATTAATATTTGGACAACCCACAGTAACTTGTAAAATTTGTTGTCCTGGGAATTCCCTTCCCACCTTTTATTTTGGCCACCTTTTATTTTGGAATGTAGGAAAACATGCCATGGCAGCATGTAGTTAAGGCTCAAACAAAATTTGCGACCCAATTTCCATATTGTAATGAAAATGCCCCAAATCTCAGAACTCCTTAGTGAATGTCATGGAATTTGATTCTATTTTCATCCTTGAATGGATGCATTGTTGTGCAACTTGATTCCTTGCTCATCCTTTAATAGATGACATTTGAAGGATAACATTTGACTTTTGATGGCACATGTCATAGTGCACACATGTGAGCCAAAAGGTCTATCCAAGGGTGCAAAGGTCTGCATTAAGTGCATTTGTGCAATTATAGAGACTTTTATATTCTAAAGACTTTGATATTCTCAAGGTTTTAACGTATGTGAAGCTCACCCACAAAAATCACACTCATCGAGTGGCATAACACCCAAGTCAAACATCACACTATTCTGTCAAGTGTATTTCAGATCGAGTAGATACAGCCATGTCTTTTCTGATCCAGTAGATGCAGCCAAGTCTTTGCGGGAATAGAAGCATGTAATACGTAATAGAAGCAAGTGTGATACATGACAACTACGGATAAGTCTGACACTTCGAAACTTGAATCGGAAAGGAACAGTATCTGATTTACTTTCAACAAATGGATATTGAGATTTCAACAAAATTCGATACATTATTGATAGCTATCTACTGCTTTTCAATTACTTGAAATAATCAACAAAAAGATCTAATAAACGTACCTACACAGCAATTCCAACATTCTGGACAACGAAACAACACACCATTTACAACTATAATCTTTGCCGTATTTTATAACATAAGGCCAGACCAACACTGGCAATATGCAATTATACATTATTATAACTTTGCTCATGAAGTTATAATTAAAAGGAACACTGTGCACAATTCTTAGAGCATACCTTAAAAGAATCTTTCATAGCCACAAATGCACAGCATGATTAAAATATCTGATCATGCACTTGGGAAGCTGAGATAGCACATAGCCTCAGGGATTTAGAGAAACTGGTTAGAGCCAGGGCAAATTTGTATGAATACCATTATAAAAGTTGCCAATTCACTGAAGAACAAATGATTTTACTAAATCTGAGCAAAGAGAAGAAAAACATGCAAGGCACTAAATCCAAGCTATTTTGGACCAATGTCCTTCAAGGCACAAATCTGTTCTTCTCCCATAGCAGACATAACAGTCACAACCAGATCTTTGCCATCACCAAAACCTTCCTTGAGCTGCAAGCCATAAAATTACTCGTAAGATAAAACGGAACTTACCGCAGTATATTATAGTAACACATCAAAGATTATAACGTCTGTTTAAAACAAAAAATGTAAACCTTATAGCAGTACCTGAGCAACCAGAGCATCATCACTTGGAAGTCGTAAATCGTCTTTAGTATCACCAGACTCTTTCAACAAGCTTACCTGGCATTGATAAACACAGCATGGTTACACATGTTTTGTACGCAACAATTCTATCATATGAAGGAAAGCTTCCTACAAATTTGACATCTAACTTCAAAATACAAGTCAAATTTCCTGCTATGTGTAATTGCAGCACAATAAATTATCCATACATACTGCTAATATCAGCTGGATGTTTTTCATTTTTTTTCCCTGTGAGTTATCATCACACCCGATCATAATTGATCTGAACATCAGCACCTTTTTATGTTAACTATGACTCTTATAACCAATGAATAGTTATCTCGTCTTTTAAAAGCATAATGGAGAAGAAAATAATAAGAAAAATATAACTCCTTACAAATCCATCTTCAGATATGTCAATCAGCTGGTAATCAGTTCGTGTGACCTCAGGAACCTAGAATACATAACAAATTAATTTGCAGGCTTCAAAAAACAAAAAAGACATTTAATAACCAATCTTACATCACAGTTGTGGGAAGATGGAACTATATCTTCCAGCTTTTTTCCAGTAAATATATCAATGCCAACGAAATGGCACTTTGCATGACCGTGCTTGCCAGTCTTTGAAGTAGACACCTCTACAACCTAAAGACAAATAGAAAAACACGGACAGCACAAAAAAGTAAGATTTTCGCGTGTACATCTTTGAAACATGATAAGATATTACAAATCCAGAAGAAAAAATAGATCAATGACAAAATAAAGCAGTGAACTTCACAGAACATAAAAGTCAAATACAATACCACAAAAACCCCACAGATAAAGAGATCTACTGATAAAGCAAAGAAAGATAACGAACTGAAATTGAAAAGATAAAATCAGAAAGTGGGAAGAAAAGAAAAGGGCAAATACCTTGCAAGGGCGCTGCTTAATAACAATATAGGCGTTCTTCCGTATGGTGCCAGCCTGCTGAGGGAAGGTTTTAGAGGCGCCGGAGTCGGCCTTGGACTCGAAATGATGATCATCGTCAGACATCTTGCCGCCCCGACGGAAAGATTAGGCAGACCTTCTTCCTTTCAGGGTTGTGAAGAAAAGGAAAGAGGAGAGAGCGCAGAGATGATGACAAGCGTCGGATCCGCCTTCAACGGCTCGGATTGGTTCACGTTATTTGTTCCCCTGGATATTGTGCAATTGCATCCTAAACATGCCATGTATGCCCTAGCACACTTTCTTCACACCAAACGACAAAACAAACAAAAGGAAAGAAATAATTTGCGAGTTTGTCAAGAATCGTGCTTTAGCACACATATATGCAGTCGTGACAAAGTAGCATATGCATTTGCCCCAAGCATTCCCATAGGTCTTTTCTTGTTCTTTGTTTGTTTGGGCCCCATAGGCCATTGCGTCTCCCTGGATTATAAAAACCAATTTAATTCACTTCTACTTACATGATGAAAAAAAAAGGGCGTGAAATTCTGCCCCCAAATATCAACTGTTTAGATTGTGAAATCTCCTACTGCTCTCTACCCGATCTTCAGTTGTCGTCGCCATCCAGGTTAAGCGACGCCACCAGCACGGCCCACCGAAAAACAGCCGGAAAGAGAAAATCGGGGGCAAATTTCACGCCCCCTTTTTTCGTAGTAGAATTCTCATCAGCATAAAATTTTCACTTGAAATTTTCTGGCAGTCGCCGGCTGACCTGGCAGCGTCGTTCATGGCTCCGTCCCTTGCGGCCCCCAAGGTTACCTGGCGTCCGCACGAAATTTCGTCGCGAAAATTTCTAGTGACGAAAATTTCTCCTTCCATAATAAGATGAACGATATAGCAATAATTCAATTTACATAATATGATGCATAGACAGTGGACAATCGGATCCAGCTATATCTCAAAATCGAGCTCCTAATATAAGGTAATCACCAAAAAAAGTACAAATCCTTATCCCCAACCTTGTCTCATTTTTCTCTAGTCCATTGGATTTAATGGCTAGTCCATTGGGTTAGTAATTAAGAGATCTTGTGTTCAAGCTTTTAGGGGTTCGTTATATGTCTGTATGGATGTTGTCAATGTGGCATGATGTGAAAGTACTATCGATCTATCTATCTCTTCTTCCTTTAATTTCTCTCTTTAACTCTCTAACTCTTCTCTGCCTATTATCTCTCTCTTCTATATCTATCTCTCTCCATTCCTTTTCCTTCTCTTATCTCTCTATTCTCTCTTTCTTTATTATTCTCTATCTCATCTTCGTTCTCTCTCTATCTCTTTCTTTATATTTTCTCTATTTTCTTCTCTCTTGATCTCCTCGTTTTATTCTCGTCTCTCTGTCTCTCTGTATGCTTTTTTATCTTCTTTATTTGCCATCTATTTCTACATTGTCTATGTTATCTTCTCTTTATATTCTCTCTCTTCTCTATCTATTCTCTTTTATGTCTTTATGTATTCTCTTTTGTGTCTTTTATGTCTTATAGCATATGGTGAACAGACAATGGACAATTGGATCTAGCTATAGCTCAAAACCCAACTCCTGGTAGAGTAAGATTCTAATTTCTAAATTCATTTGGAGGATCCTTAAGGATATGGTTGACTCACCTGGAGTGCGGTTGGTGAAGCAGTCACTTGCACATTGTGTTCCTTTTGGGAAAGCTTCATTGAAACCGCTTCTTCCTTGGAGTCTCTTTTATCAGCCATGCCCTTTTCCTAATGCCTCTCCTTTTTTGAAAGGCTTGTCGAGTCATGGGAGACAATACTTGACCCTATTTCGGGATTGATCTTGTTGCATGTCATCAGCTGAATGCCCCTTGTTGGTGGATACCGTGGAAAATAATCTTCCACTTTGTGCCTCTGGTTCATCCATTAACTCAACTACCGAGGTTAGCAGGAATCTTGGATAAGCGGCATGGTATGATTCTCGCCAATTAGCTTTACATGGCAAATCTTTCAAACAAAATTCTCATTGTCTTGATGGGGATGCACCTATTTGGCAAAAGGTTGCTAGTACCGGCCATTGGTTGCTCCAGAGGCTATTGAAGGGTGCATGTGGGTTTCCCACCGTAGTATTCATGAGCATAGGCTTGTGAATTCTATGTATAAGTCCGCTTTGTCAATAGTGATATCCTTCCGCCATCCACTAGGTGGTCCCTTCAAATTTTCACCTCCCTAATTGGAGACGATGTGGACTTGGGCTTGGGATAAACTACTCCATCCTAAGGTGGTCGTGGCTTTTGTGGGCGATTCTTCACAGATGTCCTCGTGTGAACGTGCTTGTCCCCCGGATTTGATCCTCGAGTGTCGCGACTTCCTTAATCGCGGTGCAAGCAAAGGGACGAGACCATTGAGCATTGTTTCTTTTTATGTGTTCATCTCCGGCTTTGTTTGGTCTTGGCTGCTTTCTTTTTCATGTGACATTGACAAGTCGCAAAAGTGCTTCCGGTCGCCTATCCAGGATACTTGGAATAAGTTATGAGCCAAGCATTTCATTTAGCATCGGGATGGTTGTTATGGTCCATCTGGAAGGAAGAAGACCTGTCTATCTTTCGGGGTTTGGATATTCCTCCTGCAGTTGTCCTCCAAGACGCACAAGCTAGAATTGTTAAGGCTTACCATTGCTCTTCACTTGCTCCTGCCAAGCGACAGTTGATATTTGAGTCCTATTTGAGTGTGTTGTCTTATGCATAGGCTGGTGGTTCTACTCAGTGGATCATGATTATCCTCTGAGACTTTATTCCCGCCTCTGCATTTGTATTTTGCTTTTTGGCTTGGAGTTTCAATAAAGTTTGTCGTCCTTCAAAAAAAAACCCAACTCCTGGTATGTAGTAACTCTCTGAAAGAATGCATGAGTCCATATCCCCAGGCCCATGTCCTCTCTTCTCTATTATCTCTCTATTTTTTCTTCCTCTAATCTCCCTTGCCTCTCTAACACTTAAAATACTATCTATCTATCTATCTCTATTATCTCTCTCTTCTATATCTATTCTTTATCCATTGCTTTTCTTCTCTTCTCTTCTCTCTCTTTCATATTATCTCCATATATCATCTTCAATCCCTCTCTATCTCTTTTCTCTGTATTTTCTCTACCTCTTCTCTCTTGATCTCCTCATCTATTCTCTTCTCTCTCTCTATGCTTTTCTATTTCCTATATTCTCCCACTATTTTTTCATTGTCTATATGTTATCTTCTAAGACCCAAAACTGCCATGCCCAAGGTCACGGCTTCAAGTCTCGTTGCAAAAGTGGCCATGGTCATTACAAAATTAGTGGGGAAAGGACCCATTTCAACCATGTATAGTGGGTGGGGCAGGTCCCATCTAGGTGTGTGTCCCATAAGCTTCGACTTCTCGTGGCCAAGCCTAAGCCCTTTGGGGGCTAGCATCGGATTTGCGCCAGGGAGAGCCTAAGCCCCTCGGGGGCTAGCATCAGAGTGGCGCCAGCCGCCAGGGAGTTGCTGCATCCCTGTAAGCCAACTCCGCACCTAGTTCTGCCATCGTTGTCGGCTATGCAGTCAAGACCACAGCAGGTGCAGCCTAGCCACGTACTTGTCCGGTAATCTTCGGTTTCCCCCTGTAGATTGCTTCTGCCAGAATTTAGATTCGCTCTTTGCCCCTTTGCGTTGCACCCCCTTTGCTTCTGTGCTCCAACCCTTTATCCTTTGCCCATTAAAACCCTAGGCTGCATCTCGCCACCCCTTTGTTTGTGAATTTGTTTTGGATTTGGCCAGCCATCCCTCATCAATGACTTCGGAAAGCCAAAGGAAATGGCGGGAAGAAGCGGCCCACGATAGCCGCCACCAATACCCGGTGCCGGTCCTCTTGGATGCGGGCAAGCTGAGCAGCCCGGCCCCAGCCGGTGGGTACCCGGTCGGAATCCCCTACCCCCCTACTGAGATGTCTGCGGCGGTCACATACCAAAGCCGTGTTCCGCGGCCATTTCGTCCAAAATGATTATCCAGATACTTACGTGACCCTCCCACAATGAGCGGTTGGATTGATGTGCTACGGTTGTTCAAGGACATGCTCAAGCATTTGGAGGATGGGCTCTCGCCGGTCGGGCGATGTCATGGTGCGGGCGGGCGAAGACCTCCACCACTACGCCCCATGTGGGCCCGCGATGATCTGAGCCGAGGAAAGATTGGGCCCCATGTGCGCACCCGGTGCGGGCGAGGGGAGGCGAGCCCCTTGGTGGATGTGGATATGGAGATGCGGAACAACACGTCGGGGACTTGAAGTGTACTGACCTATGGACTCCGGATCATCCGGAATAAGGCCGGGCACTTGACTTTACGTCTAGTTGGCCTTTAGGAGGCTCGTTTTGTGCTTCGGATCTGGATCATGCAAACACAGCTTTTTGAGACACAATGCACATACGGGTCCCGAGGCGGTTTTACGGCTAAAGACGGAGGGTGGGTGCCTGCGGAGGCCGGATCGTACGCCACCTTCGAAATGCATTTTGCAACATCACATGCTAGGTTACATGTGCTCTGGCATGGGAGTCACGAGGGGACCAACTTCTGCAATGCGGGGAAAACCTCTCCCGGTTCGGCTAACCCGAGGCGGGCGAGTTGTGTAAAGTTAGAGGATCGGATCCGGAAGAAATGGGCAATGTATAGAAGGCGGCAATTATCCTTAGCCAGTGGCCTCAAAACCCGTGGTTGGGATATTGCTAGCTGCTTCCCTTCTTTAGGCTCTTCTCCAGCCTTCTTTTTCTATATGTTGTAACGGGGCTTAGTCCCCAGGTTTTGCTTTTGCTTTGTTATGGGCTTTGCCCCTTTGTTTAGATTGGGCTTAGGCCCTCCTTTCTGTTTTGGTCCCATAAGCCCGGTGGGCTTCCGTGGACGTTAAAATGATTATCTTATCTTATCTTATCTATCTACCTATTTATTCTCTTCTCTGTCTTCTTCCTTCTCTGTGCTCTCTCGAGTTGACCCTCTTGGCAACTCGGGATCTTGTCAAACCTTGCGAAGACTCTTGCTTGGTTGGTGTGACAAACAGTTGAATATGGTGAAGAATTGAATCTTCCTTTGCAATTGAACTTTCATTCTTCAAATTCAATGGACAAATACTTATAAACTCAATCCATCAAGTACAATATGAATCCACTATACATGATTACAAAATGTAGCAATTCCACTCCCCATGCGGAACCATGCTTTTCAGCTCCATTGTCCATGCTTGCTAATTCACTGCACAACATTCATTGGGGTTAATCCTCGTGACCAAGTGGGGATCCCTGGCTGCCACTACATGCATGGAAATACTATGGAATCTTGGATACAAAGACATAAGCACAAGCAAAACAAAAGATTCTATGTGAGTACAGTGCTAGACAATGACAACTTAATCCAAGGAATATCAAACATGAGCATCAAAAGCAGAAAAACATAGTCAAAGTACCAAAACATCATAAAATAGCTCCGGGACAATGGGAAGCTCAGTCAGCTTACATGCAGGCTCTGCTAGCAGAGAAATGCCCAGCTAGCTCACATTATGAGCCCTGTTGGCGGAGTTGGTGGGTGAACCTCGTATGCATACCCTTCCCAGCCCACGTCTGGCGCTGCATGGAGTCACAGAGGTGACGTAGCATCCCTGCCAGGAGAACTACGCCTAGTGTCACAGAGCACAAGAATACCACAGGGAAACACAGATGAACATGAGCATGTCGGAGCAACCTAGCCCACCGAACCTAGAAGCCCGACCCTGGAGGATCCAAGAGACATCAAAATACCAAGACAACAGTGGAACAATGCAAAGACCATAACATATGATGTTCATTACGATATTTACTAAACATGTGCCTAAATCTTGCCATTGCCGAGGCTGCCCATACAATCTAACCACGCCGAAGTAGCTAACTCATTGGTGAAGATCATGATCACAATCCAAACATGTGGAGGAAGTTATAAGCCTGATTATCATTGATGTATCTCCAATACCTATGTATTTTACTGATCAAGGAAAGATATTAACATCTTCTATAATGCAAAACTTACCTCAAAATCATCCTTCCATGAGGAATACAACGTTCCAACCTATTTATACTTTGAATCCCTTAGCTATGATGCTCTTGATAAAATACAAAGCAACAACTTAGAAAGTTACAGTTATGCACTCAAGCTAGCAGTACTTCACGCTATAGCCACATTTAGAAACCCCCAAGCTTCACATGGCTCTCCTTGTACCCATGTGGACCCGTCTCAATCTCATAAATCCTTGATGTTGGATGACCGCTTATTTCCATTTCAAGATCCACATGCAAACTTGATGATGAAATCCTTTATGCCGAGGGGTCGTTGACGCTCTATATCTGTGCTAGGCTACTTCTCAGCATTATATCCCAATCCTTAGAATTTTACCATAGTTAGACAATTATTCAAACAATGCATATTCTTACTACTTATGATTATTCCGCCCATCTCTTCGCCTCGACTCCTCTGCTGCTAAGCTCGGATGCAACCCAATCCCATCCATGGTTATTTAGCTTTACATTATGACATGCGAATAAATTGATAAAAGCAGCAAATACAAGTCCAACAAGATAAAGCACAAAACATAAAATGACAAAAACATAATATGAACACAAAATAGCATTGGAGAGCTCGGTGCCGACCGGATCCAATTCAATTCTTCCTTTTTCTAAAGTTTCCATGCTGAATCGGTGCTTCTCATGTAATATTCCGCCATTCTTGACTCGGTATCAGCCTTCCAGAGATGTTTCCACTCACTGGTTACCTTCTGTAGCCTTACGAGTCTCCAATAAATTCATAATTTATCATATTTACATCCAAAAGTCATGTACAAACTAATCGTGGCAGCTCATAGCACCTCAATTTATCAGTATCAAAACCCCACCTAAAAATTTCTTCATGCATTAACCTCTGGATCCTTTCCTGTTGCTTGTGCCTCAAAAAATCGCCTTCTGGCTCCAAGAGTCAAACTGCAGAAAAAGATATATAATGCAGTCAATTTTGACCTAGCATCACACTTTCTGTCATAACTTTCTCATATGAATGAGTTTTGACATCATCAGACCTAATCCAGAAAGCTTACTCAAAAAC
Source organism: Isoetes taiwanensis (assembly GCA_021234155.1). Classification (NCBI taxonomy): domain Eukaryota; kingdom Viridiplantae; phylum Streptophyta; class Lycopodiopsida; order Isoetales; family Isoetaceae; genus Isoetes; species Isoetes taiwanensis. Next base: position 654,725 of record JAJEKV010000084.1, on the reverse strand, counting down.
CTTTATAGCACAAGAAAAATCACCTAAAAATGATCTCGGGTTGCCGAGATATGATGCTTAAAATTTCGGGCTCCAAAACTGTCCAAAATTGCTCCTTGCCTTCATGCTCTGCAACAATCTTTTTTTCAAAGAGACAAAACCCTGAACTCATACTGGATACATGTTATGCATGTGTATATATGTACATAAGTAGGTATACTGGCCCATCAAGTGCCCAGGCCTGTTATTGTCTTCCCTTCTAAAATTTAACCACCCATGTCCTCATGGGTTGATCATAGGTCTACTGAAGCATTCTATGGCTCCAACTTCTCAAATTTAGAATAGCTCTAGCTCAAATCAAAACTTCACCTTAGATGTGCAATTTCTGCCCATCTCATTAGACATGCCACAAAGAAACCCTTAACTTAAGATCAACATAGGAATTTAACTACATGGATACTTCTCTCATTGTTCGCTTCCATAGCAATGATGGAGCTTCAAATAATTCTGAAAGAGGAGCCATTAGCACATTCTAACCTTAACTTAATCTATGGTCCACCATGTCAATACTCAAAGATCCAAACCTGCAATCCACAAATCATAATGTCAACATCCAAAGATCCAAGGTTGCGCTGATACCAACTGTGACAAGCCTGCCGAGTTGGCCCACCTGGCAACTCAGGATCTTGTCAAAACTTGCGAAGACTTGCTTGGTTGGTGTGACAAACAGTTGAATATGGTGAAGAATTGAATCTTCCTTTGCAATTGAACTGTTATTCTTCAAATTCAATGGACAAATACTTATAAACTCAATCCATCAAGTACAATACGAATCCACTATACAGTATAACAAAATGTAGCAATTCCGCTCAAAATCTTCTACCGCAACCATGCTTCCCAGCTCCATTGTCTATGCTTGCTAATTCACTGCACAACATTCACTGAGGTTAGACCTCGTGACCAAGTGGGGATCCCTGGCTGCCACTGCATGCATGGAAATACTCTGGAATCTTGGATACAAAGACATAATCAGAAGCAAAACAAAAGATTCTATGTGAGTACAGTGCTAGACAATGACAACTTAATCCAAGAAATACCAAACATGAGCATCAAACGCAAAGAAACATAGTCAAAGTACCAAAACATCATAAAATAGCTCCGGGACAATGGGAAGCTCACAGCCTATATGCATGCCCTGTTAGCAGAGAAATGCCCAGCCAGCTCACATTCCGGACCATGTTGGCGGAGTTGGTGGGGTGAACCTCGTATGCGCATACCCTTCCCAGCCCACGTTTGGCGCTGGAGGACCTCTTACCATCACAGAGGTGAGGTAGCATCCCTGCCAGGAGAACTACGTCCGGTGTCACAGAGCACAAGAATACCACAAAGAAACATAGATGAACATGAGCATGCCGGAGCAATTTAGGCCACTGAACCTAGAAGCCAACCCCAGAGGATCAAGAGACATCAAAATACCAAGACAACAGTGGAACAATGCAAAGACCATAACATGTGATGGTCACTACGATATTTACTAAATATGTGCCTAGATCCTGCCATTGCCGAGGCTGCCCATACAATCTAACCATGCCGAAGTAGATAACTCATTGATGAAGTTCATGATCACAATCCAAACATGTGGAGGAAGTTACGAGCCTGACTGTCATTGATGTAGCTCCAATACCTATGTACTTCACCGATCAAGGAAAGATACTAACATCTTTTATAATGCAAAACTTACTTCAAAATCATCCTCCCATGAGGAATACAACGTTCCATACCATTTATACTTTGAATCCATTAGCTATGATGCTCTTGATAAAATACAATGCAACAACTTAGAAACTTATAGTTATGCACTCAAGCTAGCAATACTTCATGCTATAGCCACATTCAAAAACCCCCAAGCTTCACATGGCTCTCCTTGTATCATGTGGACTCGTCTCAATCTCATAAATCCTTGATGCCGGGATCCACGTGCGAACTTGATGCTGATATCCTTGATGATGGGGGGTCGTTGACGCTCTACATCTGTGCTAGGCTATTGCTCAGCATTAGCTCCGTCTCCATGAGCTAAGAAAGATATTTTATCCAAATCCCTATAATTTGTAACAGACCTGGCCACTTAATGGTTCAGTATATGTATTTGTGTATGGTACGTATATGAGTTGTATATGTACTTGTGGCATGCATGCAGCATGAGCTCATGTAAACAAAGGGTTTACAAAATAAGGCAATGTTGGAAAGAGGGCTTTTGGCAAACGTGAGGCTTTTTGCAAGAGAAGGAGCGTGAAGGCGGAGAGGATGCCAGAGCTTGAAGAGACGGCATCAAATCTTTTTCTGAGGTGGGGTTTTTCATTGATTCAAGTTGTTCTATAAGCTGCTATGAATCAGTAGTTACCTGCTTTTGGGTAAAGAATCCACTGTATTAGCTATGATTAGATATGTAAAAGCTTTGCCAGATAATGAGCATAAACCGATGAGAACAAAGAAATATAGAGGTAATCTACTATGTTTCCTTTTGTTTAGAGTTATTTAAGATGTATTTGTAGCAAAAGCTCGGATTGGAATTGGATGCTAGAAGATAGAATCACCTTGAAGGTTAGGGGAGTTGTTCCAATGGGTGGACAGGATCGTGGAGGCCGGAATTGAGAAGCTAGCATCTTTGGGCTCGGATTGATGTGCAAATAGGCTTAATTTGATGCAAAGATGCCGATTTGGCTAGAAAAGGGCCGATTTGAGAGGATAAGGGCGGGTTATTTGTTTGAGCCTGCATCAAAAGCTGTTATGATCGGAATTAGAACTCGGAAGCGCTTTGAATCGACCTAGTATAGGTGGGTTCTTTGGATATAGGGCGATTGGACCTTAGATGGATGCATTCTATGCTTCGGATATGTAAATGTCGATCCCTGGAAGCATTGATATTTCACTCATGCAATGGTCGAGAGTCTAAAATTGTTCTGTTTTAGGTCTCACGTTGTTGCCTTTGGTTATAATTGTTGGTCAAATTGTTGCTATCTTTGTGCTTCTTAATAATTGATAACTAATGTTAGAAGTAAGGATACCATGATATAAGGGAATATTCGGTCCTTGAATCGAGCTCGGACTATCCCGGCATAAGCCCGGCGGCTGCGGGAGAATTGGTAAAACACAAAGGATGGAAAATATGTAAGAATTGTATTGCTTGGATAATTATTTAACTAAGGAAAGATTGTAATTTCATGTAAACAAATCGATAATTGGAATAAAATGTATTTCTTGGCTCGAAGATGGGGCCTAGGCCTAGAGCTATTAGCATGTGATAGCGGGGAGATCCTATGGATTTTTTAAGTCGGAAGTCGCGACAATTGGAGTTTCCACATTGGGTGCATTAGTAAATCACTTAGCTATGGAAGTGGTTTTAATATAAAAATATTAAAACCTTAGCTAGCAATTGTTAGTGATAAATTAAAGAGTGGAACCTTGGAGATCAAGTGAAGTTGGGGAGAAAGCAATATGAGGTATATGGAGTGTCGGATGAGGCTATGGCATGGAACCTTTGTAAGTCTAAGTGTATAACTGTAATTGTTGAGCTATATTTTATCAGAGGCATCATAGCTAATGGATTATCCTCATAGGAGAATGGTAAGGGTTGCATTTTGTGGATTGGTAGCATCTTTCCTTGTCGTAGCTACATCAATGATAGTTAGGCTTATGGCTTCCTCGACGTGTTTGGATTGCAATCATTATCTTCATCAGTAACCTAGCTACTTCAACTTGGGGGGCTTGGGCAACATCGTGCCAGTATAATCTAGGCACACATATAGTAAACATTCTAATGAACACCACATGTCATGGTCTTTGCATTGTTCCACTGTTGTCTTGGTATTTGATTATGTCTCTTGGAACCCCCGGGGTCGGACTTCTAGGTTCGGTGGCCTAGGTTGCTCCGGCATGCTCATGTTCATCTGTGATTATCTGTGGTTCTTGTGCTTTGTGACACCGGGCGTAGTTTCCCTGATCAGGATGCTACGTCAACTCTTGTGACTCCATGGTAAGAGGTCCTCGGCCGGGCGTGGGGGAAGGGTATCGATCACGAGGTTTACCCCACCAACTCCATGCGGGGCTCGGAATGAGTGGCGGGCATTTCTCGCTAACTTGGGGCTGCATGTAGGATGGCTGAGCTTCCCATTGTCCCGGAGCTATGTGTCATGATAGTTTGGTATTTTTGACTATGTCTTTGCTTCTAATGCATGTTGATAATTCCTTGGATTATGTTGTCATTGTCTTAGCACTGTATTCACATAGGATTTTTCGTCTGTGTTTATGCTTATCCGAGATTTGCAGAGTATTTCCATGCATGCAGTGGCAGCCAGGGATCCCCACTTAGTCACGAGGACTAACCCCAGTGAGTGCATGTGCAGTGAATAAGCAAGGGATGGCAGCGGTGCAGCTGAGGATCGTGATTGAGCGAAGCTCCTGGGTTGAATTGCTCACAATTAGATGTTATATTTGTTGAGAATATGGATTCTTTGGATGCTAATATTTTTTTTTATTATATTGAGGTCTCAAGTATTTGCTCCTTGAGTTTTGAGTGTGCAATTTAACTGTCCAAGAGGAAGATTCAATTCTTCACCATATTCAATTGTTTGTCGCACCAACCTAGAATTAGGGCAATATTGACAAGATCCCGAGTTGCCAGGAGGGTCAACTCGGCAGGCTCGTCACATAATTTTACCATAGCTAGGCAATTATTCAAACAATGCATATTCTTACTACTTATGATTATTCTGCCCAGCTCTTAATGCTCCAATCTCCTCTGCTGCTAAGCTCGGATGCAACCCAATCCCATCCATGGGTATTTAGCTTTATATTATGACATGTAAATAAATTGATAAAAGCAAGCAAATACAAGTCCAAGATAAAACACAAAATTGTAACACATGCATAACATGTATCCAGCATGACTTCTGGGTTTTGTCTCTTTGGAAAAATGATTGTTGCAGAGCATGAAAGCAGGGAGCAATTCTGGGCAGTTTTGGAGCCCGAAATTTGAAGCATCATATCTCGGCAACCCAAGATCCTTTTTAGGTGATTTTCTTGTGCTAGAAAGGTTTATGAATAGGCTTTCCAGATTGGATCTGATCATGCTAAAACTCATCCGTATGAAAAAGTTATGACAGAAAGTGTGATGCTGAGTCAGAATTGACTACATATGTATCTTTTTCTGCAGTTTGATTCTTGGACTCAGAAGGCGATCTTTTGAGGCACAAGAAATGGGAAAGAGTTCGGAGGTTAATGCATGAAGAAGTTCTGAGGTGGGGTTTTGTTACTGATCAATTGAGATGCTATGAGCTGCCGTGATTAGTTTGTACATGACTTTTGGATGTAAATATGATAAATTGTGAATTTGTTGGAGACTCGTAAGGCTACAGAAGGTAACCAGTGAGTGGAAACATCTCTTGAAGGGCTGATTCTGAGTCAAGAATAGCCGAGTATTACATGAGAAATATCGATTCAGCATGGAAACTTCAGAAAAGGCAGAATCGAATTGGATTTGGTCGGCACCAAGATCTCCAACGTCATTTTGTGTTCATGTTATATTTTTGTCATTTTGTATTTTTGTGACAAGCCTGCCGAGGTGATCCTCCTGGACATTTGGGGTCTTGTCAAAACTTGCGAAGAGTCTTGCTTGGTTGGTGTGACAAACAGTTGAATATGGTGAAGAATTGAATCTTCCTTTGCAATTGAACTTTCATTCTTCAAATTCAACTATTTGTCACACCAACTAAGCAAGAGTCTTCGCAAGTTTTGACAAGACCCCGAGTTGCCAGGAGGATCAAATCGGCAGGCTCGTCACATTTGGTATCAGAGCAGGGCTTGAGTTCGAGTGTCCATGGAGGCAAGTATGACCCAGAATACCATTAGATGGTAGGTCATGACTTGGTCTTGGACACCATGGGAAGGTGTGGTCTATGGTTTGTGATGCTCGAGGACGAGCATAGTTCTAGTGAGAGAGATTGTAACGGACACATGGGAGACCGCTCGAGTAGATCTTGATGTCGCGATCCCGAGACACTGGCATAAATGGGTAGAAGCGACTACTCATAAACGTCTAGATGGTTTTGCCCAGTTGGTTATGGGCATGTCGGTTAGGAACGTTACATTTGGTATCAGAGCAAGGCTCGAGTTCGAGTCTCCATGATGGCAAGTATGACTCGGAATACCGTTGGACGGTAGGTCATGACTTGGTCTTGGACACCATGGGATGGTGTTGTCTATGGTTTGTGATGCTTGAGGACGAGCATGGTTCAGTGGGAGAGATTGTAACGGACACATGGGAGACCGCTCGAGTGTTGTCTATGGTTTGTGATGCTCGAGGACGATCATGGTTCAGTGGGAGAGATTGTAACGGACACATGGGAGACTGCTCGAGTACATCTTGGTGTCACGTTCCCGAGATACCGGCATAAATGGGTAGAAGCGACTACTCATAAACGTCTCTTCTTTATTGTATCTTTGTTCGATATATTATCTTTTTTCTCTTCCTCTCTCTATATTCTCTTTCTTCTTTCTGATCTCTTTTCTCTCTCCTTCCTCTCTTCTCCTCCTCTAGATAACATAGAGAAACCTCGCCTCGCTTATCAAGGCCAACGCATGGAGGTGGTGCAAATATATAAATACCATGGATTGGAGTTTATAACCACCCCATACTGAGACATCTGTATCCAACAATGGATGTGGGGCTCTCAAGTGTCCGATATGAAATGTCCATGGACTTAATGAATCGAAACTATTGAGCAATATAAGAATTTTTATGGAATATGACATTCTAGCCTTCACTGAAACATGAGAACATGAAGTAAAGAGAGTCTTAGATATCCAAGGATTCCAATTGCTTGATTTTGCATGGAATTCGAAAGAAATGAGCAAAAGAGGCTGTGGCAAAATAGCTTGTTGTGTCTGAGACACAATACATAGAAAAGTCATTGTCGTTAGTGCATACAATTATAAACAATATCTATGGCTAAGAATCAAACATTGATGAGAAGGATTTATATTTGGCAATCGTGTACTTTGATCCCTTAGATCTGTTTCATGCTGCAATTTATTCTACAGAAGACCTTAGTGCAAATGATCCTTTTCTATAGTTCCTGTGATATTACAAAACATAGATAGCTTGGATTTGTATTTGTAAAGGACGGTCTTAACGGCATAATCGGATGTGAGCAAGCAACTTTGCTCTTTGACCTAGGCAACCCTTTGTGACTATAAGAAAGCATGGATGGTATTGTCTCGTGGCCAAGACAATTGACAGACTATATTTTCAGTAAAATTGGTAAGAATGTGATTGCTTTATGTGGATTCTTTAATTTCATTCTCTTCAATGGTATTTTAAGCTGTGCACAATGCATGCCATCAGCCAAATGGTAATAGTATAGCAGATTATTTGTATGGAGACCCTGAAGCATTTGACATAGTCATGGACTTCAAAACCTTAGACAGAAATCCAGATTTTGATCATTCTCCTTTTGAGATTTCATTAAAGACGAAATCATCATAGAAACATTGTATACATGTTCCTCCTCAAGGCTGAAATTATCATACAAAAAGGCAAGTGCATATGGATTGGCAGTAAAAGAAAAATAGATAATACTCTAATATTTGGGACCTTGGATGAAAAAACAGAGAATTCCCGTGACTCTAATTGTGGATATGACTCGGAGTGTCTTTGGCACAACAAAAACTAGTAATTCTAATTGGATAAACAGCAAATGGTTTGATATTGAATGGCAGAGGTTCACATGATTTAACTCTTGTCAAGCATTAGAAATAACTAGTATAATTTAAAAAACTAGAATTGTACTGAAATGACCAGGAGCAGATTATACATGATGTGGATCTGGAGCCAAAGAGATTGGAAGTGTTCCAAGAAGAATGTATCTCTTGAAAATATACAAAGGGAGAACCTAACCTACTGACTTGGGCACTACAGAACTATATGATATGCTACAGATAGACCATATAGCTTATGAAGAGGAGGCGCATCCTATTTTTTTACCATTCAGGATGTACAGGAAACCCTTAAAAATGCAAAATGAAAAAGCAAATGACGCTTTTGGCGAAGACATATTGTCGTCATTTATAATGAATGAGCAGCTGACGAAGTCTTGGCAATAATTCAGAAATTGATTTGATACAAACATGAGAAAGGCATATTATCTGATCAATCTGAGCTGTCGTTCTTGAAGAGTTTATTTTCACAAAAGCGAGGTAGAAGCTAGATAAGAATCCTTTGATTGGATGACTCAATGAGGGATGTTGTGAGAATGTAATTCCATTACTGAAGAAAATTATGTTATAACTATGGTTCTTGTGAAGAATGGTAGCCAGGCGCAACAATTTCTATGATAAGATGAAGATGTCTTCCTCCATAATCCCATTACTGAAGAAAATTAAGTTGTAACTATGGCTCTTGTGAAGAATAGAGACAACTGTATATTAGCGTAACGCCACCCTTCAATCCTTTAATTAGAAATGCCTTTCTGCATTAGAATTGAGTTCAATAAGGGAATGTGGGCTTACCTTGCATTCCATTGTCAGAAGTAAACTGTATGGCCCTTGACCTCATTTTTTCCCTTAAGAAAGGCATTTGCTACAAGTTAGAAATTAGCTTGACAATGTAAGAATATGCCATCATCTGAGGGTGACTTGCATTTTTGAAGGTTAGATTTATTTATTTATTCGGGGATGAAATCCAATGATAAATTGACATCTATCTTGTTAATTTGGGATTTTTTGGTATGAGGAAACTGTTTTTGGATTCCCCTTTTTTTTTTTTTGAATGCAATTTCCCTAAGGTTTTCAAGTTTTTGACTCCCAGAAAAAAAAGAAGTTCTAAAATTTGAGGCCTTTTTTTTGCTATGATTTCGATTTCAATTTTTCCATTTTCAATTCAATCTCAATTTTCCTCTTTCAAATTTTGGCATGCATATGCTACGGTTGTGGGCAGAATCCGAGTTTCATTTCCAAATTTGCCAACAACAGAATTTCCCAGGAGTAGACTACACATAATTAAACCAGGTCCGTTGCATCAAGTATTTTTTGCAGAGAAGAATTTATGTTTTATTTAGATTAGGATGTTGTAGGGAGAGCAGAGAGCTGGAACGACATGCACTATTTTCTCAGTTTTTTTGTTCATAGGTAGCATACAGGATCACAAGCACTGGGGATAGAGGAATAGAACCCCTTCATGCATATGCTATAATAGATTTTAAGTTTCTAGAGGTGATCTGTTATCTCTATCCTTTGTAAGCCTGGAATATTAAATGTGTGTTTTAAGAGTAAGATGGATTTGGAAATTTTCTATAGCAATTGGATCATCCATTTTGCTTGCACATCGTTTGATTTGTGAAGATGCAGTTATAGTTTACGTACATGAGATCATCATAATTTTTATGGTGTTTAAGCAACTGGCCATGATGGAGGACTGAAGAAGATACCAACCAAGATTAAAGGTAGCTTGCTTTGCCTTTTCCCATCAGTTGCTTTTGTGCATATAAGGTATATTTGTCTTTGTGGACATGATATGCTAATATGAAGCATGGTTTAGACTCGCACCGTACTCTTGAAGAATCTAGGATGGTACTGCATCTTTTGTTTACTTTGAGCATTTCCTATTTTCTATATAGACAAAGTCATTTCTCAATAAGGTAAGTTAATCAAGACAAGAAAGCGCTAAGTGCTTGGGATATGCAAGGACACAAGTCTTTTCTTCCAAGGAGAAGAGTGTTTGTTGATTGTTTCCTTATGGCCTCTCATATTCATTCTCATTCTCATATTTGGTGTTATATATGCTGAGTATAATCACATCCTTATGGCCTCTCAACATCTCGACGGTCACCAATTGTTTATTAACTCTAGAATTTGAAATCAATTGGGTCACTTTCTTCATTGTTAGTTATGAATATGGAAAATCTTATCTGACTAGGTTTTCCAAATGATTTTTACGGTTTAGTTATGTATTGTTGCAGCTGTGTGCTCTATGGTAATACCTTGGGCAATTATACTGTTTATACAAGAGCGCAATGAAGTCATTTTAGATAATACAAAATGTAGCCCACTGTCCATGACACTTCCAAGTCATTATACTTACGCGCTTAGCATTTGTATTGTTAGGTCATCTTGACGCGCATACTACACGTCAGACCTCATCACAGGTATAGATCTACTCTTATTTCCTTTGTGTAGATGATAGGATGACATTTAATTTATTCTTAAGGTGTTTTAACAGAGTTATGCCTGAATCTTGCAGTGGGATTAGATACCAACCATCTCGAGAAAAGATGCGCATGCACAGTGCAGATTCCTAATGCCTTCCTCTTTGTGTTTTGAGATAATGGAATGAATATATCTTACACCATGTAGATCGTTCTTCTCAAAATCTCCATATTAAAAAATACCCATCTGATACCATGGGTATACACAACAAAAGTATCTATCCTTTATTCCAAATAAAGAAATTCAACTTAGGAACTTTACCCATAAGCCTGTCCCATAGGAAACAATTTGAGATTCTGCATCCAAATTTTGCGTCCATATCCTTGACAGCTTGTCCGTAAAGTGTCCTCCCCAATGCTAAACACTAAGCAAACCTGCAAATAAGGTCAAGTGTTAATATAGATGACTTCCCAAGTCAAATATTTATATAAATGACCCCCACGGCCAATTAGTCTCTCAGATCACCACGATCTGACTCCGCAATCCCAAGCAGGATATTTTTACGGTTTTCCATACTCAGGCTTAAAGGTTGGAATTTACACAGGTTCAAATGACCAAGGTGAACTTCTAGAGATGGCAAGAGGTTATGGCGGGTAGTTTGGCTATAATGACAAAGCAGAGCTCAATGTTTTGCAGCAGCGATTTACTTGTCTCCATAACAAGCTATTTGTCTCCATGACAACTCGTCTCCACGATAAACTACTTGTCTCCATGACAAGCTTTTCCATGACAGCCCAGCAGTCACCCTTATTATTCCATAATCCCCAAAGGATCATAGAAGTTTCTCCAATAATCCGAACTCGTTCGCAACAAGTTGGTCCATATACTTCGAGCATTCTCCACTAAATCACCGAGTTTTCTTTGCTATTGATGCTCCAGGTTTGCTTGGAGCAATAGTCACCAAATCCACTCAGTTCCATCAATTGCTTTAATATTGAAATCATATGATTTCCCTTCATGCATAAAAGCTTTTACTCCATTAAAATAATCCAAATCTGTTCTTGTGAACCCCAAAATGATAATCTCCTCTTCATTCCGCTGCCAGCTCTAGCAAAATAAGAACTAATAATAGTTCTTGCAGCACATACAAGAACAATGATCTTTACGGCCCTCTGGAAAATTCCTAGCTCCTAGCTCCATCGTTTCTGATCTCTTTAATTCCTCTCACATATTAGTGAGTCCAATTTCCACTGGTGATCCCATTGCCCATGGTTTCCAAAAGAATCGCAAACCTCCGCTCTGATACCACTTGATACGATTCATGTATATTTGGGAAGTTGTAGCAACACAGAATCATAGAACCGTAATGAAATAATAGAACACTGGACTAAAGAAACTTTCATGCACAATTGATATGGCAGCACCATTAACCACCCAACCGGATCCACTGGGTTATGGCAAAACACAAGTGCTCTGGCAAATACAAAGCTCTGGCATCTGGCTTATTGGCCTTCCAGACTAATCTAGCTACTCCAAGTAGCCACACATCATAAAAACAATTGCAGATATGTGAAGTCGCTACGGCAGTGATCTGTGACCCCTTGTCACATTTTCGGATATTACTCTCACCTCCGGATGAACTACGAAATGTGCTGCCCCAATTCGGAAACTAGACTCCGAGATGGTTCCAATGAGGTAAAGATCGCTTCAATCGGATCTCTGGATGCGGAGATATGTCCAACTGAAGTTTCGGTTCTATTTATAGATCTCTCAGTGACTTTAGCCTTTTTTAGCAGGCAGTTGTCTTTTTCTCAAAATATCTCTTTGCCTTTAATTAGATTATATGATTTATCATATGGGACATTATCTATGATCTTTTTCTCAATCAATAACCATCCCAATGATAGTGCCTCGACCCCTTCCATAAATATCAATGGTTCTTCACACCCACATGCTATGTTATCCTATGCCCCTTTCTATTATTAGGTGACCTTAGAAGTAACATTTACATAGTAGTTGCCATAATTCAAATAACCCATTTGTCATGGACCACTCCCCCGTGTTTGCTCCATATCAGTAGATTGCCACATAGAGAGCTCAAAAGTCTTCCATTCACAAAACCCAGGTATTTGATTTTTTGTTTATTCTTTATTGTATTCCTAGGATGGGTCCTATGAAACAACTAGTTGGCTGAAGTGGTGTTCTCATTGAGCTTTTGTAAAATCTTTGTATACATACTGGTCCCCCTACTAGGGGATAGAAATTTGAAACCTTGAAAATTGAACATGCTCCGAAACTAGACAATTATCGAGAGCATGATGAATTTGAAGAGCACCAGCTAAAGGATGATTGGTCTTGCCAATGGGCATGTGCCAAGGTGAGAAGACTGACGATCACTCCTCATCGGGATAAAAAACCCCGCCCTTTCGGGTTTTCGAGGAAAACCCTAATGAGTAGTGATCGCCAACACTCATGTTGAATGCCGCTAACATACGTTAGTCGAGAAGCGAGCCGATGCAAATATGGAGAGAATTGCAAAACGAAAAAAGGACCTGCAAAGACAAGGCTAAAAATGAGAAAGACCCATTAGAAGTTAGGAGCTTTAAGCCAGGGCATATGCCAAACTATAATCATAGAAAAGAATATAATAGCACTCGGAGGCTCGGGGCTACGCCGAGGAAGAAACAACAGCCGACCAATCAGGAACCGTCTGCGGAATGACCATCGCAGGAAAACCATCCGATTAGTGCTGCCTTGGAGGCTATATTGCCACGCCAAGAGAAAATGAATGAGATATATATCTCGAAGGCCATAACCACGTCGAGAAAGAACAAATGATAAGAAAGTCTCGGAGGCTACAGTGCCACACCGAGAAACATGAAAAAAAAAAAACCCCAGTCCATGCTAGCATCAGCATAAGCCTACTAGCCATGACATCTACTCAGGTCAATCCCTGCAGTAGTATTATCAGACCACACTAGGACATACATCCATGATGGCACTGAGTCCTAAAACATCAAGTATTTATCTCTGCACTTCCAAAAAAGATAGAAAGGAGGCATGGAGGATACCAGGGGCTACAAGGTGTCTCGAGAAGTAAAGAAGATCAAACAGACATAGACTAAAAGAAAAAGGAGCAACTTTAACAAAGGAACGAAATACGAAAACGAGAAGTCGGATGAAGAAATGAAAAACAGGCTCAAAAATGTCGAGAGGGGGGGGGGAACTTGTGGAGCCAAAAAAGCAGAATAGAAGGAAGCTCAAGAGAACGCCGATGGCAGGAAATGAGGAAGGAGACGGTATAAATAGGAGAGGAAGGTAGGGCGCCCCCATCCAAGGAATGCCACGATTCTATTGCACCATCCAAGGAATGTCGATTCTATTGCTATTGCAATAGAATCGTGGCATTCCTAGGATGGGTCCTATGAAACAACTAGTTGGCTGATAGAAGAGGAATCAACCTCAAAAGAATAGATCAAACCAAGGCGACAAGGGATGGTATTCAAAAGCTTAAACGCATGAAGAAATTGGCGAAGAGGCGATTGGAAAAATCGGGCAAAGGAGGCAAACAAAGCTGAAGCAAGGGCTGATAGAGTGTGAGGATACTCAATGCAGGAGGCACAAAGCACGATATATGGATGCCAACAGAGAAAGAGAAGTAAGACGAACCAAGAGGAGACATAGTAAAGGTAGAAATATGTAGTCCAGAGGACTAGCGTAATACAATGGTGCAAGTAAGCCCAAAGATAAACGAAGCAAAGGGGGTAAATATGCACAAACATAATGGACTGGGAACAAAAGGAGTCGATGGAATGAATGAAGTAAGTTAAACAAGTGGAAAAAAGAGGCCAATTAAAGTAACGGCAAAAAAGGCACTAAACAAAGGAGATAACGGGGTCAAAGAGGATATCGGACAAGGGAAGAGATCGAACAATGACATCTACAGTCAAAGCCAGGACTGGCGGGGAGAAAATGGACAACTGAGAAAGAACAAGAAGGAGACGTGCGACGAGAAATTCCAAGACAGAAAGCAATGACATCATAAAAACGATGCTAAAGGCAAAACAAGAGAAATAATGAGAGGACATGAAATGAGGCAAAGGTAAATGGTCCAAAGACGCAAAGCGGAGTGAGTAAACTATGATTAATGGAGTCCAAATAGAACAAGGCGAGCTGAAGAACAAATATAACTACGGGCAGTAGACGAGAGAAAATATGAAGGAAATACATAGACTCAAATACTTCAGAGAAAAAGAGCAAGAGAAAGAAATAACAAATGTGACTGGAAACTGAAGGAGAAAATGAGTCAAGAAAGGGCCCAGTGGAATAAAATTGAACCAACGCGAGAACGTGAACTAAAATTGGAATAATTGAATGCGAGACCATTAACACCAAACTAATAGGATAAGAGGTATGCATGTGGAATGGGATCCATGGAATAAATAAGTCACGGAGAACAAAGACCTATGGCGCAACATGGCGAAGTAGAGCAAATTGGGAAAAAGGAACAAGCAACAAATGGGATAATATGGTCTAAGGTGTCTGCAACACCAAAAATCGACAAAGCCAATGGGGCAACAAAGGGAGACTGATGAAACAACGTGCACAAGGCATAATAAAACTGTCAACAGAGCAAATGGGACGTAACCAAATAGCTACAGCAAATGGAGCATGTAGGAAACAATGGAAAAACTGGTCCACGTGGAAAACATATAACCTATACGGGTTAACAGTGGAACTATTAAAATGTGTAGATTCAATAATCGTGAAACAGGTGACAGATTTTTTCCAACGGTATCATACACACAGGGCTACCAGCTAGATGGGCATATAACAGGGTGATACCCCTACACAAGGGAGGGAGCAGACAGGAACCTGGAAATTACAGAACTATAATGGTGAGTTCCATTTTCGCAAAATGGTTTGGAAAAGTTTTAGACAATAAGCTGAAGCATTGGGCAGAGGATGGGAACCGGAGAGCACAGGGACAGGCAGGGTTCAGGCCGGAACACTCAACAACAGACCACCTAGTGACACTCAGGATACTGGTAGAACAGAATAAAAACCAGGGGAAGAAAATAATATGCTGCTTTGTGGACTTTAGGAAAGCTTTTGACACAGTTCCGAGGGAAAAACTAATACAAAGGCACCAAAGGATATTGTAGGGGCAATTGCAAGATTGTACTATCTTTCTTTATACTAAAGGGATTTTGAGTGTTTGTCATCAACTTTCATTTTGGACGGTTGATTTTGTTTGATGTGAATTAATGGTCTAGATTAGTTTTTAAAGTTAGGTATTGCCACGTTGATTATTGTTTCCACCCAATTATGTTTATTTTGGACGGTTGATTTTGTTTGATGTGAACTAATGGTCTAGATTAGTTTTTAAAGTTAGGTATTGCCACGTTGATTATTGTTTCCGCCCAATTATGTCTTTGAAAGGGCACATTTTTGCGCTTATGCCTGCTAATCGATTTGAGAACGATACCGGAGATGCTTCCGTTGCCGAGGAACATCTGAGCAACATCTCCATGCCAGCCAAAAGTTTGCCTATTTCATGGGAGCAGTTCTTGAGAAAGGTTAGGGTTCTTGAAAAGTGGTTGTAAAGACACCTATTACTTCGTCTGTGAACCCAAATGCACCCCTCTTTGTGCCCAAAATGCATATGGCCACTGATAATTCAGATAAGCCCTGTATTTCGTAATTACTAGATTCATGGAATTTAATACAGATAAGCCCTATATTTCGTGACTACTAGATTCGTGAAAGCTTTTAAGTGCGTTGATGAAGAGCTTGCCACTGAGGATTTGGATGATCTTGAGACTGTTGAAGGGTTCATCCATCACAACTTCTATTTGATTTGCCTCAGGTTTATTCTTAGCAGATCGGTGGGCGTGTCAAGTCATAAGGCTATTGGCTTCTTCCTCTCAAGGATAACTGGTTTTGGACTTTCAGGTTGTCGACTGCCTACCTGTTTGTTCTTTATTTGAGGTATGGATTTCCTCTATGCTTTCTTGAGTTTTTGTATCCTTAGCTATGATTTGGGATGCCGAATTCAACTTTGCCACAGGGCGAGCAACGGGACTGGTTTTGCCACAATTATGCCTTGGCTGATCATCTGGCTATGTTCGGCAGGCAAGCACAGGACCAGGACCTTTCAAGATGAACTGAATGATGCATATTAGTTATGTACCTTGCTTTACATCATGCAATCTGGTTAGCCACGGATCATCTGCCCATTCAACGTGCAGTATTTAAATGCAGCACATATCAAATTGAGGTAAGAATCTCAGATGCAAAATGCCAGCACCTCTTGCCTCATATGCCTGTTCTTCTGTGTTTAAAAGTTTGCTTTATTTTGCATGTTTTGCATGGTTCTTTGAGACTGTCTATTGGAGTGAACAAATGGTGTCCCAATGTAGATTCATGGCATGATCTTTTTTTTATCCAATCAATTGTCTCATCGCTCCCAATTGGAACTCTGTTTTGCATGATTATTACATTATCCAATTGCATTACTACTTGCAGCACATCTTCGGCTATTTTGCCTCCACCAGAAGTGGCATAAACACAGTTTTCTACAAGGTAAGACTCCTCCAATAATTCAAGATTGCGATTTCTCTGTGCTGATATGATTGTTGTAGCAACGAACATTACTTGTTTTTTGAGGTTCTTAAGGATCTTTCCATGTCATATTTGACTCAAATTTATAACTCATTCGATTCTTCTTTAGTTATCCCTAAAATCTACAAAGTGGAAAAACATCCAGCATTTACTCTTCAACATCGCATGGCTGGAAGCAGATAAGGAGATTAAAAGCAATGAAACAGATAACCCATATGCCCCTACTTTTTAAACATATGATAGTAATTTGCTTGTCTTTGCAGTCTTCAGCAAATTTGTATACCTGGTTCACATAGCCAGAATGGAGCTTGAAAGATAATATGTAGTATGGCAGATGCTTAGCTTTTGGTTCTTTTCTTTTGACTTTGAAAGCATACAAAGGGCATTTTTGATGCGGTTATCTTAACATTCTGCACAGGGAAAATTGCACAGGGAAAGTTGATTATCTGCAAAAGAGAGGTAATTTTTTCGTCTTGGTTTTTCTTCTGTTTTGGAGGTTCCATCGAAACTGACATGCAGTCAGTCCCTCGGATACTTATCCTACTTTCTCTCACTCTCTTTTTTGCAGGCTGTATATTTGGTTGCACAATTCTCATCGTCTACTATTTATTTTCCTGGATTAATGGAGCATTTATTTTGAAGTTCTTCTAGGTGGTTCGCCTTATACAACTTCTTATGGATCCTTTTTATGCATTTCTAAATCTTTGTGCAGCAGGTATGCAAAATTCGCAAAATCATAGCTTGTCTTTGATGCAGACTATTTATATAAGGCAGGTCATACATTATCCTTGCCTTTTCTTTAAATTATACCCAAGCTTGTGCTATTTTTAAACCATCCTTCAAATAGAACAGGACCAAGCTAGCAACTAGAAATTAATACAAATTGATGCAGCATCTCCAGATTTTTTTGTTTATCAAGTTTTTTTTACTTTCAGGATACTTATGATGCAAGCTAACCTAGCCATTTGATATTCATATTTCTAGCTTTTCGCAGGTGAATGGAATCACAAAAACCATATGGTTCTAAGACATACATCTTTTGGAATCACGTCGGTCAATGTATCTGATACATGACTTTGAAAGACCTTGAAGCAAAGCACTAAAATGTGAATCTAGATAAGTACTGCCATGTTAGGGCGGAGTAGAGTATGAAGCACATGTGATGAAGTCAAGGGATAGGTCTATATAGTGTGGCCTATACAGTTACACAATGTGATAGGGAAGAATAACCCTCGAGAGTATCTATAGATCTTACGTGCATCAATGGTTGTTGGCTACCATAGGGTATTCCCCCTCCACATTAATTTTGGAAGCTGTTAAATCCTCTGCTAGCTACTGTAAGGAAGTCATTTTCATTGTATTTTTGATCTGTCACAACTTTTACTTCAAAATGGGTCGGGATTTTTTGACAAAACTTGAGGCCAAGATTTACATGAGAAACTTGCTTGTGAAGGTATTTTTTTTTTTTTTTCTCAAACGAACATCTTTATTACCACCTCTGCGACCTGTATGTTGCCTCAGCAAAATGGTGTTTAGTTGCAGATGTGATATTTAGTACAAAGCATTGTTCTATTGCAGAGTCCGTTGTTGATAGTATGTTGTTGATCTATGCAAATAGAAATTTCTATTTTCCATATTCATGCGTTCAATAAAATAGTATACAAAGAGGCTTCTAATTCTCTATTATGATTGAGATGAGACAATATGTCCAATATATTTACATACTAAATAGCTACATTTAAAAATGTTTTAGATTTAACTACATTAACAAGTGTAAGGCGATATATCAAGCCTCCACTTATGGCCATCTGCTTTAAACAAGTTTATTGTTTCAAAGTCAAATTACTTCTCATCAAGTTGCATGTTGATATGCTAAACCATATTCAACCTCAAATGTAGGTCATAAACTTACATGGAAGATCTACCATCGTACTCGAAGAGAATTTTCTCTAATAAAATGTTTGGACATAATCTATATGGTCAAATAAAGGCCAATATCATTATTAACATCCCCACATTCAAGGTCCTCAATTAAACACAAACCCAAAATTACACATCAGAAGCATTGTTTTCCTTTAGATGTTCTCAATTTAAATCCACTAGAAGAAGCCCAGTGTATATGCGAAAATGGAAGAAGAAGGGAAAGCGATAGATTGTGACACGGGTCAAACAGGGGTGCCCACTATCCCCCACATTGTTTGGAATATACATAGATGCATTCATGTGATTTTATAGCGTAGCGGCAAGGGGACACGAGGCGCTCCTATTCTAGGAGACACCAAAGTACCCATCATGCTATATGCGAGATGACCGAGCATGATGGCCACAAAGAACAAGGGGATGCACGGTGTTACTGAACTAAACTGTTGGAAAACTTCGCGAAAAAAAGGCGACGAGTTAATCTCTTAAAAACCAAAATAGTCTTTTTTCGCCACAAAAGTAGACATAAACCATTTAGATACTTGGGAACGAGAACTAGAAGAATCAACCGAATACATGTATTCGGGATACGATCGCGCTGCCGCAGGGAAATGGGCTAAAGGGGCATATACAAGATTCCAAACAGCCATCGGAAGCTATTACAATATGAAAAATTTCACCGCAATGCGGGATGATAATATTTGGGAAATCAAATGCTATCATTCATTGCTTAATAGTTGCAACTACTGACTATATATGGGGCGAGGTCCGGGGGGCCGGGAGACGTGAGAAGAAATGGGAAAAGCAAGAAGGAATTTACAGGCAATGGCATAAACAGGAATTTAAGCTGAGAACGAATACACCACAAACAACTATAATATATGAGACAGGGCAGAAACCGATGGAAGTAAGGGCATGGGAAAGGGCCATCAGATATCTCATAAGGAACAATGCAGGTGGAAAACCGAATAAGCCAGCAAGCATCGCGATCAGTGAATCAGCGAAAACCCACATAATCGAGAGCAACGGATGGTTTAGGGATGTAGCAATGTGGACAAGGAAAATGGGGATGAGTCTGAGTGACCTCATTAGTGAAGGAGAATGGAATGATGAATGGACAAACAAAGCCACGCAAGCTTGGTTGCAAAATCACACAGGGCCGAAGACAACATGGCTTATGACAATATTCAACCCGGGACAGCAGATAGGGCAGCAGATGTATCAGGATAATCTACTAGGAAAAGCCAGGAAGGATATCCTAGCAAAATTCAGAATGGGAAGCCACGACCTAAGAATTGAAAACAGGTGGCGGGGAATAGAGAGAGAGGATCGGTTATGCAGAATTTGTGACAGAGGGGAAGTGGAAGATGAAAATCATATGCTAAATGAATGCCCGGTATATGAAAGCATCAGGAACAAGTACAGAGATATAAAGGTGGGTCACCAGGTACACACCATGATGACAAGGCCGAAACAATGAGGGATCCGCGAGGGCCTTAATACGAAAAATGACAAAGCAATCGAAGAAGTACATAAAGAAAAGGGCTTACGTTATGAACCGCCGAGAGGCATAACATAACCGCCTGAAAAGCGCTTCGACTCAAAGTCGATTGATAACGACGCGATTACGTGCGGTCATGAAGCCGATCCAAAGCGGGGTGCCGGTATTAATAGAGAAAAGTAAAGCCGAGAAAAAGGTTACATTGTAAACCAAAGATGATGTGCTAGTAGTCTTTGTTGGATAGGCATATTCACCCCTTATTCCTTAATCTACACGTCACGCATTAAAGTTCCTCGTTTATGGGGTATGCAAGTACAAAATTTGCTATACTGTATAACAAGATTCGCAAAATACTATAAGATTTCAAGCGGAATACTATATGGTGTTGATTTCGTACGTGCAAAATACAATTATGAGGGCTCTCGCTGCCCTACGTCACCCGTGTGAATATGCACCCAAACCAAAGGGGGTTTAAGGGGGATTTTAATTTAAATGCATTGAATGCAATGGTTTGTGTTAATAATGTTAATGGTAATTATGTATTGATTGTTATATAAAAAAAATTTTTGGGCCCTTCGGGCCCTAACAAAAGAAAGAATAGAGAAACTTTAAGGGCGTGAATATTAATTATTAATTCAAGAGATTGTATAAAACATCAAGGACATTGCATTTTCATTTAATACAATGCATTTTTAGGTGAAATAGTTTGTTGCAATGTGACTATTCATCTCGATATATGACAATGTTTTATGTTAGAAACATTGAAATGGACAAATGGCCATCCAATGAGTCCATAGCAAGAATGATGTGGCCATCCTGCGGGTATATACCACGAGTAAAATAAGAATGAATTCAGTTAAAATATTGACTGCTTTCCAGAAAGGATCTCAATAAATATCCGGGCACTTCTGATATGCCAGAATGCTTTGGCTCTTGGCATGCATCTCCTAAGAGTTCGCACATAGCATACATATGGATGAGGGTGCTCCCCATCACATCATCCAATTGGAGTTTGTTAACAATGCCCTCAGCGTGTATAATCCTTCCATGAAACATCAATTTTTTCATCATGCAAGATTGAAGACAGCAACGTATGTATATACATCAGTTCTTATTTCCAATATGTGCATTCTGTGGTACAAGTCAAGAGCTGTACAACATTTCCCCAGCTTAGCATTTGTTAGAATGATTGCAGCCATGTGTATGAAGTTTGTTTCTCTATTGCATCAAATGCCCAATTAGCTTCATATAAACTCTTATGGCAAGAAAAAATCCGTATGAGATGATCGCCTAGAACAGAAATTCTATCCAACTTTGTGAAGAATAAGAGACCGAGTCTTCTACCAAGATTCTAAAGATTTCCGCTTCTCGGCTTAAGGTAGAAGGGAGTATGCATTTGTTTTCTTGTCATAACAATTCCTTGTTTGTTGCATAATCTCTGCGGCTTCTAATGCATCATCCAAGAATCCCATCTCACAAAGTTTGTTAAACTCTCAAGAAACCTATGTATTCTCATCATATCGGGAAACGCCATATTTCAAAAAAATGAAAATGCAAGGGACTACAAAAACGGTAGGCTTTTTTCCAAAGAATAATTTCAACGTCGGATGCTACAATCACGACCATATGGCCTGTACCAACTAGATTATTCAACAAAACATGCCTTGTAAAGCATGAAATGACATAGGCATTAAGAACAAGCGGTCTGAGATCAAAGCGTTCTAAAAATACAAGAGATACCGGCTTGATTGAAGCCTTAGCATTATGCACAACACGTAAAACAAGATCCGGATCTAAAGATCTTTGGGCCACTCTCAAGCTTCCTTTTCAAAAATTTAACCAACCTTAGAGACCTTATTAGTTGCTAAAGCCCCTCTTGGATGAGCCAACCTTTGCAGAAAGGATCATATACAATTTCAATATTTCGTTAATTTCTAGATGACAAAACATAGTGGGAATTAGCATCAGATGACAATTAATTTGGAGTTTTCTATAGAAAGAACAAAGGGCGGTTCGTCGAAGGAGCCGATTGGAATACTGAATTGCTTGTAGGAGCCGGTCAGGCGGTTGGCTTTCCTGAGAAACAAACCGTATGAAAACTGCAGCTATTTCTTCTCTGCTTCTTCAGCTCTGCATCCGGCTACACAAGTCAGCGAAAAGCCTTCTTGGATCGCGAAGTTCCTTGGCCTTCGAAATGTGGATTAGAAATGCATTTTGGGTGAACCCTAAAATGCATTTGGTCGAGTAGGTGCATGCTTGAGCTTCAGGAATTCATATGTGAACCATTGGAAATTGGCACTAAAATCAAGGCCGGCGTATGCACACTCTATATGTACCAATTAGTACGTCTCATGGACACCTCTCGTTTCAATTAGATTGGGGACGCCTATGATTTTAAGATGTCGAATACGAGTTTGCCTAAGGTTTTGATGGTATATCGAGCCTCTATACGTTTTCGCTTAAGCTTTTAGAATATGAAATACGAGGATTCGAACCTTTACCAAAATAACTCAATATCCTAATAAGACTACTTTAACCAATCTAACCAGTGAGCTAATGTGATTATTTTTTATCTTAAATCTATGTTTTTTTTTTTATGATAACCCATTGAATTGTTTTAAGGATATGGTCTATGGTTTCAAGAATTATATCTATATCAAATCCCCCTGGAACCCCCTGTTATTTTGCTACATATGGGAGCTCGCCCATGCTACATAAGTCCACGGGCCTCAGGGTACAAGGAACAATAATGTATCTATCTATCTATCTATCTATCTATCTATCTATCTATCTATCTATCTATCTATCTATCTATCTATCTATCTATCTATCTATCTATCTATCTATCTATCTATCTATCTATCTATCTATCTATCTATCTATCTATCTATCTTCAGCTCTGCATCCGGCTACACAAGTCAGCGAAAAGCCTTCTTGGGTCGCGAAGTTCCTTGGCCTTCCCGGGTCGTTCTGAAATGCATTTTGGGTCGAACCCTAAAATGCATTTGGTCGAGCCGTGCATGCTTGAGCTTCAGGAATTCATATGTGAACCATTGGAAATTGGCACTAAAATCAAGGCCGGCGTATGCACACTCTATATGTACCAATTAGTACGTCTCATGGAATACCTCATCAAATCATATAAAAACCTTAAGGAAAAAAGTATAAAAATACAAAAGAAACCCCCTGTTATTTTGCTACATATGGGAGCTCGCCCATGCTACATAAGTCCACGGGCCTCAGGGTACAAGGAACAATAATGTATCTACCTACCTATCTATCTATCTATCTATCTATCTATCTATCTATCTATCTATCTATCTATCTATCTATCTATCTATCTATCTATCTATCTATCTATCTATCTATCTATCTATCTATCTATCTATCTATCTATCTATCTATCTATCTATCTATCTATCTAATGACACAGCGGAGCAATGAAAACAATTGCAACCAAAACATTAAAAGCGGAACAACCTAAGGTAATGTGTAAATAGAACTATATAACAAACCATAGAAAAAGTAAACCAGTAGAACCACATGTGAAAATACAAGGGTGTGGAATATAAGTCGACATGTAAAATATATGCAATGCAAAGTGTTAGTTCAACATAAGGCAAATACAAAAAACAACTCCAAATCCTCAAACCAACCATATAAAGCATCTACAACTACAAAAAGGGGCCATGAAAATGTGAAACCCAAAGAGATGAGTCGACATGTAAGATATGCAGAGTGTTAGCCCAAGGTAACGCTAAGTACAAAAAACAACTCCGGGTCCCAACAACCCATAAAAGCATCCACAACTCCAAAATGGGGTCATGAAATGTGAAACCCAAAAAAAGAATGGTCAACTAAGTAGAAGAATGATTAGAATAACGAAGAACGATCAATCCCCTAAGGAAGGATGAGCCAAGAAGGGGACAAGACCACCGATTGCATACATCTATGACCAAAACACACCGCCCAACAAATAAATTAATCTAAAAGCTTGATCACAAAGAAAAAACCAGAAAGAATATGAAATGTGATTCACCGAAACAACGAGAGCATACTACCAGTAAGAAACAAAATAGACCAAAGTTAACAAGCCTGCAATGAATGAAAAGGATAGAAACTGGTCGGAGAGAGTGGAACGATAGAAAAGCAAAGTAATTAACTCGACATCCAACTATGGACATATTATTATACCGAGAAACAGAACTCATCCTTGCCAAACATACATACATAAAGAGCAAATACCAAACCGAAACATGAGTAAAAGAAACGAAACAAAAGTATGTTTTGAAGATTGAAGATCTAAGGTGCAAAGGATGCTAGTATAGAGAATGCAAAGATCGAATTGCATAGAATCGAGAAGCAATAACCGAGGCAACAAACTGAAGTTATGAAATGCTCAAATGGATGCTCTTACTAAAAAATGGAACTTTTAGAGCAAAAATGATCATATGCAAAGAGCGACTGACCAGGAGAGAATGCAAAGATCAACGAGCAACTGGGTACATAGAGAAAAGAACCAAGGCGATTCAAGAGGTTAAAGAATCAATGGAGGGAATATAACTCAAAAGGAGCTTGATGAAATTAGGAGCAAAAGGGAGATAAAAAGAATGAACCAAAAATGAACCCTCCTTTCAGGCACACAAGTCGAACTGGAATGAATGGCAACGTGAATATAGGAACGGAGAACATGGACAACGAATATAAGGCCGCATGCAAAAGTCTTATAGGCCCTTAAGGCAGCCATGAAAAAACTAAGAAAAGAGTGTACAAAGGCCCTCAAAGACATCCATGAGGAAGAACTGAGGAATATAGGAATGGATCATGCGCCTCTCTAGAAAATACATACTAACAGCACCATAAACAGAAAAAATGATGTGCACAATCATAGAACAAATGAGCTAAAATGACAAAGCACATAAAGCCTATGAAGATAAGAGTAAGCCCTGAGGAGATTACAAGGACCCCCCTTCAACGTCAACGACTAGCACTAAAAGCTAAAAAAACATGGGCATGAGCCGGGAAATCTATAACCAAGAATAATATTGAAACTCAAAAAGCAGAAAGAACAAGAATCACAAAATAAAAACTAGCCAAAGTGAGCACAAGGACAACATCGAGGAACAAAACAAGCATGGAGTAAGAGACATACCAACCTTAGCTATAGTTACACAAGCACATATGGTATTTTCGAATATGATCCAAAGAAGTCAAAGGAGCATAGAGATAGTCACAAAGAAAATGAAAATGTCAAAAATGAAGAAATAAGACCCATGGGACCAAAAGCCATGGCGAAGATACACATTCAAAGGAAGGGGAGACTGGATGCAACTAACTCATATGTAACTGTGCAACATATAACCAAGAGACACCAACAAACGACCCCGATGAGCAAACGAATGGTTCCAAACATTAAAGACAAACTGAACAAACAAGGGCAAAGTGGACCTGAACACACCTGTACAATGATCCCTATTCTCGGAGGCAGAGGGTGCAACCTTGATAAATGTACGCGGCAGAAAAAGTATGTTCAAGTCTGCATGATAGGGAGTACAATGCCCGAGAGACATCAAACTGGTGTTCGAAGGGAGACACAGACATCGATTATGAGCGACTCACATCGTTACAAAGAAAAACCATGCAACTTGAGTTAGAAGGAGCCATAAGCGATAAAGTTCCATTCAATCCGTACGACATCAAATGTGAAATACAATACCCCATGACATGAAACGCCTATGCATAATATGCCAATGCAATGTGACATGCTACAAAAACATTATTGCTAGGAGGACAACAAATGCCTGTAAGAAGCATATATGCTTAAAATATCGATTCAAGGGAATAAGAAAAGTATAGTCTATCAACATCAAGAGAAACTAGGAGGACAACAAATGCATGTAAGAAGCATATACGCCTAAAATATCGATTCAAGGGAATAAGAAAAGTATAGCCTATCAACATCAAGAGAACTGAACAAGGAGAACCACTAAAACAAAGCTTCAAGGTGCATTATGAATATCAAGCCTTATATGCAAAACTTACTCTCATGTCACTTGTACAGCAGAGTAGGTCACAAGCCGTCTTACCGGAATAGATCATGTACATCTTATTAAGAAATATGTTAACTAGTTCCCATGTAACCCTTGCACATGTATGTGATCAACGCCGCCATTGATTTCCCTCACGTAATCCGCCATGATGAGCAACCTTGAGATGTCGATTAATATGGGGCACCGATAGAAGTGTATATGCAAGAGCATCACATGCAACAACTTATATGTTCACATAGTGTTAGCTGTAACATAGAAGATGGAACGCCCAAAGAAATTAACGAGCAAGCATAAAATATAATAAAAAAAGGACACGAGATTCGAGATTCGACAAAAGCAAGAGCAAAATACAATGACAAGAACACGACAAACACAAAAACACTTCTACCAACACAAGCCCTATCAAACTCATAGAACAAGCACATAACAAATGTAAGAAGGGAAAAATGCACCCGGTAACCCTAAAGAAAGGGGCAAGGGAACCGACACTGGTATCCCTCGCCCAAGAAAGCAACTAGCGTCATCGAAGCGGTGGCGATCGGCCATGGTATTTGGATGCAGCCGGATATGAGGTCTGATGCGTTTGTGGATGCTACATATCAAGAGGCTCGGGGAAAGGAAAAATTGACCCATAAAGGCACCCGACGAGCTCAAATATCGGCTGTTGCAGACCTCGGATTAGTTTGAAAAGAGATTGTCAAACGGACAGAAAGGGGCATTGATTCGTGGTAAGACGGCGGATGAGGAAGCCGCATCCCCAAAGACCAAACCATCATGCAAACAAGGCCTTAATCAAGCAACAAAGGAATCAAAGCGAGCTGGGTAGGATCGAGAGTAAGCCAGGAAGCTGAGAAACAAGGTAGGAAACCAGAAATATGAGAAGCGGGAATGCACGCTAGAACTTCCTGAACCAAACAAACTGACAACTGGAAACATGGGAAAGAGGGAAGCCAACGATCCACCAAGGGCGGGCAGACCGCAGAGATCAGATGGCAAAGGAGAGACCCAAACAGAGGAGGCTATCATCGGAAGAACTCGGAGTAAAGGATCCATCAAAATAACTCGGACCACACATGCTTAGCCGCAGAGCAATTAATCAAAACCACTCGAATCAAACCAGTTCGTCACTACAGACCAAACACAATGAAAAAGAACAAACCAATCCATCGAAATAAACTCACCTTTGAAAAGCCAAAGAGCCAGAGTGAAGACAGCAGCACCTCAAAAGCAATCACATAAAACCAACCCGTTGAGAAGAAATAATCAGAAATAAATTGACGATTAGCTGGTAGGAGAATAGATGGATGAAAAAACTTGTGGAGCCAAAAAAGCAGAATAGAAGGAAGGAAGGAAGGAAGAAACTTTTAATGTCCACGGAACCCAATCGGGTTATGGGACCACAAGTACAAGACGGGACCGAAGTCCCTAACCAGAACAAGGGCCGAAGCCCACAGAACAAAACATAATCACCATGGCCCAGATTAAAAACCACCTAGGAAAAAACTGTTGCCAGGATGACTACACATCCAAAAATCCATGCTATTGCAAAAAGCAATAAGCATACCTCCAACAGACAAGACTTCACCAAACGCCTCCGAACCGTAACCTCTTCACCATTGTAGTCTTTGGAAAACAGACGCCCCAATGCCAATCGCTGAGCCCAGGAAGGAAGGCGGCCTTTCTGAGAAACCGCTTCGGGGAAATCGCCCGGTGAAGGTGCCTCCTCCCAAAACACTCCACCGATCGAGGCATGCTCGAGGCACATACGCCAGCACGCTCGCGAGCTCACCGGCGCCATCCATCATCAAGCGCCTCCCGAGCGCCAAAATCCATCTGCGCCCGGGCAACCCCTCGAAGCGCCCAGGCCCAGCGCGGTGACGGCGGCGCCAGCGGCGCCATCCGTCACTAGGGCATCACAAAGCGGCCGGGTAGGACATCGCCATATGCACTATGGATTCGTGTACACCACATGATTCGAGATACCTAAATTTTACATTCGACAAATAATTCTTCCGTCGGAAGGCATTAGCAATAAATGTCTAAGGGCGAGAATGACCCTATAGCGCATTCTCAACGTCTTCACTAGTTATTTTCTCTTTACGAAGTTCTCCTCCTAATTGGAATGGAATCAGGTCATTCCTTTGTAATGTGTAGTTGCTAAATGCAAGCATCTCTAGGATTTCATAGTCCCATGTGCAAAGTGTAATCCTTTAGCTGAGAATTGACGCATTTATATCCATTCTTGATGCTCTAAATTAGATGCAGTAGAGTAGCAGCCTATTTTGACGTAATTAATTGCTGATTAATCCGTGGACATAAAATATTGACTGTAATATTGCAACTAATAATAGTCCATCAAAGACTTGCTGCTTAAGTGTGCGGAGACAGAATATTAACTGTACATTGTAATATCAAGTATAGATATAGTCTGAAGAATATGATATCCATACCATCAAAATATAGTAAGTATGCCCTTAACTAATGCCTGACATTTTGTTTTAGAGGCATTGAACATAGATATCTATGCTCATCATGAAAATTTGGACCAATGTCTTTTCTAATGTGCACATACGCCTCCAATAAGAGACACGAACAACGATTACATCACATTTGTATATCTTCTTAGTACATTTGTTTCAAAGCGTGAAATATCATATAGATAGGTATGTGCTCATGAAATCTCGGCATTGCCTTTCATCGAAGTTCAATAAAAATGCCTTCTGTGGCGACCATATGGATATTTGTATCATACTAACATTATACTCATTATATACAAAAGATGGCACTGAGATGTAAAGGGTAGTTGCACAAGGCAGGTTTAAACTCATAACCTTCTAGTTGCAAGTCACACACATTTGTCAAGTGCGCTACCAATATTTGTTGAAGACATTCCCTCACGTCTTTCTCATATCGGAGTTGTTTCCAAGAGGTTCTAGAATAGTCTAGAACCTACATGCATGCATGACACTTGGCGCGATCCTAACCATTGGCCTAAATATATAAGGAGGCACCTCCGTCTTGTCGAACCATTCCGGTTCAATGCCAGTCTTGAGCCTTCTTGGCATTTGTCTCATGTTCCTGCTTGCCTTTGGGCCATTGTACTTCTGATTCTTGTTCATGTATTAGATTCTTTGTCGATCTTGGCATATTTCCTCCGTATTTCTTGCATATTTTTGAAGTATTTTTCTTATTTTCGCATAGGTTCATGACAGTTTGAAGCAGAATCCCTTACTGGTTCTTGCTTGCTCTGATCCTAAGCATTTTTTTGCTCATATTTGATGTTTTATAAAGAGCTTAAGGAACGTGTTACTTCACATGAATCTGCTTCTACCTCTAGATTGAGGCTATCAGGGCCTAAGATTAGGCTGCTAGAAAAGTCGGCGGATGAAATCGGTCCAAGCTTTGTAGGTTTTTGAATCGGATCGGGGCTTGTGATCTAGCTCCACCCTTATTGATATTCCATGGTCGAGGAACCCCGGGGGATGCACTTATACATAAGGGGGGTATGGCATCTGCGTTCGGAGGGTAGCAAAAAACCCCCCTTATATACGCAATTTTAAAAGGCAATTTAACCCCTTTGTGTATAGATATTGCTCCAAATTAGTGCCTAAAAACACCCCTAACCCCTAAGCACATCGCACGTTAAATGGTCAAAAAAACACCCCTCCGTTGAACTCTCGTGGGTTATACCGATCAAAGGTGAATCCCAGGGCAAGGAACAAGTTGGGTTGATTAGTTTCTCGTCATAGGGCCGGCTCTAAGTTGGTTTGCTCCTTTACGGGAGAAAGGAGCCCCGAGTTGCAAGATTTTCTTTGCTTTTCTTGCTTGAAGAACTTCGAGGCATGCTTTGGAGACACCGTCGTCGGCAAGACTTGATCCACAAAACTTTGCAATCTAAGGCAAAACTCTCGTCCAGCTTCAGTACACGCATCAGAATTTCGTCAAATTGTGGTAGATACAGCCTGGGATGATGTTGCACTTCGAGATTGTTTTCGAAGGGGTTTACATGAGAATGTCAAAGATATGTTGTTGTCTATGGAGGACCCTCAGTTTGCAGTTCGATGTGATAATTGGCTCTTCGAACATAGGCAATAGAGACGTAGTCAGGTTTTCCCAATCACACAAGCGTCTGTAGCTATGCCTTCCCCGGGGTAGAATCCAGCAGGTCTGGACCTGAGTTTATGCAGATCGATCGGGCACTTCGACTCTTATCTGCGGCTGAGAAGCAGCATCAGAAAGAGGCTAATCTTTGCCTCTACTGTAGAGGAGCTGGTCATATTGCTTGTAGATGCCCTGTGAAGCGTTCAAATCAGTCGAAAAACTTCAGGGGCCGGTCCAAGTAGTAGAAGTCTCTCGTCGGCTAGCCGCCTTCTCTCATACTTCTTCCACACTTCTTGACATGTTTATTCCATCGGACAAGGTTAAATAAGGCATTTTTCATCTCTATATCATTGAAATCAGAGGTTGGAAGGTTGGAAGCATTGGCGCAACTTGATTGTGGTGCATGCTTTATGGATAGTGCATTACGCCAAGAAGCACGCCATCCGTAGAAAGCAAGGTTCAAACATCCTAGTTACATTGAATTAATTGATGGAGGGAGATCTCCTCGAGTACGATTCTGAGAATGTAATGTTTTGTTGAAAAAGAGTTTCTTGTAGCATTTCCTTCAATCTTATCGCTAGCCCACATGCGCCCGGTAGTCTTGTAGGTCTGCTTTGACTCGAGCTTTATAACCCACAGATTGATTAGCATACTAGATCATTTCAATTTGCTGGTTCTAACTCTAGTTCCAGTTCATCTGTAGTTCAGGCCTTTGTACCAATATCGACTTCAATCCATGCAGTATCGTGGGCTCCTGATTCCGTTCTTGTTGTTCCTGTTTCTACGTCATGTTCTGATTCGACTCTTGTCTCTGCTCCAGTTTATACCCCATATTCTGAGCAAAAAAGGCACTACACAAAGGAGATAACGGGGTCAAAGAGGATATCGGACAAGGGAAGAGATCGAACAATGACATCTACAGTCAAAGCCAGGACTGGCGGGGAGAAAATGGACAACTGAGAAAGAACAAGAAGGAGACGTGCGACGAGAAATTCCAAGACAGAAAGCAATGACATCATAAAAACGATGCTAAAGGCAAAACAAGAGAAATAATGAGAGGACATGAAATGAGGCAAAGGTAAATGGTCCAAAAGACAAAAAGATGGAAAGGAGTGAGTAAACTATGATTAATGGAGTCCAAATAGAACAAGGCGAGCTGAAGAACAAATATAACTACGGGCAGTAGACGAGAGAAAATATGAAGGAAATACATAGACTCAAATACTTTAGAGAAAAAGAGCAAGAGAAAGAAATAACAACTGCGGATCGAAACCCAAGGAGAAAAATGAGTCAAGAAAGGGCCCAGTGGAATAAAATTGAACCAACGCGAGAACGTGAACTAAAATTGGAATAATTGAATGCGAGACCATTAACACCAAACTAATAGGATAAGAGGTATGCATGTGGAATGGGATCCATGGAATAAATAAGTCACGGAGAACAAAGACCTATGGCGCAACATGGCGAAGTAGAGCAAATTGGGAAAAAGGAACAAGCAACAAATGGGATAATATGGTCTAAGGTGTCTGCAACACCAAAAATCGACAAAGCCAATGGGGCAACAAAGGGAGACCGATGAAACAACGTGCACAAGGCATAATAAAGCATCAACGAGAGCAAATGGGGCGTAACCAAATAGCTACAAACAAATGGAGCATGTAGGAAACAATGGAAAAACTGGTCCACGTGGAAAACATATAACCTATACGGGTTAACAGTGGAACTATTAAAATGTGTAGATTCAATAATCGTGAAACAGGTGACTGATTTTTTCCAACGGTATCATACACACAGGGGCTACCAAACTAGATGGGCATATAGCGGGGTGATACCCCTACACAAGGGAGGGAGCAGACAGGGAACACGGAAATTCTGAGAACTATAATGG
This sequence comes from Isoetes taiwanensis, assembly GCA_021234155.1. Taxonomy (NCBI): domain Eukaryota; kingdom Viridiplantae; phylum Streptophyta; class Lycopodiopsida; order Isoetales; family Isoetaceae; genus Isoetes; species Isoetes taiwanensis. The sequence goes on along the minus strand of JAJEKV010000084.1, from coordinate 622,462 downwards.
TGAGTTCCATTTTCGCAAAATGGTTTGGAAAAGTTTTAGACAATAAAAGTGAAGCATTGGGCGGAGGATGGGAACCAGGAGAGCAATGAGGGGACAAAGGGGTTGGTAGGAACACTCAACAACAGACCACCTAGTGACACTCAGGATACTGGTAGAACAGAATAAAAACCAGGGGAAGAAAATAATATGCTGCTTTGTGGACTTTAGGAAAGCTTTTGACACAGTTCCGAAGGAAAAACTAATACAAAGGCACCAAAGGATATTGTAGGGGCAATTGCAAGATTGTACTATCTTTCTTTATACTAAAGGGATTTTGAGTGTTTGTCATCAACTTTCATTTTGGACGGTTGATTTTGTTTGATGTGAATTAATGGTCTAGATTAGTTTTTAAAGTTAGGTATTGCCACGTTGATTATTGTTTCCACCCAATTATGTTTATTTTGGACGGTTGATTTTGTTTGATGTGAACTAATGGTCTAGATTAGTTTTTAAAGTTAGGTATTGCCACGTTGATTATTGTTTCCGCCCAATTATGTCTTTGAAAGGGCACATTTTTGCGCTTATGCCTGCTAATCGATTTGAGAACGATACCGGAGATGCTTCCGTTGCCGAGGAACATCTGAGCAACATCTCCATGCCAGCCAAAAGTTTGCCTATTTCATGGGAGCAGTTCTTGAGAAAGGTTAGGGTTCTTGAAAAGTGGTTGTAAAGACACCTATTACTTCGTCTGTGAACCCAAATGCACCCCTCTTTGTGCCCAAAATGCATATGGCCACTGATAATTCAGATAAGCCCTGTATTTCGTAATTACTAGATTCATGGAATTTAATACAGATAAGCCCTATATTTCGTGACTACTAGATTCGTGAAAGCTTTAAGTGCGTTGATGAAGAGCTTGCCACTGAGGATTTGGATGATCTTGAGACTGTTGAAGGGTTCATCCATCACAACTTCTATTTGATTTGCCTCAGGTTTATTCTTAGCAGATCGGTGGGCGTGTCAAGTCATAAGGCTATTGGCTTCTTCCTCTCAAGGATAACTGGTTTTGGACTTTCAGGTTGTCGACTGCCTACCTGGTTGTTCTTTATTTGACGTATGGATTTCCTCTATGCTTTCTTGAGTTTTTGTATCATTAGCTATGATTTGGGATGCTGAATTCAACTTTGCCACAGGGCGAGCAACGGGACCGGTTTTGCCACAATTATGCCTTCGCTGATCATTTGGCTATGTCCGACAGGCAAGCAAAGGACCAGGACCTTTCAGGATGAAGAGAGTGATGCATATTCATTATGTACCTTGCTTTACATCGCGCAATTTAGCTTCGGATCATCTGCCCATTCAATGTGCAGTATCCAAATGCAGCACATATCAAATTGAGGTAAGAATCTCAGATGCAAAATGCCCGCACCTCTTGCCTCATATCCCTGTTCTTCTGTGTTTAAAAGTTTGCTTTATTTTGCATGTTTTGCATGGTTCTTTGAGACTGTCTATTAGAGTGAACAAATGGTGTCCCAATGTAGATTCATGGCATGATGTTATTTATCCAATCAATTGTCTCATCACTTCCAATTGGAACTTTGATTTGGATGATTATTACATTACCCAATTGCATTACTACTTGTAGCACATCTTTGGCTATTTTGTCTCCTTCAAAAGTTGCATAAATACAGTTTTCTACAAGGTAAGACTCCTCCAATAATTTAAGATTGCAATCTTCGATTTCTCTATGCTGATATGATTGCTGTAGCAATGAACATTAATTGTTTTTTTGAGGTTCTTAAGGATCTTTCCATGTCATATTTGACTCAAATATATAACTCATTCGATTCCTCTTTAGTTATCCCTAAAATCTACAAAGTGGCAAAACACCCAGCATTTACTCTTCAGCATCGCATGGCTGGCAGCAGATAAGGAGATTAAAAGCAATGAAACAGATAACCTATGTGCCCCTACATTTTTAAACATATGATACTATTTTGCTTGTCTTTGCAGTCCTCAGCAAATGTGCATATTTGGTTCGCATAGCCAGAATGGAGCTTGAAAGATAATATGTAGTATGGCAGATGCTTAGCTTTTGGTTCGTTTCTTTTAACTTTGAAAGCGTACAAAGGGCGGGTTCGATGCGGTTATCTTAACATTCTGCACAGGGGAAGTTGATTATTTGCAAAAGAGAGATAATTTTTTCGTCTTGGTTTTTCTTCTGTTTTGGAGGTTCCGTCTAAACTGACATGCAGTCAGTCCCTCGGATATACTTATCCTACTTTCTCTTACTCTCTTTTTTGCAGGCTGTATATTTGGTTGCACAATTCTCATCGTCTACTATTTATTTTCCTGGATTAATGGAGCATTTATTTTGAAGTTCTTCTAGGTGGTTCGCCTTATACAACTTCTTATGGATCCTTTTTATGCATTTCTAAATCTTTGTGCAGCAGGTATGCAAAATTCGCAAAATCATAGCTTGTCTTTGATGCAGACTATTTATATAAGGCAGGTCATACATTATCCTTGCCTTTTCTTTAAATTATACCCAAGCTTGTGCTATTTTTAAACCATCCTTCAAATAGAACAGGACCAAGCTAGCAACTAGAAATTAATACAAATTGATGCAGCATCTCCAGATTTTTTTGTTTATCAAGTTTTTTTTACTTTCAGGATACTTATGATGCAAGCTAACCTAGCCATTTGATATTCATATTTCTAGCTTTTCGCAGGTGAATGGAATCACAAAAACCATATGGTTCTAAGACATACATCTTTTGGAATCACGTCGGTCAATGTATCTGATACATGACTTTGAAAGACCTTGAAGCAAAGCACTAAAATGTGAATCTAGATAAGTACTGCCATGTTAGGCGGAGTAGAGTATGAAGCACATGTGATGAAGTCAAGGGATAGGTCTATATAGTGTGGCCTATACAGTTACACAATGTGATAGGGAAGAATAACTCCGAGAGTATCTATAGATCTTACGTGCATCAATGGTTGTTGGCTACCATAGGGTATTCCCCTCCACATTAATTTTGGAAGCTGTTAAATCCTCTGCTAGCTACTGTAAGGAAGTCATTTTCATTGTATTTTTGATCTGTCACAACTTTTACTTCAAAATGGGTCGGGATTTTTGACAAAACTTGAGGCCAAGATTTACATGAGAAACTTGCTTGTGAAGGTATTCCTTTTTTTTTTTTCTCAAACGAACATCTTTATTACCACCTCTGCGACCTGTATGTTGCCTCAGCAAAATGGTGTTTAGTTGCAGATGTGATATTTAGTACAAAGCATTGTTCTATTGCAGAGTCCGTTGTTGATAGTATGTTGTTGATCTATGCAAATAGAAATTTCTATTTTCCATATTCATGCGTTCAATAAAATAGTATACAAAGAGGCTTCTAATTCTCTATTATGATTGAGATGAGACAATATGTCCAATATATTTACATACTAAATAGCTACATTTAAAAATGTTTTAGATTTAACTACATTAACAAGTGTAAGGCGATATATCAAGCCTCCACTTATGGCCATCTGCTTTAAACAAGTTTATTGTTTCAAAGTCAAATTACTTCTCATCAAGTTGCATGTTGATATGCTAAACCATATTCAACCTCAAATGTAGGTCATAAACTTACATGGAAGATCTACCATCGTACTCGAAGAGAATTTTCTCTAATAAAATGTTTGGACATAATCTATATGGTCAAATAAAGGCCAATATCATTATTAACATCCCCACATTCAAGGTCCTCAATTAAACACAAACCCAAAATTACACATCAGAAGCATTGTTTTCCTTTAGATGTTCTCAATTTAAATCCACTAGAAGAAGCCCAGTGTATATGCGAAAATGGAAGAAGAAGGGAAAGCGATAGATTGTGACACGGGGGTCAAACAGGGGTGCCCACTATCCCCCACATTGTTTGGAATATACATAGATGCATTACAGGATTTTATAGCAGAACAGCAAGGGGACACAGACGCTCCTATTCTAGGAGACACCAAAGTACCCATCATGCTATATGCAGATGACCTGAGCATGATGGCCACAAAGAACAAGGGGATGCACAGGTTACAGAACGAAACTGTTGGAAAACTTCTGCGAAAAGACAGGGCTGACAGTTAATCTCGCAAAAACCAAAATAGTCTTTTTCGGCCACAAAAGTAGACATAAACCGTTTAGATACTTGGGAACAGAACTAGAAGAATCAACAGAATACATGTATCTGGGATACGATGCGCACGGCACAGGGAAATGGGCTAAAGGGGCATATACAAGATTCCAAACAGCCATCGGAAGCTATTACAATATGAAAAATTTCTGCAACAGAAGCAGGATAATAAGCTGGGAAATCAAATGCTATCTGTTCAGCGCAGTAGTTGCAACTACACAGCTATATGGGGCAGAGGTCTGGGGACCGGGCCTGACAGAGAAGAAATGGGAAAAGCAAGAAGGAATTTACAGGCAATGGCATAAACAAGAATTTAAGCTGAGAACGAATACACCACAAACAACTATAATATATGAGACAGGGCAGAAACCGATGGAAGTAAGGGCATGGGAAAGGGCCATCAGATATCTCATAAGGAACAATGCAGGTGGAAAACCGAATAAGCCAGCAAGCATCGCGATCAGTGAATCAGCGAAAACCCACATAATCGAGAGCAACGGATGGTTTAGGGATGTAGCAATGTGGACAAGGAAAATGGGGATGAGTCTGAGTGACCTCATTAGTGAAGGAGAATGGAATGATGAATGGACAAACAAAGCCACGCAAGCTTGGTTGCAAAATCACACAGGGCCGAAGACAACATGGCTTATGACAATATTCAACCCGGGACAGCAGATAGGGCAGCAGATGTATCAGGATAATCTACTAGGAAAAGCCAGGAAGGATATCCTAGCAAAATTCAGAATGGGAAGCCACGACCTAAGAATTGAAAACAGGTGGCGGGGAATAGAGAGAGAGGATCGGTTATGCAGAATTTGTGACAGAGGGGAAGTGGAAGATGAAAATCATATGCTAAATGAATGCCCGGTATATGAAAGCATCAGGAACAAGTACAGAGATATAAGGTGGGGTCAGCCCGTACACACCATGATGACAAGGCCAGAAACAATGAGGGATCTGGCAGACGCAATACGGGAAATGACGGCAAAGCACCGAGAAGTACATAAAGAAAAAGGGCTTCTGTTATGAACCGCCTGAGAGGCGCAACATAACCGCCCTGAAAACGCTCAGCTCAAAGCTGATTGATAACGACGCACCCGTGCACGGTCATGAAGCCGATCCAAAGCGGGGTGCCGGTATTAATAGAGAAAAGTAAAGCCTTCAGAAAAGGTTACATTGTAAACCAGCATGATGTGCTAGTAGTGCTGTTGGATAGGCATATTCACCCCTTATTCCTTAATCTACACCGTACGTAAAGTTCCTCGTTTGTGGGGTATGCAAGTACAAAATTTGCTATACTGTATAACAAGATTCGCAAAATACTATAAGATTTCAAGCGGAATACTATATGGTGTTGATTTCGTACGTGCAAAATACAATTATGAGGGCTCTCGCTGCCCTACGTCACCCCCCGTGTGAATATGCACCCAAACCAAAGGGGGTTTAAGGGGGATTTTAATTTAAATGCATTGAATGCAATGGTTTGTGTTAATAATGTTAATGGTAATTATGTATTGATTGTTATATATAAAAAAATTTTGGGCCCTTCGGGCCCTAACAAAAGAAAGAATAGAGAAACTTTAAGGGCGTGAATATTAATTATTAATTCAAGAGATTGTATAAAACATCAAGGACATTGCATTTTCATTTAATACAATGCATTTTTAGGTGAAATAGTTTGTTGCAATGTGACTATTCATCTCGATATATGACAATGTTTTATGTTAGAAACATTGAAATGGACAAATGGCCATCCAATGAGTCCATAGCAAGAATGATGTGGCCATCCTGCGGGTATATACCACGAGTAAAATAAGAATGAATTCAGTTAAAATATTGACTGCTTTCCAGAAAGGATCTCAATAAATATCCGGGCACTTCTGATATGCCAGAATGCTTTGGCTCTTGGCATGCATCTCCTAAGAGTTCGCACATAGCATACATATGGATGAGGGTGCTCCCCATCACATCATCCAATTGGAGTTTGTTAACAATGCCCTCAGCGTGTATAATCCTTCCATGAAACATCAATTTTTTCATCATGCAAGATTGAAGACAGCAACGTATGTATATACATCAGTTCTTATTTCCAATATGTGCATTCTGTGGTACAAGTCAAGAGCTGTACAACATTTCCCCAGCTTAGCATTTGTTAGAATGATTGCAGCCATGTGTATGAAGTTTGTTTCTCTATTGCATCAAATGCCCAATTAGCTTCATATTCATATAAACTCTTATGGCAAGAAAAAATCCGTATGAGATGATCGCCTAGAACAGAAATTCTATCCAACCTGTGAAGAATAAGAGACCGGAGTCTTCTACCGCATTCTAAAGATTTCCGCTTCTCAGCTTCCGTAGAAGGGAGTATGCGATGTTTCTTGTCATAACAATTCCTTGCTGTTGCATAATCTCTGCGGCTTCTAATGCATCATCCAAGAATCCCATCTCACAAAGTTTGTTAAACTCTCAAGAAACCTATGTATTCTCATCATATCAGGCAACGCCATATTTCAAAAATGAAAATGCAAGGGACTACAAAAACGGTAGGCTTTTTTCCAAAGTGAGTAATTTCAACGTCGGATGCTACAATACCACCATATGGCCCCTGTACCAACTAGATTATTCAACAAAACATGCCTTGTAAAGCATGAAATGACATAGGCATTAAGAACAAAGCGGTCTTGAGATCAAAACGTTCTAAAAATACAAGAGATACCGCTTGATTGAAGCCTTAGCATTATGCACAACACGTAAAACAAGATCCGGATCTAAAGATCTTTGGGCCACTCTCAAGCTTCCTTTTCAAAAAATTTAACCAACGCAGAGACCTTATTCGTTGCTAAAGCCCCTCCTGGATGAGCCAACCTTTGCAAAGGATCATATACAATTTCAATATTTCAGTAATTTCTAGATGACAAAACATAAGTAGGGAATTAGCATCCGATGACAATTAATTTGGAGTTTTCTATAGAAAGAACAAAGGGCAAGCAGGTACGTAAAGGAGCCGATTCGGAATACGAATTGCTTGTAGGAGCCGATTCAGGCGGGGTTGGCTTTCCCGAGAAACAAACCGTATGAAAACCGCAGCTATATTTCTTTCTCGCTTCTTCACTGCAGATCCGGCTACACAAGTCAGCGAAAAGCCTTCTTGGGTCGCGAAGTTCCTTGGCCTTCCCGGGTCGTTCTGAAATGCATTTTGGGTCGAACCCTAAAATGCATTTGGTCGAGCCGTGCATGCTTGAGCTTCAGGAATTCATATGTGAACCATTGGAAATTGGCACTAAAATCAAGGCCGGCGTATGCACACTCTATATGTACCAATTAGTACGTCTCATGGAATACCTCATCAAATCATATAAAAACCTTAAGGAAAAAAGTATAAAAATACAAAAGAAACCCCCTGTTATTTTGCTACATATGGGAGCTCGCCCATGCTACATAAGTCCACGGGCCTCAGGGTACAAGGAACAATAATGTATCTACCTACCTATCTATCTATCTATCTATCTATCTATCTATCTATCTATCTATCTATCCATCTATCCATCTATCCATCTATCCATCTATCCATCTATCCATCTATCCATCTATCCATCTATCCATCTATCTATCTATCTATCTATCTATCTATCTATCTATCTATCTATCTATCTATCTATCTATCTATCTATCTATCTATCTATCTATCTATCTAATGACACAGCGGAGCAATGAAAACAATTGCAACCAAAACATTAAAAGCGGAACAACCTAAGGTAATGTGTAAATAGAACTATATAACAAACCATAGAAAAAGTAAACCAGTAGAACCACATGTGAAAATACAAGGGTGTGGAATATAAGTCGACATGTAAAATATATGCAATGCAAAGTGTTAGTTCAACATAAGGCAAATACAAAAAACAACTCCAAATCCTCAAACCAACCATATAAAGCATCTACAACTACAAAAAGGGGCCATGAAAATGTGAAACCCAAAGAGATGAGTCGACATGTAAGATATGCAGAGTGTTAGCCCAAGGTAACGCTAAGTACAAAAAACAACTCCGGGTCCCAACAACCCATAAAAGCATCCACAACTCCAAAATGGGGTCATGAAATGTGAAACCCAAAAAGAATGGTCAACTAAGTAGAAGAATGATTCTGAATACGAAGAACGATCAATCCCCTAAGGAGCATATATGCTTAAAATATCGATTCAAGGGAATAAGAAAAGTATAGTCTATCAACATCAAGAGAAACTAGGAGGACAACAAATGCATGTAAGAAGCATATACGCCTAAAATATCGATTCAAGGGAATAAGAAAAGTATAGCCTATCAACATCAAGAGAACTGAACAAGGAGAACCACTAAAACAAAGCTTCAAGGTGCATTATGAATATCAAGCCTTATATGCAAAACTTACTCTCATGTCACTTGTACAGCAGAGTAGGTCACAAGCCGTGTTACCGGAATAGATCATGTACATCTTATTAAGAAATATGTTAACTAGTTCCCATGTAACCCTTGCACATGTATGTGATCAACGCCGCCATTGATTTCCTCACGTAATCCGCCATGATGAGCAACCTTGAGATGTCGATTAATATGGGGCACCGATAGAAGTGTATATGCAAGAGCATCACATGCAACAACTTATATGTTCACATAGTGTTAGCTGTAACATAGAAGATGGAACGCCCAAAGAAATTAACGAGCAAGCATAAAATATAATAAAAAAAGGACACGAGATTCGAGATTCGACAAAAGCAAGAGCAAAATACAATGACAAGAACACGACAAACACAAAAACACTTCTACCAACACAAGCCCTATCAAACTCATAGAACAAGCACATAACAAATGTAAGAAGGGAAAAAATGCACCCGGTAACCCTAAAGAAAGGGGCAAGGGAAACTGACACCTGGTATCCCTGCCCAAGAAAGCAACTGCGTCATCGGAAGCGGTGGCAGATCGGCCATGGGCGCTGGATGCAGGCCGGATATGAGGTCTGATGCAGTTGTGGATGCTACATATCAAGAGGCTCAGGAAAGGAAAAAATTGACCCATAAAGGCACCCGACGAGCTCAAATATCGGCTGTTGCAGACCTCGGATTAGTTTGAAAAGAGATTGTCAAACGGACAGAAAGGGGCATTGATTCGTGGTAAGACGGCCAGATGAGGAAGCTGCATCCCCAGCACCAAACCATCATGCAAACAAGGCCCAGAATCAAGCAACAAAGGAATCAAAGCGAGCTGGGTAGGATCGAGAGTAAGCCAGGAAGCTGAGAAACAAGGTAGGAAACCGTAAATATGAGAAGCGGGAATGCACGCGCTAGAACTTCCCTGAACCAAACAAACCGACAACCTGGAAACATGGGAAAGAGGGAAGCCAACGATCCACCAAAGGGCGCGCATCGCAGAGATCGATGGCAAAGGAGAGACCCAAACGAGGAGGCTATCATCGGAAGAACTTCGGAGTAAAGGATCCATCAAAATAACTCGGACCACACATGCTTAGCCGCAGAGCAATTAATCAAAACCACTGAATCAAACCGATTCGTACCATGGACCAAACACAATGAAAAAGAACAAACCAATCCATCGAAATAAACTCACCTTTGAAAAGCCAAAGAGCCAGAGTGAAGACAGCAGCACCTCAAAAGCAATCACATAAAACCAACCCGTTGAGAAGAAATAATCAGAAATAAATTGACGATTAGTGGTAGGAGAATAGATGGATGAAAAACTTGTGGAGCCAAAAAAAAGAGAATAGAAGGAAGGAAGGAAGGAAGAAACTTTTAATGTCCACGGAACCCAATCGGGTTATGGGACCACAAGTACAAGACGGGACCAAGTCCCTAACTGCAACAAGGGCCAAGCCCCAGAACAAAACATAATCACCATGGCCCGGATTAAAACCACCTAGGAAAAAACTGTTGCCAGGATGACTACACATCCAAAAATCCATGCTATTGCAAAAAGCAATAAGCATACCTCCAACAGACAAGACTTCACCAAACTCCTCCGAACCGTAACCTCTTCACCGATGTGTGCTGGAAAACAGACGCCCCCAATGCCAATCGCCCGGGACGCCTTTCGGGGAAGGCGCAAGGCCGAGAAACCGCTGTGGAAATCGCCCGGTGAAGGTGCCTCCTCACCAAACACTCCACCGATCGGGCATGCTCGGGGCACATACGCTCAGGCCGCAGCTCACCGGCTCATCCGCCATCCATCCCTGCGCCTCCCGCCATCAATCCTTGCGCCCGGGCAACCACGGAAGCGCCAGCGCCGCAGCGGGGCGGGAAGGCCTTCAGCAAAGCGCCATCCGTCACTAGGGCATCACAAAGCGAGCTGGGTAGGACATCGCCATATGCACTATGGATTCAGGTACACCACATGATTCGAGATACCTAAATTTTACATTCGACAAATAATTCTCTCGTCGGGTTTATCAAAGACATGTCTAAGGGCGAGAATGACCCTATAGCGCATTCTCAACGTCTTCACTAGTTATTTTTCTCTTTTCGAGTTCTCCTCCCTAATTGGAATGGAATCTGATCATTCCTTTGTAATGTGTAGTTGCTAAATGCAAGCATCTCTAGGATTTCATAGTCCCATGTGCAAAGTGTAATCCTTTAGCCGAGAATTGACGATTTATATCCATTCTTGATGCTCTAAATTAGATGCGAGAGAGTAGCGACCTATTTTGACGTAATTAATTGCTGATTAATCCGTGGACATAAAATATTGACTGTAATATTGCAACTAATAATAGTCCATCAAAGACTTGCTGCTTAAGTGTGCGGAGACAGAATATTAACTGTACATTGTAATATCAAGTATAGATATAGTCTGAAGAATATGATATCCATACCATCAAAATATAGTAAGTATGCCCTTAACTAATGCCTGACATTTTGTTTTAGAGGCATTGAACATAGATATCTATGCGCTCATGACTGAAGCTGGACCAATGTCTTTTCTAATGTGCACATACGCCTCCAATAAGAGACCTGAACAACGCATTACATCACACTGTATATCTTCTTAGTACATTTGTTTCAGCGTGAAATATCATATAGATAGGTATGTGCTCATGAAATACTGGCATTGCCTTTTCGTGACCAAGTTCAATAAAAATGCCTTCTCTGTGACGACCATATGGATATTTGTATCATACGAACATTATACTCGTATATACAAAAGATGGCACACAGATGTAAAAGGGTAGTTGCACAAGACAGGTTTAAACTCATAACCTTCTAGTTGCAAGTCACACACATTTGTCAAGTGCGCTACCAATATTTGTTGAAGACATTCCCTCACGTCTTTCTCATATCGGAGTTGTTTCCAAGAGGTTCTAGAATAGTCTAGAACCTACATGCATGCATGACACTTGGCGCGATCCTAACCATTGGCCTAAATATATAAGGAGGCACCTCCGTCTTGTCGAACCATTCCGGTTCAATGCCAGTCTTGAGCCTTCTTGGCATTTGTCTCATGTTCCTGCTTGCCTTTGGGCCATTGTACTTCTGATTCTTGTTCATGTATTAGATTCTTTGTCGATCTTGGCATATTTCCTCCGTATTTCTTGCATATTTTTGAAGTATTTTTCTTATTTTCGCATAGGTTCATGACAGTTTGAAGCAGAATCCCTTACTGGTTCTTGCTTGCTCTGATCCTAAGCATTTTTTTGCTCATATTTGATGTTTTATAAAGAGCTTAAGGAACGTGTTACTTCACATGAATCTGCTTCTACCTCTAGATTGAGGCTATCAGGGCCTAAGATTAGGCTGCTAGAAAAGTCTGACAGCAGTCGGTCCAAGCTTTGTAGGTTTTTTGAATCAGATCAGGCTTGTGATCTAGCTCCACCCTTATTGATATTCCATGGTCGAGGAACCCCGGGGGATGCACTTATACATAAGGGGGGTATGGCATCTGCGTTCGGAGGGTAGCAAAAAACCCCCCTTATATACGCAATTTTAAAAGGCAATTTAACCCCTTTGTGTATAGATATTGCTCCAAATTAGTGCCTAAAAACACCCCTAACCCCTAAGCACACGTACGCAAATGGTCCAAAAAACACCCCTCCGTTGAACTCTCGTGGGTTATACGCTGATCAAAGGTGAATCCCCCGGGCAAGGAACAAGTTGGGTTGATTAGTTCTCTCGTCATAGGGCCAGCTCTAAGTTGGTTTGCTCCTTTACAGGAGAAAGGAGCCCCAGAGTTGCAAGATTTTGCTGCTTTTACTGCAGAACTCGAGGCATGCTTTGGAGACACCGATCGTCAGCGCACAACAGTCACAAAACTTTGCAATCTAAGGCAAAACTCTCGTCCAGCTTCAGTACACGCATCAGAATTTCGTCAAATTGTGGTAGATACAGCCTGGGATGATGTTGCACTTCGAGATTGTTTTCGAAGGGGTTTACATGAGAATGTCAAAGATATGTTGTTGTCTATGGAGGACCCTCAGTTTGCAGTTCGATGTGATAATTGGCTCTTGAACATAGGCAATAGAGACGAGTCGTTTTCCCAATCACACAAGCGCCTCAGAGCTATGCCTTCCCGGTAGAATCCAGCCAGGTCCGGACTCGAAGTTTATGCATCGACGGCACTTCGACTCTTATCTGCGGGCAACGAGAAGCAAAGATGAGAAAGAGGCTAATCTTTGCCTCTACTGTAGAGGAGCTGGTCATATTGCTTGTAGATGCCCTGTGAAGCGTTCAAATCAGTCGAAAAACTTCAGGGGCCGGTCCAAGTAGTAGAAGTCTCTCGTCGGCTAGCCGCCTTCTCTCATACTTCTTCCACACTTCTTGACATGTTTATTCCATCGGACAAGGTCAGCAAGGCATTTTTCATCTCTATATCATTGAAATCAGAGGTTGGAAGGTTGGAAGCATTGGCGCAACTTGATTGTGGTGCATGCTTTATGGATAGTGCATTCGCCAGTAAGCACGCCATCCGTAGAAGCAAGGTTCAGCATCCTAGTTCTGTTGAATTAATTGATGGAGGGGAGATCTCCTCGAGTACAGTTACAGAATGTAATGTTTTGTTCGAAAGAGTTTCTTGTAGCATTTCCTTCAATCTTATCGCTAGCCCACATGCGCCAGTAGTCTTGTGTCTGCTTTGACTCGAGCTTTATAACCCACAGATTGATTAGCATACTAGATCATTTCAATTTGCTGGTTCTAACTCTAGTTCCAGTTCATCTGTAGTTCAGGCCTTTGTACCAATATCGACTTCAATCCATGCAGTATCGTGGGCTCCTGATTCCGTTCTTGTTGTTCCTGTTTCTACGTCATGTTCTGATTCGACTCTTGTCTCTGCTCCAGTTTATACCCCATATTCTGAGCAAAAAAGGCACTACACAAAGGAGATAACGGGGTCAAAGAGGATATCGGACAAGGGAAGAGATCGAACAATGACATCTACAGTCAAAGCCAGGACTGGCGGGGAGAAAATGGACAACTGAGAAAGAACAAGAAGGAGACGTGCGACGAGAAATTCCAAGACAGAAAGCAATGACATCATAAAAACGATGCTAAAGGCAAAACAAGAGAAATAATGAGAGGACATGAAATGAGGCAAAGGTAAATGGTCCAAAGACGCAAAGGCAGAAGGAGTGAGTAAACTATGATTAATGGAGTCCAAATAGAACAAGGCGAGCTGAAGAACAAATATAACTACGGGCAGTAGACGAGAGAAAATATGAAGGAAATACATAGACTCAAATACTTTAGAGAAAAAGAGCAAGAGAAAGAAATAACAACTGTGACTGGAAACTGAAGGAGAAAATGAGTCAAGAAAGGGCCCAGTGGAATAAAATTGAACCAACGCGAGAACGTGAACTAAAATTGGAATAATTGAATGCGAGACCATTAACACCAAACTAATAGGATAAGAGGTATGCATGTGGAATGGGATCCATGGAATAAATAAGTCACGGAGAACAAAGACCTATGGCGCAACATGGCGAAGTAGAGCAAATTGGGAAAAAGGAACAAGCAACAAATGGGATAATATGGTCTAAGGTGTCTGCAACACCAAAAATCGACAAAGCCAATGGGGCAACAAAGGGAGACTGATGAAACAACGTGCACAAGGCATAATAAAACTGTCAACAGAGCAAATGGGACGTAACCAAATAGCTACAGCAAATGGAGCATGTAGGAAACAATGGAAAAACTGGTCCACGTGGAAAACATATAACCTATACGGGTTAACAGTGGAACTATTAAAATGTGTAGATTCAATAATCGTGAAACAGGTGACAGATTTTTTCCAACGGTATCATACACACAGGGCTACCAGCTAGATGGGCATATAACAGGGTGATACCCCTACACAAGGGAGGGAGCAGACAGGAACCTGGAAATTACAGAACTATAATGGTGAGTTCCATTTTCGCAAAATGGTTTGGAAAAGTTTTAGACAATAAGCTGAAGCATTGGGCAGAGGATGGGAACCGGAGAGCACAGGGACAGGCAGGGTTCAGGCCGGAACACTCAACAACAGACCACCTAGTGACACTCGTGGGATCTTGGTAGAACGTAATAAAACCGGGGAAGAAAATAATATCTTCGCTTTGTGGACTTTAGGAAAGCTTTTGACACAGCCAGGGGAGGAAAAACTAATACAAAGGCACCAAAGGATATTGTAGGGGCAATTGCAAGATTGTACTATCTTTCTTTATACTAAAGGGATTTTGAGTGTTTGTCATCAACTTTCATTTTGGACGGTTGATTTTGTTTGATGTGAATTAATGGTCTAGATTAGTTTTAAAGTTAGGTATTGCCACGTTGATTATTGTTTCCACAATTATTATGTTTATTTTGGACGGTTGATTTTGTTTGATGTGAACTAATGGTCTAGATTAGTTTTAAAGTTAGGTATTGCCACGTTGATTATTGTTTCCGCCCAATTATGTCTTTGAAAGGGCACATTTTTGCGCTTATGCCTGCTAATCGATTTGAGAACGATACCGGAGATGCTTCCGTTGCCGAGGAACATCTGAGCAACATCTCCATGCCAGCCAAAAGTTTGCCTATTTCATGGGAGCAGTTCTTGAGAAAGGTTAGGGTTCTTGAAAAGTGGTTGTAAAGACACCTATTACTTCGTCTGTGAACCCAAATGCACCCCCCTTTGTGCCCAAAATGCATATGGCCACTGATAATTCAGATAAGCCCTGTATTTCGTAATTACTAGATTCATGGAATTTAATACAGATAAGCCCTATATTTCGTGACTACTAGATTCGTGAAAGCTTTAAGTGCGTTGATGAAGAGCTTGCCACTGAGGATTTGGATGATCTTGAGACTGTTGAAGGGTTCATCCATCACAACTTCTATTTGATTTGCCTCAGGTTTATTCTTAGCAGATCGGTGGGCGTGTCAAGTCATAAGGCTATTGGCTTCTTCCTCTCAAGGATAACTGGTTTTGGACTTTCAGGTTGTCGACTGCCTACCTGTTTGTTCTTTATTTGAGGTATGGATTTCCTCTATGCTTTCTTGAGTTTTTGTATCCTTAGCTATGATTTGGGATGCCGAATTCAACTTTGCCACAGGGCGAGCAACGGGACTGGTTTTGCCACAATTATGCCTTGGCTGATCATCTGGCTATGTTCGGCAGGCAAGCACAGGACCAGGACCTTTCAAGATGAACTGAATGATGCATATTAGTTATGTACCTTGCTTTACATCATGCAATCTGGTTAGCCACGGATCATCTGCCCATTCAACGTGCAGTATTTAAATGCAGCACATATCAAATTGAGGTAAGAATCTCAGATGCAAAATGCCAGCACCTCTTGCCTCATATGCCTGTTCTTCTGTGTTTAAAAGTTTGCTTTATTTTGCATGTTTTGCATGGTTCTTTGAGACTGTCTATTGGAGTGAACAAATGGTGTCCCAATGTAGATTCATGGCATGATCTTTTTTATCCAATCAATTGTCTCATCGCTCCCAATTGGAACTCTGTTTTGCATGATTATTACATTATCCAATTGCATTACTACTTGCAGCACATCTTCGGCTATTTTGCCTCCACCAGAAGTGGCATAAACACAGTTTTCTACAAGGTAAGACTCCTCCAATAATTCAAGATTGCGATTTCTCTGTGCTGATATGATTGTTGTAGCAACGAACATTACTTGTTTTTTGAGGTTCTTAAGGATCTTTCCATGTCATATTTGACTCAAATTTATAACTCATTCGATTCTTCTTTAGTTATCCCTAAAATCTACAAAGTGGAAAAACATCCAGCATTTACTCTTCAACATCGCATGGCTGGAAGCAGATAAGGAGATTAAAAGCAATGAAACAGATAACCCATATGCCCCTACTTTTTAAACATATGATAGTAATTTGCTTGTCTTTGCAGTCTTCAGCAAATTTGTATACCTGGTTCACATAGCCAGAATGGAGCTTGAAAGATAATATGTAGTATGGCAGATGCTTAGCTTTTGGTTCTTTTCTTTTGACTTTGAAAGCATACAAAGGGCATTTTTGATGCGGTTATCTTAACATTCTGCACAGGGAAAATTGCACAGGGAAAGTTGATTATCTGCAAAAGAGAGGTAATTTTTTCGTCTTGGTTTTTCTTCTATTTTGGAGGTTCCATCGAAACTGACATGCAGTCAGTCCCTCGGATACTTATCCTACTTTCTCTCACTCTCTTTTTTGCAGGCTGTATATTTGGTTGCACAATTCTCATCGTCTACTATTTATTTTCCTGGATTAATGGAGCATTTATTTTGAAGTTCTTCTAGGTGGTTCGCTTTATACAACTTCTTATGGATCCTTTTTATGCATTTCTAAATCTTTGTGCAGCAGGTATGCAAAATTTAGCAAAATCATAGCTTGTCTTTGATGCTGACTATTTATATAAGGCATGTCATACATTATCCTTGCCTTTTCTTTAAATTATACCCAAGCTTGTGCTATTTTTAAACCATCCTTCAAATAAAACAGGACCAAGCTAGCAACTAGAAATTAATACAAATTGATGCAGCATCTCCAGATTTTTTTTGTTTATCAAGTTTTTTTTACTTTCAGGATACTTATGATGCAAGCTAACCTAGCCATTTGATATTCATATTTCTAGCTTTTCGCAGGTGAATGGAATCACAAAAACCATATGGTTCTAAGACATACATCTTTTGGAATCACGTCGGTCAATGTATCTGATACATGACTTTGAAAGACCTTGAAGCAAAGCACTAAAATGTGAATCTAGATAAGTACTGCCATGTTAGGCGGAGTAGAGTATGAAGCACATGTGATGAAGTCAAGGGATAGGTCTATATAGTGTGGCCTATACAGTTACACAATGTGATAGGGAAGAATAACTCCGAGAGTATCTATAGATCTTACGTGCATCAATGGTTGTTGGCTACCATAGGGTATTCCCCTCCACATTAATTTTGGAAGCTGTTAAATCCTCTGCTAGCTACTGTAAGGAAGTCATTTTCATTGTATTTTTGATCTGTCACAACTTTTACTTCAAAATGGGTCGGGATTTTTGACAAAACTTGAGGCCAAGATTTACATGAGAAACTTGCTTGTGAAGGTATTCCTTTTTTTTTTTTTCTCAAACGAACATCTTTATTACCACCTCTGCGACCTGTATGTTGCCTCAGCAAAATGGTGTTTAGTTGCAGATGTGATATTTAGTACAAAGCATTGTTCTATTGCAGAGTCCGTTGTTGATAGTATGTTGTTGATCTATGCAAATAG
The DNA here is from genome assembly GCA_021234155.1 of Isoetes taiwanensis. Taxonomy (NCBI): domain Eukaryota; kingdom Viridiplantae; phylum Streptophyta; class Lycopodiopsida; order Isoetales; family Isoetaceae; genus Isoetes; species Isoetes taiwanensis. The sequence goes on along the minus strand of JAJEKV010000084.1, from coordinate 604,582 downwards.
AAATTTCTATTTTCCATATTCATGCGTTCAATAAAATAGTATACAAAGAGGCTTCTAATTCTCTATTATGATTGAGATGAGACAATATGTCCAATATATTTACATACTAAATAGCTACATTTAAAAATGTTTTAGATTTAACTACATTAACAAGTGTAAGGCGATATATCAAGCCTCCACTTATGGCCATCTGCTTTAAACAAGTTTATTGTTTCAAAGTCAAATTACTTCTCATCAAGTTGCATGTTGATATGCTAAACCATATTCAACCTCAAATGTAGGTCATAAACTTACATGGAAGATCTACCATCGTACTCGAAGAGAATTTTCTCTAATAAAATGTTTGGACATAATCTATATGGTCAAATAAAGGCCAATATCATTATTAACATCCCCACATTCAAGGTCCTCAATTAAACACAAACCCAAAATTACACATCAGAAGCATTGTTTTCCTTTAGATGTTCTCAATTTAAATCCACTAGAAGAAGCCCAGTGTATATGCGAAAATGGAAGAAGAAGGGAAAGCGATAGATTGTGACACGGGGGTCAAACAGGGGTGCCCACTATCCCCCACATTGTTTGGAATATACATAGATGCATTACAGGATTTTATAGCAGAACAGCAAGGGGACACAGACGCTCCTATTCTAGGAGACACCAAAGTACCCATCATGCTATATGCAGATGACCTGAGCATGATGGCCACAAAGAACAAGGGGATGCATGCAGTTACTGAATCCAAACTGTTGGAAAAACTTCGCGAAAAAGACAGTATCGACAGTTAATCTCGCAAAAACCAAAATAGTCTTTTTCGGCCACAAAAGTAGACATAAACCATTTAGATACTTGGGAACATAACTAGAAGAATCAACGTAATACATGTATCCGGGATAATGACGCGATCGCAACGACAGTGGAAATGGGCTAAAGGGGCATATACAAGATTCCAAACGACCATCGGAAGCTATTACAATATGAAAAATTTACGCAATGTAAGCGGGATAATAAGTCGGGAAATCAAATGCTATCCGTTTCAACAAGCAAAGAGTTGCAACTACACGCCTATATGGGGGCGAGGTCCGGGGACCGGCCCCGACAGAGAAGAAATGGGAAAAGCAAGAAGGAATTTTACGTGCAATGGCATAAACAAGAATTTAAGCCGAGAACTAATACACCACAAACAACTATAATATATGAGAGAAAAGGCGTAAACCGATGGAAGTAAGGGCATGGGAAAGGGCCATCGATATCTCATAAGGAACAATGCGTGTGGAAAACCGAATAAGCAAAGAAGCATCGCGATCGATTGAATCAAATAAAACCCACATAATCGAGCAACGGATGGTTTAGGGATGTAGCAATGTGGACAAGGAAAATGGGGATGAGTCCGAGAGTGACCTCATTAGTGAAGGAGAATGGAATGATGAATGGACAAACAAAGCCACGCATAAGCTTGGTTGCAAAATCACACGTAATCGAAGACAACATGGCTTATGACAATATTCAACCCGGGACAGCCAGATAGGGCGCCAGATGTATCGGGATAATCTACTAGGAAAAGCCGTGAAGGATATCCTAGCAAAATTCGAATGGGAAGCCACGACCTAAGAATTGAAAAACAGTGTGGCGGGAATAGAGAGAGAGGATCGGTTATGCGTAATTTGTGACGAGGGGAAGTGGAAGATGAAAATCATATGCTAAATGAATGCCCCAGATATGAAAGCATCGTGAACAAATCTGAGATATAAGGTGGGGTCATTGGCAGGTACACACCATGATGACAAGGCCGTAAACAATGAGGGATCCGCGCCTTAAACACGGAAATGACGGCAAAGCACCGAAGTACATAAAGAAAAAAGGGCTTCGTTATGAACCGCCCGAGAGGCAACATAACCGCCAAAAACGCCACTCAAAGTCGATTGATAACGACGCGACCCGCAACGGCCATGAAGCCGATCCAAAGCTGGGTGCCGGTAGATAATAGAGAAAAGTAAAGCCTTTAAAAGGTTACATTGTAAACCAAAGATGATGTGCTAGTAGTGTCTTTGTTGGATAGGCATATTCACCCCTTTATTCCTTAATCTACACCGTGACGTAAAGTTCCTCGTTTGTGGGGTATGCAAGTACAAAATTTGCTATCTTGTATAACAAGATTAGCAAAAAAATACTATAAGATTTCGCTTTAATACTATATGGTGTTGATTTAGATGCGTGCAAAAATACAATTATGAGGGCTCTCACCGCCCCCACGTCACCCCCGTGTGAATATGCACCCAAACCAAAGGGGGTTTAAGGGGGATTTTAATTTAAATGCATTGAATGCAATGGTTTGTGTTAATAATGTTAATGGTAATTATGTATTGATTGTTATATATAAAAAAATTTTGGGCCCTTCGGGCCCTAACAAAAGAAAGAATAGAGAAACTTTAAGGGCGTGAATATTAATTATTAATTCAAGAGATTGTATAAAACATCAAGGACATTGCATTTTCATTTAATACAATGCATTTTTAGGTGAAATAGTTTGTTGCAATGTGACTATTCATCTCGATATATGACAATGTTTTATGTTAGAAACATTGAAATGGACAAATGGCCATCCAATGAGTCCATAGCAAGAATGATGTGGCCATCCCCGGGTATATACCACGAGTAAAATAAGAATGAATTCGGTTAAAATATTATTTGCTTTCTTAAAGGATCTCAATAAATATCCAGGGCACCGATATGCCGAATGCTTTGGCTCTTGGCATGCATCTCCTAAGAGTTCGCGACATAGCATACATATGGATGAGGGTGCTCCCCATCACATCATCCAATTGGAGTTTGTTAACAATGCCCTCAGCGTGTATAATCCTTCCATGAAACATCAATTTTTTCATCATGCAAGATTGAAGACAGCAACGTATGTATATACATCAGTTCTTATTTCCAATATGTGCATTCTGTGGTACAAGTCAAGAGTCGTACAACATTTCCCCAAATTTTAGCATTTGTTAGAATGATTGCAGCCATGTGTATGAAGTTTGTTTCTCTATTGCATCAAATGCCCAATTAGCTTCATATAAACTCTTATGGCAAGAAAAAATCCGTATGAGATGATCGCCTAGAACAGAAATTCTATCCAACCTGTGAAGAATAAGAGACCGGAGTCTTCTACCGCATTCTAAAGATTTCCGCTTCTCAGCTTCCGTAGAAGGGAGTATGCGATGTTTCTTGTCATAACAATTCCTTGCTGTTGCATAATCTCTGCGGCTTCTAATGCATCATCCAAGAATCCCATCTCACAAAGTTTGTTAAACTCTCAAGAAACCTATGTATTCTCATCATATCAGGCAACGCCATATTTCAAAAATGAAAATGCAAGGGACTACAAAAACGGTAGGCTTTTTTCCAGCAGTAATTTCAACGTCAGATGCTACAATACGACCATATGGCCCTGTACCAACTAGATTATTCAACAAAACATGCCTTGTAAAGCATGAAATGACATAGGCATTAAGAACAAACGGTGCAGATCAAAACGTTCTAAAAATACAAGAGATACCTGGCTTGATTGAAGCCTTAGCATTATGCACAACACGTAAAACAAGATCTGGATCTAAAGATACTGGGCCACTCTCAAGCTTCCTTTTCAAAAATTTAACCAACGCAGAGACCTTATTCGTTGCTAAAGCCCCTCCTGGATGAGCCAACCTTTGCAAAGGATCATATACAATTTCAATATTTCAGTAATTTCTAGATGACAAAACATAAGTAGGGAATTAGCATCCGATGACAATTAATTTGGAGTTTTCTATAGAAAGAACAAAGGGCAGTGTACAGAAAGGAGCCGATTCTGGAATACCTGAATTGCTTGTAGGAGCCGATTCTGGGCAGTTGGCTTTCCTGAGAAACAAACCGTATGAAAACTGCAGCTATTTCTTCTCTGCTTCTTCACCAGATCCGCTACACAAGTCAAATGAAAAGCCTTCTTGGGTCGCTGAAGTTCCTTGGCCTTCCCGGATTCGTTACGAAATGCATTTTTGGTCGAACCCTAAAATGCATTTGGTCGAAAGCATGCTTGAGCTTCAGGAATTCATATGTGAACCATTGGAAATTGGCACTAAAATCAAGGCCGGCGTATGCACACTCTATATGTACCAATTAGTACGTCTCATGGAATACCTCATCAAATCATATAAAAACCTTAAGGAAAAAAGTATAAAAATACAAAAGAAACCCCCTGTTATTTTGCTACATATGGGAGCTCGCCCATGCTACATAAGTCCACGGGCCTCAGGGTACAAGGAACAATAATGTATCTACCTACCTATCTATCTATCTATCTATCTATCTATCTATCTATCTATCTATCTATCTATCTATCTATCTATCTATCCATCTATCCATCTATCCATCTATCCATCTATCCATCTATCCATCTATCCATCTATCCATCTATCTATCTATCTATCTATCTATCTATCTATCTATCTATCTATCTATCTATCTATCTATCTATCTATCTATCTATCTATCTATCTATCTATCTAATGACACAGCGGAGCAATGAAAACAATTGCAACCAAAACATTAA